>CM057152.1:34028080-34151083 GCA_029962745.1 Echinometra lucunter
CAAATATTTCCCGGTAACTCCGTCTAGAATTAGTGGCGTAGATATAGATTTCAGTTTAGGGGGGCGGTAGTGAGCAAGGGAAGCGCGCTCCCAAGGGAGGTGCAGGGAGGGAGGGGGGGGGGGGGAGTGTCCCCCCGCGAGAAGTGCGGAAGCTCCGACGTTCCTTTGAATCGTTCCTTGTCAGCTCCCGCTCATCTTAATACGTCCTCTGCCTGTCGGGGGGGGGGGGGGCAGAGCCAAAAATGTCCCGGTAACTTAGTCCAGAATCAATGGCTTTGCTAGGATTTCATTTTAGGGGGCGGTAGTGAGCACGCGAAACACTTGCGAAACACTACCTTGATAGCAGAGACTGGTAAGAATGACATCATATTTACGTCTTTTTAAAGTCGTGTCATACGTCTTATTTACGTATTATATACGTCTTTAAGACGATGCTTTGCACCAGCACACGATGTAAAAAAAGACGTCATTTTTTACGTCAGTTTTTACATCATGTTGGTCGGGAAAAAAAGTCTTTATGACGTCTTTACGACCCAAAGTAAGCTCACAGACTGGTAAAAATCACATCATAAAGACGTCAAAGCTTCGAAGCTGGTTTATAAAATATTTTAGAATGTATACAACATTATGACGTTTTCTCTTTGTTAATGTTCTAGCCTATACATGTATAACAAATTACCTGCTGACATCCGGAATTCATCTTCATTAGGACCCTTCCATACCCTTCTAAATGACCATTTTTAAAATACATTTCCCGATAATTGATTATTTGCACTTAACCATTTTCCCTCATTTTTTCTGTTATGTTTTGTTTTGTTTTTGTTTTGTTTTGTTGTTTTATATGTTATTTTAATTTCTTAAGGACCCCAAGGAAGAACAGCGATGTTCTATTAATATCACTGAATTTGGGATATCCTCAGATTTGTTATATTTTTATGAGTTATATATTTTGTATTTATATTTCTTTGTATATAATTTTGTTCTTTGTATATGTTTTTTTTTTATCATTTCTGGAATAAAGACAAACAAACAAAACAATAGATAGATAGATAGATAGATAGATAGATAGATAGATAGATAGATAAAATGTTAATCACCATTTAAAGGGGTGGAGGAGTGACTACATTTTAAAGATGTTAGATTAACACTTTGAACATGCTGGAATATCAAGACCGTAGGCAGGATTTTTTCCGGGGGGGGGGGGAAGAATATATTCAATATTTGAGGAAACATAAAGGCGAGGGAGCGAAGAGACCAAGTGAAAGCTTGCATTTTGAGAATTGAAATTGAACAATCTGGAGCACATTTTGGGTGGAATTCGGGGAAATTCTCAATAAGAAGGTAATGAAAAAAATAGAAAAAGTGAGGTTTTGAAATTTTCTAAGTGAGCAACTGCCCCCTGTCCCCTATGTGCGTACGGCCGTGTGCTGGATTCAACACTAAAAAGGCTGGAATCCAGCATGTATAGTGTTGAATACAGCATGTTCATAGTGTTATTTTGAAAATGTAGTCACTCCTCCACTCTTTTAAATGATGATTCATCATTTTAGTTTTTAGAGTGTAGATAGATAGATAGATAGATAGACAGATACAGGGGCGTAGATAGTGGGGGATGGGGGATGCATCCCCCCACGCACATTTTGAAGAGGACTCATATTATGTGTGTATATACAAAAATATGTACGAATGGGTTAATCACCCCCCCCCCCCCCCCAGGTATATGAGGACTTGTCTGTACGCTAATGGATAGATAGAGTGAGTGAGAGAGAGAGGAGAGAGAGAGAGAGAGAGAGAGAGAGAGAGAGAGAGAGAGAGAGCGAGCGAGAGACAGAGGAGACAGCAAAATATATGTAATAGTATATACGTTTATTGGGCTTCTTAATTTTGCGAGGATGCAGATTTTTTTGTGTATGTAATGAACTGCCAAAACTACATATCATTTTTAACAGTTCCTATATATGGGTTGCTCTACTCCTCTAAACCAAACAAACCAAATTTCTTACAAAAGATCTATCTTTTATATTATCCTCATCATCATATCGGGGAAATACCATGAGACTCCCTGGTCGAGTGGGTTTTCGGCGCCATCGCTTTGGCGCACGGTGCACGCGCGCATGTATGAAGTGAAATACCGCCAGAATATACTAGTATAATACTCGGGGATTTTAATACTGCAGTATTTAGTTCCATGAAGACCGGGAAGACACACACTTCTCCACTCTGTACCGTACTTGCATCGATAGCTGAATGGTTGTTCATGGTACATATAACATCTCAGGAATAAACATGGAATAGTCTTTCCAGCTTCTTTCTTTTATTACTTTTGGAGTGGAATTACCGCTGTCAGTTCCAATTTGCTGCACGCAAAGTGATACCTGGCACTGGTCAAATTTGGGTATGGTTGGAACATCGATAAGGAGATTTTGACAGGAAGAGATTTTTTTTGTTGGAACCTGGACGGATTTGCGGCAGGGTGGCTAATGTTTTCAGAGCAACTGTGCTTTCAATTTATTTCGAGGTCTTTTCTTTTCCTTTTGAAAGTACTTTTGTGTGGATCAAACTGGAAAGTCCCGATCAAATATTTGCTTTGGCGGCAGCCCATAATATTCGACGAAGACTATATAGGCTATCATGCTCTGTTTTCGGACAAAATAGTATACACATATGCCGGTCGATACACCAAATGTACCAAATTTCTTTTGTGGTCTTGTCTGACTTTGGTGCATAAAAATCATACCTGCAACAAATATTGTTTTGATCTTGAAATATTTTCTAGATTTATGATGACAGGAATTGCGTTGAGACAAGGAAATAAACATTCGGAAATATTGTTGCAGGCAAACGATCTCTGTGACAAGCAAGTGTCAATGATATCTCTCCAAGTCTAATTCGCGCGGCATCATCCTGCTTCATTATGCGAAAAGAATGATGTATCATGGTGAGGTGACTGAGTTCAAGGTAGTCTCTATTCATTTTTCGGAAGATAATTTTATTAATAATTTCACGGTCTAGCAGATAGCTGTTGCAGCTCTTCAGCACAGTATAGCATAGACTATTATCCTGCTCCTTATCTTGGAGTATAAC
Organism: Echinometra lucunter; assembly: GCA_029962745.1. NCBI lineage: Eukaryota > Metazoa > Echinodermata > Echinoidea > Camarodonta > Echinometridae > Echinometra > Echinometra lucunter. The sequence goes on from CM057152.1 coordinate 34,031,165, forward strand.
CTAGGCCTAAAACTTAATTTCTGTTAGCGAACGTTTGGAATAGAACTTTCGTCAGTTATCGTTTCTGTATAACGAACAATCATCATGAACAGTGCGGGGCGGCTCATCTTCCTCGCTCTCATCTACCTCCTTTACCTCTGTATCGGGGCCGGGGTCTTCATGGCTTTGGAACAGCCTGAAGAGCAGAAACTAGCTGAACAAATCATAAAGAAAAGGGACGGGTTCCTCGACGCGCACGCGGAGTGCATGACCGCGCAGGAGCTCGATCAATTCGTCACGGACATTGAGCAGGCGTTCCAGTTCGGCGTCTCCTACGCGGTCGCCGTCAACTCTACAACCAATACCATGTGGGACTTCGGAGGGTCCTTTTTCTTCACAACAACTCTACTTACAACTATAGGTGAGCTCTAGCCTCGATTAGAATATAGATAATTAAGCCCCGAAAGTATGTAAAAAAATATTGTACTGTGTATAGCCTATAGGTAAACTTAGAAGTCCTATAATAAATAAAAATAGAAAGCCCTCAAAATTTGAATTATTACACGAAAAAACTCGCAATATGTATATATATATATATACACACACACACACACACACACACACACACACACACACACACACACACATATATATATATATATATTGTTTCGATTCTGGCTTTCTGTTCATTCATGCGATTTTACTATTCTGTTGAGTGCATGTCGAAAAGCTTCAGTAACTATGTCCGTGTTCAGTGCTTGACCCACTCTGTTTATATACACTGTAGTGGACTGTTGGAGGATTGAGAAATAAACCACTAGACATTATATTCACTATATACACTTTTAAGAATTCCTCGACTATATACAAATTGCATTATTGTGATAGGTATTATGCTGTTGAAGTCACGTTACAATAATCATCAACAAACTACAACAGATCCCTTTTAAGGAACGAAGGTGGAACACTGTATGTGCCTAGTGGTCTTTGAATGACAACAGAACATGGGCTGAATCGTTTGTTGAGCTTATACTGTACACTTTTGACCTTGTCGAGTGAAAAATGGCTGGAAGTCCTGATTTCCGAAAGCCATTGCTACAAGGGCTTTAATGCTGTAGCTAATGGTATAGCTGTTGTAGAATTTTGTTCAAGAAAAGTAAAATATGTAAAGATGGGATTTTAAAAAGTGAAGGAGGGAAGAAAAATCGAGAGAAAAACAGAATAACGAGTGAGATGGGTAAGCCTGACCCTTTTCCAGTCTCATTTAAAGAGGGGGGGGGGGGGGGGAGGAGGGTCCCTCTCTTTTCACCTTTTCTTTACTTGAGCTAAGTTTAGGACGAGTCTCAAGATCACTCAACATGAATAATAATCTAAGAATAGGAAGCTTTGTCATGATTATAAAAAAAAATGAAGATGGCAATGAGAAAATATAAATACATGCGTATAACTTGACTGTGTCATACAATATGTTGGTTACAACCGTTTACCAGACACAAAACCTTTTACAACATACACTCAGCAGACTCGAACAAAGTCAAAATGTAGGCCTGTACTATCACCCATGCGATCTGTAAGACTTTTGAGGAACCAGGCTTTCAGTGTCGTTACCGCGTAGTCAAAGAACAAACAAATTGTACTGTTATGCAAATCGTGGTAGAGAAATAATCTGCACTTTTGTAAAATGAATAGTACACCACCTCTCTTTTCCGGGTAACAATAGAAAGTAATGTAAAATAAAACGGTATGGGTTGTCGATGTTTGATAGCATTTTTGCACGGAATAGTTTCATATCAGATAGACAGGGGCGTAGACAGGGGGGGGGGGATGAGGGGTATGCATCCCCCACCTTTTGAGGTGGGGGGGGGGGTGACATGTTCAATCATTCCCCCAGGTTTTAGGGAAGGATGTTTGCTTACAATTAAACTGAATTAACATGTTTAGAAATGATAGGAACAGCAATAATGATAACAATTATTATCATTATAACAACAACAATAACAACAGCAACAATAATAATAATGATAATAATTATTAATGTATTATTATCATTATGCTTATGATAATAATAATAGTTATCATCATCATCATCATCGTTAATGTGACTGAAATGACGATTACTACCATAACTATATCGATCATTATTCTGATTTATGTAGTTATTTATATTACTTGTGGGTAATTTCGGCGCCGTCGCAGTTTTTCTGAAGTGGTGTAAAAACAAAATTAAAAAAGATAAATAGCGTGATGCAAATATGCAATAATGTGTGTCAGTCCATATTCTATATTCGTTTGTCACGGTGCGTATATCTTCTATTTATGTCTTTGCATCATTGGCATAAATCCCGGAGGATGGGTGATATATCCCCCCCCCCCCACACACACACACACACTTTTTTGAGAGGGGGGGGGGGGTGGCGTGTATAAATATCCCCCCCCCCCACTTTTTAAGGAAGAAATGATATTTGAATTAATCACAATAAAAATTTTAATAATCTGTCATAAACAACCATCATATTTTAGAATTTCTATTTGAAAATGTGATTTAAACCAGAAAAGCGCCTATTTTTGGCTTGCTCACTTCGCTCGCTTATCATTATTTTAGAATTTTCGTTTGAAAATGCGAGTGAAAACCAGAAAAGTGGTTATTTTTGGCTCGCTTGCTTTTCTTACTCATCATATTATAGAATTCCTATTTGAAAATGCGATTGAAATTTAGAAAAATGGTAATTTTTTTGCTCGCTCGCAAGATAAAAATTAAAATGTGTGTAAGGGGGTCTGTGCAGGTGGGTGAGGGTGTGTGTTTATACTTAAGTGTGAGTTTGACAGAAAAAGAATCGGCAAAAAAGTCGATCATCCCCCCCCCCACTCCTCAAAGTGGATTTTCGCCAGTGCTGTGCATTCGGGTGTATGTGTGTGGGTGTGTGTTTGTGTGTGAGTGTGGGTGTGCGTGTGCGTGTGTGTGTGTGAATCTGTATACGAAATTGATCCTCGATTTCTCGTGAACGGCAAATCATCCCCCAGGTGTAATAACCTGTCTACGCCACTGCAGATAGACCTCTAGCTACATTCGCTTCATGAACCATAAAATACATTGCCTCAGTTGTAACTGAAATATGCTCCAATAGGTGAAACGGATAGGGTGGATACTGGAGAACTGGTATACCAGATTTAGAGAGCCGAACATGGAAATTACAAACAGAACAAAAACACACAAAAACAAAGGAAAAAATTGAAAAAACAGACAATAGTTTGAAGGGGATGGCAGAGGACAGTTGAAGGAGAAGGGTGACATTCAAAAGATAGGTACACCCATAGGTTACACCCCCCCCCCCCACACACACACACACCCCTGGGAAGGTGTGGGGTTAAGTTGTTTTGTTTTGTTTTGTTATGTTTTTGTTTGTTTGTTTTTTTGAAAGCGGATGAACAGAAGGGAGGCAGGCATAGACACCTTGTGCCCCGGGTGCACCTGTAGTGACGATAAAGATTAAAAAATAAAAAATAAGTACGGTGGCCAGGAGAAGCTTCATTCCTGCGCTAGACACTCTAGAATTTCATTGTAAGATACAAGAATGCAGAATGTGACAAGCGACGTAGCTTTATATGCCATGAAGCTCCTTCAATCGAATGGCGAAATGAGAAATGAAGAAAAAAACAGGAAGAGAGAGAGAGAGAGGGGGGGGGGGGGGGAGATGGGAAAAAAGAAAGGAAAGGAAACTACTAAAAAGAGATGATAGCCATTGAGACAAACATCCCCCAAAGTGATGTGATTATTCTCTCGATCGCATTTCATTCACGTAGCATGCTTTAATACTATACGCCGATGCCCCCCTCCGCAATGACACAAGTGCCCCTGAATGATTTTATCTATATTTCGCCAAGAAAATTATACAACATTCTTAAAGGGGGCATGGATTGAAAAAAGTTTCCCCGTTTCCTTTGCTGGCAACCCCCCCCCCCCCCCCCACCAAAAATATGATGAAATGCGGAGGGGGGGGGGGGGGGTCCCTTTTGTGCATGTCTACTGACTGAAATGACTGATTCTCCTGCCTGCAATCGAATGTTTTGTTCTAAGTACTTATGGTTGGGTTTTTGTTTATTTGTTTTTGTTTTTGTTCTGTTTTGCTTATGTTTTGTTTTGCTCTGCTTTGTTTTTTATAGCTATTTTCCATGCTCTCTCTCTCTCTTTCTCTCTCTCTCTCTATATCTAACTAACCCCTTTGAGTTGAGGTTAAGGTCAGGTTTTGTTGAATATAGTCCTAAGTCGTCTGGAATTTTTTGTCTCCAGCCATTTTTCTGATACTATAGCGAGCTAGTTTCCCTCATTTTGCAGAGTTTCATAATATGTCATAATTTATGTTTGGTTCAATAAACAAGTCATAACTACTTTCACCGTGTCCACCTTTAATTTTGTTTTGTCTACATTAGAAACCTTCAACGTTGGAAGGACCTATATCTAATCTCATCCTTCTTTTTGTATTTATTATAATGGAGCTTTAAAAAAAAACGAGTAGGCTTTTATGTCATTATGTAATGTTATGATCCAGTTTCGCTTCTTATTCAGTCATTTTCTTAAATGCATTGAAAAGACCTAAGTGAGCACTGGACCACAATATTTGCAGGCAGCATGACTATAGTTAGCAAACAGACAAAATGGACATGCTGAAGAGAGATTAATGTGAGTTTAACAGGCGGAATGAGTACATGAGATCACAGAGAAAATATTGCAGACTCTGTGTATATGGTGTATTTGCCCGCAGACGGCAAAATATAAGCTTTAATTGGATTTTCGCCTGAGCGCCAAAAGTGACGTTGTATCAGAATGGTTGCAACATTTTAACTCAGTCTAGTACTAATCGTTTATATTAAATGTTTTATTTAAGTTCTGTTCCAACACTCTAGAATTGAAAATAAGTAAGAAATTCCATGCAAAGTCTCCCATTAGTTTCAGAATTATCGTTCGTTACTTTAAACTATACTGTGCATATTGTTTTCCTTTAAAACGTCATATAATAAACTATTCCGAAGTACGTCACACAAACAAGGCAAATGCCAGGTTATTGTCTTTATTGTGCTTGTGAGTCTAAAATAGAAATCACCTTGTAGACAGCAAAGAATAAAGTCACTTAAAAACACATTACCTTTCACGTCCTGCTGCTAAAATGAATTCGGCTACATTTTTATCCAATAAAAATAGTTGTTTACATTTAACACTTTCATAATGAATGAAATCATAAGCTCGACACGTACGACAGAATAATACAGGTAGAGAAGGTTGTCAATCTAATTACGTGCGTTACACGATGCATTTATTTGAAACAAGCTCTGTAATGATACAGTTTGTAGCAATCGTATACATATTCTCTCTCTCTTTCTTATTTTCATTTCTTCTGACCCCTTTCTCTTTGCCACCATCAATGATTAAAAATAAAAGGATAATGTAATTTGCACGTATAGTTTGCAGCACCCGTGTGCATTTTTTTTCTCTCGCCATCTCCTTCCCCCTCTCTTTCTCTTACATGCCTCTAGTCTTCCCTTTCACTCTCTCTTTTTCTCCTCTCTTCTTCCTCTCTCTATTTCTCCCACACCATACTCTCTCCCCTTCTCCCTCTATATCCCTTTCTCTAACTCCATCTCTTTCTCTTTCACTCTCCCGAACGTCGCCCGTTTCCAAAGAAACCAGCAATACGCCTGTAGAAATACTGCCCAATGGGGTTTTATGGATGAAATATGGCGTTGGAGGACATTACGTAACTTGGCAACCCTGCATTGTCTCGAGCGAGGATGAGTGGTCTTGGAGGAGCTAATGATGATGTTAATTGGATGCAGATTCTCCTAAGAGGCATCCGTGAATTGTAGGAAAAGAAGGCACTTGACGGAGATTACACTTTCTGTCATCTTCTCTCTGACCTTCTTGTGTTATTTAGGGACATTGCATGCATGCATTCTGAACCTATTTGTATAGCTATGGTAGGAGTTAAACTTGTAAGACAGTACATGAGGTGTTAAGCTAATAAGAAAGGAAATGGAAGTAGACCCTGAAACGCTCATAAATTTGAAGTAGAATGGTGTATATAACAGGTCAATATCCAGTTTAACTAGGCAGAAAACCAAGATATTTGTTTTGAATAATATGTTACATTGCATTACGTGAATACTTACTTCATTTGCAATGTTACTATCACAATGCCTGATCACTGGATTTTTCTGCATTTTTTTTTCTCTATATACCCCTCTCACTTTGGTGCAGAATATGGCTACTATAAGCATTCACAGAAGGGAAGAAGGGAATGTAAGATATGAATGATACTCAGAGGAAATTATTTGTTTTCCACTTAAACACTGTAGTTTCCTTTGAAAACTTTCACGTTGTTGAAATGGGTTTTTACAGACGTGTATTAGTCAGATATATATGATTATTTACGTCTGGGACAGACCTTTTGCGTCACCATTCGAAGGCCGTGACTCAGACTCGAAACTGCGTCCGATCAGAGTCAGTTTGTAGGCGAAGACTGTGGACCGCTAGACCAACTCAAGACTCCCCCTCCCCCCCCCATCCACATCAAATATATATATATATATATATATATATATATATATATACATAGTGAAAGAAAATGGAGAATGAAGTTGACGTAGCTCTCGATCACAATGATTCTTTTATTTCATTGACAAGTTTCATTACATCATTTCTATAGTCCATACTTCTGTAATATATCTTAACTACCATATTTTAAAAGTTAATTATGTATTATTTTGATATCATTTCGGTATATTTTCTTCACTTATATATTATTTCGATATTATTTTGATATTATTTATATTTGTATATCATTCGTGTTGCCTGTTCGTTTCTTCTTTGTTGTATCTGCTCAGGCCTGACGAAGGCCTGATGATGGCCGAAAGCTTGTCAATGAAATAAAAGGATCATTGTGATCGAGAGCTACGTCAGCTTCATTCTCCATTTTCTTGCACTGTGTGTACTAAAATGAAGCACTGTACACGTTTTGCGAGGGGCCATCTTCCTATATGTATGTTTGTATGTATATATATATATATATATATATATATATATATATATATGTAAATATATATATATATATATATATATATATATATAGACATACCTCAAAGGTTGGGTTGCCCGCTACCGGCGGTTTCACGCTTGGCGATCTTCAGGCGGACTGGCTACTGGGTTTCCCTCGTTTGGGGCGATGGATGCACGGAACGGCTACGGTCGGGTGGTTTCTTCTCCCTATTGTTGTGACGGCATTTTGTGATTAGCTCAGATCGGCGGTTGATCGTACTGTACTGTACTGTACTGTACTATATATATATATATATATATATTCCTACACACACACACACACACACACATATATATATATATATATATATATATATATATATATATATGCACAATTCATATAGGTAGATTTGGGCAAAAATATGATTAAACTAGTTTTGTAGATAACAGCAATTTTTACAGTTGGGCTTACATGGTATGTTTTAATCATGAAACATGAGAAATGAAAGCGTTTTCTTCCAACTCCCCCCCCCCCCCACCCCACTTCCTCCAATCTGGAATTTAGACGCCCCTATTCGATGGTGTCATTAAGGCTTTTGACGTTGTACGAAATGAGAGCTCTACATTTTATTTACCGAACGACTGAATGAAGAAGGATGTACGTTAATGAGTCTTTGCTCTAATAACGAATATTAATTAGTCTGGTGATGGTGACAGGCGAATGACAAGCATGTTGTTTCAAAGCAAACAAGGTTTCTAAATCCTTCACTATATTTTAATTACTGGATTATTACTGCACATATACATATTTTTCCTCTCTTCCTCTCTGTCTGTCTCTACCCCCCCTCTCCCCCCCCCCCCCCCCTCTTTCTCAGATATTGTTTTTATTCGACCTGTTACTAATTACTGCCGCGCTACATGTATTTTACTTTCCTATCCTTTTCTCTATCTCTCTCTCTCTCTCTCTTTCTTGTAGATGAAATACTGCATTAGATTTTAACGATAATTTTCTCGACCGTAGATATTTTATATGGATTGAAATGAAATTCATACTTATGCTTGTACCTATCTATTTATTTTTATTCAAGTTTATCACTATAGTTGAATATATTATTGTAATATTATTTTTCAGTAATCTTCTATATAGATTTATACTATTGTAATACCATTGTTTTGTATAGAGTAAGATTTACCAATGTGAAGCGCATAGAGACTTTTTAAAGTATTATGCGCTATATGAGAAACTATCATTATTATCATTAGTAGTAGTAGTAGTAGTAGTAGTAGTAGTAGTAGTAGTAGTAGTAGTATGTATGTATGTATGTATGTAGTATGTATTCATTATATTTGCCTTTCTGCCTCATCCCCAACCGTCTTTCTACCCCTCTCTCTCCCCGGTCTCCAATTTACAAAAAAAAAAATGCACACATGCCAGTCCTACCGTGTATTCCTTTATCACCTGGGTGGAGAGAAGCGAATGCTTTGGTTACGAACATAATTGCTGTTGCAGGGATCGACCCCACGACTTTGGGATCAATATAGACAAGGGTATTTAAACCAACATGTCTTCGTTATATTACGTATTTTGGGAGGAGGTGTTTTCCAACGAAGGGGCCAATTTCAATATCTTTCTGATTATTCAAACGCTCAATTGCTCTATACATTCTGTCCAATGAAACGGCCTAAAACTTCTAAGCTTTCTTATCAATCAAAATTTTCATCCAGGGGGGGGGGGAGAAGAAATGATACCTGAAAATAAGACGTAAAAGAATATTGGAAAACGGGGTCAAGTCGTTGCAAAAGAAGATGGGTTGATGGGTAAATTGCGGTCGTTCTAAATGCTTTCATAACTGAGGTGGTACGGTGGGACACCGTACGTGCCTGTTCGAAAGATGATGATATACGTTTTTAATCATTTCCTTAAACCTGCCACTACTGATGGTACCATAATGCTTCTAGTTTTGAACTTGCGTCTTTTAAGTGAGCAAGCTGTTCAAACAAAACACATTTAAGGGATTCAGTTTTCGTAGTTTTGAATCACACATATAAAGAATCTTTGCACCCTTTCCGATATTTGATGATATGTGTTGTACTTTAACATTGGGAGGAACTTGATTTTAGCTGCAAATGGTGTTTCCAGACCAGGGTGTGTGTGTGTGTGTGTGTGTGTTAGGGGAGGGGTAGGGATGGTGTTAGGCATCTCCATTCAAATTTTGTAGTGACTGCTTTCCCGGCTGATTCGCTTGACCTTAACTGTCATCTTCTAACTTTATAATTTTGCAATATCTAAGTTTAGAGACGAAGGATACAGAATGATTGATCAAGTTAGGTTGATGTTCACTTCTCTGCCCCTGTTCCCCCCCCCCCCCCTCTCTCTCTCTTTCAATTTCTCTCCTCTATCGTCACTTTTTTGTTTTTCTATATTTTTTTATTAGAGATTTCATTGAAAAGTACAGCAGTACATATGAATCAATGTAAACAAATCAATGCTTATACAAGTCCTCATTTTGTTTTCATAACATAATTTCATAAATTAGATATATATTTGTTGATTAATGAGCAAAGAAAAAAGGTGGAATGAAACCCTTATACAAAAATAAAAAAATAAAAAATACATAAATCCAAACTCAAACACACACCCCACCCCATGATTTTTTTTTCTTCCATAGTTTGTTATTCTTATTTCATCACAAAATTCAACTTATTCTTCAAAATACAATTCTTTTCCACTAAACTAAATACTAAAACAATTCTTTTCCGGTAAACTCAGTTCATTAACAATAATGCATTTGCACGCACATATTATACACTCCCCCACACCCACACAAACTTTACTCACACAAACACAAACACACACTTAGTTTATGAAGTACCGGTGCACTTTTTATCTTCCCTGCTAAATACTTTTTTATAAGATGAATCTGCACTCAGTTGTAAAATAACGAAGAATTGTCCCGACTTTCCAGAATCAAACTTGAGTCTTATAGTTCTTCTTAATTCTCAGGCTTAAATCATAATCATTATTCGGTAATCACGAATATCTTTCCCCCAGCTTTGTTGTTTTGTTTTTGTTTAACATCCATCAGGTTGTTGCATTCACAGTTGCAAGCAACAACGCAGGCTCTCACAATACACCCTTTTCATAATTCATTTACTTATTTATTATTCAGGCATATGACAGATGGTTTTCTAATCTACCCTGAAATTGTTATCTGTGTTTTTAATTGATGACTCTGTGGGAGAAGGTATATCGTAAGTAAGCGGCAAGCCTATATTGCATGATGAACTGCCATTTCTAATTTTGCCCAAGTCATACTCGTACAGTCTAACACCATTTAGCCTAGACCTTTTGACAAGAGAGTTCTAGGACACCTACCCCCTGGACATCCACCCCCGGATAACCACCCCTAGGATAACCACCCCTAGGATAACCACCCCCTAGGACAACTACCCCCTAAGACATCTACCCCCTAGGGAAACCACCCCCTAGGACAACTACCTCCCGGGACAATTACCCTCTAGAATGATTATCCCCAGCTAATCACCCCCTAGGGCAACCACCCCCTAGTACAACTACCCCTGGAAAAGTACCACCAGACAACTACCCCCTAGGACAACCACCCGCTAAGACAACTACCTCCCGGTCAACTACCCCCAGACAACTACCCTCTAGGGCAACCACCCTCTAGGAAAACTACCCCCGGTCAACTACTCCCCAGACAACTACCCCTTAGGGCAACCACCTTCTAGGACAACTACCCCCGGACAAGTACCCCCAGACAACTCCCATTAGGACAACCACCCTCTAGGACAACTACCCCCGGTGAACTACCCCTCCCCCAGACAACAACCCTCTTGGACAACTACCCCCCGGACGACTACCCCCAGACAATTACTCTCTAGGACAACCACCCTCTAGGACAACTACCCCCGCACATCTACCCCCAGGATAGCTTCCCTCTAGGAAGCGTACCCCAAATTGGACTTAAAGGAGAATGCAACCCAGACATCAGTGTGCTTCCAATGAATGAAGAAGAACAAGAAGAGTAAACAGTGAAAGTTTGAGGAAAATCGGACAGTCTATTCAAGAGTTATGAACTTTGAAAGTTTAAGTAAATCCCTGTTATGGGGATCCTTGAATTGGCAACTTCGCCAGCATCTGTGATGTCATCGTGGACAACTCTCCATTCATTCTGTGCACAGAATTTAACATTTTCTTTATTTTCAAGAAAAATAAAAATTCTGTCGATTTATTGTTGGGTATGACATGGCTATATCAATTCTGCAAGCATTTGGGGAAGAATTATGTTGATTCCTGACTTGAAATTTCATATAAATCCATTTTTTTGAAAAATTATGTACAAAACAAATCACAGATGCTAGCAAAGTTGCCAACTCAAGAATCCCCATAACAGGGATTTACTGAAACTTTCAAAATTCATAACTCTTGAACAGATTGTCCGATTTTACTCAAATTTTCACTGTTTACTTTTCTTGGTCATCTTTATTCACTAAGAGCACACTGATGCCTGGATTGCATTCTCCTTTAACATCACATTGAACAAGATTGTGCTCGTTCGTTACGCTCGCTCGCCAAAACAGAATTAGATATGGCTTTAAGCACAATTTGTGCCCCGACCTGCAACAATAAAACAGAGATAATATACCAAATTTTATTAAGGAGAAGTGTTTGTTTTCGCTCATGCTTGCTCGCTTAATTGTTTCTTCTCCAACCTCAAACAATATAACCTAGTTTATCGCATTGAAGAAAAAAATAGTATCGGGTTTACAAACGTTAAGATGGATGAAAAAGCAACCTAGAACACAACGTTCTGAATTTTATGCCTTTTCACCATCAAGAAATTTATGATTACTAGCACTTTCTGTGTATTATTTCATGAACTATTATTATTAAGAGGAATCAAAGGACACATCTGTTGGTATTGTAATTTTGGATAGCTCTACAGCGCATACTGCAGTTTTAATTGAGTATGCGCTATACAAGTGACAGTAATTAATTATCATTTGGGGCCATAGATTCTGTCTGAATCTTACTTGCAGACCGTTGTAGATTTCTATTTTAAGTTCGCCTTTTCAGTAGGAAACACGGCAAGATATTGCATTTACTGTTCGTGAAAATGCATAGACCTATACTTATACTCACTCAAACCCTTGGTTATAACCTACCCCCCCCCCCCCCCCCGCATTTCCAGAAGATCCCTCCTCCGGATACCTATTATATCCTTACTGTTTGTTGGTCACCACCCCCCCCCCCCCACGTCATCCCTTGGTCGAAATAAGTTTAAACGCCGTCGAGTATCTGAGAGTTCAAACTGTTTAAGGGAATAGTTGACCTACATGCCATGGGTTAGAGTATTTTGGTTGTTGTTCGATTGATGATTACCTTAAGTTACTGTCCGGGGTAGTTATTTGGGTGGTAGTTACCTTTAATAGGTGGTAGTTGTCAAGGACATGTGCTAGAGGGTGGTTGCCCTAGGAGGTAGTTGTCTGGGGGTACTTGTTTTAGAGAATTGTTGTCCTAGGGCCCAGTTTCTTAACTATTTTTATCCATGGGCCAGGAATATTTCTGAAATTGGAATATCAACCTTCCAGTTCCTTTTTTTTTTCGAGCGAGTGTAGAGAGAAAGGAAAGAATATATTTAATTTCATGAAACCTATAATTTATTCGTAAAATGGTTAGATAAGATATTAAGATTACAAAGAAAGCATTTCACTGTTTAAACTTGAAGTGGAGGTTCCCGAATGAAATTATGATTCTTTAAACTTTCTCCGTTTGTTTGTGTGTGTGTGTGGGGGGGGGGGGGGAACAGCAGCCTCATCCACTCTGTCCATATGCCTGCTTACCTCACTTGTACGTTTAATGAAGGTTGGACAAATCATAACTACCCATTCTTTTGATACGATATGATTAATCATTCTCATCCTATTTTTCTCATATAATTTCTAAATCAAACATAGACCCGAGATATGGTAACAGTTATGCGAGCGAGTGAAGCGAACAAGCAAAAAAAAAACAACAAAAACAACAACAACAACAACAAAAATATATTCATTCAGGATAAAAATGTACCTATTTATGCTCATGGGCCGCAGTTTAAAACAGGGCACTAGGGGGTAGTTGCGTGCGTATGTGTGTGTGTGTGTGTGTGGGGGGGGTTATTTGTCCTAGAGGACGGTTGCCCTCGGGGATAGTTGTGTGTGGGTGTGTGTGTGTGTGTGTGTGTGGAGGGGAGTACTTGTCCAGGGGTATTTGTCTGGCGGTAGATGTGGGGGGGGGGGGTAGTTGTCCTATAGGGTGGTTGTCCTAAGGGGTAGTTGTCTGGGGGGTACTTGTCCGGGGGTTAGTTTTCCAAGAGGGTAGTTGCCCTGGGGGTAGTTGCCTGGGGGTAGTTGACTGGGGGTAGTTGTCCTAGTGGGTGGTTGCCCTAGGGGGTAGTTGTCTGGGGGTAGTTGAACGGGGGTAGTTGTCTTAGAAGGTGGCTGTCCTAAGGGGTAGATGTCCGGGGGTACTTGTCCGGGGAGTAGTTTTCCTAGAGAGTGGTTGTCCTGGGGGTAGTTGTCTGAGGGGTAGTTGTCAGGGGGGTAGTTGTCCTAGAGGGTAGTTGCCCTAGGGGCTGATTAGCGAGGGGGGGGGGGTAATCATCCTAGAGGGTATCTGTCCCGGGGGTAGTCGTACTAGAGGGTGGTAGCCCTAGGGGGTAGTTGTCCTAGGGGGGTAGTTGCCCTGGAGGGTAGTTATCCTAGGCGTGGTTATCCGGGGGTGGATGTCCAGGGGGTAGGTGTCCGGATACGGACAAGAGCGATACAGAGAGTGACCGATATTTTCATTAACATTTCGTGTAATTTGCATAAATTCACGCAATCGCAGTGAATGATAACTTGGATGGAGCTTTATCATTCTATATATTGTCCCTCGAGTGATGAGGCGTATTCATCGGGAATGTGTTTTCTCTTTTAAACGCATAAAGCCCCCAAAAGTAAAACATGCTGAATGTACTGAAAAGAAATTGCCCCGTAGATTTTGGTATAATATTTTCATAAGAACTGTTACAGTACAATTTTATTTATATAGGCTATAGGGAACAATGATTTATGTTACCATTTCAATACTGATCAAACAAATATCTTCATAATTTGACAAAAGCAAACATCCATCCAAAATGTCAAAAGTGAACTCTTTCAAAGGGGCAAGCTATAATAGAAAGATTACTCGCAAGTATGTCAGTAAACAAGGTTTTACGGATATAAGTTCTAGAACGTTATAGAACAAAGAGAAGTTTGGTTTCAAAGTGTGTTTTTTCTTCTAAATTCATCTTTTCGTATATGTCATTCTGTGTATGTTACATGTACTACATCACGGGGCAGTGTAAGCTGTGCTATATAAATGTATCTTTTAAAATGTCATAAGGAGATGACATTTTTAGCCTACATGTTAAAAAAATTTACATGTGTACAGGCATGCATAGTGGTAAAGATACTGTAGGCGATTACGCAAAATAGACTGCATGGACGAGTGATAGACTAAAAGATGAAATCAAAGAAGCTTATACAGACCCATTATTGTGTAATAAAAAGAGGAGAAGGGAGAGAGGGAGAGGGAAAAAGAAGGGAAAGAGGGGAGAAGAAGACTGTGTATTAGGAGAGCATAGTGAGAAAGAAAGGACATGAGAGAAAGAGGGAGCGAGAGAGAGAAGGAGAGTTAAGATAATTCTTAAATCCTTTCATCATCAGCTCTTCAGTTTTAAAGCAGACCTCAATCGCTCCTTCAAATGTGAAAAATATGCTTACTGTAACAATGTAAACACAGAGGTAGAAAGCAGTATGGACTGGGATTTTGGTCATCTGTAAGAAAAAGAGAATACCCCATGGTTCAATTATGGACAATATGCTCTCTTATATTAAGCCGCTTTTAATCAATTAGATTTTGCCAAATGAAATTAGTCTATACGCTGACCGTTTTGTTATCATAGTTCAAATGAAGACCATTAGCAAATCAAATCAAACTCGAAGAGAGAAATAGCCCACTGCGAATAGGCATGCGCATGATTGTGTTTTCATCTCTGTTCAGTCACTAAAATAAAGCCCAAAGGCAGGATAGGCTATAAGAGGTCAGAGGTGTATGGGTAGCAAACATCTTTCGAAAATGTGTAGAGTCGTCAAACCTCCTTATTATACAATCCCTATTATTTATGTGACAAAATACCGCTAAAGGGATTGCTTTCAAAAATAAAAATGAAAAAAAAAAAAACAGAATTTTTCTTTTTAACGAATTATTTTGAGTATGGATATTACCTCATGATGGAGAGTGATAATAAGATTATCACTTTAATTCAAATGAAACAAAATATAGCGGACAATCAATTTGTTCCAGTTGTCATGGTTGTTGTCGACATTGATTATATGCACTGATGGTATATTATAAAAGTATTACATAAGTATTATGATATACACTGCGTTCTAAATATTTAACTCCGTTTTTTTTTTTTCAAATGGCACTTTTCTCTGTTCTCGGTATAATTATACAGGCAAGACAAAGCGTTTTTTATAAATAGTAAATAGGAACACACTTGAAATATGCCCCTGGTCCGTGAATACACAAATCATTTCAATAAACACATCCCGCCATTCAATTACAATTGATAATTTCATTATCACGCAAAAGAGAATTATGTAATCAAATTTATCTTCCATCGCTGACTTCGCAATTCCTGAGCTCCTAGGCGATACCCGAATACCCATCAAAGTGGATGCCTAAAGCTTAAAGATAAAGGAATGAATAATAAGAGTTGATAAATGATAGTGACGTGAATTCATTATAAATGATCACCTTTTAAAAGTGGTCGGGTAATAACTTAGGGTAAGGGTTGATTCAGAGGGAGGGAAATATATCAAATGAAAAGTTATTTTATTCTATAATAACTAAACATAATTGATTATGCTAATTATATTATTAAGGTAATTGGGATGAGGTATTTTGTGTGAGTGAAGCATTTTCACATTGTTACATCATAATTATTAGGTCAATTAAGCTACAGGGTTTAGAAAATGTCTCGGTAAGTTCCTTGTGCTCCTTATCCTTCTTTGACAGGCGCTCTCGGGGCGCCCTCGGGGCGCCCTACGTCATTTGGTATTTTGATATTAAAGTATTATTCAAGTCCCAAGACAAATAATGTATGCTTTTGCTTTTTTCCACTGCAGTTACGTATAAAATTCATTTCTGCCTTTTCAGCACAATGGCCCGAAATCACAAAAGAGGTTTCATATATTCATGGTTTAATTTCAAAACGCGTAAAAACGTGCATGTCCTCTTGTCCAGTGGGGGGTATAAACGCTTATTTTACTCTTATTAACGCTATATTTTATTAACATGGGTTTTCTTTTGCAAAAGTTTATACATTTATTAAGAAATCAAATACAAACATTGGATACAATAATGATACTAATCAGAATTGATACAAATAAAGGGTGACAAATGATATACAAAAAAATTCTTGACCCGGAAAAGAGTCCGTTGGGGCCACACTCCGTTCTGGGTCAATATGACCCGGAATAAAGTAAAAATGACACGGAGTAAGGTCAAATGTGACCCAGAAACAAGTCTTCATGATCCTATTCTGGGTAATTTTTTGACCCGGAACGGAGTGTGGCCCCAACGAACTCTTATCCAGGTCAATCTGACCCGGAATTTTTAAGAGTATACTTAGATAATAACAAAAATAATGAACTTGAGTCAAGAAATCAAGATAAATGCAGGGGCCAGCTATCATAAGCAAGAATCATTTAAGCAAGAATGTTAATGATGTAAAGAATCATAAGCAAGAATCATGAGCAAGAATGCTTATAATGTAAATGTAAACCTCTTTTTTGGATTCGAGGCAACGAGTTTGCTTGAAGATAAATTTGAGTTCTGGTCGTTCAGTCTTGCCTCCTCGCAATACCCCACCTCAGCCCCCTCCCCCCCCCCCCCCCACCCCATCATGGCCAGTGCCTCCAAAATGCCAGCAGCAGCAGAGGTAACAATTCCCTCAGGTGTAATATCCACTGAAATGAATATAATCAAGACCAACGTATAAGCATATTCATGCTTTTCAGTTACCATAATTCAATGACCCATTTCGAATTCATAAATCAATTCAGCATGCAATCAGATTATGAATTTAAAAAACAATGCCTCTACGGGCTACATCATAGCAACAAAGTGAAAAAGGTGTGCTTAAACTTTAAAAGGGAATCTTCATTATTTTGACATTCACATTTCTTATAGTGTTTACTTTGATATCATATTCAGAGTTTATATTTATTCGATTTTGTTGATCGCATTTGTGCGAATTCCGGGGGGGGGGGATGGGGATATATCCCCCACTTTTTGGAGAAGGGGGGGGGGATGGCGTGTACAAATATCCCCCTCCCCACTTTTAAAGGAAGAAATGATATTTTATTTAATCTGTTAATAAAATTTCTGATAATTTGTCATAAACGACCATCATATTTTAGAATTTCTATTTGAAAATAAGATTAAAGACCAGAAAAGTGGCTATTTTTGGCTCGATCGCAAAATCAAAATTAAAATGTGTGTAAAGGGGTCTGTGCGGGTGCGTGGGTGTGTGGGTGGGGGTGTGTGTGTGTGCGTGGGTGAGGGCGTGTGTTTATACTTAAGTGTGAGTTCGACAGAAAAAAAATCGACAAAAAAGTCGATCATCCCCCCACCCCACTCCTCAAAGTGGATTTACGCCGGTGGTTGATCGTGATTTTCTTTGATATTGTTTATTTGAAGCTTGTATTTCATTATAAAACTTGTTCATAATTTGGATATCTTAGAAAAGAAGAATGTATAGACGTGCCATAAAATCCATTCTGTACAGGCTTAAGTGCTATATAGTTGCAAAAATAAATTAATGCAAAAGCTACTTCATAGGTCTGTCAAATGCCAAAAGTGTTGTTCTTTGCCACTTTGCAAAACTATATGTATCGTGCTCTACGTTATGGTCAATCTAATACACACAGAAAAAATAACAGGACATCAGTCAAGGGAACTGTGGTATTATAATATAACAGTAAATTAAAAATTCATAGTGACATGAACATCGGATATAAAAAAACGTAAGCAACCTTGAATTTTTTTTTTACATTCACACTTACTGGCACGTGAAGCACGGGATGAAACATTTACATCAACATACAGTCCGTATTTGATACTGCCTTTCGTTCTGATGAATTTTGGCTACGAACAATGTTTTAAATTCCCTTTTATTTCTTATTTCATCTTTCTTGTAGGTTACGGTCACGTGTCACCACTAACCCTGCACGGTCAGCTCTTCTGTTTATTTTTTGCTCTGTTTGGAATTCCTTTTACCTTCTTTTTCCTGGGTACAATCACATACGTGGTCAGCAAACCTTCTCAGATGCTGCTGGATTTTCTCACGGAAAGATTTGGTAAGTTTTTCTACTTCTGATCTCCCTCAGTTCGTAAGTTTTTTTTAATGATATAGGTCATTTTAAGTCAGTTTATCGATTAATTCATTCATAGCTTCATGTCATTCCTTTTGAACCTCCTGATCAGTTTAAGAATTGTTATCACAGACTGTCACGTGTAAAAATAAGCGCAAAATTTATGGAAAAATAAGATACATATAGCCCAAATTATTGCAATTGTTGTAACTGTTGCATGTACATTGTGCATAGAATATTGTTATTTGAAAGAAGCTGGAATACGCGGGAAATAGAGAAGTTAGATAAAAGCATGCAATCTATACTAGTCTTTAAAAAAAAAAAAAAAAAAATATATATATATATATATATATATATACACATATAAATTCTCACTCGGAATATATCATATTTTTCAGTTGTATGTTTCAGTCATAGAACAGTTTATCTGAACATTTAAGTTGAAATTTCCGCTCTCCCCTATATCAACACCCATATCAACACACGATGGCCCATTAAAAAAAAAAGAAATCACAATCACAAGTGGGTATCTGGGCTACCACTGAAGAGAAAGTACAGTTTCCCGTCAAAATGCCACTACAATTCACGTTGATTTACGCCGCAGAAAAGTGTAAGCAGATGCAAGTATATGTAAAGCCAGTTGCAAAATGATTATAGACCTTAAACAATCCAGAGTTTTACAGCATTAAAACTGTACAAGGGACACACATATGTTTGTCACAAGCATTACAGATGAAATGAAATTGATATGGATAGAATTTGAATTGGAAAATTAATTGCACATTAATTACTGAGCTAAAACAAGCCAGAAACGTTATAGTCGGGGGCCTATGTAATAAAACTTTGGTTCGTGTGCAGTTCATGTTAATTTTTGGTAACCTCCATAAATGTATTCTACTTGATCCTGCGAATCGGAAAAACGATGTTGCCATTTTTCGGTTGACCTTAGGTGACCTTAACCCAAGGTCAAAGGTCAAAGTTCATTATCTTGACTATACTTCACTTAAAGACATTGGTTAACATTGTTATGATTTTAAAAAATCTTGTTTTGTTACTTGAAAATGGGATAAACATAAGGGTTATAGTGTAAAAATACTAGTCTGAAAGTTTCAAAGTATAATATCCACAGGAAGTATTTTTAAATATCAAAAATGTGAACCAATGTTTGAAAAATATACGAGGGTCGGTTTGCACAGAATAGACATAAGGAGTGCGCATGCGCGTATGACTCACCTTACCGTACTCTGTGTATTGGCGTATCACGCGGCGGGAGGCACATAACGGCATTTTCAAATTCAAGCAAAGTGGTCCTCTTAGTGATTGTCTCGTGAGACGAAGGATAATAAAATCGCCGTTTGCGTCTAAATTACACTTTTTCATTCCAAATTAGGGTTGGTTTCAGGGTTTTTGAGTACAAATACAAGTACTCATACACATGTTTCATCTTAGTTTGAGAATTTTTTAAATCAGCTACTCACAAAGTTAGCCATTGCCTTTAAAGTATATTGACCTTGGTATCAAAAATGTAGCAAATTTTATAACAAACACAGTATTTATTGCTCATTTTGCCGTTAAACTGCTCAAATTTTCAAAAAATGCAAATTTATGCTAATGACTTGAAAATATACGTGTGTACATGTGCAATAGATAGTGTACACAAAATCATGAAGCGTTTTGAAATTATGTATACATTTTTTTTTCCCGCTATGTGAACCTTCAAACTAAAGACAGCTATCCTGTTACAGTGAAGAAATGAATACATCATAGGGTCGTTATAACATACCCCGATGTGGGGGGGGGGGTCAAAAAAAGGAGGGGAGAAAAAGGGCAACTATGACATGCTAGAAAATCACATTGCGGTTTTTTTTTTTTTCTTATGGGCTCCTTTTGTACAAATGCAAGTTCCTACTGGGGTTAGGACTTTTGAACCATGATAAGACCATTTGTTATCTAATTTGAATGATGGTGCCTTATGAGGATCTTGATGTTATTTGAGGTCAAAGGTCACGCATGTAGGTTGAAATTGAAATGAGGTAAAAGTTACAATTTTACATAGGCCCCCCCACTATTACAACATTTGCACAGCATGGACGACCCCATGTGTATTTTCCTAGCATTAATTACGGATGAAATGAAATTATATAGGATACCAAGCCAAAGTCTGTGTGCATAATCACTGACGTCTTTGAAGGAGTGGTAGGGGATGTAATTACCCCCCCCCCCCCCCCCCCCCCCCCATCGACTGATATCTTACCGTGGGAAAAATACAGCCTCAAGCTTAGGTAATCGTTTGTAAATCAATATTGCAAGATTGCTAGAAACGAACAAAATAAATACTCTCAATCAAAGGCTCCTTATAGGGGGTTTACTTGAATTGTCTTGAGCTAAGATGTGTAGCCCCTCCCGAGTCCAAAAGCCCTATATTAATACGACACTGCATAGTGAGTGATAAGCGACAGCGTCACAATATGAATTTTTGGCATGTCGGAAAGGCAGATGGTGTTTTAATATAAGCCCTAGTTCAAGAACCTTTGCGCACGTGACGCGACATTAGAGTGAACTCTATAATGATCTCTGGCAATTTTCTCTTTTCCTTTTTCTCTCCCCCCCCCCCCTTTTCCCCCCTCTACTATAAAGTCGTTTATCTGTGTGGGAAGTCAGAAAAGAGAAGGGAATGACATGGTATATGACTGAAATAGCCTAAATACAGGCCACTTTCTTTTCTCTGCCAGCTTGATTCATATTTCCTAATTTTGTACATATTTTTATTGTTTTAGAAATTATATATAATCTTGAATATTTCCTTTTCTCTATCTGTAAATAATACAATTTTAATTCATCAATTTTGTATGTTTGAGGACCCCACTAAAAATAAGCTCTCGAGCTTTCGTGGGTCATCCTGCTCAAGTTCATTCAGTTTCTATTTTACTATTCTATTAATTGTTGTATGTTTGAATTCGCTTGGCGAATAAAAATCAATCAGTTATTTAATAATTTTAGTCAAAATAATGATAAGATACTTTGAGGCTCTAAATAAACTATGGGAAATCATCGTTTCTGCATGTGTGAATGCGTCACTAACAAGATGTTTTCTTTCCTAAGGTACAAATTCGTACACTTTGTTTCTTATTTGTGTCACCTGGCATTAATTTTATTCCATGTTATTAATATCAATCAGTTCAAGAAGAACATAATTGCGGATACTGCATGCTTTTTTTCTTTAGGTTGTATCATGAAATGACGATGTGTCAGATATTCAAGAAAATATTCCAGCTAATCTTTTTCCAACACAATTTCAACACAATTATAGTTAAATCATTTGCTTTCGAACAAGTGAATAGAAATGGCGAGATCTTGATTGCATTTTGAAGTCCTATTGAGAAAGTACAACGCAAATCTGTTCTAAATTTAATATATTGATCTGCGAATTTGAAGATCTATTTCTGTGACTTATCAAATAGTGAATACTGTTCATAATGTTTGCTTAAATTGGATGACATGTAGCATATCTTGAGAGTGTCAAATGGCTCCCATGCCCATTGCAGTAAAGTTTGCCAGCACTACTATTGATATTGATGTAGAATGCGAATGACTAATGCACTCACTTGAAGATTATTGCCCACTTTAAACCCTCTATAAAGAATGGGTCATAAAACAAAGTCATGGTGATATCAGCATTAATGCTTATAGATTACTCCAACAGAGAGATCTTCAAGAGCTTGATGAGGAGTTTGAATGCTTTATGATTTTTTGAAATATATTTTATAGCCATTTTTATTCGCCACGTAGTGACGAATCTCCCTAGCAGTGACAGTACGATAGTTAAAATCATTTCACAGCTTTGAAACCAATGATACATTAAAAAAATTAATAAAAATGAGAGCGTAATCCTTTCAGGATTAAAGGGCAGGATGGGCGCGGGGGCGAGGACGAGGGCGAGGGCGGGGGCGGGGGCGGAAGTTATTTGAGAACCCCGCGAGCTTTAGGCCTAGTGCAAGTTTAATATAGACCGTTTTTCATGCTGATTCTTCAAGACGTGTTCATAAAATGTCAAAATCACAAAAACAGAGGTTTCGTTCGTCTTCATTGTCCTATAATTATATAAAGATAATGAAGACGAATGACATTAATTGTTCGTGCCCCGTGTATGTGCCCACCTCGGCACCAATTTTACACTCAAAAGGAACTTGTAAAATGTGCAAATCTTCTTGCCCCCCCCCCCTTCATTCCCAGCAAGACATTCCAGGACTCGCCGCTGGAATAGCCACATTATATAATCATCATATTCAGTGCTTGAAAACATTTTTTTTATACTCTCATCTCTCTTCCCTCCAAAACTTCTCTTCAACCTACAGACCAGAAAGTGTCCAGTATATGCATCCGGGCCTTCCATCTCTCCATCCTCTTCGTTCTCATCTTGGCCCTCTTCTTTCTTATACCGGCGGCCATTTTTACCGCCCTGGAAAAGAGATGGGAATACTTTGAGAGTTTCTACTTCATATTCGTCTCCCTCACCACCGTTGGCCTGGGGGACTTCGTGCCTGCTACCGCCATCAGGGAAGGCAGCGCCTACGAGAGCACGAGGTCCATCTACTTTATTTGTGTATCATGTAAGTCTTGGTACCCGAACATTTTTTTTTTCTCTTTCTTTCTTTTTTTTTTTTTTTTCTTTCTTCTTTTTGTTGTTGTTGTTTGGAAAGGGATGGGTGGGGAACGGGTCCTTTTCATTTTTATTCAATGCAATTTGAACTTCTAGAAATGCGTGGATAATTCTTTTTACCATCACAAATAGTGATTTTAAGCATTACTTGTTAAAAACAAGCATAATGGTTGCCTTACACGTTTCTTAACAATCTAATGCTTATTGTTATTAAATTATCGTCACACCATCCAGCCATCATAAAATGATTATCATCAACCAGAAAAACACACGTTTATGATGAAACCAATTTTGACCTGAACACGTAATGCATGGCCTGATGAACTGATATAATTATAATGATAATGATGATGACAACAATCATTATTGTAATAATGATAATAATTAGAAGAAACAGTGGATTTATAAAGCATATTATCCGGAGGACAACAAGGCGCTGTCCCTAAGTCAATGAACAAAATAAAGTAGGAAGAATTGTGAAGTATGTTTTTAGAAGAAATCAAGTGAAATTCTATTTCCAAGAAGTGCAGAAATGGGTTGAAAGGACTTAAGATTGCCTATTTACAATATTTACGAATGAGAAGGGATTGAGTTGCTGTAAATAGAAGTGAATAATTTTCTCTTTTGCCTAAAGAGAGAGGAGATGTAGAGACAGACGAGATAGTAAAAAATTTGTAAGTTTGAATTAGAGTGTCGTTCGTTCAGCATTTGGAGAAACTTTGAGCGTTTCCCCGTCCTAAATATTTTATTGAAACAAGGCTGAAACAACAAGTTGCCCTCGAGATCCATGTCTTTTGATGGTAAACTCCTATCATGTCAGGATTTTATTTTAATGAATTTGAAATGAATTGAACTGAATCGTCAGCAAACCTTCTCAGATGCTGCTGGATTTTCTCACAGAAAGATTTGGTAAGTTTTTTCTACTTCTGATCTCCCTCAGTACATGTGTCGGTACTGCTATAAGTCATCTCCATCTCCAGCCATGTTGGATGAGAAAACGTCTGGTTTAATTAGAACTGCCCATCCCACCCTTTAACGTCAAAGATCTCAACACTATTTTGAAGAGATTTCATATGAATCACTGCGTGAGCTCATTAACGCAATTCTGCCTAATTTAGAACCCACGCATTGAGGCACTTCTCTTGCCAGTGGCGGGTTCGGGGTTATGAAATAAAGGGGATGTGCCGAACTTCAAACAGGCATGCCCATGGGGCCCATGCACGTAAAACTTCTAATCTTGCGTTCCTTCATGTGTTTGTGTAATTGTTTGTTTCTTGTTGTTTTTAAATAAACGTTTATCCATCAGATTATTCACGTATGGGAGCAACTTTAAACATTACCATCTGAAAGACATGACTCGGGTCCAAACGTGGGTCCGATCCGAGTCGGTTTGTAGGCAAAGATAAAGAGCTGTACGCGGATGTTACCGCTATAGAGCAACTCCTGCTCCCCCTTTGGAGGGGACAGAATGATGGAGTACACGTCTCTTGTTTTCTGCCCTCTTTAATCCGCCATTCTCTTCACTATACTCTGGACGATGATTTAATGACGACCTGTCAGGCTTCTAAACCCAGGAGGATTAAGTTCTCGTCATTAGACAATCACACGGGCATCACTGCTCGCCTAATTATGAGTTCATCTTCGCAATGTTTGCCAGTCTTACTTGAGCCTGCATCTCATTAATGGCAGTATAATACATGAGCGTCTTTTCCGTAATTGGCTGTTATGGCAATTTCCAAACCATAACCTATCAAAATTATGTTGCATTGGTTGAATTAGTGTTCATGAAATATCATATTTTAATCATCTTCCATATTCAAAAGAAAAAATATGAATCAGTAAGAAGACATGATCCTTTGTCGTGGTACACGATTATACATAGGCATTTTCACGGGTTTGCAAAATGGAGATTTTCGGGTATATTGCTCTTTACATTTAACCAGGGGTCTGGTGTGTTTGTTAAACTTTGAAAGTGAAAGAGAAAGATCTTCATCCTTGCAGGATCACACGATCATAAAAAATTTCCATTTCCTTGTCACGTGAGCATGATGGGATACATAAACTGAAAATGTTATGATCATTAATCTTCGGTGGCTTTTGTTGATTTTTGTTGGTCACGTGTGATGAGATATTCACGAGCAATTAAGTACTCGATGGGCCGAAGGAAGATATGGGCAAGAGCCTAATGCTTGCCCAACGAATCGCAGACGATATTTTTGAAAATGTATCGATAACGGAAAAGCAATTCCACTCCTGACACACTTTCAGTGGAGATGCCGTGGTTTAAGGCGCTTGACTGGAGACGCGAGGGTAGGGGGTTCGATCCCCAGCACGTCACTTATGCCCTTGAGCAAGGCATTTTATCAGCATTGCTCTTTTATCGTACATCAAATAAACGAAGTGCTATAGGCATATTGATACCAATGTGTGCATATGTGTGTTTAAAACACACACACGCGCGCGTGCACACACAAACGCACACACACACACACACACACACACACACACACACACACACACATATATATATATATATATATATATATATATACGTCCCAAGTAACTGTCAGTGGAGCTACCAATAGAGCTACCAATAGTGCTTTCTTATTCGGCTTTTCTCAAATTGCCTTTCATATGATAAAGTGAGTTTTGTCGTTTAGTTTGTTTCCTCATATTAAATATCACCTTATATATTCGACAGCCACACATCTTAAAGGTTGTACGGCATGATATCAACAGAGAGAGGGGGTAAATTCGTATAATTTGAATGTAATTTTTTTTCTTATGGCCTCTGTAAATGATTTTTTTTTTCAAATTTAAGTTTTCAAATAATCAAATAAATGAAGCAAATATTTAGTTATAATTCTGATAAAACTTCAAAGATCATTTAGATAGAAAAGGGTGCATGTTCATTTAGTCTTCATAATAGTATATCTTGTGTCAATCAATGCTTTTACGAAAAATAAGAAAACCAAATGCCTTTGATATTGCCAACTTGAAAAGGAAAAGGAGTATTCTTCATACATGAGCTATTACATGGGAACCCTCATGCGTTTTCACTTGTAGAACCGTATTTCCTCACGGAGGAATTAGAAATCAGTGCATACGTAATTTTCTCTAAATGGGATTAGTGTATCTTACAGGCGTAGGGCCACACCATTTAGCCTTAATTGGAATAATGGACACGCACTCCCGATGTTTACTCACAGTATATTACAGATCGACTCGTCCTTGGCGCCGCTTTCTACCGGTGTCATGGTTGTTTCTGTGTTATTTGTCAACCTATTACAACGTTTAGCTAATTACAGCTATTCTTCATTCATACAAGTAGGTGATTGGATATCAAGGTCACGTGGTATGGGTTTTAAAGGCTGGTCAGACCTGCGATCACGAGAGCGATGACAATAAGAGATTTTGACTTATCAAAGGTGCGTGTATACATGTATATGCGACTCTCCACACAAAACAACCAGAAAGTCGCAATGTAAAAGTTTTAGCATGAACATGTGGTTTGGGGTGGAAATCGATATTTCGTTTCTACATTTTATGAAAATTTATCTGTTAAGTTACTATCTGACAAAATTTGTTGTTTAAGTACAATGTAGTAGCATTTTAAAAATATCTTTCAATTGAAATAACAGTTTTTCGGACATAGTATGAAAAAGAAAGTCTGTCATCTTTGCCGGGATTGATCTTCTCATCGCAATTTGAGAATAACTAAAATATTTTTTAACAAATAAAAAACCACTGCCAGACGTTCCAAGTCGAGAGCAGGAAGGGATTACGTCTATTTGAAAGGAATGCCAGGAATGCCCCAATACGATTAATCCTTCATACTGATTAGTGGAGAGTTTTGATTCAATTTTTTTGTGTGTGTCACAGACAATCGGAAATGGATCAGCGCTCTTAAGAGCCCCCTTTCCTCTGTTATTCTATTCATTGGTCCAGCTAATACGCTGACATTCTCAGTAAAATTTCAAAGGGTTTGTTTGGTCCACGCAAAACAAGACTTATAACAGTCTTAACTTTTAAATGGCGTTAAAATGAAAAAAAAAATGACTTATTGGTCATTTTGTATTTTCCGTATTATTTCATTAAAGGGTTCATTCAAATGAATCATTACATGTAAATCAATATTTGATTTGATTTATTTTTCCGTTTCACAATATATACAAACAAAATTATGAATACAATCTCATTGAGACAAAAGTAATGGAAATGACATAAAATAAAGAATAGAACTATACTGAGATACTTATAAATAATACTGACCAGACTGAGGAAAGGATATAGCAAAAAGTAGGGGCAAGCTAAAAAAAAAAAAAAGCAATGCTTGTGAGGTGCAAGCCCCTGAAACTTAGTTATATAGTGCATAAGGTCATAAGCGAATGCTAAAGCAATACAAAGTAGAAGATACAAATTAATAACATAATCAAAACAATTGAGGCCACACAAATCTAAAATAGATTTTAAAAAGACAACAAAGAGAGGAAAAGGGTGGGAGGTGGATAAAGAAAGAGTGTGATATAAGAGAGGGGGACAGGAGTGTTTAGGCATGGGTTGTTGACAAGACAGCAATGATTGAGAAGATACTTCTTAAGTTTACGCTTGAATGTGTATAGGCTAAATGAGTCTTTAATTTCGTTGGGTAAAGAATTCCAATAAATTGGTCCTGTGAAAACAAACATGTTTTGGGCGAAGACTGTTCTCGTGAGTGGTATATGAAAGGAGTTGAGTTGTCTAGTAGGATAGGTATGCATAGAAACATTTTTGCGGAACATATCAGTAAAAATATCGGACACATCGCATTTTTCTAGTTTATACATAAATTGGCCGAGTTGGAAATGAAAAATATTATTTACCTTTAACACATTATTTTCAAAAAATAGAGTATTTGTATGAGATCTGAAATGTGTTAGAAAAATGATCCTAAGTACTTTTTTCTGTAGGAGAAGTATTCTATTAAATTGCGTTTGTATTGCACTGCCCTTGCTAAAATCCCATAATTAATATATGGCAGAATTAAAGGTATAGTATAATGCGAGCAGAGTAGGAGAAGGAAGAAAAAATTTGAGTTTATTAACAATTCCAATGTTTCGTGAAATAATTTTGCACATGTTGTCGATGTGTGGTTTCCACGATAATTTGTTATCAATAAGAATTCCTAAAAATTTCGTTGTAGAATTCATTTGAAGTACAGTATTATCAAAAATATTGTGTAAATCGATGTGAATACAAATTTTCATTTGGCTGTTATAACATGATTTGATAAGTTATAGATATATATTCACAAATCAAGAGAAAAGAAGGAAAAAAAATCGATCGGTCGCTGAGTCCTACCTAATAGGTACTTCAGCAACCGATGCAAACTTGATGTGAAAACACATCGTTCTCTGCGACCGATCGAAATGCAATGACCCCCCCCCCCCCCCCCCCCCAATACATGCCCTCGCGCTATCTCTACTTCCGCTTCCGGCTAGGTCAGCTATACTGCGACCGATCGCTCAGGGCCTGACCAAATTTTGACGGCGATGTGAAAGCACGTCCGATCGGTCGCTGGGTACGGTCTCTGCGACCGTACCCAGCGACCGTACCTTGGTGTGAAAGCGGTATTTTTTACCCAGGGTAGCCACTTCAGATTTTATCAGATGCAGCTCTTCCAGCGGGCCCTGCACAACATATTACCCTTCTACATTCTTATATGCCGATCGCCTGGCTATAGAAGGCAGAAGGTCCCATTTTTTAAGTCTTTGGTATGACTCGGCCGGGGATTGAACCCACCGCTTCCCGTTCATGAGGCGGACGCTCTATCTATCGAGCCAACACGCCCGGTTTCAGTAATACAAGAGTTGTTGAATTGAATTATCCCAATATTGCTCATCATAGATGATCATTCAGCTGTTTTTTTCTGGTAAACTTTGTCATTTTTTCCTTACTTTCATTTTCCTTTATGCACAATCATCTCTCCTATTCGCTTAAAACAGAGGAGTTGAAACCATTAGTTTTAAGACTCATACTAGGGTTCACCCCTCCTTTGGAAATGAATTCAATCCACATCACAGTGGAATCCACTCTTTTGAGCTTGAATGCCACTCCCAACGAAGTGGTCCCAGTATGGATACTGACCCTTTCCCCCCATTCCTACATCAGTCTAAACGGTAAACTATATAATTTTATACAGATATATATTCCAGGACCCATACAATATTCTTATTAATCGTTATGCTCTCTCTCTCTCTCTCTCTCTCTCTCTCTCTCTCTCTGCTTTATCATGATTGCATTTAAGAGGGGTTTCTCCGTAGAAGTTGACATCCATTTAACAACTCTGTGTATTTTGGCGTGGTTATGGTCTACCGAGAGTTAAAGGCCGTATGAAATATTCTTACACACTATTAACGCCACTGTGGTTCTTGGCTGACATCATGATCAGTGTTTTCTGGAATGTAAAACCTCATTAGAATCCTTCTGATATAATACTTAAAACCGACTAGGAACAGTAATGTCGCTATTATATAGTAAGGTACACTCTAAAAAACTTAATGTTGAATCACCATTTAAAAGGGTGGAAGAGTGACTGCACTTTAAAAAAAAGTTAGGTTAACATGCTGTATTCAACACTATACATGCTGGATTCCAATATTTATAATGTTGAATATAGCATTCAAAATGTTAATGTACCATTTTGAAAATGTAGTCACTCCTCCTCCCTTTTGAATGGTGATTCAACATTTTAGTTTTTAGAGTGTAACCTTAGAGTGGTAGAACCTTTAACGTGATACGAAGAAGACTTGAACTACAGTACTTCTGCTGGTGGTTGCTTGTACATCGTGATGAATACTACCTGATGAATCTCTATTTCATTGAAAGATAAATTATGTGATGTGCTACTGTATATAGCAATATGACTATTATCATATACTGCCAGAAATGCTATACACTGAGAAGAGAGACAGAAAGAGAGGAGTAGGGAAAGCAAGCAAATGATTATAAGATTAGAGAGAATGTAGTTGAAAATAGACAGGTAGAAAGAGAGGAAGAGAAGGGGGGGGGGGGGGTCGAGGGTGGTTGCGGCATAGAGATTACAATGATCTGAATGTAACACATGAAATGTTGTACTCTATAAAAAAAATATATATATATATATTACTGAATGAAATTTGTACGAAAATACCTGAAAACCGTCACCCCCTCTTTATTTGGGCCAGACAGAGAAATATCTCAAATCTATGGAACTGTGCGGTGCATACCATGCAAACATTTCTGCTTGGCTGGGTTACTTTAAAAATTCTGAATACATAATGAGCAGGAACAACACGTAAAACAATTTGCATGGAAAGTATTGTGTTTCAGCGCCATAAGAAAATAGTCTGTTAGGCGACTGTATACCAGCTGGCAGCGCAATGCAAGTTAGATACCAATTTTATATAGGCCTATCATGCACACAGGTGTGTACTGAACTGTAATTGGAAATGCAACATCACACCACGAGAATGATATTTAGAACAAAAATAAAAGAACATTGATTTTATGGAGGTTTTTAATTTTAGTCTCTTTTTGCAAATATTTCATTTAGAAATGAATCAATAATATCCCTAGTAGTTACAAATACGCACACTCGCACTCTGACACACACACCCTCACACGCATACGCGTTTAATTGCTATTTGTTGTAAGACAAATAACCTTGTCTATTACCACAAGCCTATTTCATAACAAGCTATTATGCTGCTTATCTAAAAAAATGAATTTATTCATTGTAAATGTAATGATGAAATACATTTACATTTTGGTTAATATAGCCCCCCCCCCCGAAAAATACTATTCAGTTATAGTTCACCGTCCGACAAGTTTCAGGGGGTTACAAAACCAACCATCCGAATCAAAATAAAATATTCCTTTTTTATATACAACTTTAGACAAGAAATTGTGTTTATTTTGATATCAGCAAATGTGAATTTCGAGTCATATGATTATAATACCAGCATAATTTTGGTTTGATATACTTTCATGCTGCACGATTATTACGCTGAATGGCGGCTGTGCTATATTCATGTATTTTTTTGATTTATGGCAGACTTTTCAGAATGAAACATATTTTACACAACACTTTATAGTATGCGTGGAACTTGCTAGAAGTTTTCCCATAATTTTCCAAGTTATTATGGACTTCATGAATATTCTCTGTTATAATTATTATTATCATTATTATCATTATTATTATTATCATCATTATTATTATCATTATTATTATCATTATTATCATTATTATCATTACTATCATTATTATCATTATTATCATTATTATTAATATCATCATTATTATTATTATCATTATTATTACGATTATGATTATGATTATGATTATTATTATCATTATTATCATCATTATTATTATTATTATTATTATTATTATTATTATTATTATTTTGAACACCTATGCCTCAGTCAAGTTTACCCCACTTCCTTTATTAATATGTGTATATTTTTCAATATAATGGGGGGGGGGGGATGTAACATAAAGAGATACAATTAAACTTAAAATCAATTGTAACTCTTTAGTACATGGTTTGCCGAAGACTTAAGTGCGGTTTTCACGGGGCACGCGAACGATTTGCGAAGGATGCGAATGTCGGAAAAAATGGCAAAGTGCAACATTCGCATTTTATGCTCCAAAAATTCGCCGAACATGTGTAAAATTGATTGTGTTTTTTTATGTTACAGGGTCCTAGCCCCAGTCTCTCACCTAGCCACGTCTACTCTACCTCCTTTATTATGAACACCTTGTCACGCCTCAGTCTTAACCATATGTTCATGGTCGCCCAAGGCCATATGGGCCGGGACGGTCACGGTGAAAAGACGCCCACCTGACCGCTAGCTGTCGTGTCTGTTGGGTGGAAATCACACTGATGCACACACACAGATTGATAATGATGTCGTGAAATTAATAGTCCTGTCGTATATTGAATGATATGGAGCTATTATAATACAATACACCGCCAAATCAACTCAACACCGACTGTAAACCGACCAAATTTCGGCCATTCGGGATAATGTTTTCTTTGGTTTGCTGTCTGTTGGGTGTCGTAACGAAGAATAAAGTTGTTCATATTTCACGATGAAAACTGTGTATTTTTATATGAGTTCCTACACTGATGAAAGTCAGAATGGAATGGCAACTTTAAAGCTGATCTCGAACCTTGGGAATGGAATTTCATTTTTTAGAGAATCTGGCTAAATTAAAATCTTAATCGTTTATCATACATTAGATGGCCGTTTGATCCGATAACGTCTTTCAAAGAAGGTCGCTAAACTTCTCAGTTATCACATTAAGTTAACAGTCAAACTTTTGCTGATTAGTCAGTTATTACACTGTACAGACGTGCTTTCAAATGCTTAGTTTAGGTTTTGTTTGATATGCAGGATTAATTTTCCAGATTATTTTTTAAAAAATATTATTGGTCATAATATGCATTATCCTTGCTTTAACAAACTATATTAACTATTCTTGACGTCTTATTTAAAATCTAACATTGATTTGTTGTTTTCAAAGTTGAACATGGAACAGGAAAAACGAGATGATTAATCAGATTCATCATGTAAAAGTGTTGGACTGAAATGAACAGACGATGGACAATTATTTCTGTGACTCCTTTATACGAAACAACAGACTGCCAGCCATGACTGTGCCGTATACAGTCACCTTGTAAACACTTCCAAAACCCCTCCCCCGCGTGCAAGCTGTCACAGGAAATAGCAACACCAAATCAGACAAGCAGGCAGACACAAATTGTATTTATTGTTCAATACATGTTTTTTTTAAAGAACTGGTTTCGTTTTGTTACCCTTTCCTCTGTTTTTCTTTTTTCTTTTGTTTTGTTTTACACATAAGCAAGATGTGTAGAAATATTTCAGAATGGCTCAAGTCTTTGCTTTATATTAGAGTGGACATGGTATAAGCACACGTCGTAAGTTCATACGTCATACATTATGCATCCGTATATTCTTGTACATGCAGATGTTGTATCTTTTAAGAGAATGTAAAATTTCAGAACATTCAGGAGGAATGGATAGGGTATAAGCATTTTTGTTATACATGTACTTAACTCGTTTAATATAACATACACACAGTAGGCAGGTATACGTTGACATCTAAAGTAGATAGTGGCTTGAAGGCTATCCCGTCAGGGGGGGGGGGGGGGGGCTTTACGACTTAATCTTTGAAATAAAAGTGTAAAAAGGAGATAATTATATCATATTCAAGTCAAATTTCGTTCCCCATCCTCCTGTCCCCTCCCTATACTCCTTTATAATGTGACAATTTATAATTCACCCATTTTCGGCGTTACGGTCAAAGGTATTTTTTGAAATACATTTGAAAGGGCTTGAAACTTAGAGATATTTTCAGACAGAAGATATAAACATAAATTCTATCAAATCGATTAACATGTCGTAGATTTTTGTCTTAGTATCTGTTTGATCAATGAGTACTTAAAGTTGAACTTGAAGGTGATGTAATTTAAGACCATTGGAAGATATCCTTTTCTGTATGATGAAGGTCTTATGCCTTTTTTCGTGATGTCAAGCTTAACTTTTTGAATTACTAACTCCACTGCCATCAACGACCGCTATCACCTTAGCAGTGGCGGCAAAACGGGGGGGGGGGGGGGGCATGGGGGGCATTTGCCCCCCCCCCCCACTCAGAAGCTTTGCCCCCCCAGTTGCCCCCCCAGAAATTTTGAGGACTGAAGTAACAGTAATTTGTAAATAAGTAGATGTTGTCATAAGCATCATATTCAAGCTGTGAAGTGCTCTAAAATACCATTTTCCGCTCTTCAAAACTTCGATTGAAAACAAAAAAAGTGGTTATTTTTGGCTCGCTCGCTTCGCTCGCTTGTCATATTTTTAAATTTCTTTTCTAAAATGCGATTAAAAACAAGAAAAGTAGCCAATTTTGGCTCACTCGCTTCGCTCGCTCGTCTTATTTCAGAATATTTATTCGAAAATGCAATTAAAAACCAAAAAAGCGGTTATTTTTTGTTTGCTCGCTTCGCTCGCTCGCAAAATTGATATTAAAATGTGTGTAAGAGGAAAAAAAATCCAAAAATTCAATTATCCCCCCCCACTCCTCAAAGTGGGCTTACGCTGGCGACTAAAACTCACGCTTCGCGCTCGATTTTCCATACACGCAAAAAAAATTGACTGCCCCTGCCCCCCCAACATTTTCTTTTGCCCTCCATTTGCCCCCCCCCCACTTTAACAATCCTGGTGCCGCCACTGCACCTTAGTCTTCATCGTCATGATCGTTGTCATTGTTAGCATCATAATCCTTCACCAAGATCAACAACACCACCATCACCACCACCATCACCATTACCATCTTACCACCGCCATCAGTGATCATCAACACTCCATTTCCACATCCACTAAGAAAAAAGGTGCAAGTTTGCACCCTAAATGCAACACTGGCAGCACCTTTTTGGGTGCAATCTTGCAACCTTCATGAAAAAGGTGCAAAAATGCACCTTTTTGTTCTTGTTTGCACCTGGAAATGTCCGTTTGCATCCTAAAAGGTGCAACTTTGCACCTTTTAGGGTGCAAAAATTTTTGCTTTCAAAAAGGCCTTCCCTAAAGCCTTAGGGTACAAATCTTAAAAGAAGCAAAAAGCTTCTTAGGGTGCAAAGTTGCACCCACAAAGGAGCTCCCAGTGTTGCATTTGAAGGGTGCAAAATTGCACCTTTTTTTCTTAGTAAGTACCCCCACAACCACCCTCCTTCATGGCCATCATCATCGCCACCATAACCCTAGTAAAAATTAAAAAAAAAAGGACCACGGAGCCCATGGTATATAAATGTATGGTATATAGGACTATAACGATAGGTTGAAGGTATACCATCAAATTACCGTCAAATAAACGCGGGTGCCGTGGAACTTTTTTTAAAATAGGGAAACGACAGCTTCACGGCCTTCATCACCTATGCCAACACCAGGGGGTGCGATGGTCCATGGGCAGAACAGTGGTTTCGTTATTAAAGTCCCCAAAGTTATAAACCATTTAGTGGATGCGCTATCCTAGTGCCGTTTTGTATGGCAATATGTTGCTCATTATAAGTCCTTCGGAGAGGACTTAAAACTATCAGTCCTCTTGTTGCTTACTTACAAGCATGGTCATGCTTTCCTAGCAGTCAGGTAAAATGATGATTAAAAAATAAACAATCACCACCATCATTGTTACTGTAATCATCATCTAAACCACGAGCCACCATCAGCCTCATCGTTACCAATAACACAGGCATTCATGAGCAACGAATAGTACAGGCAAACGAAAATATTGTATGAATTTGGTTTTCTCCTCACTGCTCGATTCAAAGATGGGCATCAACGAGCACCAAGGGAGTTCGGCGAGTCATCTTAATGTCGTCAGAGAGCTGCATATATGGTTACAGTGTGGCTTCAGCAAATGATTACGGGCCATTAAGTGTCAAGCGAAGTGGGGCCGTCATCTTCGCTTGGGAAATATAATTTTTATATATAAGATAAGATTATAAACAAAAGTACAACGATGAGTGAAACATAAACAACCTCAAGTAGACCAACTAGATATTGACTTTATATTCGTATGGTGTAATATTTTTCCGATATTTCAAGAAAAATCATGAACTAGCAATGCATTAAAGAGAGAAAGAGGAACGGTCCGGGTGGGGGGGGGGGGGGAGGTTAAGATACTATAGCCAGGATGATGCACTATTCATTCCATTGTGCCAAATGGATCAGAATAGCTTTGAAATGGGTCATGATAACGATTAGGTCAAATTCTTCACAATGCTGAAACTTAGACATGTTAAATGCTCTGACAGTAGCCTCTGGACTACCACCATGGTAGTTTTTGGGGTGGGCGTTGAGGGAATTATTGTTGCCAGGCGGTGCGGGTGCATTTTGTCCTTGGCGTATAGTTGCCCGCACTGATCGACCGAGTCCGGTGAAAAACTTTCATAGAGAATGATGAAAAATAAACATTGCATGCATTTTGTTGCAAACAAGCCAAATAGCTCTATAATTGTATAGAGTATTTTTGCAGAATGAAGTAGATACAGAATGGAATACTTTTTTTCCATAACATTACTGAATGATTTATCGGCGAGTGGTGCCAATAATAATAATAATAATAATAGAGAATACTTATTAAGCGCATAATAACTGGAATAGTTCTCTATGCGCTTTACAATTATTGATGCAAAAGTGCATAAAACAAAATATGAATATCATAGTAAATATGCAATATATGTCAAAAAGAGAGTAACAAGGACAGAAAATAATTAATGAATTATTATGCTATGTACTATAAACTTACATTCAAAGAAAAACGAGCATGTATGAGTTTGAAATACTGCATGACAACGCACTAAATTCTTGAAAACAAATAAGTTTTGAGGGCTCTCCCGAAACTGTCAGCCAACACAGCTTTCAGTGGCTATCCACACTTTCCCTGCTTGATGCTATATTTTGATGAAGCAAAAATCACCCGTTTTCGTATAATCTCTGTCGGTTGTCGATAATAATTTTAAAGCTTGATCTATCTTCCTCTCAGCCTTTCTATTTTTATCTGTCCAGACACCCTGCGAGATACTAATGTGATATTGCAAACATGTAAAACCGGGGGGGGGGAGGGGGTTAAGGGGATGGTTAAGTGTTAAGTTCCTCAATTAAAATTTCTGTCGTGGCAAATATTTGATTTTATGTAGAATCCATTAGCTTTTCTTTCACAAAAAAATTTAATCCCTTAATTCCTTGTCGGCGGTTTTAAGATTTAAGGATCATTTCCATGCTTTAATCGGAGAAAAGGAGTTTTTTTTCGGCATGATGTTGATAGTGTTTACAAATCATGTCATGACATATTGAAGACCGACATTGATCCGGGATTTATGTCTATAAAGCTTGAAGTTAGAGGTTAGGGTTCTATAGGGTATAGGGTAACAGTTGGCTTCCAGGTTGGGTTAAGAGCTATAACAAGGTTAGGATTAGAGATAGTTTGGGTGAAGATTAGTGTAAGAAATTGACATAGAGCACGTCTACGGAGAATGGGCTGTACAAACGCTGTCGAATTATGTAAACAGTGAAATTTCTCTATCTTTTACCAAAATAAACAAAACAAAAGAAACTATAACATAGACAGAAAGCCCTCACGTATTATATTTTACTCGTTTTCCAATCACGCACTTCTCTCTTTTTTTCTTTTCCCTCCATACAGTCTACCTCCTGCTCGGTCTTGGGATGATGCTGCTCTTGGTGGATACTGTCATCAAGATCCCTCAGATACAGCGGCTCTGGGAGATGTCCACCCCATCCTCCTCCACCACCTCCTCGGTGAGCTCCTCCAGGAGCGCATCCCCGACCCCGCCACACCGGGATCCGCTGATGAGGAAGGGCTTCGGCATCAAGAAGAAGTCGGAGGAGGAGCGGGAGCTCACCAAGGAGGCGGCTCCCATCAGCCGTACGTACGATTCCATACAGGACAAAGAGGGCAATTTATGAGACGAGGAGGCGGTGATGTTGTTGATGAACCTCGCGGAACAGCAGTAGAACATCATCAGTGCACTGGAAGGAAAAAATAAGGCCTTATTGTAAATAAAAGCTTCAGAGAGAGAGAGAGAGAGAGAGAGAGAGAACGAGAGATGTATTGAGTAGGAGAAGGAATGGGAAGAGAGGAAGAGGACGAGAATGAGAGAGAGAGAGAGAGAGAGAGAGGTGGGTTTGAGAGACAGAGAGAGAAGGATAGAGATGCACAGAATAAGAAAAACGTTGGAAAAGGAAGACGGTCGAGGGAGAGGGAGCTGCTAAAGGGGAGAAAAGTTTTGTGCGTGGTTAAGGAAGAGTGTGTTGGTGTGTCAAATGGAGAAACAGCTAAAGAGGGTGAGAAAGGGAGGGGAACGAGAGAGAGAGAGAGAGAGATAGAGAGAGAGGAAGAGAGAGGGTGAGAGAGTAGGAGCTTAATGAAGAATATAATATAATTATGGCTTTAGATATTCAGCAACAGGTATATTTGCATTCATCATATTACACCTGCACTTTTGTACAGGTATTTTTCCAAATACCAATTTTAGAATAATCATTACCATCCCATTATCACACTTATCATCGTTACTGTTTTCATCGTCATCGTCGTCATTGTCGTCATCACCGTTTCATCATGGTTATGGAATATCACCTCATATGTCTTGATGACAATCATCATCATTTCAATTCAATTCAATAATGAAAAGCAGCCGAAGGTGGATTATGTTGTTTACATGTTTGGCATAATAAATAACATTTCAAAAAGATACATGTTAAAAACTAATAACATACAAATACATTATCATCATCACTGCCTACGTCGCCCCTAAAGTCTTCGATCAACTTTAGTTCTTCTGTAGAAATGTAGGTCAGCTATTCCATGTAAGAAATGTGGCTTTTTTTTTCAAACTTTCTTCAATTATTCGGGAGTTCAAGCAACTTGTCATGCTTATGAAGTAGCATTATAGAGCTAGATGTAATGTTTTTAAAAAATTGAACAAAGAGATTTAAGTGGTGTGACTTTGTCGATATTTGTATCCTGTGACATGGTGAGTGGGTTATATTTATTTGAACTTTGCTATAGTTTGTATGTCTTTTTTTTTTCACACTCTACTTATTCATGAGCAGTATACTGATACTGCAAATTAGCATTATGAATATGATTTCTAGTATTTTAGAACATCCTAGTATATTGATAAAATGAAGTAAAAGATGGGTTTTTAACGGTTAAGTCTTAAATGTAAAGATATTATTGTTTAGAATTTAATATTTAAAAAAAGAAAAAATCAAGTCTGTCATGTTTACGATACATAAAGTTCCGAAGACATAAATAAATTTGCAGCAAAAATCAAGTTTATCTGTTTATAAGGCTGTAGTGCGTACCTTAACAACACACCCGTTGTGTTTTTTTTTTCTTTCTTTTTTCCCTTGCAGCATATTCGTGCAATATTTTGTGCATATTTGATTCGTCAGCTCAATCCTCTTTTATGATTCATAATGACAATTTGATTTTCCAAATGATTAAAAGATTAATACGATGAAGTCGGAAAATCGCACCTCTTTATGTATTTGATATCGTATATTGATGCAGTTTAGCTGGAAATTTTCGTAGCAGTTGATGT
The DNA here is from genome assembly GCA_029962745.1 of Echinometra lucunter. Taxonomy (NCBI): domain Eukaryota; kingdom Metazoa; phylum Echinodermata; class Echinoidea; order Camarodonta; family Echinometridae; genus Echinometra; species Echinometra lucunter. Next base: position 34,070,472 of record CM057152.1, read on the forward strand.
TTGATATGATTCTTTTCACTGTGTATTGTTTTATTCATCATCACAATGATCGATACATCCATTTAATTGAATGCCAAAGATGTACAAAATTAGTGATAGACATCTTTAATATCAAAATTCCATCTCAGTATATACGCTGTTTGATTTCCAATCTTTAAGATAGTGAAGATTGTGTATTTTTGTAAGATTTGTGTTTCGTGTGTTTAATATGCAACCTTCTTTCATCATTATTAGTTGTAAATTTGAAGAAAAAAAAAAACACTCTAAGTTATAAGCAGTTATTGCTTTAAGTTGTGCTTAAATATGCCCATTCTGCAGTCACCAAGTTTTATCCAGGGTATTTCCTGAGATACCACTTTCACTATCAACTTTTAATACGCGCAAGTATACTAAAGCATCATGTTCTTGTCTGGAAGTTCGGTTAATCTCTTAAATTGAATTACAATTTTCATAAACTGGAAGTCTGAGTAATTTAGTATCTCCACTTAGATGTACATTTAAGTCTCGTTCTCAACATTATAGTCTACACTTCCAAAAACATTTTAACAGCAGCGGTAAAAAAGATTCATGAACATGTCAAGTTTTTTCAGTAAGAAGAGAAATCTGAGCGCGGATGGGACATTTTGTAATAATGGCATAATTATATACACTATTTTGGGGGAGGGGGAAAAAAAGCATTTTACACACTCTGATGTCTTAATGATTAGTCTCATTATCGTGAATGTACAAAGCATCTTTAGATTTTCAGTACATACCCAGTATATGTATACCTTCAGCTTCTTTCACGGGGCGTCATTTTCGGTCACAATGTAGGGGTGTGAACGTCCAAAATTCAATAATTTCTTGCCAAGTACACTCTTAAAACTATTCAGTTAAAACTGACTGAACGAAAGGGTCATCTAGGTACAACTATTATATTAGTCATTTCTTACTATTTTTTAAAAGTCATTTTAACTATTTTTAGTCGTATTTTGACTAGTAGACAGTCAGTTCTGACTAGAATAAGATATCTGACTAGACAATATTAGTTGCACCCAGCTGACCCTTAATCTAGTCATTTTGATTGAATCGTTTTTAAAGTGTGCATACATGACAGTATATCAACCTTTTTCGTTCTTTTTGCAATATAAGCCGCATATGCTTTGCTGTCGCTTTTAATCTTAGCTTGCCAAAAAGAAACAGAAAGTAGGACCGCTCCTTTCCATTCGGATGCGGCTAACGGTGCCTTTATCTTCCTTTACGTGTTTAAGCCTCAATTTCTAAGAAATTAAATCGAATCCATGCAGAAAAGCAAGAGTGAAACACATTCGAGGGAACCATTTTCTAGCATAATAAGTTTTCTAATTATATATAGCGCAGGTCTACTAATTAGCAAATCTTCGAACGTGCATGGACGCTGCCCTTGAGCTAGATACAATAATTGTTTGATCAATGCCTGAGATGCTGCTGGTGTGAGAATTGACATCTATGATAATTATTATGCCATGTGGGGCAGGAAATGATTAAAAAACAAACAAACATACAACAAAATACACAAAATACATACACAAAGAGAATATGAATCCCCAAATGCGTCAACCAACATTATTTGTTGGGATTTACTCTGAAAGATTTGCGACACATTCGAAAATCACTTAGCTAATAATAAGTGTAGTTTAGTTGTCACTTTCAAAGCGTAATAGCATATATTCACCGAGATCTTCACAAGGTTCCTAATTTGTTTTGAAATGAATTGTCAAACGTTCGTAACTTGCTTCGTAAAGATATGTGACTCGATCGAGGTGTCCCTTTTTTTTCTTTGAAAACATCACTCTCAAGTTTTTCTATAAAGAAAAGGTTCGGTCTTGCGTTTTGTGATATGATTTAGTTTTTCTTGAACGTTTAGATGACACAAACAGACGAATATTATTTCATCAGTACGAGGATAGTTTCCTATATTTAGATATCAATATTGATATTTTGTTATTATTGATATAATTTTTTAATTGATTCAACATGATGTTGTACTTAACCACAGTGTATTTTTATGGTTTTGCACTTGCATTGATTTACTTTGATTTTTAACGGATACTAATCAGGTATGATAGATGTGTGGAAAGAATTTTATACAATACTGTATTACATATTGAAGAAATGACTATCGAGGAATGAATGGATTTTTTTTCATTACTTAATCTCAGTAAGGTCGTTGGCGCTTCAAATTTCATTTATGAACCCCTCTAGGTGAACAAACATAGGCAGAAATCCAGCGGGATGGGAGGGGACGCGTCGCCCCCCCCCCCCCCCATGGAATTAAAAAGGGATTAAGGGAAAGGTCCCTCGAGAAAGCTGAGCATTGATGTATTTATCTATTTATTCATAGGCACGTGTATATATTTATGTTTATTTACTTACATTAAAAAAAATTAATTATCCATTGATTCACTTATTACAATTTTATTTGCTTGTTAAAGATTCACCCCACCAAAAAAGGCGATAGTCTTTCTTTAAAAAAAAACAAAAAACAAAACACAACTTCTAATGTGTCCCCCTTATACGTTCAAGAGAAATTTCCACCCATGCTAGCAAGTGGTGAACGTGGTAAGGAGCCCAGGGGGTGTTTCATAAAGCTATTCTTAAGTTACGAACGACTTTACGAAGGACTGGAACATGTTCTTGGGTGCTAATCAGATGCTCATTCATTTACCTATAGCACAAGAACGTATCGCCAGTCGTGCGTAAAGTCGTTCGTAACTTACGAACAGCTTTATGAAACACCCCCAGCACGTATTTGCAACGACTAAATGAGGTTCCATTGCTGTTATAGAAAACCTCATTTTACAGTTTGATACTGTATGACTTGCATTTTTCCCTCGCAAGTTGGACTTATTACTTTAAATTTACTTTAAGCGTTCTAGTAGAACTACTTGCCAACAATGACACAGTGTACTGTGAAAATATTACAAGATTTGCCATTTTCTCAGAAATTAAAATGTTTGTCGACATGGTCAAAGTGAAAATTATACGTGATTCTTTAGCAGGAAAACATTTTAAAAAGTGAAATCATGAAAGGTTTGTGATAAACAATTGCAGGTGACATTGTATCAGTAATGTTTATTATAAGTGAAAGAAAATTGATATTGCTAACTGTTATTCTTATATATTGCTTTGGATATCCTATTACCAAACAAAATATGCCTTACTTTGATAACTATTTGTCGCTCTTTTGCAGGAAAACATTTTTTTTTTAAAGTGAAAGCATGTGATAAACAATTGCAGGTGACATAATCATTTATATATGTCCTTGTAACTGAATGAAAAATTGATCATGTGAATTCTTATTCTTTTTTTTTTTCTCTGGATATATTATTGCCCAACAAAGTATGCCTTACTTTGATGAAAATCTTTTGCTTTCTTTTGTTCAATATATCTTATGTGCAATATCGTATTTCTCTTTTATCCCTGGTTACATTTTCAATTTAGGCTTTAGCCTCTTTCCTACATATCTTTGTGTAGTTTTTGTGTGCTTACTTTTGGGGTATTTTACTATAGTGGTGTATAAAGCTGCTGGAATATACTAAATAAACAACAATATATGACACAGTAATCACTAGTGCGTTATGTTCATTATTTACGGTTAACGAAGAACCAGGTACCCCCCCCCCCCCTCCCATGTCAGCGATGAGAGTAAAGGATGAGAAGACAGAGAGAGAGAGAGACAGAGAGAGAGAGAGAGAGGTATAATTCTTTAATTGGAAAATGAATTTATATGCGATGAAGAAATTTGACCGCCCTTTTTAAAATTCACCGTCATTATTTCTATTCGGCCTGCCATCGATTTCTAACAGAACGATCTTTGTATATACGTTGTTCTTCGAAAATTTAATTTGATTTGCACTCCAGGACCTGCCTAGGAACCCAACACGATCTCTCATGCTTAAAGAATATTATCTGAAAAAATGATTCTCAAATTACACACATTTCGTTTCTCTGTCATTCATGGGGTACTTGCAATCATGCGTTGTCACCTAATTACCGCGAATGATGACTCAGGGGAACTATCATCATAGATATCATCATCATGATTTTTATGAATAATGTGATTTAATGGTTCATGAAGCGTACTGACCACATATTCCTGTAAATCAAATCAAATCATATCAAATCAAGTTTTATTAATATTAAATCCACAATTTTGGATTATCATCAAAATGAAAAATACAAAACAAACAAAGGATATACATAAACATAAACATAATTAAGGCAAAAGTATACACATTTGGCAAAATCATTGAATAAGTGGAACCAAAATCAACCCCCCCCAAAAAAAGTGTAAAAGTATACAAAAATAATATAATCGTGTTGTATTTTCTGTAACTGCAAGACATAACATATATATATACATAAGCACGTGCGGCTCCTGCCGTATTCCTCCCTTATTCTGCAAAATTAAAAAAAAAAAGAAAATACAACAAAAATTAAAAAGTTTAAATATTATGATCCAACCTGCTCAATCTTGCCCTATACATATTACTAATGGAGGATACACAAATTTTTGTTATACCATAATCGTTAAATTTTAGTAAATATATGAATTTTTCGTGTTCGTTTTTATCCTTAAAGGTGGGCACTACATTGTTTATGTTTTGGAATAGGGTTTCTCTTTCTTTTTGAGGTATGGGCAGCACATAATAAAATGGAATTCTGTTTCTACATCTATTTGGCGCATGGGACATAAGCGTTTATTTATTTCCAAGTTTTTGTGTCTTCCCTGTTCTATCATTAATTTAATTACTGTTTTTATCATTAATTTACTATCATTAATTTACTGTTACTATCATTAATTCCTGTATGAAGTGTAAGTAGAGGGGCACAAGCTACCTGTGTACCCCCCCCCCCCCCCCTTAGAAAGCAACTGTCGAGTTTGAAGTCCTCGATTGAAAAAGATTTCGAAATTGTGCCATTTTGGTAAAAATTATGGATCCGGTTCAGAATTTTATCTCCCGGAAACCAGCAACCATTATACATCATTACAAACCAATAAAGGTTTTTTTTCAGGGCGTGATTGGTTCGCTAAGGGTAGTTAATTGACATATTTTGAAAAATTAAAGGGCTATAAGAAATTTGATAAAATTTGATTGCCCTGGTTGTGTAGAATCTATAAAATGATCAATGTCAGAGACAGATAAAAATGCCACTCTTAACTGCTCAGGCTCATCAATTTTATTTCAATGCCACTTGCTCGGTGCTGGGTGTTTTTGTCTTTGTTTTGTGTTGTTGTTCTTTTGTGGCTTTATTTATTTATTTTTTGTAAATTTATGTGATTGCATGCAGAGGCGGTGGAACGTCGGGCTCGGACAATGACAGTGGAAGGGCACCTTTTGTTTGCGGACAAATGGTGCCCCTCCATTTCCATGGTCTTAGCCATGGGTTTTGCCGCCTCTGATTACAGGAAATGTTCCTGTCCTTGCTATGAATACGATATTTATGGGAAGAGCTTAAACAATAAGAATTATACATATATTTGTGAAATGTCTATTTCGACTGATTGTTGTTCGCCTGATGACCTTCTTTCTACCCCAACTCTCCAATTCAACAATGTGCAAAAACATCATTGATGTCACAAGTTCCCTCTATAATTCATGCATTCGCCTCGTGTGAGTTTTCACTATTTGGGAACTGTAACAGCTGACTAGAACAGAAATGAGTGACCAAGCGTTCGTTGGGTGCTGTGATTATACAAAGACGTACGCAATCAAGGGAAGCAGTGAACATCTGCCTCGGTAATAATACCCCTACTAAATCTATAGTACTAAATACAAGTTGGAGATACAGTATTCAACTTTCTGTGAACTGCATTTTGAACATGGGCGATGGCATTCATCTCAATATATGGGATGGGGCTGGGGGAAAGGGGAAGACAGGGAGAAGCAGGGGGTGGGGAGAGGAAATAAAAAAGAGGGGAGGCTGGGAAGAGAGAGAGAGAGAAAGAGAAGAGACATGAGATACTAAAGGGGTGAAAGGAGGGAGAGGAAAGGAGAAAGAGAGAGGAAAAGAGAGTAGAGAAGAGAAAGAGAGAGGATTTTCACACACCACACTTTCTTACATTTTGCAAATACACTGTACTCCACTGTTTATGCACTGACTAAATAGAGGGAAGAAAAAATGGAAACACAATTCATCAAGAAATTAAAAAAAAAAACCCATCCAATCCAAAAATAATGTGATAAACTATATTTCATTACCAATCTGAATATACATACAATCATATACATAATACAAATTTGTATTGTATACATGTAGACGTAACTCAGGTTAATACACATCAATAATAATAATGCCATAAGCAATGAATATTTCCTTGAATCGTGCATGACAAAGACAAAACAACCAATTTCTGTATAGATACATACTGTATTTATATTTTGTTCAAATGCTTATATTTTTGATGTCTAATGATTCCTTAATTGATTCATAATAAGCTAAAGTACAAACAGAACACAGGATGAGTAGAAAACACATTTTTGTCGATAATGAGTAATAAAGATGTGTAGTACTATAGCAATATGCTCTGAAGGCACATGACATAACCCAAAAGTAAGTTCCTTTTGTAAAACATATCTTGCCAATGCTTTCAAAATCATACTTTTTAACAGAGCAAACCTATCAAAGAAAGTTCATGTACATACAACTGTTATTGAACTGTTATGTGAACCCACTTGTAAACACTGTAACAGCCATTATTTTTTAGGGTAAATAAAAGAAACCAATCCCAATGGCTTAAAGTTCACAATACATTATGAATGTCGGACAAAAAAATTTGGAGTGGAGTGGAGTGGAGTGGAGTGTAATGAAGGCCTGTGTTATGAACTAGATATTCATCCACATATAACTATTCCTATTATTCCATTAAAGCTTCTTTCTTGGTGGCAACAGAGGCATACATGGCTTTAATGGCAGATTGACCAAGCATTCAAATCAATTAATGAATTATTTCTTCACACAATGCAAAAATACTTGAAGCTTGAGTGATTTGAGAAAATAATAATACCATTCAAAAATGTTCGTTTTTAGTAATTTTTCAACAGTTTATGCTATTCAGAAAAGAGGTATTATGATGTCAAAATGTTTACACATCAACTCACCATAAATACAGTGTTTGCTTGAGGTAATCTGAATAAAATTGCTACATCATATAGCATCTGGATGGGGATCTAACTGAATGAATTGTGCTAATACTACAGGTCTAGCTAAATAAACTTTTCATCCCATAACTTTAATAGTGTATTGCCTATACACTAAACCATTTACAGGCTGGAAAGATTAGCACAAACCACAAACTCTACACAGTGCGACTTTTAACCTGTTCAGTTTAATTTCAGTACAACACACATACTTCCACAGACCCTAGCCTGAGTAATCTCAGGCTTAGTGTTCAACAGGTTAACTACACAACTGAGCATTATCTAATCATTACATAATCTATCCCGTCATCTTCTCCTAGCTCAAAGTTGATTGTATTTGCAACATTTTCCCACATATTTCTGTTCTTTGCAATTCTAGAGTATTCTTGCAGTGTTATTCAATTGAGTGTCAAAAATTTTCACTTCCCAGTTGGTTTCTGGCATCCCACATGATCAAGAAATATGAAATATTATCCAAGTAATATTTTACTTTAAAATCCACACTGGTCAAAAAGCATTATTCCATATAAAATCTCATCAAATATTTAGAGAAAGAAATGACACATGAAAAGAAAACTTTGATATTCAATTAATCAACATCAGTCCCACCATTGCATCTTCATTTTAATGCTTGCTGATAATTATTCTACAATCTAAAGCCTGGTCTGCAAGCACAAACTGAGTTTGACACTTGATTCAAGGTTACTCTGATTGCGTAAGCCATGCCTTATTCATTTTCAGTAGTGAATAGAACAGGCCTTCATTACTAGTAGCCTGAAGGCTCCAAAAGTCAGACTCGGCACTGAATATCATGATGGAAGAAAGTATGCACCTGCAGACTAGACTACACTTTGATCCTGCATACATCTTTGTCCACAATTTCTGCTGGAAGCCCTTCAATAACCTCTGAGTAAAAACCAGGTTAAAAAGTGGAGAATAGGTCAAGCAGGCCGCAGGAGCTTCCTTCCTTATTTGGCCTTCATTTTCTTCAAAGAGAATTAGAAACATCTCATGAATGGCAACAGCATAAAATGATAAATGTCAGTCACTGAGACCCATCCGTTTTCTTCTTGCCTCTGTTTTTTCCTTATTGGCTTGCAGGCGTATATGATACTGTGGTAAATGGGGAAAGAAATTAATGTTAAATAAATCTCAAGCAGTGCATTATTTGAAGAAGTATTAGTAGCAGTAACAGGGGCCCGTTGCATAAAACTTACTTTAATAGTAACTTTGCTATTATAGTAACTCTTCAAGGAATACCGGATTTTGATTGGCTGTTGAGCATGGCATGTTGTTCAAAGTCAACAGCAAATCAAAATCCAGTAATCCATGAAGAGTTACTATAATAGCAAAGTTACTATTATACTAGGTTTTATGCAACGGGAGTGGACCAAGGAGTAGTAAGAGTAAAAGATGAAGAATGATAACATAAAAATCAATAACACCAAAAAAGACTATAAGAGTAATGCCTAATTTGATTCAAAATAAATAATATTACTATTTCATTAAAAATTATATTGATTACTTCAGCAACAGGTTAACAGATCCAAACTTTTCTTTGGAAGCACTATATGAGAATCATGGACCCACCTCTTTCTTGAAGCATTTGTTCATAGCTGTATTGTATTCATCACATGCTCCAAGAAACTTCTTCATGGGATGCTGAAAGATAAGAAAATATGTAACACTGAAAAAGTATGCTGTGCAGAATTTGAAATTATGTTTTCTTATGTGACCCATTTAAAGAAATTCTGCTCTCTTGAAAAAAAAAACAATACATGAAATAGATTTCAAAAAGGTAATGAAAAATCAAATGAAAAAGAAAAAAACTGAGGAGGGAAGAACAAAGGTCATCATTTTACAGTTATTTACAAATTATTTCAGCAGCAACAAGAACATCATATTTCAAAACTTAGACCAACAAGATATCAGCACTAGATCCACTAATGAGATCAATGCAGGAATAATACACATTCACTGAGATTTTGAGACGGGTGATGTTTTCCAACCAACCATTTCTATTTTCTGATACTGGCTTACAATTATAAAATTACAAATTATGCAAAAATAATGAAAATACAAATATTAATAATTGAGAAAAATAATTAACAATTTTAGATGACTGTAGTCAGGAGTCAAGAAGCAATGAATTTTGATTCAAGGAAAAGATTGTAGCCACTCATACACTGCACGAGACTGATTGCTACATCATAAAACTTAAACTGAACAAGTTTAATGCAAGAGCAGATTAATTAAAACTAGACACTCTAAATATGCTAACAAACACTAAAACAGGTACTTTTCACCGTCATGACCGTGTAGATTCTATCTAGAGGTGTGCCAAGATTTCTGGCTGCAATTTGTCTGCTGACAAGGTCTTACACATGTTGCGTTATTCGAGACTTAACCCTTCTCAAATCAAAAGAAAAGAAAAGGAACGAAAAGACGAAAATGGAAGAAAAGATTACATGTATCTAATTCCAACATAGGCAACACAGCCAAGGGCCATGTATTGTGGGCCTTGTGGCCTGTCTTTACCTCTTTATGGCAGTCTAGTAGTTGACGAATGATACCATTACATTCCTCAGTGTGTAGATGTGGTGACAAATCTGGATGCATTATTCTGTGCCTCCTTTAAATACCTAAATTGAAACAAAATTAAAGTAAATGTCAGGAGCTTGTCGAACTTGCAAATTGTGAAGACTGAAGTTACGCGAAAACTATCATATGGGACTATGTTATATACTTTGTATTACACAAGTGTAATTAGACTTAGCAGTACGGATTTTTGTACATTAAATTCTTTTAAAGAAGAGAGTAATAACTCAAAAGAATAATAGTATAAAACAAAAGTAAGATTTAAATTTTCTGTAAATTTTTAGCTTATTAATCTTGTTAAATTTTATATTTCTAATCCGTTATTATTATTGTCTTAATGAAACTTCTGTACAAAAATCTAACTTTTATTTCCATTCCCACACGTGCATTGCAATAAGATTTGGCAAAAGAGGGCTGAAAATGGCTTTTGAACAGGCACAAGCTACAGTTTCGTCTATGTTACATGGTATAAATAGGTAAGCTTCATGATAATTGTTTCCCTTTCGTAATTTCATTCGTAGAAAGTTGTATTTTGGTGTAGTAAAATACTTCCAGCTGCAGCGTTTTATCTGCACTGCACTGGCACTGCCAGCCATTGGCCCTGGCCCTGCACTGCCGGCCGGCTGTGGCGCGACGTGTGTGAAGCCATTGTCATTTGCGTTGCCTGTACATGCATGCATGGTCTGTTTCTTCATTGAAATGATATTTGAAACTGATATTTTGAATGGCTAATATTCTGACATTTAACACCAAACAAACAGAGCAAAATATTTTTAACGAGTCTAATCTATCGGGTAGTCAGATCAGACTCAGAGTGTCTTCTTTAAAACATAATTGCTACTATAGTATCTTCATTTACAACTAAATGTCTTTAGTAACAGAATCTTAATGTGCACTGACACATGACTGACAGGTGGCTTCTTTTTGTTTGTTTGCTTTTATTTTTTATTTTTTGGCGAGACTTCCTTTTGCGACAGCCACCCAACATGCAAGGTGTGCTTTATTCAGTTAGCAAGTTTGGGTGGCTGTTGCAAAAGGAAGTCTTTCCTATTTTTTTTGCTATGGTTTATATTTTAAAATGAAATGATTGTTCTTCTTTATCATGTTTTTTTAATATCATGAGTTCACTTCATTCGTGTTCATATATTATCATTTTGTGACTTTGTGTATTGGTTGCTTGGTTTATTTTACACCTGAATCATCTGTCATATATTACTTTCAATGAATAGGTATAATCCAGAGAATCTGACTCTTCTCGAGAAATATGTGGAGATCCAAGTGAGAGAAAACCAATATGATCTTGAGGCTAATCTTGCTATTCTGAAGCTGTAAGTATAAGTGGGGTATATGTATTGGTACAAAAAAATGTAACGAGCCTGTTCCGAAACAGGATGACATTGACAGTATAAAAGTGATAGTAGCATGGTAAAATGACCATTAGTAATATGTTTACATTAATGAGAAGAAAAAATAAATTTACTGTCTTTGAATTCCACATAAAGGAATGAACCCTCGGAAGTTATGATATGATTATGCAGGTGCCCCATATGTCTCTTTTGATTTGAATGAATGCATGAAGGCCAATAACTGATTTTATATTCATATTTTGGTTTCATTAAAGTCTAAACTAGTGATTCACTTACTGCATTCAAAAGTTTTTATGTTGATATTAAATTCACAACATTTGATTAAAATGTATTCCTAAATGCAATAAATGCAATAAGTGGGCCTACATGGAGGTGTTGTCCAGTGGATAAGTCTCCAGACTGTTAACCACAAGATACAGGTTCAAATCCCTACCACAGCATTAAATGCCCTTTGGCAAGTCATTAATATACATATACCACACTCAACCCTGGTGAGTACCTGGTAGGATTTATTCGTTGAATGCACTAAGTTAGCACCATGGCTACTGGAGGAGCTAGAGCCATGTAATATTACCCAAAGTCCTGTTGAATTGCATCTAGAGACCTTATATCATTGTGTGATATATGCTGTACATTGTACAAGAACATCATATTACAATGTATTATTATCTTTACATAAAAAACAACATTATGAAATATGGAACTATATTTATTACTGACTTCATTGTTTTCTCTATTTTTCATGTTTTTGTCATTAGGTACCAGCTGAACCCAGCACACTTCAAAATGCCAATAGCTGCTCTCATTTTCTTGAAGGCAATGACCAACCTTCCACACACAGATATCATCCTATGCAAGTGCCTTCTAGACAATGATCTGGTATCCTTTGTCAAAGATAATGCATATAGTACTGTATAATTTTTAGAAACATCATAATCATCATCATCATTCGTATAATTATGATTAATATAATAATAATAATAATAATGATAATAATAATAATGATGATGATAATGATGATAATAATGATAATAATAATAATGATGATGATGATAATAATGATAATAGTAATAATAATAATGATAATGATAATGATAATGATAATGATAATGATAAATAATAATAATGATGATAATGATATTAATGAATATATTATTATTGTGATTATATGACAATGTTGTTATTATTATGACTGTTATTGTTGTTATGTTTGTTCTTGCAGGGGGTTATTGCCATTAGAAAATACATATAAACATGAAGTACAAAATTTGGAAAGTGTCAAAATTTGAAATTAGAATACTTTCTGTCAAAGTTTATTGAAAACCGATTCTTGGGTTATATCCCTGTGGGACATTATGTATTACTAAAATAATCCAGAGTCTGAATTAATACAATACTTTTCTCATTTTAGTGGTTAAGTTTTGTCAAGTGTCCTCATGTATTTTCCTGAATACAATATTTGTAGCAACAAGAGGAACCACTGGCATCCATTTGTTACTTTGCAGGATTATTAGAAACTTGTCACTTCAAACAATTCTGGGTAAGTTCCTAAGGCTATTTTCATACTATTTTCCATTGTTTCTTCAACATAAAGAACAGTACTGGCTCCAATTTGATATTTGTATAAAGCATCATATAGCATTAATATTTAGTGTTCAGTTTTTCCATACATTAGTTTATTGTTGAAGGTTTTTGTCTTTTGTCTACTGGCATCCTGAATTAAGAAAGAAAAAGGAGAACACATTGATTTAGATGTTAACACTAGACCATTTTCATTACTGACTAGTTTTCATAAATTAATGCACATCTCTCGACAGATCGAGTATGAGGCCAGGCCAACAGCATTACAGAATGTTGCTGGTTTCCACAATGCAATTCGCAAATGTAAGTATAAACATTTTATTATTGAAAGACTTATCAAATTTAGCACATAGGTCGGGTTCTGGTTCCCTTTCTTTTGCATATGCATGTGGTCAGATGAAAAACTGTCAAATCTATTCAATCTTTTTCTGGATCTTACTTCTAAGAATCCATTTTGATAGTCATTCATTGAACAAAGCTCTATGGTTTGTGAACAGGTAGCATGTCTTACAATCCTGGGGCATCAGGTGCAACATTTGAAAAAGAAGTATCCATATACAATTTGAATTCTTGAAAGTTGAAAGTTTGTTTAGTAGTAAGGATTGGATTAACAGTGAAATCTTTTTTCCCATTGATGCAATGTGGTTTTGAAATATACTGTGTTTGAATGAAATTTGAATGATCAGTTTTGGCTTTTAAAATCCTGAATTATCACATCCACAGTCATCTGCCATGTGATTAACAGCACTTACCAGACGATAGAGAAGGTACAGCTCGGAGAGCTCCTGGGGGTATCTGATGACACCGAACTCAAGAGATGGATGGCAAACTATGACTGGAAGGAGCTCGATGATGGGAAGGTTTTCATTTCCAACCAGGAGGAGAGTGTCAAAACAAAGAACATCACAGAAAAGATCGGCTTTGATAGTAAGTTGGATTTTGTCAGGAGTAATTGGTTGAGTGGAATTAGAGGCTATGTACAGTTTTGGTAAGCCCTCAAAACAGATTTCTCTGCTTTTAGATGGTAAATAGCAAGATACAAGCAAGTTAGATGCTTTGAAGGTTTTTTTTCCATGTCAATTTGAATACCAAATAAATGAAAGGAAAAAAAAAAAAAAATTTAACCTCTGGGCCACAGACATAAACCTCCAACAGTGTCATTGTGCATCACACAGTTCCCGCACACATGTACATGTAAAACCCATTGAGGGTTCTGTGACAACTTGTGATGTTATAATTGTTTAAGGAGCAGTAGTGCAAATGTACTACATGTGTAGGGCAGAGTGTGGCCCCTATCTTGTGTTTCTTTTAGATATTTACCCTAAATTTCACCAGAAATCATCAATGGTATATATCGTTTCTTCTTTAGATATGCAAGGCAGATAATGTTATACTATTTGACTAGTTTTGTGTCAATTTTCTATTTGCATCCGAAACTGTACTTGCAGCTTTAAAGGCCTAAGAAAGTGTTAAGAATAATGTTTTAGCCATATTAATTGTCACCTTGGTGGTTTGGTCTCGTGCAAAGGGAATGTTCGCACAAAGTTTTATTTATTTATTTATTTTTTTTTTTTCAAATTGCTCTAAAAAGAAGTGACTGACTGTTAGAAAAGTCTTTTTGGTACATGATGACATTTTTGTCAATTGGGCTTTGGCAAAATGTTTTAATGGAGGTATGTATTTTTACTTTTGATACACAAAATCCTATGCAACATATCAAATGTAATTACTGATGACATTCTGTTCCAAGTAAATTCAGGTATGCATGGGCTGCGAAAGCATGTTTTATTTTGTAATACATGTAAAAGTGGACTGAGATATTTTTGCAGTAAAAATACAATAGATCTTAACATAGAGGCTATTTTATCAACAAAAAATTGAAAATAATGTATTGCTGGGAATATTACTTCAAAATGTTTTTATTTTTTTCTTTTCCTTGTCAATTTATTTGCAGATGTGGCTACAGTTATGAAGATATCGCAGTGACGTGGATGTGGACAGCAACTTGCACATTACAAAATAGAACATTATGACTGTATAAAGGCATTGCAGCAAACTGTAAATGACACTCATTCTCAGACCAGAGTCCATTCTCATACCATGGGGTCAATTTTTCTGTATCCATGACCTTGATGCGACCTCCATGTTTAGAGTGATGTGTTCAAGCTACAGTGTGAAGCGTCTACAGACATCTGCTTTTGAACCTCATCTTGGATTGGAATTCTGTTTTTCTTCAATACATGTATATTCTTCTGGTTTTCTTTACTTTTTTGTTTTTGTTTTTGTTTTTTCTGGGCAAGTCCAAAGTATTTTGTCCTTTACTTACTTTGAGGAGGCACAAAAGCTCAGTTAGTAGAGCACTGGTCATGTAATCCAGAGATGCGAGTTTGAAACCAAGTTGATGCGCTACTTCAAATTGGCAACACCAACATTTTTATTTTATTGCTACATTTTTCATATAAAACGTCATGTATCTGAAATGAATTTAAATTGACAGAAATTATGATGAGAAGTCAAAAAGTTGCCAATTTGCAGGGGAAAACGGTGATTTTAAACCTTCTATCACATTGCCAATTTAAGGATTTTAATCCTTATTTTCCTTTAAAAAATTTTCAGCATCAAACAACAAATATTGATGCAACCAAAATGGGCAGTTTGTGTATAATTTTTTGCTCTTTCTGCTCATGTATTTGGTATGATTTTTAGGGCTTTGCATCAAAAGATATTAGGCCAAACCACAAAATGTGGACCTCTGTCATGAATGGGTTAAAGCTGTTGGTCATCTGGTTACTAACTTAGAAGCAGCCCACTCAGGTAAAACAAACCACATCAATGATGGCAGTACTCTGGGTCACTAAATTCAGTATCCCTAGTACAATTTAGATTAACTCTTACAGTGCCGATGTCATATATATATATGTGACAAAGAGACTTAGCATTTTTAATGGACCATTACTCCACTTAGATGTATATGGTGATAAAAATATGTAAAAATTTAGAGGATAAATGTAGTATTTAAAATATCTATCAGTCACTATATGCTACCATAGGATTTTTTTTAGAAAACTGCAGATTTTGGAAAGGATCCATTCTCACTTTACCATATTAAAAACAAAGGCAAACAAATAAACTAAAATGTAAAGGACAAGAGGGAAGCTTAGTTCTATTTCACAACAATTTTCATGCATGACATTCAATTACTAGAAATATTTGGTATCATTTTAGAGGGTAATAAATTTTCTACAATTTTTGTTTACAACATATTTGTATAGAAGTTACTGTTGAAGACTTCCAGGTGTTTGAAAAGTAAGCATTTTTCATGATTTAGTAGAATCTTGGAACAAACAAAACCCCTTGGCACCGTAAGAGTTAAACAAAACATCCAAGATAATTACACAATTGATGTCAATTAAATCTCAGAACTTCGTAATACTTGGTAATATATATATATGAATTACCAAATTACTAAATACCTTGGACATGCCCTTCTGTATAAAATGTTATTAATTCTTAAAATTTTTATAGGTTAATTCATATTGATTTTGAAAATATGTGTGAATGTAACTTTAGTTCATAGCCCCCATGTGAATAAAAAGAGTATGATGGAAACTTGTTATAAACAACACTGTGACAGGAAACTCCTGTTATGATGAGGGAGTAATGCTGGTCTCACTTCTTTGTACTCTTAATGGTTATAGCCGAGATATAGCAGTTTTCAGATAACATGGTAATTTCCTTGGTCTTCAGTGTGTTATGACATGTATTGTAATTCATTATTCACTCTACCACATGTTGAAGGTAAGCTGGTACCTGTTGCCTGCTTTGATAGGCAATAGATAAAACTATTGCCCTAGGTGAACTGTTACAGTCGAAACTCAGTATAACGAGGCCCTTGGGACATCAAAATTACCTTGTTATAGCAGGAATCTCATTATATCAGGGTTAAAAAACAATAAAATATAAAGAGCTGGGACCAGAATATTACCTTGTTACATCAGGAATATTGTTATATCAGATCTCTTGATTCCACTGTATTACCGTATATCCTTAGATGAAGCTAGGTTTGTAGCAGCCTCAAGATCACTGAAGCCAGAAAATAATTACATGTACACTGTAGTAAATTTTACATATACCACCATGACATAGGTTCTTGATTTCTTCTGTAATAGGATATTTTTGAATTATACAGATATATCTGCTAAAATTCATGAAATGCTTAGAATATTTGTCAAAGACCTTGAGAGGCTCCCCTCTGTACTATAGTGATAGCCTTCGATTTAGCAACAATCATGCACAGGCCAATGAGGCTATAGGCACTTTACTTCGCTTTTCAAGGACGCAAGGCAGTTATCAAAAATATTGTTTCAAGAAATTACACATGATCTTATTCATCATGTGGATACAGGAAATACTTTGAAGATTCAGATTGTAGCACCTTGTGTGCTTATAGTGGTACTCTGTATCTCTAAATTTGAGTTATTTTTAGATTTGTTGTTTTTCAGTTCATACCAGAAAAGTCTTGTCAAATCGTATTGGCTCCTATACTGGCTCTGGTATATCACAACAAGAACTGGAATTAAATACTTTGCAAGTACGAGACAAACATATTTATTATCAGATAAACAAACCTTGCAAACATTTGAATCATTTAATTTAGAAGTAAACCTGAACTTTAAAACTGCATTTAAATACAAGAATGAAAAAATATATGTACAAGAACTCTAAATACATTCAAAGTAATGTTTGGAAAGTGATGGCTCATTTAATTGCATAAATCTAATAATTCATTCTAATTAGGATCCCCCCATAAATTTTCAGTGTCAAGTGAATGTAGTGTCCTCATGAAGAGGCTTCATAATTGACATTTACCTTTTAATTTATAAATTAAACAACTTAAAGACATTGCATTGATAATCAATGACAGTCCACTGTCAAAGATGGTCAGTTTTACTTCATAAATGTAATTCTTCCTATTGCACATAGCTCTCCGAATCCCAGTGCATGCAGCGCTCTAATTTTTGGGCATGTAATTGTTGGAAGTGAGCTTCTGGTTCTGGCTGGTATACAAGTTTAAGCATCGTTGACAATGTGTTTAATAGACTCGGTCAGCCTAGCAAAAATTCCTTTTTTTTCCGAATCTAGTGAATAAACATGTTTTCATACAGTTCATGTTTCAATGGGATTCTTCTGTGAAACTGCCCAGTGTTGGGCTGACGATGCAAAATGTGATTTCAGCAGACCAATCACACATGAAAAAAAAGCAAGGCATTGTCAATGTACGCTATATCTATAGACCGGAATTGGAAGTTTATGCCTCAACATTGTTGTCCCTGATATTGGTATTGGGAGCTGATATCGGTCAATATCAGCTATGTGCTATAGGGAGAATCAGTGTTCACATCTGGCTTCTTCACTCAAAATGAAACTTATTCTTTCATGTTTTTGCATGTGATTACAAATCACCCATAAATAATATTAAAACAATAATATAATTATTATAATTATGAATAAGTGCATATGTTCCTTCACCTATTTTATTGGTAATTTTTTTTTGTTTCCACAATGATACTGAAAGCATATTAATAAATTTGTACAGGATTTCATCTGTATACCTCCCACAAAAGTGACTCGAGAGAGTTTTCATTGTAATTATACCCAGCCATTGATCTACCCAGGTTTGATAAAATGAATATTTTTCAGATATTCTACTGAAGTATACATACAAATTGCAATAAACATTTTGACTTCTTCTCAGCAACAAATTACAACAAAAAGTGTCTTAAATGATGCAAGAATTCTTTGTAGCCCCAGCATTATATCATTTTGTTTTCTAACTGAAGTACATGTATTGGGTCATGTATTAGATTTCATAAATAGAAAGGTACTAGCAAAATTAAAATGCTATGAAATTTTCTTTTATCAGATGGAATATAAATAAATGACAGCTAAAAATAATTCACCTACCAGACCAGAGACATGATAAAGTCTAACACCAATGGTCTGCAGTTACAGATGTGTGTGAAAGGAACAAGTGTTCTGTGTTATTATCACACATGCACAATCCCTGAACAAAGTGCCACAGTTGTGCGAGGAGCTGTCAGGGTATGAGAGTCCTATTGCATGACACTGAAAAGCTGTGATCTAGTGTTCTTTTCAGATATTTCAACTCAAATTTGCTGCAAAATGGATGGAAAAACAGATGATCCCGCACATTCATATTTTCATACATAGGGACCAACAGGAAGCTATTTCTAATGTTTCACACCAGTTTTCCTTAGACTGGTACCAAAGTGTCAATGAGCTTTAAAGGGAAACCTGTGTATGATACATGGAAATTGTTGAACTTTAATCAAACAAACAATTTGGCAGTTTTCATGTCAGATCAGAACCTTTGGTTATTATGCAAGAAATTAGATATTCTTTCAGTTTTTCATAGCATATCAAACAAGAGTCCCAACAATGCAGACTTTGAGAAAATATATATTGTACATTTACAAGGTGACTAACGGCAAACCACATTCATTCATGCTATTATACCAATACTTGATATTTGCAATTAACCTGCTACCTTATAATATCAAATTCTTTGAAAGTTAGCTCATCTACATTCTTCTCGTTGGAGAACACTGCCTTGTCAATCCTTGACTTTGCACTTCCTTTAGTTTTCAGCCAAGTTTTCCTGCAAGGAAAAAGGAAAATAAAAATCATGTGAAAGACACTAGAGACCTTGTAGAAAGCCTCAAGGAATTTGTTATACAAGACGATGAGGTTTTCATCTCACATGACGTTCTGTTCACTAAGACTCCGATTCACGAGGCCCTTCTTGTCATCAAACAGAGATTGGATAATGACACAACTCTTAGTGAAAGAACCAACCTCACCCCTGACGACATCATTGATCTTCTTGATTTGTTTCTTACATCTACATATTTCACCTTTCGAGGGTCCATCTACAAACAGACATTTGGTGCAGCTATGGGGAGTCCTGTGTCCCCATTTGTTGCTAATCTTTATATGGAACATTTGGGACAAAGAGCATTGGACACGGCACCTGCTGAATGTAAACCATGTTTATGGAAGCGTTATGTCGATGATATCCTGGAGATAGTCAATAAAGACTCGGTGTCTCTCCTTACCGATCATCTAAAATTCACTTTCGAATTGGAGAAGGATGGTTCAATTCCCTTCCTAGACTCACTCATCTCCAGAAAGCCGGACGGTTTCTTGAAATTCACAGTTTACAGGAAACCAACACACACCAACCAGTATCTCAATTTCGAGTCGCACCACCCCCTACATCAAAAACTGGGAGTGGTTCATACTCTTTTCCACCGCTGTGACACTGTAGTATCTGACCCCAAGGACAAGGAAGATGAAACTGTCATCATCTCTACTGCTCTGTCACAATGCGGTTATCCACGATGGGCAATGAAACAACAGGATAAGAAAGACAAAACAAACTTTACAAAACCAAAGAAAGACAGAACTGCCAAAAGGAGATATCCGGTTGTCATCCCCTACATCAAAGGCCTCTCAGAGGCAGTTAGCAGGATCTTGAGGAAATATGGCATTTCCACACCGATGCAACCGTGCAATAAATTAAGAGACATATTGGTTCACCCAAAAGATAAGATCAAAGAAATGGACAAGGCACAAGGAGTGTATAAAGTCCCATGCCAATCTTGCCAAGCCTCGTACATTGGTGAAACAAGTCGTAAGTTAAGCACGCGCATCGATGAACATAAAAAGGACTGCCAAAGGTTGGATGGACAATCGTACACACGCTCACAGAGAGCATCAGCGAGCCAAGTGACCAACAAATCAGCCATAACAGATCACGCGGCAAAAGAAAACCATGTCATCAACTGGGAGGGGACACGATTAGTTGCGAGGGAGAGCCAGGACCTCAGCAGACGAATTAGAGAGGCCATCTGGATCAAGAGAACCCCCCTCAATATGAACCGGGATGGGGGCATACCAACTGTCTGACATCTATGATGGCGCTATCACCCGAGCTTCACACCTGGGTGATTTCTAATTGGCGCCAAAATCATCATTCGCCAATTAGTCGCCGTCTGAAGAAGATGACAGCCCGTCGTCGAAACTGTCACAGGCAAACAAAATTCTTGGATGTGTATAAAGAACTTAACACTTAGAAAATAAAAAGGACCAGGATATAATATCTTGAAGTTGTGGAAAAAACAATTGTAGAAAAAAGCATAATTCATAACATGACGGTCCTCTTAACAGTACACATACTTTATAAGCTGGGCAGCGCGGAAGCAAGTGGGTGTCAGGTAGCACAAAATATGCCTTTCTAAGTAGTTATTAAATCGGAATCTTGTTTTTTTTCTCTTCTCTCCTCTCCTGTAGTGCAGAAGGAGAAAACCCCTGGAGCTGTTTTCAACATATTCTCCCATATACATTTAGTGATCGTTTACTATGTATTTAAAAAGGCCTTATTCGTATTAATAAGGAGGTCCCAGCTTATATTGTCTCCCATATTACTGACCTCGTTTATATATTTGTAATTCTGATGGTTGTATTAAAATGGTAGACCACTACATCTCTATGAAATATGAAGCAAAATAATTTATCAGGTGTCAATTTACATTCACAACTTGATATAATGCAAGGTAACAAATGGACAGCACATTGCCAAATACCTAAAGATCACAAATTATTTCCTCAAACTGATTATGACAGTGACATACACTGCAGAAAGCATACATTCAAGTACAATGATACACCCAAAAAGAAAGAGACTCATACATGTATTCCTTTGTGAGGTCAATGGCACTCAAAACTCCATTACTTCCATTTTCCTGAATTTCAATTTTCGTTTTCTGCTTGTACGTTTGTATTTTTTAGCTTTTTTTTTTGGGGGGGGGGGGGTAGCTGTGCACTTCAAGTGAATTGCAATTTCATAGTTTACCAACAATTCTGCAAAATAAAGGTTTCATCATCTTACATCATTCTGATTTTATCCTCTGGACCCTGCGCTTGTCCAACGACTGTTCCTTTACTAGTGTTTTGTACCCATCCTGTAAGGGCCAACTCCTTTGCTTTTCTCCTTGTATCCTGATTGTAAGGCAATAGACAGGGCTGATACTTATTTTGAACAGTTTTTTGTACTAGTCAGCTTATGGCTAAAAAAAAATTGTTTTCACACATAGAACTGAATGAAGTTTGAAACATTAATAGAGAAAAATTAATTTTAGTTTCCCTACACAGGTACCAGGACTGATACATTCCAATGCATACATACATTTTTTTTTCAAGTAGAATCTTTACTGCCAAAAAATTAATAATAGTAAGATGATTGTTTAATTACAAATAAAATATAACCCACTAGGTATTTTAGAATATTAAAAGTAACCTTACTATCTCCTTCTAACTTAAAAAGGTAGTCTCTTGAATACATTCACAATTTGATACTATTTCAGTATGTATAGATCCCTTCTAAAATAAAATTTCTTTAAAAAATTCACAACATTGGGGGTAAACTATAAAAAGAATATTGGTTAATATCAAAATTCCTTATGTAACAAATTATACTAGACCTAGTAGTCCACAATTTACTTTCCTCTGATCATTAACTTAATGGTAACCACCTCCACCACCACTAGGCCTAACCCCCACCAAAAAAGGGGTTAAGACTTCAAAGTGATGTTCACTTACCCTTCTGAAGAAGACACCTGCAAAATAATCACAAAAGAACTGAATTATAAAGAGGGTCTATATTTCAACTGTTTTTCCTACTTTCTGACATTACAATAATAAATGTATGTAGATTTGGACTCTCCAACATGCAATGGTTTTCAAATGACTCTCATTGGATAATTTGAATTAAAAACTATCATTTCATGTGTGGTCCAGAGTTCACAAACTAACACTAGTAACACTAACAGTTACAACATGGAAATCACATGTACGATATGAATTAAGCGATTTTGAATCAGTTGAGCCAGGGTAATACCAGCTGCAACAATTTTTTTTTTCTTTCACAATAACTTTCAAACTATGAATTTCAAAGAGCAAATACTTTTAATAATTTATATTAGTAGATCTAGTGATGTTAAGTATAGTACAACAGCATGCCACCATCTAACTTAAAATCAAATCTAGCCGGAGTCCAGAGCAGAGGCAGAGAGCTCATCAGCTGATGGATGCAATCAGTAATTGCATGCATGCACTGCACCACCATCATCAATTTGTCATGGAAACTGCAATGCCAATGGCCACTCATCCTGCATCCTGTGCTGTGCTGTGCAAGTCAGGCAGCCGCCTCAGGGTTCCTGGACTCTAGTCTTGTCTATTTTTGAAAATGTTCTCGCCCATCTTGCGTTGATAATTTCGGAAAATTTGATTCCTTACTTCATGACTCTTATTTTTTCAGCAATAACAGATTTACCTTGAACTTTTCCAAATATCTCGAAATCTATTGACCTCAAAACGATTCGTTTTGCCGAAGCAGACGCCCCTGTCGTCGCCATGTTTACAAGCTTCAAATTTTTCCCACCCTCGTTCATTTCTGTAATATAATCAAATTTAATTTACTAATCATAAAATCAGTAAGAAAAATATTCAAAAAAGTAATATTTATTTACTTTATAAATTCATTTCAATTAACAGATTTCACAGATAAGTAAAGAGGAAATATTTGAAAGCTCATCGAAGAACTAATCTTTATCAATTGTCTATTCCATTGTTTTCATGAGGGGGCTGAGATAACAAGGAAAAATAGTTTTTTTTATCTTTTTGAATTTTATATGTGACGTACTAAATTGATTGGAAATAAATTGAACACTTTTTAAAGTCCATTTTTAATAGTAAATGACAAACATAGAGAATGTATTCCAATACACTGAAGTTCATTATTATTTACCTTGAATGAAGTACGAATCTCGTACCTCCACAAATATCGACGAGTCATGACGTGTGAGAGAGAAACATGTCGGACTTGTAAAATGGGCAAATCATCGTGAAAACAGATTTTTCAGCCGTTCCTTCTAGTACCCACTTTATTCGCTGACGTTATTCACCATGGACGATCAGGACGGGAAGGATCCCCGTTTTCAGAAAGAGTTGATTTACAACAAATTATTGCCGTACTCTTCGGAATTTGAGGAGGAATCGAGGAGCCATCTTACGCAAATCAAGACCAATTTGTCGCTCGCTGTGCAGCTTCGTGAACTCCGCCCCGGTGTACTGTTTTGGACCGGCAAGTTTTCGGCGTAAGTTGACCCTCATGTCTGCTGAGGCTTGAGCCGAAGGCGTTCAGATCAGGCCGGCCGGTCTCCTGTTACATATTCAGAGTCTAGACTAATGTCAGTGACATGTTGGAAACAAGAGTCTGAGCAGATGCAAGCTTGAAATATGATTACTTTCGCTAGAATGAGAATATTTCATATCAAGACATAAATTCTTTCTAACAATCATGACAATAGGGCATCCTATCTGCCTATGCTGTGTAAAGATTATAATTTATAAAGTCAAAATTTAACTTAGATCTAGACAGTGTCTAGATCTAGATCTAGATCTAGTTTAACTTTAAGAGAAAAAGAGGGAAAAGAGTATCAGATCTAACTGTTACTAACTAATACTCTTCATTTCCCTCCTTTTTCTCTCTAAATACTGTTAGAGAAGCACTAAAGTGAATGGAAAAGAAGGCATTATCGTGAAATTTGTCACCAGTCCATTCACTGCCATTTATTTCGTCAGTGCTGGTAACGGCATTCCAAGATTTGTGCATAATTAATGCAAGTGCACGTGTGGGAAGAGAGGTGAAAAATTTCACGATTAGGCTGAAAAGAAGAAAGAAAGGAAGAAAGAAAGAAGGATGAGAAAAAAGAAGAAGAGGGGGAGGAGTTCAGGATTAGGGGCCTTTTCTCGAAACTGTTGTAAATCTAAGTTAGTGGACATCCCATTGAAATGCATACATGTACATATTGTATGTGTCTCGATTATGATTCAGTTGTCAAAGCAAAATATCTTAAGACTTGTGATCATTTCGAGAAATGGACCCCAGATCATAGTTAGCATAGCTAGACCCCCACTTGTCTTTTGATCTCATTAACTTTTAATGTAATATGATTTTGTTATTTAGAACTTTCAATTTGTTCTTTAGAACTTGTAATTTTTTGTTGATTTTTATCTCTTATTACATGTACATGTAGTTAATTAGTTATTTAGAGTAGCAGTGAACCATTTGATTGGCCCACCGGTGCTCTTGAAGAGAGTCTGCTGCTCAGCACATTTAAAGATTCCATTAACCCATTCGTGACAGAGGTCCACATTTTTTGGTTTTGCCTAATATCTTTTGATGCAAAGCCCTAAAAATCATACCAAAAACATGAGCAGAAAGAGCAAAAAATTCTACACAAACTGTGCCCATTTTGGTTGCGTCAGTATTCGTTTTTTGATGCTGAAAATTTTTTAAAGGAAAATAAGCATTAAAATCCTTAAATTGGCAATGTGATAGAAGGTTTAAAATCACCGTTGTCCCCTGCAAATTGGCAACTTTTTGACTTCTCATCATAATTTCTGTCAGTTTGTATTCATTTCAGATACATGACGTTTTATAAGAAAAATGAAGCAATACAATAAGAATGTTGGTGTTGCCAATTTGAAGAATAAAAGCTGATCAAATTAGGCTTTAAATAATTCCTGTCACGAATGGGTTAATGTCTGGTGAGGCTATTGTTCACTTTTGCATCCTGTACTAAACAGGAAAAAAAATATCTGGGCATTGTTTCATAAAAATTTATTGTAAGTTGATCTACACATTTGTTGACATCCCTTTAAAATGAGTCTTGATGTTATAATGGTACACACATTTCAGTGGGATATTGGTGAACTTGTCATGTCCTTATGATATTTTTGTGAAAGGCCGCCCAGTTGACCTACTTTAGTCTGTAGTCTAACAGTGATTATGAAAGATGGATGGAAAGAAAGGAAAGGATGGAAATTTGAGATGGAGAAGTTGTTATCATTTTTATTGTTCATGTCTTGGTACAGTAGAATTCTTACTTGGTTGATTATCTTAAATTGGATATAAAGAGTCAATCTTTCAGTAATCACTGATCATTTTTCAGAATATAGAAAACTGTTGAGTTCTCAGGGATGTTATGATATCGTACTGGTACATTCTGAAATGATTAAGCAATGTACAGTGATTCCTTAGTCCACTTTCACTGCCTTGTCAAAGTCTTTACACTGGAGAACCCAGCTTTCTTATGTGTGTGACTCTCACATTTAATCAGTTGTTTATAACTTAAATAAGTTGATCTCTGTGGGGTTTTTTCCAGTTACATCCGCTATTATGGCCGTAGATTCAGCAAAGAGGAACATGTGGCTTTCATCAAGCTCTATCTTGAGCTTATCAACATTCCAGACCTGGAATTCAAGATCATGTCAGAGTTTGCCAGAATTCTAAACATACTGCTGAAGTAAGTTATTATATTTCTTCTAAATTACAATATTAAGGGATTTTTAAAAGTATAATCTGGTCAGTTCACAAACATAAAATGGTGTTCCCATTTTCTATCTCCCTTTACTCATTCCCGGATAATAACTTTCAAAATTCATTGGCAACAAGATCATTGTAATGATGAGGTGTTGATCTATTCTAGTTATGTAGTTAATAATGTATTGATAAGTATCTGTTTTGAATCATTTTTTTTTTTTTTGTATTCTTTGTGTGTTTTATTTTTTAAAAATGCATTTATTTTAGGAAATGAATACCGGTAACTAATTTTTTAATCTTCACCATCACAGAAATGCTACTTTGAAAATGCAAAAATAAAGAGAAAGGTTATTGTATTGAGCACATGTAAATCCTGTATTGTCATTCTAATGTGAGGACCAAACGGCCACTAAATATTTTGTAAAGAAATTGTCAGCAAAAAAAAAAAAAGCTAATGAAATAAATCTTCAGAATGCAAAGCCCATGGTAATGGCAATTGTGCACTAAGTATATGTACTCTTCAAAATTCTTGCTTCCCTTTGAATGTCGTTACATTAAGTACAATGACATTGCAACTGCAAACCTTTTGCAAGAAGCCATTTTTATTCTATCACTGACAAGTGCCGGCCCTCCCCCATCACCTATCCTGTACTGTGTACACATCTTGCATAACTGACAATTAACCACTTACATAATCTAAGAGTTTGTGACCTTGAATCCTTGTTGACATTTGAAAAATACATGATTGATGAGTAAAAATTGTATTCCAGTGAAAAGGTAAAATTGACTTTCACCATTTTGAAATATTGACTTTATGTGTATAGTCATCAATAATTTTTAGATTCAGTGACAAGGAAAAATTGAACATCACCATTTTGATTGATATTGACTGTCAGTTTTTATCACTGACATCATATTCCAGTGAGAAGGCAATATTGAGGATCACCATTTTGAAATGATATTGACTAATGACTATGAATATTGAGTGTCACCGTTTTTGAAATGATATTGACTGAATGGGTATCAATGAAATCACATTCCAGTGAGCAGGCAATATTGACCGTCGCCATTTTGAAATGATATTGACTATGAATGGTTATTATTATTAATGACATCATATTCCAGTGAGAAGGCAATATTGAGTGTCACCATTTTGGAATGATATTGACTGTGAATGGGTATCAATGAAATCACATTCCAGTGAGCAGGCAGTATTGACCATCGCCATTTTGAATGGATGCTGAGTATCAAAGATTATCAACATTTTGGCTTTTCGCCAAATAATCAAAATTTCTTCTGATTCCCATTCTCTGTAATTTAAACTATGTTTGTTTGTTTTTTCTTTCTTTTTTTTTCTTTTTTCTTCCTTTTTTTTCCCCCTCTTTTTTCTTTTTCTTTTCTTTTTTTCTTTTCTTTTCTTTTTCTTTTCCTTTTTTCTTTTTTTTTTTTTTTTGGGGGGGGGGAGGAGGTTAAAGTAATTTTAAACAAAATAATGATGATCATACCATGTAATCAGTACGTCTTTATTGGCTTCTAGCTTTAATTTATATTATCTTCCATAGTTCAACAAAACAGAGTATGAATTCAGAACTTCTCAAATAGATTTCACCAAAGCCTCAGAACAAGGTTGAATAAAAAAAAATGACATGAACTTGTATGAAAAGTGAAAAGAGCAATGATAAAAATGAGGGTAACTACTTGCCTTGCTTCTACCTCCATCCATTCTACCATGTGAAGTGCTCTGCTACAAATTTCAAAGGTTTCTCATAACAAGTATGACTACCATGATCTGAGCCGTTTTCCATTTAGTGTGTAGAATAAGTTGTTACTTTGCTTTGCATTTTACTTGACTTAGTGCAATGGCTTAACTCATATTCAGATCACATTTAAGCATTTAACTTTAGCAAGCTGACTTTAAGGTAAAATACTTCCTTTACTTCCTTCGATATGTCATAAAGTCCATTCCATAATGTAGGTCCTTTCTATCCTAAATAAAGGCATCACTTCTTCTGCATGGTTACAAATTACCTTGTGAGCAGCTATCTTGTACCATGACAGGCGTATATGCATGCTTACCAGTCCAAAATAATTGAGCTTAAGTCTGCTATTTGGCTGTCTTAGCTCTAAAGTAATATAGCCAAAAGATTCAATTGAAACTGAAGTTGGCTAAGTATTTTCACTTTGTAAACCCCAGACTGAGTAAAATACTTGAAATGTATGATTTAAGTATCAAAATGAATATTGGCCTTGCTCTTTCGCAAAATAAGTGTGCACCAGATAATCGCAAATTCAACCCAAGGCTTACAATTTTGAAAATATGTAACTCACTGTTTACTATGATATAATGTAAGTTATATTTATTTGATTTTTGTTTTTTAATAAAAAAATGCTGTAAATGAGACACAATGACCATTGCAATATACACTGTACTTTTTGGATATCATCAAGTAGAAGTATTTGAGTGAGGAGAATATGTTGCTATACCAAATATTGTTGAAGAAAAAGAAGAATATTGAAATGTGACTCCTTCTACTTCCAGGAAGCGCAATTTATTATCAAGAGATGACCTGCTTATACCCTGGCGACCCCTCTACAAGATTGTTGAGAGGATAATGTACTCGGCATATGAGCCATTGGGTCTAGAATGGTACCCACAGTAAGTTCAGGTCTTACCATTCTCATTGGTTTATTTATTGATTTTATTGATTCAGGTTTTATTAATTTAAGTTTTAGGAAAGCAAACAAACATGCCAAGATCACATAGTAAACTGTACAGTACAAATGCAATGCAGGTTTGTAATGCATACTATTGTAGTGATACAGTACCAGCATTAATATTGAAATCTATACATGTACTCTTATACATGTATTTCCTTTAATTCATCTCTTGTTACATGTAAGCCCTTTGGTAATAAGAAGTTCCAGTAATTTTAGTAATGAAGATGAAATTGTGTGCACGGATCCATAAAAATGCACAAGGATGTAATGTCAGATTTATTTTGTATGTGTTTATTTGTCATCTGTAAGTATGCGAAATATGATTTATGTAAGTCATACTAGTGATATAGAAGCACTATTATTTACATTCTACATGTAGTTCATTCTATTTTGAATGATATGAACATTAATTTACCTTTACCTTTACCCGATGTTCTTGAAGAATGCTGTGTTGTCAGCAATCAGGCTTCCAGTTCTAGCACATATCCTCCTGTTGGTTCGATTGGTGTGGTGTCCTCCTGCCCTGGTCTTCCATTGCTTGTTGTGGTAGTAATGCAAATGTGTTCTCTCTCTCTCCTTCTCTCTCTCTCTCTCTTTCTTTCTCTCTCTTTCTCTCCGCCTATCATACCTTTCTTTCTCTCCCTACCTATTGTACCTATCTATCTCTTACCCTAATCAGTACCCTAGAAAATCGTCTCAAGACCCTGATACGGATGTCAAGACCGTAAGTGTTGTTTGTATGAGAAATTTTCTTCTACCATCGATTTTATACTAAGAATATAAAGGTTTCCTCATGATTTAAAGTTGAAATACATTAAGATATTGGGAGGTATTCTGTGTCTTTATTAATTTTTTTTTTTTTTTTTAATTCATAAAGATCAGGTGTATTATCTTAATATGGCTTAAAGACACATGACACAAATATGAACTGGTGGGCTTGGTGATTTGTGTGATATAGCATTTCCTAATTAAAATCAGTGCTGAAATACTAAAACTAATTTTGAACTTGATAACTTGAGAATCAGACAAACTTCAATTAAACTTGGTCCAAATATTTATTGGTCCATACATCCATAATGTCCTCATTATACTTGTAAATTGTTATTTGGTGAATTGTGAAAAGCCATATAAAATTGCAGTTGAATTCTAGTTTTAGAAAGAATTTTAAGTTTCTAGAATTCTCCCAGATGTGTAGGTTCATAAGGTAACAACACAATAGCTATGTTTGCTCTCCACATGTATAGATATTTCTCAGTGGACAGTACTAGAGAAATGCTAGAGGAATGGCGCCCTCTGTTGTGTCCGTTTGACGAGACCATGGCCAAAGGTATCCACTATATGGAGTGCTTTCTCCCAACACTGCTTCCACCTGAACAACACCAACATGGCTTTAAGTAAATATATTGTTAAGATTATGTAGCTACAGTATTTAACTCCATTGGTTTATCATAGTAAATACTGAACCTAATACAATTGATAGTTGGAAGGACCAGTAGGACCCAGCCATTATTACATTGTTATATGAGACAGTGGACCACTTAGACATTGTAAAAACTTCTCATCGCACAGTTTTTGTTCAACTTTGTGCTATTTGATTCGAAGAATTTGCTTTGGCAAGGTGTTTCCTTTTCAAATATGCAATGTACTGGTACCCTTTTGTAGCTGAAGCATGCTTTAATGTTGTCTTTTATTCTTTAATGTTGTCTTTCATTCTTTTTTAGTAACATCACAATTCAACGAAAGTTTTTTTCAATATCAGATTCTCATTGTGCAAAATCTTCTTTGATATCTTTGTTGTCTAGGTTATGGCTGGATGAAATGATCAGTATATGGAACAATTCACAAAACTCTCCACACATAGAATCAGTAAGTATTGTAAAAGCAATTCTTATATACAGTAGATAACAAAACAAATTATATTTGTTATTCTTTCATTCATTCATTCATTTATTTCTTCACTCAAGAATTGCGATTAAATCAGTTTCTTGTTTGCTATGTATTGTACAAATGATTTCTTACAGATAAATATTCTAGAATCATTTTCTTAGTCCTCAGTTTTATATTTGAAGTTCATTTCAATTTGACATGTGACATCTTCTATGGTAACAGATGTGACATCTGTTTCTGTCGTGTAAAGAGAGGAACTAGCCATTCTTTTTTCAAATATACTCCCTTGTCAAAGTCTCTAGCAGGAATTCAGTACTGTACTGCTCTGTCTATGCACTTTGTTGTTGTTTTTGACAGGCACTAGTAGACCTATTTTCCAGATTAGCTTCAGAGAATATAGGGTACATCGATTGGGATCCACATATACCAAAGGTGGGTATTTTTCTTGGTGTTAGATTTGGATGTTAATTTACTATGTAGAATATTTAAATCTTTGGAAATGAATTAATGTCAGTTTACAGTCTAATCAGAACAAAAATTAGGTCGTTTTCTAATTTAGAATTTCCAACTTGATTCAAAGGGGAAAAAAATCATACATGCAGTATATTGGTGAAATTAACTTGTCTGAGGGATACTTTGAACAGTGTGAACAACATTTATGGTTTTAAGAGGCATAATTTTCAGGCTGAAGATTATTTGATTTACAGGAAATACTGCCAGAATATGCACAGAGTGGTGATATTCTCTTCTTTTATATATATATATATATATATATATAGATATATATATATTTGCATGTTTCAGAATTATTATTTTATAGCACTGTAGTCTATTGGCTTTGTTACCCAGTACTAGACCTGTTTACTAAGTTTATGCATAATTGTAGAACAAAAAGCTTGCCAGGGGCTTGCCAAAGATGTTAGCAACAACTAATGTACATGCAAACTAGATCCATTTATTCAGATGCCATTATCCATAATAGATGAACTGAATAGTTGGTAACCAACCGTTCTGGAGAGAAACGTGCATAAAATTGAATACATTAGTAAACAGGTCTATTCAGTGCCACTGTATTTCCCTTGCCAATGTCTCTTCACAGATATTCACATGTTTCTTGAGAGGCCTTAGTCTACCTGTAGGTTCCAAGAGGCTTCAGGTAGCTCGGAACGGGAAAGGCTTTGACGTTGGTCCTCTAGCAACCTGGATTGTGTCAATGCTGGTAAGATTAAACCCATGTTCCATTTTTTTTCACATTAATTAGCCCATTCTTGACAGAGGGTCCACAATGTGTGAATCGGCCCACTGACTTATGATGTAGAGCCTTAAAGGGGGTACCCAATGCTGAAACAATGTTAGTTCATTTAAAAGAGCATGATTTTATTAGCAGAAAATCATCTGCCTAAAAAATTGTAAAAAGTTCAGTTTGCCAAGGAACCCCCCAAATGTGGTAAGATTTCAGGATATTTTTGACCCCTCAGCTGTGACCCAGTTTCAACTGGGTACCCACTTTGACATCAAAATGACGTCAAAGTGGGTACCTTGTCGCGCAATTCTAGCAAAATGCGCGCAAGGTATGATACAAATTGTACAGTCTAGCGCGCAGCATAACTGCAATGCGCGAAGTGGGTACCCACTTTTACGTCATACCTCATACTAAAAAATTTTTGTCAATTCTTGTCTTTAATAGAAAATTGGCCAAAATGCATTGATTTCGATTGAAAATCATCATATTTTTAATGTTTTTCTTCTTAGAATTCTATTCTCGATCATGTATCAATTTTTTTTTTACCATTGTGTAATCACTTTAAAATACATACCAAATACATAAGCAGGAAGAGCAAGAAAATTCTGCACAGTCATATTGTGTCCATTTTGGTTGTGTCGGTATTTCGTCATTTAACGCTGGAAATTTTCTAAAGGAAAGTAAGCAATAAAAGCCTTTGGCTATGGGATGGAAAGTTCAAAAATCTGTGTTTCCATGGAAAGTGGTATATTTTTCAACTCAGCATACTTTCATTTTATGATGATTTCATATACATGACTGTTTGTAAGAAAATTGTAGCAGTCAACGAAAAATACTGGTGTTGCCAATTAGAAGAGGAAAAACTGATCAAATAAAGTTTTCAATAAGTGCTGTCACAAAAGAGTTAAAAGAGGAAAGCAATATGGACTAAGAGTTTATGATTAAAACTTTACCCAAAAGTCAAGCAGATGACCATTTTGAAGATTGTAGATCTTTGAT
The DNA here is from genome assembly GCA_029962745.1 of Echinometra lucunter. Classification (NCBI taxonomy): domain Eukaryota; kingdom Metazoa; phylum Echinodermata; class Echinoidea; order Camarodonta; family Echinometridae; genus Echinometra; species Echinometra lucunter. Next base: position 34,103,496 of record CM057152.1, read on the forward strand.
TTGTGAAAAAAAATCTGCTGTGACTGACAGGATGTCATGCCTCCACATAGCCCTTATCCACAATTTCTCCATACAGTGAATTTGTTTCCTTCATGATGTCAGTATATTGCAGTTTCATTAGAAATGTGCAGTAATGATAAACCAAACTTTGATTTCTTTGATGAGATAAAAAGTCTTTTGTATTAGCAAAAAAAAAAAAAAAAGATTCTCTTCTTTCAAATGTGTTGGTCTCATTACAATTTCAAGCATTATTATGCAAAGAGAATTATGTCAGCATGTAGCCTTTTTTCCCTTTAATAGTCCTGTGCTGAGAGCTCTTGATCAAAAATGGATATTTCTCCCCTTATGTATTTTTCTTTATTTTTTAGGGTCATACCACAACATGTCAAGACCATCTTCAGAAGTTCTTTGTAGCAACAGACTCCTACTTCCATCCATCCAATACTGGCAAATACTCAGTAAGTACATTCTGTATTACAAAAAAGAATATGTACATTTTGAAGAGTAGCAGAATGAGTGCATGGTAGTGAAACAAAAAAAGCTAATCAATAATTCCATCTCATTAAGGAGCATTAAATGTTGATATGAGTGACTTGTCACTTTGATTGATTTGTCTCTGTACATTATAATGGGTGTAATCTATCCATTATCTTACATGTAGCTATAACACTTCATGTCGTCTTGTCCCGTTCTTGTGAAACTATCTAAAATGTATTAAAGTAAAATATGTGTATAATGCATCATGAGGTGAGTAGGGTGGCTGTCTTTCACTCACCTTGGTAACAAGTAGAACTTAGTAGAGAGAATAATAATAGTATTAATAATAATTAATAATAATAATAATAATGATGATGATAATAGTAATAATAATTAATAATAATACTAATAATGATAACTTGTATAGCACCAGATCCACTCTGTGGAGTGCTCAAGGTGCTTTTTTGAAGAAATTAAAAAGATTAATTTAAAATTGTTGTGTAGGTAAAGGAAAAGTATGAGAGGATTTTGTGTAATTTTTTTTCTTCAGGAATACCTTTATTAAAGCATAGGAGAAGAATGTAATAATTTTTTCTCTTATTCTTTCCATTTATAATTGTTTTTATCTCATTTTATTTCTTTGTCACAGTTCAGCCTACAGAGGATGCTTGGTCAGCTAGCTAGTGAATTTGTAAAAAGATTACACAGGTGATTAATTGCTTTAAAAAGAACTTGATTGCTTGATATGATTCATAATTCCCACAAAATTGTTTGACTAATCACCAACAGAATTTTATCTTAAATCATTTGAAGTATCAAAACTCCATTTATACTTTTAAGTCACCTTTGCCAACATGACATCTTGTAGGAAACAACTAAGTAATGTAGGCCAGATGGATTCCATCAAAATGATGTTATCTTTTTGAAAGGGTTCATTACCCTTGTTTCTCATGTAAAGAAGAATTTCATAGGTTTGATAGTTTTGAATATGTTAGTAAATCCATTGATACTAAATTCAAATTTACTTGAAATCATCTACTTTTTATTTCAGAGAGAGGTACAAGAAGCCATCATGGCAGCACCCAATCCCTGCCAGTCACAAGCTGAAAGATGAAGACATCACTGCCTTCGTTGAGAGCATCAAGGCTCCTGTGTTCCTAGCTATGTATAGCAAGATGGGTCACAGGGACGCTGCTTCTACCCTACACAACCTGGCCTTGTTGAGACCAGAGCTGGTCATACCAACTCTCCTAGAAAAGTGAGGAAAATATATATATTTTTTTTAATTGAGGGTACATTTCATCATTTCTGCCTCATCTCCTCCGTACTGTCTCTGTTCCACCTCCCTCTTCTGCCTGTCTGTCTGTCTGTGTGCCCTCCCCCCCTCCCTCTCTCTCTCTCTCTCATTGTTTTTTGTCTCGCCCACCGGAGGTGAAGGCGAGACTAAGGGATCCAAATGTCGTCCGTCCGTCGTCCGTCCGTCGTCCGTCCGTCGTCCGTCCGTCGTCCGTCCGTCGTCCGTCCGTCGTCCGTCCGTCCGTCCGTCACAAACGTTATGAAAGATAACTTGGCAACCGTGACTCACTTTTCAACCAAACTTGGGTTGTAGATGCACTAAGGGGACCTGCATGTTATGGTCCAGTCAGAGGTCACATGGTAAGGTCAAAGGTCATTTCAGGTCAAACGTTAAAGTTTACGTGCAAGACTCTCTTATGACACAAAACTCTGCAACCGTGACTCACTTTTCAACCAAACTTGGGTTGTAGATGCCCTAAGCGGACCTGCATGTTATGCTCTAGTCAGAGGTCACATGGTAAGGTCAAAGGTCATTTTAGGTCAAACGTTAAAATTTACGTGCAAGACTCTCTTATGACACAAAACTCTGCAACTGTGTGACACTGTTCAATCAAACTTGGGTTGTAGATGCACTAAGGGGACCTGCATCTTATTGTCCAGTCAGAGGTCACATGGTAAGGTCAAAGGTCATTTCAGGTCAAATGTTAAAGTTGACGTGCAAGACTCTCTTATCACACATAACTTTGCAACCGTGACTCACTTTTCAACCAAACTTGGGTTGTAGATGCACTGAGGGGACCTGCATGTTATGGTCCAGTCAGAGGTCACATGGTAAGGTCAAAGGTCATTTCAGGTCAAACGTTGAAGTTTACGTGCAAGACTCTCTTATGACTCAAAACTCTGCAACCGTGTGACACTTATCTATCAAACTTGGGTTGTCGATGCACTAAGGGGACCTGTATGTTATGGTCCAGTCATAGGTCACATGGTAAGGTCAAAGGTCATTTCAGGTCAAACATTAAAGTTTACATGCAAGACTCTCTTATGACACAAAACTCTGCAACCGTGTGACACTTATCTATCAAACTTGGGTTGTAGATGCACTAAGGGGACCTGCATGTTATGGTCCAGTCAGAGGTCACATGGTCAGGTCAAAGGTCATTACAGGTCAAACGTTGAACGGTTAAAGTTTACGTGCAAGACTCTCTTATGACACAAAACTTTGCAACCGTGTCACACTTTTCAGTCAAACTTGGGTTGCAGATCACTAAGGGGAAGTGCATGTTATCATTCTGTTGGACTTCACATGATAAGGTGAAAGGTCATTGGAGGTCATATGTTACAGATGTTTTCAAATTCTTGAATTTGCTTTTCCTCTGTCATTTCTTGTATTTCAAACGTTAAAGTTTACCTGCAAGACTCTCTTATGACGCATAACTTGGCACATGTTGCTGCAATAGCAACCAAATTTGGGTGATAGATGCACTAGGGGTACATTCATGCTATTGTGCTGTCAGGTCACATGGTAAGGTGAAAGGTCATTTTAGGTCAAACTTTACGACCTGCAAGACTTTCTTGTGACATCAAACTTGGTTAGGGCAAGGGATGTACTTGGGGAAACTTTCGTGTTATTTAGCCACGGGTGGGCGAGACACAATCTTCCTATTGGCTTGTTTATGTCAGACTGTCTTTGGTCACCTGATCTGTGAACACTGTATTTCGAGCCCTTTCTCTGGATATGTCTCTGTCTCTGTCTTTCAAAATATATCTTTCTTTTTTATGTCTTTTTCTCTCTCTTTCTTCCTCTCTGTGTTATTATTTTGTTTCTCACTATTGATTGTATCACAGTGAAAATAATGAAAATGACTGTGTAGCAGAGGACTACAGTTACAATGGCAATGACGGGGGCAGGGGATCAGTGTATTACAATTATAGTGATAGTGACCCGATACCAGAGAATTGTACTGACAATGATAAGGACCACATCGCGGAGAATGACAGTGACAATGGCAGTTCATTTTAACACAATCAGCCGAAAGATTAATACCTCTTTATCAAAAAAGGTAATCTTTCCACTGATTGTGTTAAAATGAACTTTCATAAAGTTGGTAATCCAATCAGATGAATCTCTTCAGTGAAGTGACAATGACAGTGGCCAGATAGGATTTACTTGGCTTTATTGATAGATTTGGTCATCAATGAGATCATCTTATAATCATGTGCATGGAATTACTTTCTGTTCAGAAAAAATGGTCATCTATCTGCTCTGAACAGAACAGTTACATTGATGAGTTCTCCATCCAATACAACCCTTTCCATTTTTTTCCTTTGCAAGGACCTACAAGGCCCTAGATACCCTGACAGAGCCTCACCAGCTGATAGCTACAGTGAGCTGTGTGGTGTCTGTATCCTGTACCATGCTCAAGGGGGGCAAGTGGCTCCCTGATGGCCCCACCCATTTACTACCTCTCCTTCATGCAATGCTGCCCGGTATTGATCCCAACGACTTTGCCAAGTGTATGGTGGGTAGTGTCTTTTTTATACCATTCCATCCCAAGAAGTTGATATCATAGCAGAATATAGCCTGGAGTAAAAGAAAAAAAAAAAAGAAAGATGTATTTTAGACTGAGCCATTAATATTTGTATATAAGTTTTCTGCCTGTAGTATATAGTGTTGCATAGATATGGATGTCCTTTATCTGTAGGAGTTTGTAGGGATGTGAAAAAAAAATCAAATTTATAGTTATTATTTGAGCATTTTGAAGATTGAGCTAATATAGACTGAGTTATGCTAAGCTGACTAGTTGAACAGATGTGTCACACAAGCTCTGTTACTATTTATATATTTGTGCTAGCAGTACTCATATATATGTGGAAGTAGAATAATCCTTAAAGGAAGAAAAAAAAAAAGAAAAATTCATTTAGCAGCTCAATCATTGATTTGTCACTTTAAAATGATGGCCATGTCCATGACACAAATAAATTTCTTTGGGAGAAGAGGCCACTTTGAAATGATCTATTGCAAATAATATTCATTACCAAAATCTTGATCTGTTTGGATCCAGGTTACACTGCAAGCTATTTCTACCTTCACTGTCATGGTGCCCATAGTAGACTGCTCTGAAGCCCCCCTTGTCAGAGATGACCTCACTGAACAAGAGAGGGAGCTCTGTTCAGCGACAGCGACCTTTGAGGACTTTGTGCTTCTCTTCATGGACAGGTGAAATGTTTTCATATGAAATTCTTCAACACATCAGTTGAAACTTCACACACACAAAAAGATTATTAGTTCAAAAACTTGGCAGAAGGGTGATAACTATTTTCATTTTCAGGCATCTGTACTATTATTATATTTACTCAGTGTATTGATAATTGAGGATGAAGTAGGGCAAGATTTGTAGGAAAGGAGAGAGACAAAGAGATAGGCAGTGAGAGAGAGATTAAGAGACATAAAGGACTAAGGGAAGAAAGGTAAGTAAGAGATGGAGAGAAAAATGGGGAAGAGACAGAGGCAGAGGCAGAGTCCACAAGAAAGAGAGAGAGAGAAAGAGTGAGAAAGGTATTGAGAGAGAATGGATATTGATATACCTGATGTGTGTATTAATACCGACTTTTGTAACAAAGACTTCAGTTATATTTGCCTTTCCTGCTTATGGGATGACATTTCTGTATACAATATTTTATATCATTATTTACAATTTTACCACATACTGATCTCAACCATCACATATTTTCCATCTGTTGATAGATGTTTCAATCTAATTGAGGCTTGTTCCATTGAGCACACCCGCAGCCAAGACAACGACCAGGAGAAGGTGAATCACCAAGAAGCTATGGTGGATGTAGGATTATCATCAACATTCAGTACCATCTGTTCTCAGAGCTCTCCTCAGATATACAAGGTCAGCAACAATGTTTGAAATTCTTCAGACCTTTAAAGAGTTGTTTTGTTCCTTAAACACTGTTCATAGACGAAGTGCAATGAGTTTGCAAGGGGATATCACATCAGTTGCTTTTGGTGTGTATGTTGAAGACTGCTATTCTTAATAACCCAAGTAGGATTTATGACAGACAAGCCTTCCATAACTTGCATACAGATTTAAAACAACCATTTGTGGAGAAAAGTTTCATAGCTATTATTTCATGCATCCAACTTAAAGCTCTCTGATCTCTGGAAGGCCATGCTCCAAGCACGTCTTAAAAACATGATGTCTCAGCTGTGCATGATGATATGATTCCAGTATGTGTTCTTCCTTTTACAGGCAGCTGTAGATAGGTTGTTCCGCTATGTTTCAAACTCCATCCTTGAGACTAAGGTGTCTGGTAAAATCATTGCCAACATGTGCAGAGCAGCAGCTAAGGTAAGAACAAGGGAATACTTAAACTCTTTGAAGATATGCAATGATAGGATTTACAGCAGAAAATTTCGAGCAGTGTTGCTTGGTTATTGTTTTGGAAATATTGTGAATTATCTTTCTTTTTTTTTCTTTTTTTTAAATGTCAACATGATAATTGAATAATGATATGGTGCAAAATTTGCAAAATTGATGGTAGACATGGTGAATCAGTTTTAGTGTTTCAAATAAGCTCTTTTGTTGAGGCCGTGACATATAAGGCAATGCTCCTTAATTTTTAAAAGTACTCTCTTCACTTTTATAGTGAATATCATTATTATAGTATTCTTAGTGGAATCCAAGTACACACTCTTCAGTATGTACCTCACCTCAGACAGAAGGAGTTAAATACTTAACAAAGAAAGTAAGAAGGTTTTATCAAACATAGCAGAATTCGCATCTTAACAATAATGATAATTTCAAGAAGGATTACGCAGTACCTGAAATATACATAGGCCAAGACATGACTTTTATCCTTTTCATCTATCCCAGGTGGATCCCAAGTACACTCTGTCCAAGTTTGTACCTCACTGTAGTCGGAAGATCCTGGATGCCTTTACATCAGAAGAGGTCCAGCTTGAAGAAGAATTGGACAAGGAGATTCTCTTCAACCTTCAAGTTCTCTCTGAGGTGGGTGCCCTACCCCTATCACATCTTATGGATATTCTGGTCATGTTCCGTTCTCATTTCTTGAATTCTTGTTTGCTTAATGCAATTGAATGTACATTGATGTTATGCAGAAGTTCAACATTAACTGCGTCTCATCTTGTTTGTACTGTAGCTGTCTAATGAATGTGCTTGATTAAAAGTATTAGCTCTGTTAAAGCCTACCGTGCTTACCTTGCTTTTAGTAAATAAAATGTTTGTTACAGATGTTTAAAAAAAAGATTCCAATGCTTTTTATTTTGAAGTAATTCCATGTCGTAATTAATTTGTTAATTCCATTCTTATGTTCCTTTATATTTTTCTATCACATTTTGTAAGTTTACTTTTTAATCTTACGTTACGTGTTTTTATTGTATCTATCTATCTATTTAGTGGAATTTTGAAACAAATTATTCTGAAATCTTAAAGTTGAAATCTAAAAAAACTTTCACATTTGTTGAATTGGTGCCTCTGTGCAGGTCATAAGAGTTCCCAGTGAGGCTGTCCTCGTCTACAAGGACACCCTGAATAATGTCTTGAAAGCCACCCTTCATGTGACCTCTAAGAAAGGCTATGAACTCTCCAGCCAACTTCTCAAGCACTGGCTACGAGCCATGTGCCTCACGTATCCCAGGGAGTACTGCAGTATAGCAGAAGGCTTCGATAGGCCGCTCACAGAGTACCTGCCTATCAGGGTAAGGTCTATTGATGTTGATTTGTTCTTTGCATTGGCAGTGATTAAAGATTATAATTCTGTGGGGATGCATGATTTATACGATAAAGACCCTTCATCAGAGTTGTCAATGAAGCGAGATGTGTTCTGATTTATTTTATTACCTGTGTCTCTTTTGGGCATGCCTACCATTGTGATGTCTGTTTTACTTATGATACAAATGTGATGAATTTACATAAATCAGTAAATGTCTTTGATATGGTGGGGTTGATACTTGAATGATGATAATTGTGGGAACTTTAATAACAGTGTGATGATGAGGAAGATGATGATGCTTATGAAATTTTAACAGGAATGATGAGGATGGTAATTCTGGATTATTATTATTATTATTATTATTATCATTGTTATTATTATTATTATTATTATTATTATTATTATTATTATTATTATTATTATTATTATCATTATTATCATTATTGTTATTATTATTATCATTGTTATTATTATTATTATTATTATTATTATTATTATTATTATTATTATTATTATTATTATTATTGTTATTATTATTATTATTATTATTATTATTATTATTATTATTATTATTATTATTATTGTTATTATTATTATTATTATTATTATTTATTATTATTATTATTATTATTATTATTATTATTATCACCCTCATGCAGGACTGGGCAAAGTCAGGAGACATTCATAATCTAGGTGTGAAGTGGCATACACCCTCTGATGATGGGGTAGCATGTGTGAAGGAACTCCTAGATGTCTTCTACAAACCAGAGGTAAAGAAACTCAAGAACTACATCAAGGGAGAGTCTATAAGCAGGTATGCAGGAAAACCACTCAATTAGTGTACCACTATTCAGAGTTTGTTTCCTCTTGTCAATTATAATGTTTTCTGCAGTCAAACCAAGGTCCCCTCAAAGTACTCTATTTTATTTCCAGCTCTGCCTGCCTGGGTCAGTCTATACAGTGAGTATGTCATCAGCAGGAACCCCTCGGAACATATAATTTCCAAATGACTGAATGAACTAGTTAACTTTGACCAATGGTCTTTATATATACATCAAATAAAAGAAGATGAATTAGAGATTCTTAGCATACTTTTATTGTGGTGATATTAGATGACAAATTGTTTTTTTGTTTTAAATGTTGTTACTTTTATGACAAAGGCATTTTTATTTTGTGCAATCCTGTATTTATGGAACTAGAATTTCACCACTTTGAATATCATGACTTGAAATTTACAGTAGAGGAATTGAAAATAATACTATTTCAAAATATTAACATGTTAAGCACACTGTATATTTTTTTTAATATGACCTCTGTAAATGTCTTACATTGCTAAACACCATTTATCAGAATGGTATCACCATCTCATATTGATATTCCCTTCATTCAGAGAGAAGCTACTACAGAGCCTCACCATCTTATTCAATGTACTGACTGGGGCAGGGGCTCTCATGCCAAAATGGAAGAAGCCTAACATACCAGAACTGTGAGTATCCTTCTACAATATACCCCTCTTTATTTTATGATGCTTTTATGAAATGTTGGGGTAGCTATTTCTAATTAATTTGGCTGGTGCTACATAATTGTGGCATTAGCTTTGGGTCGAGAAAGATTAATTTGATGTAGCTCCATTTCTTACAAAGAGCAAAACTCCTAACAAAATTACTTTTCATTTTCTCTGAAGTACAGTCATACACTTGAGCGAGAAACCAGGATGTAAATAAAAGATATTTCATGATCTTTAAAAAACTAAGAAACTTTACATTTCTTGCTTGTTAGATTTTCCTTTATGTTAAAAGATATTTTTCTAACATCCAAAACATTGATTTATACATCTCTCCACTTGTCATGAGAGTTATGCATGACTACCATTTTCATGTGCAAATTTTTGGATAGTAAGTGTAGCCATCTGCCTAACCCTCTGCTTTAACCTTGCACCTTACACATCCAAAATATTGATTTATACACCTCTCCACTGTGAGAGCTATGTATTACTTTCATTATCATGTGAAAACTTAGAATAGTAAATGTAGCATTAAACCTAACCCTCCGCTTTCAACTTGCTCCTGACCTTCTAAATGTCTATGAACTTCTGTCTTGTTCTTATTTAATCACGCAGGGGTAAAAGTCAGGTCGCCATGCACACTTTGGATAGGACGCTGGGATCAACTGACAAACAGAAGATGTTTGAAGGCATCAGGGAAGAACTCGTCCAGGTGATGCATGGTCTCCTAGATCATCTCCTAGCAACGGGGGAGGATGACACCAAATCCATCATACTGATCATCAATGTGAGTTCAGTAACATTCTCTCATGTAGTGTTATATACATATTTCAATAAAGCAGGATTTATTTGAAGAAAACGGAACTACAACAAGCATTTTTCATTCATTCTTGAAAATGAAGGACAAACATTTTAATTCCACTCTTCTTGTTGAATAAGGAAAAGGAGTTATGTAAATATGGAAATGGCTCACTCAAAAATTTTGACAATGGTTTAATTTCCAAAATATGATGAGCAATCAAGATGTTTGGTTTGAAAGTCCCTCACTAAAACTACATGATTACTTTGCTTCTGTATGTAAATGGTATACTAAAGAAGTTTTGAAAAACATTAAATTTTACAATTTTGTATGCCTCTATATTTGATAAGAACTGTCTAAACTTACTCGGGCACAACAGGCTTACTCAACAAGCAAGGGTGACAAAAATTTATGAAACTCAACTCATTTGTGATAAGACAGCAGTGTGCTTTGTTTTTACTCCTTTCACAGTTGAACCAATTTTTTACAAATTTTTTAACGCCCTGTTTTAAGAGCCCCTCTCTCTCATCCCCATGTTAGTTACTGCAAAATATTAAAGTGTTTCCACAGGATGCTTAATACTTGTACTTTTCATCTGTGCTTTAAAATTTACCATGCAGGTAGTCACATTCATGATGTTTCTTTTATTTTCAGATCTACAATGCTCTAATGTGGTACATGGGTGCTGAGAAGAAGGACTTTGACAGTCGATGGAAAGGTTTCCTCATCATTAAGAAAGCTATGGAGGATAGGGTAAGCTAGAGCATGATGTGTATTTGCATAGTAATAATACTGGTCATGATTGAAATGATGATATTGACAGTAATGATAATTATGATAAAAATGATTATGATTAAATGTATTAATGATGATATTGTGAATGATGATGATGATATTAAGGATGATGATGATATTAAGGATGATGATATTGGTGCTATTGAATAATAATGATAATGATGAAAGCCCTGCACACTTATGACAATGTGATTATGTTATATAGTTTTATATTCTTGCCCATAGTTACATGGTAAGAAGAGGCATCTGAGAGCTCTGTTGATAGATCGGGTGTACCTCCAGCATGAGATGAGGATGCTGGTCCAGGCCAAGCATGTTTACACTGAGCTAGATAAGCAGATCCACAGTGACTTGTTCACACTGTCCACGAGCCGGTACAGTGAGGTAAGCATCGATAAGATGAGTATATTGTTTGCTTTGGAGGAGGTGGAATACTCCCAAGCATGTTTACACTGCGCAAGATAAACAGATCCATAGTGAACCTGTTCACACTATCCACCAGCAGACACAGGGAGGAACAAGTTATTGAAATAAAATTAGTTTGGAATGGTTAGATGAAAAAGATAAACTTCACTGTGCCTTATCTGCACTGTGTCATAGAACTAGTGATTTATCTCACTCTCTTGCTTAGGATAGATTCATATAAATGTACAAATTTTCCACTTGCTGATAGACATTGATAGCTGGCATCTTGATCAGTTTGTGGTTGTGACAGGTTTGTTGTTATCTTAAGATGGGAACACAGCATATGAGAAGTGTTCCCACTTTCTATGAACAGTTACAGTAAGAAGAACATTGCTCAAGATGTAGGAAAACGAGGTGTAGTGCATTGAATTTAGGAATTCCATTAGTGCAGATCCAGGAGTAACTGATGCTGGGGATTGTATCAATTTTGTGCTGTAACTGTGGAATAAATCTTCATCTAGTATGGAATCAATGATATACAAGGGCTTTACCCTTGTCTATTTGTCATCCTTATGAATAAACCCAGGTGCGTAAGAAGGCCCAGTCCCTGCTGTTCAAGATGATGGATCACTTTGTGTCATCAGTGAAGCTGATCATTCCTAAGGTCCTAGTCAACCTCAAGCCAGACCCTGACATCCCACATCACCAGTTCAAGGTAAAAATTAGATAAGTGACTGCTCAATATGTTTTATTATTATCTTGTTTGGCTAGAAAATGAGACTGAAGAACTTGTTAGGTATGTGAGGTAATCTTAATATCTTGTGGTCTCACAAAATCATTTCAAGACTACAATACAGTGATATCTGCCTAACAGATCTTACCTATACAAAATAGTAATGAACAATGACAGTATGTTGTCATTGAAGTTAATCAATCCTAAGTTGTTGGTCAAAATCAAGCCATACCCTAATACAGTATTTCACAGCATTGATTCTATAAAGTGACTTTTCCATATACATTATGTCATTGATCATTTGTTTGTTATGGCAGTTTCCCTTGTCAGGGAGATTTTGCTCTGGGTATTTTGTTTTCTGACATCTCCATGCCTTGTTTTGCTGCCAAGATTGTTATGCTCTGGAGAGAACCATGTGGCTGGGGATAGTACTTTGAAAGTTGGGTATGAAAGGTATATCATAGGTACATATTCTTCCAGAAATAGACACATGTATAATGAAGTCTGCTTTCAATGAAGTTTTTTTTCTTCCCTTTATCCAAAACAAAACAGAGAATTGAGAAAACTTGAAATAAAATGAATTTAAATTGTCCATTATGACTCTTATTTGTGAACTTTATGGAACTAATGGACTCAAACTTTGATGCCACCATATGTATATGCTACAGGGAGAGTTGTATGTCCTATGTGACTCCACTTTGGCTTGCCAGCCTTACTGGTCACCCCTGAAGGACGTATGGCTGGGACTAGTCAATACTGGTCACTAATAAATCGTGGAAGTAGTGGAACAAAGAACCCACATTTACAATATCACCATTTGTCATTTGTTACAGGGAGCACTCTATGTACTAAGTGGCTACAACATGAACAGCACCTGGGCATGCCTGCCGTACTGGTCACTCCTGAAGGATGTATGGTTAGGACTGGTCAATGCCGGTCACTCTGAGAAACCCTCTATTATGAAGGTCTTGGGTCAGGTCATGATGAAGGTCAACAAGGTCTTTGACACTTCTGCCATTACTGTCAAGGTTTGTATTAAAAGACTTATTCCAGTGTAAAGGTGGTGAAAGATGAAATGCAAGCTGGTTTAGAGAACTGAATGTTGGAAAACATCTGTTTTAAATTTTTTTGTATCATTAGGCTGGGTGTGGTAGTCTGCTTAGTTTGTGAAGACCAGTCCAACAAATTTCAGAATGGCCAATGTGCATGGAATATCAGCAGACTTATTTTTGGTATTTCTCTTCTTGCCAGGTTTCCGACAGTGCCAGGAGTAAAGCAGTGGACTTGGTGAAGGGTATGAACATCAGCATTACAACTGAACAAGAATCCACATCAATACAGCGGTTACAGGAACACAATCAACGCAATTTGAGGTGAGAATTGTTACAAGATGTGACGAGTTAATGAATAGTTCAAGAAAAAAAGTGGCAGCAAGAAATGAAGAATTAAGTACCTACCAACAGTGATTGAAAATAAAAATGATTCTCAAAAAAAAAAAAAAGTCATCTGTCTTGGAACAAGCAGTATGCTTATCCACTTTGTTTATCCACTTTGTTCACTAATTTGATGAGATTTGCAATTCTTTATTTTGTTTTCCCAAGGTGAATCTAGTGTGTGTGTGTGTGGGGGGGGGGGTTGTATCAGGATCCTGTTTATTTAACTTTTGAAATCATTAGAGTTTGTAGTCAAGGTGTTTGATGTTAATAGAACACATTATCTGGTAAATGAGATGGAATTTTAAGCTATATCTTGAAAAGCCTCTGGTACAATATTTTCTGCTACATGATTTTACAGAATGTTTTGTTGTCTGTTAGATTGATTGCAGATCAATATTCACATCTGCTTGTTTTATCTCTTTCTATTTACAGAGTGTATAATGAGCTTGTAACAGAGCTGGTGAGCCTGATAGAAGAAGGCAAATTGTAAGTATTCACTTTCAAAAAGAGATTTTCTTGAAAAGTTTAATATGTTGATTGGAATAATTAAATTTCCTGCATTAACGACAGTTGATCAGGATGGGGTATGGTGTTTACTGTCTTTGTCATTTAAGTCAGCTGCATCTTTGAATATGACATCAAAGAGATTTATGTAATTTATACCTGTTTTACTTCATTATTTCTCTGATCACTTTTTGTTTGATTCCACTTCCATATTTTTGATTATGATCCTATATTTGTGATTTTACATCAGTATATTTGATTTGATTTGGATTAAGTATCAGTGCTATTGATTAATTCATGTATTTTTTATCAGTTATTTGATATTTCATTTGGTATTTTATCTAACTTTTTGATATTTCATGAAAATTTGTTTAAAATATCAATAGAATAGATTCGTTTTTTATTTCAGTACCTTTCATTTGGTGTAGAATTTGATGATAATGTATTCCATTTAACTGTACTTGGTTTGCATATTTTCTTCTACACCTGTGCATTCTAGACGATGGAAGTTCGCTCAGATGGCCGCCAGCCTGCTCCGTCTCCAGCTGAGGGTAGACACCCCACCCCCAGTCCCTGCTGTACGCCTCTTCACATCCCTCCTAGTCCATGACACACTACACATGAGAAAGGTAAAAAGTGCTTGGAGTGGGAGCGGCTGGTTGAAGTGACATAGTAGTAAGGGAATAGAGAGTGAGAGTTAGACTCAGAAAGAAGAGTAAAGCAGAAAAGTGATAAGAATTCTGAAATGGCACATATTATTTTGATCAAGAAATAATTTGATTTTTCTGGGGAAAATACCAAGATACATGCAAAAAGTTGCTCTTTTAAGTAAGATATGATGTTAATTTATTGCTTTCCCATAATATCTGTATGAATATGTTTTAGATTGTATGGTGAATGCTTCTTTATTTCTTATGTCTGATTTCAATTCATACATATCTTATGTTTTGCAGTTACTTATTTGTTCAGTGTTCAGGATATAGCAGCTCTTTATGCAAGAATTCCACAAGTGCTCTAACATTTTAGTACTGTTTGTCTCATAGCATTGCTGATTATTAGTTTAAAATATTAATAAAATATTCATCAAACATACCTTATTTCATCAATTTTTTTCCCCCCAGCTTGCCATTTCAGCCATGGGTGCAATACTGAAACAACTGAAGCGTCCTCACAAGAAGGTACCCCTAGATCCGTACGCCACTGCTGGGTGCCCCGCACCTCCTCCCGACACCCTCCCCAACCCAGGGGAGAGGATGGACAATAAGTGGACCCAGTACCAATGTGAAAGACTACCTATCACCCAGGAGAAGTGGGACCAGTGTGTGTTTGTAGAGAAGACCCACTGGGGCTATTATAACTGGCCTAAGTAAGTTGTTGCTTGAAAGCAGGTTAATTTTATGGCTTGCTCTGTTTAAATAAGTCGTAGTAACTGCTGTATTCATGGAAGTATGCTAAGAGAGAAAATAATGGGATTACCAGGGGATGGACTGATTGATTCCAATATATATATCAAATGGGGTAAGGTGGGGGGTGCAAAAGGAGGCATATGCCTTTCCTGCTTGGGGACTTTGGTTGTGAGTGGATTGTAGCTTAGGTTTAGGATATGCATTAAGTTTGCTTTCAGGTTACAATCAAAGAGTTCAGTTTTGGTGAGAAATTGACAATGAGGCAGTTGTACCTTTATGTTTTGAACATTTAATATCTTTACATTCATTTTTTCTTTTTGATGCAGGAACATGCAAATATATGCCCCTTTCGCTGAACAGCCCAAGCTGGACCGCAGCAGAGATGAGCTGTTAGAGGCAGAACAAATCATCTATGATCACTTCAGCAATGCTGAGTTTGTAGAGAAATTAGTAGGTTACCTGTCACTAGAAGAGAAGAAAGGAAGAGACAAGTTTGATAATAAGAAGTACATGATCTTCAAGGTAAGCAAAGTTTTCTTTTTTTGTCAAAGGCTTGTTCATATATGAACAGCTAACCCCCGCCGTAAGCCCCAGCGTTTTTTGTGGGTTTTTTTTGCATGTAAATGAGTGGGATATGAAAGGGGAAAAAACTGCTGAGGCATAAAGGTATGGACCAATCAAAGTTAGCAGAAAATATGACGTCAGGAGTTTGTCTGTGCAGCGTTTGACAACACTCTCTGTTATGTGAGTGTGAACTATTGATGCATTAATGCACATCTCATAGTCACAAGTGACACGGTAAAACAAAATGTGGGGGTTTCCACTGGGGGGTTGTCGCTACATATCCGAGTGTGGCTTGAGGATGAACCTATAGAAAAAAATTAGTACTGGAACAATATGTACTTTTGTTATGTAAATTTTTAATATTGTTGACAGTGAACTTTTTCATGGAAGAAATTGCAAAATTTAGTGTTGCTGTTCAGTAATAGTGCTGTGTGAAACCTTGGCAACGCTGGAACCATTTTGCACAATTTGTGAAAGGTTTTGGTTTTTTAGTATATTTGAGGTACTTGGTTACGACATGTGAAAATTATAGTCCATACCCATCTTGATGACAAAAAACGGAAGGAAAATTTTATAGCAACTTGCATATAGTAAGAAAAATTTGAATTTTAAATGTTGAGATAACTAGCATCTTGTGAATGTATATGCGTTCTTGGGAGTTTTTCATGTGTATGCGGAGTGACTATACCCATTTTTCATATGTATGCGGCATGACTATACTCATTTACAGTATATCATTTATATTTCTTGGTTCTTGATTGACTTTTTATAGTTGAACCTTTTGATTCCAAAAGTATTTAGTATAGCTTTGTAAAGATATGAACATTTCAAAATGTTATATATTTTTAGGTATATGTACCAAAGAGTTGGCGCATTCTCAATTTGAAATATGACATGCGCATTGAACATGAAAAAGTAGTTAATTCCTAAAAGCACTATTTTTACATGTTGATGTTTATTGTGGCATAGTCATCAATAACCAGTTTCATACTGGCAGGTTTGACCAATTAGTGGCCTAGAATGTTGATAGTGTGTATATCGAGGGTCTAGTGCAACAAAAGGCTATCTGCGGTTTTGGCAATTTTGATAAATCTTGAAATAAAGATTTGTTGCACTGACACACTGCAGTTTGAAGCAGATAACCATATCTATTTCGGGTGATACCCAGCTGCAGCAAAGTTTGCTGTAGAAACCATTATTACTGATGGTTTCCTGGTCTCTACTGGATCATTTTAATTTCGAAATCTCATTCAAATAAAAGATGCAGATAGCCTTTTGTTGCACTAAACCCTGGATGTAATACCACCTAATGTTTATTATGCTATGAAAATAGCTGTCAACCTGTTATCTGTGGGAAATGAGTGGTTCCTATACTGAGTTTATGGGAATAGGAGACTTCCGTTATCAACAGATTGAATATTAAAATGAACACCAAAATACAATATTTTATAACAGACAATTTCAGTAAAACTGTTTAAACATCCGAAAAATGTCACTACACGAATAACAAAATTTCTGTCGACTACTCGGAGACATAGCTTGAACTTCAGAAGAATCCCCGAAAATGCGTAATTATTAATGAAATCATGAATGTTTCACTCCATTTCAAAGCTTTAAGGTGTGGTGATGTCATTTAGACACCTTAAATTCACATGAGAATATCGTTTTTGATCACCAAACTCTAATGGCTCGCGCAGCGAAAACAAGTGTTTCAATAATATTCGGAAGCCGTAAGCCCTAATGTGTGTGTGTGAGAACTAATTAATCGCGCATCTATCATTCACCAAAAGTGATATGAACTGTAAGCAAGTGAGCTCACTAATGTAATCAAAGATACACTATCACAACAGTGTGACAAAATATTTTTGGAACATAGCAATGATGGGGATTGAAATCATTGGAGTTTGATTTCAAATGACAGCTAAGCGCTTGCATCATAATGTATACGTAGTTTCAACACTGCCGAATGGGATTTTGTGCACTGTACTGTTATGCTCCACTTCCGGGTTGGTGCCTCCTCTTGACAGCTGACGAATAACTGAAACATGACTTCACAAATTATCGATGAAATATTAAGCAAATGGCGATCTATTTGGTTTTATTTGACATGGATTTTTTGTTTGATGCTCACAAAAAGAGGTAGGAGGCTATGATTTGAATTTTTATGAACTGGACAAGCAATACAATTCTTTTCGAAGCTGCTTTATTGCCAAATTTCTTTATGAAAATCAGACATAACTGTGGCGTTAGGGATATTGCACACACTGTTATATGGGTGTGGGACTGGCCTCACTCCGGTGCTGCAGCTCTGGCGCGGGGCGCAGCGCTGAACAGTGGCAGGCTATGAACGGCTGGAGTGGTTGGCCGATTGGCGAAATAAAAGTACAGCGTAGTCGATTAATCGTTTAAGTGAATACCAGCAAAGCAGAAATGGGCTTTCAAAATAGCCCTAGAAGGAAGCATTCATAATAGACCAGTTCACAGTTGGCATGTCATGCATAACAATTCAGTGGTTGCAGGTCATCACCCCTAAACTTTCAGTTGTTTGCCCAACACCATGATACCCAATGCCTCCATTCTTACTATTGTAATGCAACAATCCGTAACAGGTGTCATGTCAATAATTAATCACTGCTCATTGGGGAAAAAGAAGAAGTCTTAATAGACCATTCACTAAATGTATGAACAGGTGAATGCAATACTTCTAGTGTATAGTGAAGAAGCACTCCTAAATTCATTTTCTCTATTCAAAGATATGACTAAAGCCTTTCATCACTACAACAATTAATGGTCTTGAGGTTGTGACATAACATGTTAGGTCTCTCATTCAACTCAGTTTAATGTATACTGCAAGTTGATGATTATGCATGAGTTAGACATGTTTATGCATGATTTTGGATACCTTCATATCATAGCTGTTAGCTATCCCTGTTTTTAAAGACAAATTTCTGTTTTTTGCCCCCCAGACTACTTCAACAAACTCTGATTTCATAAGGGGAAAATCCTTCATAAATATAAACACAAAATAAACTTCATTCAAAAGTTGCCTTGAGAAAATGTGAGTTTTTGATGTGAAAGCTAGATATGAGTTTGGAAGTTCTAACCATGAAAAAGGTGTACAACTATTTGGCCAGGTATATAAGCTGCTCATGTTTAGGGAACTAATGGATGCAGTGAGCAGGCAAGGCCAGTATGCAGAATTACTAATGACGGATAATTAACATCAGAAAGAGCAAGAGTAGGAAAGATAACATAACAATGGACAAGAATTTTAACAACAGACCCTAACCCCTATCTGCATGCTGGCCTTGTTTATTAGTTATTTATGCCAGCTTTTCTGCTGGCATAAGTAACTGATAGTGCTAGTGGGCTGCTTTTCGACTCGAAAGCAGTTTTATATTGGTGGGACCTTGACATTTCTTGTAAATCATGTGATTGCTAAATGGTGTGAATCGATATTTAAATTTGGACTCTTAGAAAATAAAAGTAATGATAGATAATCATGATTATATGCAATTTCAGGTTTTTCTTTGTCTTTGCATACTATTATCAAATTCTTTCCCTGTTTGGCCAGTTGTGCAACTCATACCATTTGACCAGCTTCATAATTCTGAGCAATTACCAATAGACAACTAATTATTGGGAGGCTCCTGAACGTGTTCCACATTAGCAAGAAGGAAGCATTGTAGGATTTCTCTTTTTGTTTTGTTTTGTTATTGTCAAGTTTGAGTACTCTTTCAGTCGCTAGTGGGTCAATGTGATATTGTATAATTTCTGTTGTTCCATTTCCCAGGGTCTGTTCCGTGACTTTGGCGACACCTTCCTGCCTGTCTTCCAACCCCACATAGAACGGTTGTCTAAGGATGTCCAGGAGAGTAGTCAACGGAGTATGATGGAGATGGTGGCTGGGGTTATACGAGGCAGCAAGCACTGGGGCTTTCAAAAGGTATGCCCTGTTTGTCAAACAACACCAAGTATATAGACAGAGTTGATTACTTTCAAAGTAAAAGAATGATTTTTTAGTTTTCCTCATTCTCATTCATTTGTGTTGATGAAGATGAAAATATAAACAGCAATGTCAAAAGAAACCGGTGACTCATGAAACAATCTTTTATTTTGAATGTAATTGTAGTTGTAGTTTCCACTTCACAGTCCCTGTCTTGTTTGATGATTTTTTTTTTTATACAATAACTTTAAAGTGCATCAGAGAATTTCAAACAATTGTTGATCAACTAGACAGTAATATGTGAACAAAACATTTGAAATTTGATAATAATTAAGCCCTTCCCCCACCCCATCACAAATTTTACTTCTTAGACAAAGAACCTATGGGAGACCGTGTTACTACCTGCCTTGAAGACATCATTGTCCTTGGTAACAGCAGAGACTATCATCGATTGGGGGATGTGTATGGCTACATCATGTGAGAGCAGAGACCCACGGAAGCTTCACTGGCTCTTTGAATGGCTCACACAGCAACCAATCAGTGAGGATGAGGAGAGGGGTTCTTTCCTTGATTCAAGGTAAATAAACCATAAAATGGGGAGGCGGTACTGTATAAGTATCGTGGGAGAAGTACAGGGGGATCCACAAATTACAAGCACTCCTTTGTAGTGGATTCCTTCATTTCTGCAGAATTAAATAATTTTATTTTGATGATCTCTTATATATACTTACTTATCAAGAAAAAAAAAATGGTATGTATATATATATATATATATATATATATATATATATATATATATATATATATATATATATATATATATATATATATATATGTATATATATATATATATATGTATATCTTGAAATAGTCCACATATTGGCATAAGTAAACAAACAAATCAACAAAAGTCAATGAGAAGAGTTTCAATAATGCATTGCTAATTGCCAATAAGAATATATTGAATCCAAATTTTTCGGGGGCCTCCCCCTTCCTCAGGGATAAAGACGATAATGCAATATGTACGAAAATAACCATTTCAGTATTAACAGATGCAATCTAAGCGTCTATTGAATTAAATTTGGATTAAATATATTAAATTTGGATTGAATAATATTCTTATTGGCAATTAACAATGCATTATTGAGTCAACTCTTCTCATTGACTTTTGTTGGTTTGTTTATATATATGTGTGCTATTTCATTTTTTCTGTAATTATAATGTGATGCCATTACATTTCTTTTCTTTCTGTTATAAATGAATAAATACTAATTTGAATTTGAATAAGCCATTATTTGAGCATTCAGATATTTTAGCGATTTGGGGCAATTTTAACATATCAACAAGTTATTATTTTCATGTTTTGAGTGATGTTCCTGTACTCAAATACAGGCATTTATTGAGTGGAAATTTTACCAAGCACATAACAACGAATTTGGCAAAAATTTAACCACTGCAAAAAATTCATTTCATAAAGTACTAAAGAGAAAATGCTGTTTTTAGTATTTGGGTTAAGGCTGCACAATGATTCAGTGGATAGAGCATTGGTCTTGGAAGTGGGAGGTTTAAGGTTCAAAATCCAGCTCATTCTGTATAAATTTTAGACTAGCCAATGAACCCTTGTGCTTACACATGTGCTGAGATATGAATGCCAAGTTAGTCTTCTATGCAGGCCATGATATGATAATGATAATTGTAAATGTAGTGTAAATTGCACCACATCCACTTCTTGAGTGCTCAAGGTACATGTAGAAATAATGAATTACAGGTAAATGCTTTTACATGATTTTTAAAGGAATCAGAGATAACACTTTTTGATGTCTTCAGGAAGACTTCCATAAAGTAGGACATGCGTGAGCAAAGGATCTCCCCCCCCCCAAAAAAAAAAAAAAATATATATATCTTTTGCAACTTTAAGGAATCACAAGTGAACCAGAATTGGTACTTAATATAAAAAAAATAAAATTCTCTCTGCTCATTACATTTGTATTCATCTGAATATGATTTACCTCTATATAATAACGTGTGTTTACCCTTTTCACAGTACTTTTTGAATATGTTAATTCTCTTTTTAATCCACTCTAATATTCTCTTTGTCTCATACAGTCGTCTGTTCATCCTCCAAGGGGGTTTGTTTCAGCAGGAATGGAGAGTACCAGGTCTTCATCATAGACTACTAGGCTATATACGACAGCATCTCACCCACAGCTACAAGAATGTCAGGGACAAGATTGGCAGGTAGAGCATCCCCCCCCCCCCCTCCTCCCTCTCACTTGTACATGTTTACTTCAGTATAAGACTAGAAAATTTTGATGCATCAGTCCCCCACCCCCAACAGATGATTATCTTGATAGAGCAATATGGCAGTGATCTTATGTTTAATATTTGATATACCTTGCTTAGAGTTGTTAAGGGATGATTGTGTTAGAAGGTAATTAGATTCTTTGTAAGGTTTAATATACATGTGTTAGGTTTTCAGAGTAGTTTCCTCTAGTGTCGGCTACCTAAGTTATTGGGTAGTTGTAACAGCTACTTCCAAAAGTATTTCTCTTGAACAGAGTCCCCTCTTTTTACTCTCATTACCAGCTTCCTTGTAATGATCCTCATGTAGAGTATCACTTGGCCCTGAGTTCTCTCACTGTAAGGAGTTCTTGAAAGCAATCCTAATAATAATAATAATAATAACTCTTATTTACCCAGGGTAGCAACTTCAGCTATAAGCTGATCTTCTAGTGGGCCCTGCATAACATAATATGTTATTATTACCCTTCTCCTTTCTCTTATGCCGAGCACCTGGCTAGAAGGCTGAAGGTACCATTTTTGTAAGTCTTTGGTATGACTCGGCTGGGGATCGAACCCACGACCTCCTGTTCATGAGGCGGACACTCTATCAATTGAGCCACCATGCCTGGTCATGTTTATATTTGATATAACTTGCTTAGAGTTGTTTAGGAATGATTGTGTTAGAAGGTAATTAAATTCTTTGTGAGGTTTAATTATACATGTGTAGTGGATAACATAAGCATTCTTCAGTTTACTTCATTATTCACTAATAGAATCTCCCTTGTCCACATCTTTTTTCCAGCTTCCTTGTAATGATCTTCATGTATGACAATGCCTGGTCCCGAGAGAACAAGACAGAGTCCCCTCACCGCCAGGAGTTCCTAGAGTCCATCCTGCCCCAGATGGCTCCACTGGCTAACATTGACGTCTGGGGAGCTGTCCAGGTTTCAGAAGAGGAGAAGGCAGAGGATGATGAGAGGAAAAGGATCATTAGGCTATGTAAGACGGGTAAGTCTACAGTTTTTAGCTTGCTTGGTGGAAGGGCATGGGAACAGGAATTTCCCATAGTGTGAATCCCCACACTTATGTCCATCTGTTGGGCTCTTGACAACCTGGTAAACATACAACACAAGATGTTGAGAGGAAGAAGGTCATTAGGTTATGTAAAACAGGTGAATTACCCCAAGTCAAGAGTCCTTTCATTTTTATTAGCTCATCCAGCCCGAATGGGCCAGTTGAGCTTGTGCTGTGGCGTGGCGTCCGTCGTTCGTCCACAATTTCAAAATGCTTCTTCTTTGTCATTTCTTGTCCGATTTCAATTCTGTTTGCTTTATATGATAGCACTAGATGGGGGATTTGAAACTTCTACGCAGAATTTTGACACTCCGTAAATATGCTAATTTATGTGTATTTTTCGAAACTCACAAAAAAATGCTTCTTCTCCTTCATTTGTCGACCGATTTTGATTTTTTTTTTTATTCCATCTGGTAGAGCTACATGAGGTACACTGAACTTCTACACAGAATTTTGAAATTTTGTCTAGAAAATTATTTATGCTAAGTTATGGTGCTAATTCATGTGGATTTTATTCAACAAATAACAAAAACTGCTTCTTCCTTTTAATTTGTGGACCGATTTTGAGGGGATTTATTGGGTTCACTTAGGAGAGCAACATGAGCTACACGGAACATATTCATTCATTACAGTGTCAACTTGGTGAAAACTAAAAATTGCGTGAATTTCTTTGCCGGATGCTGGATGAGCACCACATCATTGATGTGCTTGTTTTGTTGTCTTTGCTCCTGCTGAAAGAGTAGAATCCAGTTACGTTTTAAAAATCTATTCACTGATTTTTCTTTCACTGGGGAACAACAGTATGTTCTTCACATAGATCTTAGACAAAACATGTCTTGGAGGGGTTAGAAAAGTGTCTAGAATTTCACTCTGCACCCTAAGGGGTATCTCATCCAGAATTCTTTCTATAAAAAAAGGGTATTGATCTTACTTCATTCAATTTTATTAGTGGTCATGCAGTGTTAGAGATGATATTCCTCTAATTTGTCTTGCCTTTTTGAAAAAAGAAAAATAAGGAAATATGAATGAATGTTTCATTATTTTTCATATTGCTTTCTCCTCATAGTCATGAAGTGGATCATAGGCAGCTTAGGAAACCTTGTCTCTCCTGCACCTCAAGAAATCTTTAGGTACCTGCCTCTGGTAAGTTACATGGTTGCACATCTATTTGTTAGTAAGAGATGTAGGTTTTACAGGGTCCATTACTAGACATTGAATCCAATGGTCTATTTTCATAGTATCTGTTTTCAAAATTATCAGTCCTTTTCTTAGTCCCAAGTATTAGATACAGTATTAAAAACAGTGGAACTGACGTTTGCATTGTAAGGTGATTTATTTACATGTTTGATAGTACTTACATGTTTTGTGTGTGTTCATGAACACCATTCCAAGTTTTTCTGACATTAAAGCACTGATAAAACCACATTGGATATTAATGAAAGGTGTAACGTTCAGTGTTTGAAAATTTGTAGATTTCTTCCATAGGACGATATATTCTTGAACATTCCACCAAGTGTTTCTAATTCAGACCATAAACTACAATTATATTTCAGTTGGCACCTCTAGAAAGTTGTGAATCTGATGAAGAGCTGAGGTTTGAAGCTGAGATGACCCTAGCTTGTCTAGCTCAGACTTTACTTGAGCCAGAAACGATACCCCTCATACTTGCATCCCTTCAGCAGGTAAGATTGGTTTCATTGGCAACCTACCTTTATCTTCACACTGCAACCATGATGATATTCATTACTATATCCTCTCTCACTTCCTCTTCCTTTTTTCTCTCTCTCTCTCTCTCCCCATCTCTCTCTCTCTCTCTCTCTCTCTCTCTCTCTCTCGTTATCCCTATTTTCCCCTCTCTCTACTCTTCTCACTCACCATTCCTTGATATCTCTTACCTGTCTTTTTGCCTATTTCATTCCATTTCCTCTTCTTTTTTTTTTTTTCCTTTTATCCATGAACAGAAATCATAAGCTAATGAAGATATGTCAGGATTAATTCACTATGATTTTTATTCTTCAAACCTAAGTACATTTAAAGTATGACATACAGTTTATTTAGAGAAATTCTCTTTGTGAATTATGACTTTTCAGACTTATTGACTTTTTTTTCCACCAATGTTACAGTAGGATCAAAGAATTTCTTTACTTAATTCACACTGTATTTTGCAAACTCTTCAAGTATTTGTTCATTTTATGTATCTTTTGTTATTTTCTTTTGTTTGGCTGTGTTTGCATGTTTAGATTGGTCAGGGCCAGTCCTGGAGAGCCAAGTGTAGTATGTTGGAGTACCTTCAAGTGATGGTGTTCTATAACCTGTTCACCATCAACAGTCTACCCAAGCATATAGAAGCCATCGGTCAACTGGTACTGGACATGCTTAAAGATGATCGGCTTGAGGTAAGCTCAACCTGATAGTTTGGTGGTGGTGGTGTTGGTGGTGTTGGTGATGGTGGTTGTGGTGATGATGGTGGTGATGATGATGATGGTGGTTGTGGTGGGTGTGGTCATGTTCATGGTTGTGATGATAATGATGATGGTGGTGGTGATGATGATAATGATGGTGGTGATAGAGGCGATGATGGTGATGGTTATGCTCAGCGTCGGAAATACACGAGGGCGACGGGCGATTTCGCCCTCATGACAGCCCAAATCGCCCCTAAAATTCTCAAAACCTAATGCTTTGGGGCGACTATTTACTTCAAGGTCACCCCAATATATATGCCCCTTTTGAAAGTCTTAACAGTTTTTCTGAGCGAGTATACCCTTATGATTTCATGAAAGTATAATACCTTCACAAGCATCGCGGTTTTGTGTCCGATTGATACGAATCGAGGAGTGTCAGTCGCTATGAAATTGCAACCAGCTACCTTTACCTCGCGATCGCGATATCGCAAGTCTAGCCTGTGCATATTGCGCAATACATGCGCAGTGCAGTGCACTGTCAACATTCTACTACCAGTCCACACAGTTTCCATTCGGCTCCCCCAAAATATCATCCTAGAATCCCACCAATATGCCATTCGACGGTTTTTTCAGTGATGATATTTAGTCAAGAGATAGTGCCAGATGCATCAGTATATTTGGTTCAAGAAATTTATCACCTCAAAATGAGTCTGAAATCACAAAAACGGCTAAATTTCTGAGTTCAGTTCCACACATAGTCTTTTGAGTCGGTTGTGAGATGATCGAAATTCATCAAGTAATATCGCCCCAAAAGTATCTGAAAAGGTATTTATATGCTTAGAACTTACTTTTAATGTGATATTTGGCTGTCTCTTTTAGCTTTTGTGGAATGAAGGTGTATTCTAGAATATGAAAACTAGTTGTTTTTTCACAAAAGATTGCCTTGCAATGAGGGCTTTCTGACTCCCTGCTGTGACTGTACATGTCTGTGACTGCAGATATTTCTAGTGCAGTGTGGCCGGGCGTGTGATCCTAACATTCATTGATCACTTTGAGTTACTTTGAAAATTTGATAGTACAAATCCCCAATCTAATACAGTTTACAGTTATAAATTTTCTGTGCTTTTATGCATTATAGTGATTCTAAGGATGCCAACGGATACTTTAAAAAGTTACAGATGTGCGACAAAAAGTAGCCCCTTCATAAGAAAAATAGCCCCAAGATATTCAGTAGTAGCCCCAATGTAAAAAAAAAAATAGCCCCTAAAAAAAAAAAATTAATTCCTACGCTGGTTATGCTTGATGATTAATGAGAGGATTTTACAATGTAGGTAGACAGAAATGGTAGTGAAAAGGCTACACATCTACCCCAACTTGTGGCTTTGCATATTACTGGACATGACGACTTCCTTCTCTCCTGTATACATTGTGATAGTTACCAATACCCATGACTGCTCTTTGTATTGCCTTTAGGTGAGAGAGGTAGCCGGTGCGACGCTGAGCGGTCTGATCCACTGTGGCTTCCTACCAATGGAGAATGGGATGCAGAGTCACTTTGAGAACCTATGTAAGACAAGATTACCTACCAAGAAAGTAGTTAGTATGGCTGCACCCACAGAAGGTAAGGCTACACCTACTGCAGTTAATCTTATTATCAGTGGGACAACATTCTAGTATAGAATATTAAAAGATTGGAAAAATGGGAAGTATTTGCTAGATATCATGCAACACCTTCATTTAAGCACACTTCATGATGTACAGTTCAAGGTAATTTTGGAGCCATGAATTTGCAAAAAGTTAAGGAAGAAAGTAAGTATCATTCTGAAACAAAATATGTGGATATGTGACAGCACAGAAAGACCTTTGTATTTAGATGTGCCTTTAACCTTAATTTTTAGTTTTCTAAATAATATGTTACCAGACTTTATCAATAATAGCAGGTATTATTTCGTCATTTGCTTATGTACTCCCAAATGAACACAAATCACAGTTTTTTAAAACTTGTCTTGCCACATCCAATTTCTCCTCTTCAACTCCATCTAAAACTCCTTAAAGACATTGGGTGATTTCAAGTACGGTGTTGGAGGCTGGTGTTGGTGTTGTGAGAACACCAACACTAGCCTTAACACCGAACTTGAAATCAGGCTGGTGTTGGGATTGACCTCGCAAGATTTGACGTATTTCCGGTAGTCAGTGTTGCTTTCTGGTGTTGAATGTCGTCTGCTGAACCGAGTATCACGGTTCGTGTTGACGATTTACATGTAATTTCCCCATTCACCAACACCAGCCCCTAGGGATTAGGAAATTCATGATTTCAAGCACGGTGTTGGTGTTGGTGTTGTAATCATACATGTTATTGCTGCTTGTCCCTTGCGGAGCAGGCGGCACTTTTTGCTATGGCCACTCGTGACATGTTGGTGGTTAAACCCATTTCGCAGTCAAAACAACTTGGAATAATCAAAACCATATATTTTCCTTGGAAGAGTGATAATTTTCTTCTTGGATTCTTCAAATGATTATGCAATTCGAATTCAATAAGATGTAGATTTATTAGAAATTCTGAGGGGAAATGATTTTATCGTCGAGATTTTTCGCTATAGCGTATGACGTCACTCGGTGTTGAGCTATCGATAAGGTGATCGGATTAGAGCAGTATCGTCCCTCTAAACTGACCGACGGTGTTGGAGCTCGGTTCAGCAGCCATTCCACGCTCTCAACACCAACACCAACACCGCACACCGAACTTGAAATCACCCATTCAGTCGTTGGCTTTCATGGGGAGTGAATCATAATTTGCTGACACCAGCACTGGAAATACCTGTAATAGAGCTACATTTCTGGAGCACAGCAAAACAAGCTGTCCCACCATAAACATCCTTCGGTCTACTTCAGGCATTCTCGGGCCAGGGAAAGTGAGATAATGACTTTGCCATATGGGGCAAAGGATGGAATATACAGAGCATTACATAAGGTCTGTTGGTCAATGGTCATAAAACTCATAGTGATGGATAACACCTGTTACTGGGTAAGCACCCATGGTGTCAAATTCCCCATGAAAGCCCACGACTGAGCGTCTTTAAACCTTTTGTCTTCTTTCATCATTACAGCCATAGTTCAGCGTCACGCAGGTATCCTTGGTCTAAGTGCTTGCGTCCAAGCCTACCCCTACGATGTCCCTGAATGGATGCCTAGAATACTCATGGACCTTACAGATCATCTACATGACCCTCAACCCATTGAGGTAAGTCCACTCAAAATATTGGAATGTTTATGCCAGTATTAAGCCGTTGCCTACGGTAACTGGTGGTTTCTTTATTAGGTCATTGGGAGTTTTAGAATTCAGTAGTCAATGGGTTAAGTGTACAAATGAAATCTTGACTTTAAATGGCCCCTGCCCCCTCCTCATAAGGAAACATTATCAAGAAGCCCCTCATCATTCCATACAAGCTTATCACTATGATGGGATCTCCCTGATCATTTACATGGCCCTCAACTCATTAAAGTATGTCCACTAAAAACATTTAAATTTTACTGGCTGGTAGTAAACGCACAACTTAACCCCATCTTCATATTCTCCCCCCCCCCCCCCCCCTCTCCAAGATTCATTTTTACTGGAAAAAAAAAATACAAAACAGCATGATGACACATTGCATGTTACATGTGCAGTGATTTGATTTCTCTAGAATGTAATGATATATTTATTAAACATGTTATGTTCAATTCTTGCTATATTTCTCTGAGCATCTGCATTTTTTCTCATTTGATCCTGTCTTATTAAGTCCATCTAATCTGTCTGTTTTATCTGTGATTGTTATCTACAGAGAACAGTTCGTAAGACCCTGTCAGACTTCCGTAGAACCCACCACGACAACTGGCATGAGCACAAGCAGAGCTTCACAGACGACCAGCTTGTTATACTCACTGACCTTCTGGTTTCGCCAAACTACTATGCATGATAGAACTCTGCTCTTGCTCCGAGTAGTCCTCATTGCGAGTGAAACTTCATTGGAGGGCAGATACTGGAGCAATGTTTGGTGAAGTCACCATATATCTCAGTGCTTTAATATGTGCTGTTAAATTGGGGTTATTTTTGTAGTATGGCTAGATTATTTTTATGTTTAGTTTTATGCTGTTATGACATCTTGGCTCTATTTAAACAAAGATGCTATCTATCCAAATTAACTGCAAGTTTATCACTCAAAGACTTGCAAACTTCTGTCTCTTATGTGAGGATATGGGGTTAAGGAGCTCAAGTTGCGGTCAGTGTCAATCAATGGCAACTGTTTATAACTTTGGGCTGAGCTATGTGTTTGCACCTGCTGAGCCGAAAAATAGGACAATGGTCATGTCTTGTCAACAGTTATTTTCCCTTTTTTGTGTTGATATTTCTCATATCTCGTGGTAATATTATGACTACTTCACTAGCTGATAATGATATCTGATGTGTGTATGCTGCTGCTCACTGCTATTAAAACAGCAGCATTTTTTCACAGATTATTATCCCTATTTTAGACTTATAATGGTCTGTTCTGATACTACAGCTCCCACAGGTATATTCCATAAAATAGCAAACTATTAAGTCATTTATAGACCCTGGGCTGTTATTGTAGGATATAACCGATTTTATTCAGAATGCTTTCTTTGTTGTTGTTGTTTTTTTAAATAGCATAATTAAGCCATTACTGAATTGTCAGATTCCTGTAGGTTTAATGACTATTAGAAGGCTTATACAAATTCAACTTGTGGATTCAGTGATTACTCACTTTGTATAGAGAGAAACTTTGTATAGAGAGAAAAGACATTCGTGATAGACCCATTCACAAATATAAATACCTAACAGATGAATGAGATAGTTGAGCGATGAGGGAAGAAGAGTCCATAAATTCACATACATTTGTCTCTATTCAATAGCCTGCTTGGGTGGAGATGTAAAGACTCTTGATCAAGGTGCAGAGGTTTCATCACTGTTGGGTTCCTAATTCATATTTATTTATTCAACTAGTGCATGTTTATGTAAGACTTCCAGTTTGCATAGCTGCCAACCTTTGCTCTTTGAAGGAATAATTCCTGTGTTTGAGCTTAGAATGACACTTTCCTTTTCTGAAAACTTCTGGGGATAGCATGCAAAATACATTTGATTCCCGAATTAACAATCTTTTTGAAAGATTGTTAATTCTAGGAGGAAAAGGCTAGGATGGTTCGGGTTTGAAGTACTAACCATGTAAAACGTGTATAACTTCTTAGTAGGGTATATAAGTTGGTGTAGCTGGGTCACAAAGTGGGTGCAGTGAGCCAACAAGGCCAGTATGCAGAACTACTACTAACGGTGGTAACATTACAAAGAATTGCATAAAATGAATGCGACACAAGAGAAAGAATTTTAACAATAGACCCTAACCCTATCTGTATGCTGGCCTTGTTTATTATTAGTTATTTATGCCAGCCGTTTCTGCTGGCATGAATTACTGGTAATGCTATTGCTTTTCGACTTGGAAACAGTTTTAATATCAGTAAAACTTAATCAAATATATGTCATGATACAGTATTATTTAAAACTTAGTTGGAAATATGTATAATTAAAATGTTCAGAGGATGATATGAAAATTCCTTTCAGTTTTATATTTTAGGGCCAGAATAACACAGTTCTCATTAAATGGTTTATTTGTTGGTTTTGTTTGTTTAAATGCAAATGTGAATGTGCACTTTTAATGAGGAGTGCACACATGACAATTTACTGATTTTTTTTTTTTATTAGATGGGTATTAGAAATGGGTTGTTGATTGAATTTCCATAATATGATATTGAAGGATCATGGTGAGACAATGCTTGCCCTCCCCCTCCCCATTCCTGTAAGGAATCAATGAATGGCCGCATCATTATGCTTATTTTTTGAAGTGCATGCTTTGGGCAGGACTATGCTATTTTGACCCTTTATCAAAGAAAATTATAATTGGGATGGTAATTCATGTTTATAATTCTTTGATATACAAATGATGCATGTGCATGAGTTCATTATATGATTTATCTGCACTCGAGTTGAGACTGTGTGCATCTATTCCGATAGATGCACACAGCCTCAACGAGAGTAGATATATCATATAATGAACGAATGAAGTCATGCATCATTTGTTTTATGCAACCACTCCTCTAGATCCTGTTATTTGATGAAATAAAAACAAAAATAGATCTATCCTACAAACCTTTGTTTCTCTACTTACCCCAAAGATTCCCCTGTCATGGAATTCGCATCACGTACAATAAGTGCAGCCAAGTTAAGTGTAACGCACTTCCAAGTAGTATGCGCACGTAAAGTACGCGCATCAATGTCCTTGCCATATAAAACAACACAAAAAAGATTAAAAGAAAAAACAACAACAAAACAGCCAAACATGTGACAGGACTAATGCATGCTTTTCAGAAAAAAACGTGTGATGGCTCAAAAACTGAATCACATGTGACTGCACTCTTTGATTAGGATCTAGGAGTGAGTTGTTTAATACAAAATAGCAATTCTTGTCAACATTTGGGAACTTGCTCTTTTATAGTCATGACATTTTTGATATGATGAAATTTTAGTATTTTCCGTAGGACTGATGTTATTTTATTTTTGTAATCAGGCTTTGTATATACCTTCAAAGGCTGGGTCATTGTATCGCTCTCTCAGTCATTTATTGATGAAAATGCTGATACTCGTTAGCAAGCCCTTTTTATGATTGCTAATTTAATCGCAATAATAACTCCAAATGACACCGCGTTGGTATCAGAAACCACTAATAGGATGAAGCTATAATAATGATAATAAATTTATATAGCATCAAATCCACTCTGTGGAGTACCCAAGGTGTATGTAGAAATAATTAAGAATTGAACAGAAATGTTTTCACATGATCTTTAAAGGAGTGCGAGGTTATACACTTTTGATGTCTTCAGGAAGGCTATTCCATAATTTATCTTTAGACATATTGCAGTGAATGTTCAGGCCAGTGATAGTAAAATACCTCTATTTTAGTGGACAAAAGAAGTATATGTTTGGCAGTATGATATAAATTTGCATATAATATTTATTCAGTTTGATTCATACACTCATCATTAATTCATCGCCTGGGTTGAATTTGATATGCCCTTCCACAGTACATTACATTTGTAGTTGGACCTAAATGACTCTAATAATTTGATTCATCGCATGTTTACATAGGCAGTGGCAAAACTCAGTTTTTTATGGATGTTATCGGAGGAGGTTAAAAAAGGGAAAAAAGCATGCCCAGGCATAAATTGACTTTTGTGTCCCCTGGCAGCAAAAAGGTGTTGACCAATCAAATTGATGTAAAATTAGCAACAAATTTAAATATAACATCACGAGAAAAGTTTTTGCAGTTATTGGCAAAACGCTCCTCCACTCAATTCAATGTTTTCAATTCAGTTCATTTATTCATTTATATTAAAAATCATTCAAATATATACATTCATCATAAATACAAACAGTTCAAATATATATACAGAAGAAGGAAAAAAAAAATCAAATACACGAGCATAACAACATGAAATTAAGGTAAACTGTGAGATTAAAGAAGTGGAAAAAGGAGCACCTGTAGAAAGCTTAAAAAGCTTGTAAATGGCAGGTGTCCAAGGTGTCATGTGTGAACTGACGCCTACTGCGCATCTCGTTATCCTAAGTGAAGTAGTTTACCATGCCATATGTGAACACATGCCGATTGGCACGTGAACGAGTCTGAAGTGTCACATGTCTACAGACAATTAATGAAATTGATTGGTGTATTTCACAGTTGAATAACAGCTTTCGATAGTCTATTATTCAATACTTCCTATCAAAATAGTCACATTTGAAATGTTTGTTATCTTATACTCTTGGGAACTTCATATGTCAACATTGTTATATAGTTTTGAGGATTTACATTTTAATTTTGTTTATATATTTGAGGACTAATAACTATTAGTTATCCTTGTTCTCTTTTGGAATCTTTAATAACTTTTATGAATACATATTGATGAAGTAAAGAATATATATACACTTTCAGTGATATTCTTTATATTTCCCCTTCTTTTTTTGAATCCAGCTACTTGTTTGTCCATTATAAGCAGACATAGCCCCCTTTTTTAAAAATTGAATTGTTTTATTTTTTTCTAAATCTTTGTCAGAATTTTAAGCTTTTGAAACTCCTCTGTCATCTAGGAAAATAATATGAAAATGATCAAATCAAGAATTCATGTACTATAAGCTAGAATTGCTATTTTTGTTTACAATTTTTGCCTTATAAAAATTTTCATGTTCTATGGACAATCACTTCAGGTGCTAAAATCTCAAATTAGTACTTTGAAGTACTTACGATGCAGGAAATTCAAGCTTATTTATGAAGAAGTGTGTATTATCTAGACCTTCTCAGTAACATATTACCTACATTTGTGTATAATATTGCTAGTTATAGTATTCCTCTGTATCATATGTGAATATCATCAACGACAAAATCTTTGACACTGATTTAGCAAATATATTTTAAATTCATTTTGATTTTTATTGATTTTTTTTTCTTATTTTTAAATAACTTCTAAAATTCACTAATGAGATTCACATGCAAATCCCTTCTTATTATTTAAGGATATAATAGATCAACTTTGAGGGTTTGATTAGTTATCATCATTCTAAATTACTTTAAATATGTGGTGAGATGTATGTTGTGGTGGTGTATTATTGTGTTAACATTGTAAAACATGCATATAGATGCAATAAAGATGACATATTGAAATTAAATTCCTCAAGTCAATATGTCTTGATTTGTCTTCATCAAAAATTGTGCTTCTGAGCAGTGATGTAGTAGAGAATTTGGAACGGTGGTGAATGTTGTGCTATGCATTATGTAATATAATAATATAGGGGGAAGAATCATAATTGATGACTCAA
The DNA here is from genome assembly GCA_029962745.1 of Echinometra lucunter. Taxonomy (NCBI): domain Eukaryota; kingdom Metazoa; phylum Echinodermata; class Echinoidea; order Camarodonta; family Echinometridae; genus Echinometra; species Echinometra lucunter. The sequence continues at coordinate 34,137,785 of CM057152.1, forward strand.
AAAGTTATCATTCATATCAGAATGAGGTTTTCACACATTTTAAAATTGAGTGAGGGATGTTAAATATATTTCCAATAAGTTTTATGACATTTCTTTGAAAAACTATTCTTGAAACGATGATCTGAATATTAAATTTGATTTTCACTTAAATTATGGCCACAAAACTTCTGTTACATCTGAAACAGATTCAGAAAATAACTCTTACAATCGTGTGTTACAGCTGAAATTCCAGACAAGCTCTCAGCTACCCAGAGTCATGAATGAATCATTAATGATACTTTGGGAAAACAGACAGGTGATGATGCTTGATTGTATTGAGCTTAGATTTAATTACTGACATGTGGCCTTCATGTGAGTGAAAATCATATTAAAACATTCAGAGCTTTGTTTAAAGAATAGTATTTTTTTAATGTCATAAATCCTACTCCAAATGAATTTGACATCCCTCACTTTACTATGTGAACGATCAAAAGCGATATTTTTGTTTTACAATACTAATTTTGAAACTCATATGAATCCCCTTCTCTCTAGCACAAACTCCCTTTCTCCATCTCCTTATTTACTACAGTGTACTTTTCAATTTTATATATAAATACCAAGAATATCGGTTGACGAATTTTGTCCTTGGGCAATTCCAAAATAAATTGGACATGACCATCAAATTTTCATAATGATAAAACCTACACATATTTGATATCAAACTAAAGTGTGACAACTGAAGTTTTTAAAACTGCGAATTTTGGGGGAATATTCTAATATCAACACTCAAAAGAGCATATGAAATTAGCATAATTGAAATATCAATTATTTTAGAAAAATGCTTTATTATACATGGTCCAAGTGGGCAAATATGCTTGTTAACTTTCATAATGCAAATTATAACTCCAATTCCAAATCAAATGCATATATCCCTCCTCCCCACCAATTTTCTCTTAAAGGTGGGACGGGGGCATGCAATAATCTAAAAATGTCATGGTGTTACGTTAAGTGTAACACCGAGACTGCAACACCATGACCTCTATCAAAATTATGTTTCTTTATTTTTTTCAGGTTATTTAGTATGACCAGAATAATAGTATGAGGACAGTTACCCCAGGCAATAATAGGTGGGAGGGGATCACCCCAAGGACAATCCCAAGACAAAACAAAAAAATACCCATCTCCCCAAAATGCCCCATGCTAATTAGTCTCCCAGCTCATTATATTAACCTCTCAGAAAATCTTTGCCCGAGTATTTTACTTCTTATGAAAACACATGTACCTCCTAATAAGCCTCTCCTATGGGGGGGGGGGATTATCCCTCAGACTTACACCTTGACAGTTTCACCTCTATAGGGCAATTACCACCTAAGGACTGTTATCTCCTGGTCCCAAGAAAATTACAATTGTCCCCAACAGCCATCATCATTAAGACCCCTCCCATCCCCCTCCCCCACAACCAATACCTAGAAGAAAAAACATGGGGGGGGGGATGTCCTTGAGGATGGATCTTGGGTGTTTAACTATTTAACAATTGCCAATCTGACTATTAATAAAAACAGGCAAATAAAGTCATTAGTATCCAGGCAAGGCAAATGCATTCAATTTGATTATAATGCAAAAAATTCTGTTGTCTTGTGTTTTTTATATTTTTGTATATACCATGCTTATCTTATTTACCATGCTTACACCCTTGAGTGAACACAGACACTGAACCAATTTTCCGACACCTGACATGTCCATAAAGAAGAATAGCTATAGTGCAAGTGCATCTCATATGACCACAAATTTTACTTTTCATGACAAAAAAGTACTATTATATAATTTCATATTTTTAGATGAATTATTGAAAATAATGATAAGTTTGAAATGGTTATGTCTTGTTCAATAACAATTTTAACATTCATAATGAACTCTTGAAAATCTTCTATACATTTCTCGTATTAAATGATAAAACTCATCGTTTTATAATACAGGGTTCAAGTATATGAATATTTATACCATATTTCCCCCATATTTGGTATTTCATTTTTTTTCTCTCATAAGGATGTATTAGATGGATGTCTGTTTCACCCACAATGATGGATTGATTAACTACCATGAACCTAACATTATTAAACTTAGGGCATTTTATGAATGAACAAGAAAATCACATAGGTATATCATGCGGCAATTCAGAGGTCATAGTGTGACAGTCACGGTGTTACAGTACACACAGTTATTTATGATGTCATATTTATCATATTATTAGTGTTCAGTTTCTATTTCTTCTTGGATAATGAACCCAATAGTCTACTCCATCTTACAAGTATGATGAACCTGGCATGTGGTCTGTAAGTTCACAGAGTTTTGATGGTTTATGCAGGGATAAAAAAGGCATGTCCTTTCAGCGTCACGGTGTTACAGTGGACATTAATATTCATAAATAAAAAATGCGAATGATTTTTCTTTCTTTTTTCTTTTCTAAATCTATGTCTTGAAGGAAGTGATAGACCCATTAAAAGAATGTTCTGAATATTTCTACTGCATTACTTATTCGTACTTGAAATGTGAAAATCTCTTCTGAACGTCACGGTGTTATTGCGGAATTACCCCCTCGCATTTTTCTCATTTATATTGCAATCATCCATTTGTCTCTCTTCAGAACAACTTCATTCAATACCCCCCCCCCTCCTTCCACAACCCACACTTAACACCAGAAAACAGTCAATATTAACTATGAAATCCGTCTGCCAATTTTTAAATTACAGAAAAAAAATTTTTTTAAACATCCAATGACCATATAGATGAAGAATTATTGCTGAGGGGTGTGTGTGGATTTTTTCCCCCCAAACCAAATAATGTTGTTTAACAGACACACCAGGGGAAGAATTAGAAAAAAAGGGATTTTTCTTCTCTTTTTCCCCAAGATATTTCTCCATTCCAATGCGAATATGATATGATATATCAACTAGCAGCTTCTCAGTGCTAAAAGCAAAAAATTATGCAGATATCACTCTGCCCCCTTAAAAAGAATTAACACCCGGGGGTGTTTCATAAAGCTGTTCGTAAGTTACGAACGACTTTACGAACGACTGGAACATGTTCTTGGGTGCTAATCAGATTCTCATTCATTTATATGTAGCACAAGAAGGTATTACCAGTCGTGCGTAAAGTTGTTCGTAACTTACGAACAGCTTTATGACCCCCCCCCCCCCCCGATCCATCTCCATATTACTATCCATCCACGCTTCACATAACATAATGCGACTTACACAAATTTCACCTTCATCATTAATGAATACTGCGACTCATTATGTTCAACGCCGTCATAAATTGCATACTGCAATTTTTTCCATTTCTGTCAGTAAACCTTGTGTGTTAACCATACCTGCCTCACATTGGGCTCAACAACGAAGCCAACGACCCCCCCCCCCCCCCCCTCATCCTGGCCTTGCCATTTTGTTATCTCATTCTTTTCACGTTTAATATTAGATTATTGGCTCCCATTGTACCGAATATCATCGGGTGCGGCAGTATACATAAACGCTCATAGTACATTTAAAAACCAAATTAATGTCAGCCTTGTAATAATGTTTTCACTTAGCAATCTATTCAATACTACACCTTTACATTAAATTTGTATTGATATCGAGTGATATTTTCGTGTCCTTGTAAAAGTCACTGTGCAAAGTAAGCTGCAAAGAGCCTCTTTCTTAGAAGTGTTGTTTCCACTCACTCAATGCCAAATCTTCATTGACTGTGAATCCAGGTTTTTAGCTGTGTCTAGACGGGCTCTTAGAGTTTGGTCGTTACCCTGAACACGCCAGTTTTCAATCCACAGCATGTAAAACTTAACGCCATTGCTGCTCGTGCCGAGTCTTCTTCAAATATGGCTTCAAGTTTTGGAACAGAATCTTTCACTTTACAATGTCATCTCTTTCACCCTCCGAGATAAAAAAGATGACATTTCGCTGTTCGTATAGTGTCCAATGGCAACAGTTTACGAGCATCAGAGGGCATTGTTAGAAGGGGCAGAGGGGCACTTGCCTTCTATTGCATGACACAGAAGCCCCTTTATTTTCAGATATTATCAAGGACGTATGACATTCGCAGAAATATGATTTCTCTTGTAAGCGCTTTTGGTCTTTTTAACACACAGGGCCTCTAACTCTTCAAATAAATATGTGACCTCCCATTTTGGGTAAGGCTTTTTTTAAAGACAGGAGCCCCCCCCCCCCCCCGAAAAATGGGGGGAAATCCCTGGCGCCGCCCTCAACAAGCCAGCCAATATTATATGGTTAGATTTGATAAACTGAAAATATAATTATATGAAGGCAGCCTTTTGTCGTTGTTTGTCGAGAAACCAACATCGAAATGTTAATGTATGAATACAAGGAGAACTACATTTGTGCAAAATATATCAAGTTACTCGAGCACATGACATTGCGTGTAGTCGCGTTTTAGCGATCAATAACTAGACTTGTTGCAGTTTCAGAAGCCTACTTACATTGAAATTAATCACGTGCAATGTTTTCTAGATGCAGTCATCAGACATGTTTCATGTAATAATGCCTAATCCAGCTATATTGACCAACCGTCTCTAAAGACCGCATGTTTTTTGGTTTTTTTATATACCTTTGATTATTTTTTTCTCTCTGAAGCATGTGCAAATGCCTCTAAAAGTAACCTAGAAATACATGTAAAAGCAGGGGCGGCGCCCCCATGGTTTTTCAAGTGACCTAAAAAGAGAGAAAAAAGAAGCAGCAGAAGAAGAAGAAGGAAGAGAAAAAGAAGAAGAAAAATAAAAAGAAGAAGGAGAAGAAGAAGAAGAAGAAGAAAGAAGAGTATACCGGAAGAGAGGGCAGGGTCATGCAACTATAAAACAGACTTATTTGTTCATTTAAAACGTAAATAAACTCACCTATTGGCCAAGGTTAAAAAACAGAAAAATACTTGCCCCTATCAAAATACCCTGGCGCCGCCCCTGTGTAAAAGCCACCTGCGCGCTATAGCTGTTTAGAATAGGCTACATAAAATTTTCGATGGATTAAGCCACAATAGTTCTTCTTTTTCAGTGACAAAAATATAAATCATCCTGGTCTGCATGAATATGAATTTATATTACTAAACAAAGTATCTTGAATGTGTACAGAACCCGGCTCCCGCTAACAAAAGGGGGATTTTGTTATTTTGTTTATTGTTTATAGAATTCGAAAAGGATACAATGCTTCATGAAGCATTCGTTTTTACAGTTCCATTTTTAGAGAAATGAAATGTTCACATTTGGACAAAAAATATATTCCACGTATCCATTTTGTATATTAATGTTATACACATATCAGGGGGGGGGGGGGGGGGGGGTACTTCTTTCCCAAAACTGGATCATGGAGTGTATCCGCCAACACCCTCTCATACTAGAAGAGAGATCAACACCCCCATTCGTTTCGAAATCTCAATTACATGATTGCAATGCGAAGGACAACCGCCATGTTCCCGCAAGATATACATGCATTTGTTCACGATTTTTCTACTTTTTTGTTTGTTTTACTTTTAGCAATTATTCACTCCATGGCTGTGGGTTTATTTCTCAAGACATATTCACATAAGATGACACTTGATCTGCATTAGCTGTTTTCATCATGCTCCCTGGTTAAAGACATAAAGCTTCTTAAATCCATGCGAAAATATATGATAGTGCAGTGAAGGCATCGCTATAAAATAAGACCAAAGTATAGTAGATAAATGAATGAAAGAATAGATAAGCGTAGATAGACAGACAGATAAATACAGATATATTGACAGATAGATAGATAGGTAGGTAGGTAGATAGATAGACATACAGATAAATAGATAGATCGATAGATATATAGATGGATGGACAGATAGATAGAAAGATAGGTAGGATAGGATAGGATAGGATAGATAGATAGATAGATAGATAGATAGATAGATGGATAGGATAGGTAGACAGATAGATTAATATATATTAAAAAGAAATATACATGAATTTAATATGTTCATGAAGAAATGAATAAAATTCTCATGCCAAGTCATAAATGATGCATTATCCTTTTATTTCAATATCCACACGATGTAATATAATTCCCTCCAACAACAACAAAATTATTGTACCCCATCGGGGTCCCCTCGGGTCGAGTAATGTTGCTTTCCAAGGCGCGAATATACCACTCGGTTTTTAACATGCACACCCAATCGGGTGACATTTCCAAATCTCACTTCGCTGGACCTTGACGCGTCGGTATAATGCACAGAAAACTGTAATGGACGTGAGCAAGGCGGAGGGGTTCAACGCAAGGTGTTCAAGGTTGTCTTTTTTTCCCCCTCAAATTTAATTTTAGCGACGTTATTGCATGTTTTGACTGCTACCGTCTAATGGTGGTAATTAGAGTGCATGGGCGATATAGTGTTCGAAGACATGCACGGCTTGATACAGGATTTTGTAGAGAAAGAGAAAGAGAGGAGGGGGGGGGGCATATATCGGTAAAATTACATATTTAGGGGACACTTTTGTTTGTCTTAATTGCGATGGTGCAAGGTTTGCAAATTTGATTTTCAAGGGGCACGGGTCCGCAAGAGCCCACTAGGTCCACTGCCGTTTCATATAAAACCATATTAGTAGCAGCTGCGAATATACGCAAGACAAAGGTTTGTGCAGAACATGGATTATTCCTAACTATGAGGCTAAAATACTGTTAGGAAATATCAGATGAAAACCATGAAGCTCATTTAAAAAAAAATATTTTGAAGATAGACGGAAACACGAAAAAGGCGATGATTTTCGATTTTTCAATATAACCTCTGCGACCACCCTCTTCTCCAAAGCAAAACATAAACAGAGAATCTTTCATTGAATTCAAGCCCCATGCCCTTGGTGCATGGGATGGTACAGAAATGGGATGGTACAGAAATTGGAATTGGGGGCCAGTTGCCCGCCAACAGAAATTTTGGCTGTCATGCCCCCCCCCCCACCCCTCCGACTGATGGACAGAAATGCCTCTGATTATTACCATGAAATCTACGTATGAACGAAAGAAAACTTAATAGAATTGTCGTCACAATATAGATGCTAAATCAATCCGTTACATCTGCAGAAGTGCACATGTCTGTTTCTTCTCCCTCCTGTTCTTATCATAGATTATTTGTTGAATTGTTGAAGGAAAAAACGTAAATAAGCTTTGAAAAATATCAGGATTACAATGAGCACGTGTGGGTAAGCGTGAAAAATCAAGGCACTGTTGAAATAGATTTAGCAGCTTCTATGGACTTTCTTGTCAAGGTATAATTATGCTCTTCTTTGTGAACACAAGTCTTTCTGATCTTTCTGTTCTTTGTTCTGACTGTAAAAAAAAAAAGACAACACCACATAAATGGTATCGAATTTTCCACCTCGCAATATTGCCTCGCACTGCAGGTGTCACATCGCGTAGTTGTACTGGCGTCTACATCTATCAGATCAGCAAGGACAGTTTTTTCGCCTGTAGCGTGATATACGCATTTGGAAAATATTCTATTAATAATACAGTATAAATTATTTAGAACTTCACCTTTTACTGACGCTAAAAAGACTTCAACTGTTTTGATCATTCAAATTTCTCTGTCTTTCTTTTCGTCCGAATGTATAAGGGCACGGGTTGATTAAACTGATGAGAAACACTTACAAACGCGGCTTATAGTCCTTTTTAAAAGGATAATTCCTCGTTTTCTGAAAAGTGTAAATAAACTTTGTTTACAACATGATTCACACCGGGAGATATGATCTGAAATTAATAGAAAGATGGAAATGATAACAAGGACAGAAAATGCAAAGCAGATGTGAAAAGGAAATTATGTTGAATTAGACACAAAAACACCCTCATTTTTAAAGGGGAAAAGAGCGCAAAGCAAGAGAGAGAGAGAGAGAGAGAGAGAGAGAGATGGGGAGGGAAGGATAGATGGGGCGGAGTGCATGGAAGAAATCAGGTGGATGCTAGGCGAAAAGAAAGAGAGTATCAAAATATTAAAATAGCGCGGTGGGAGGGAGAGAAACAAAGAGAGAGAGAGAGAGAAAAAAGAGGAAAATAGAGAGAAGATGGGAGAGAAAAAATAGAAAGGGGAGGAAGTGAGTGGGGGCTGTATACAACGACAGTTACTTACCGCAGGTGATAATGTAGTAGGAATCAATGTCCACCAGGTTCTTTTACACAAGAGAAAAGCGTTATTATACTCACGATTTAAATTCTCACATTGCTTTTTCCGCAAAACGAACGTAACAGCAATTTAGGGTCGGAAGGAATAAGTAAACGTCTGCGCCAATTTATACAGTAATGTGTGAACTTAACGCCATTATGGTTTGATGTACTTTTTCAGATGTCATTGATTTACACAACGTGACAGGTAAATTGCACGATTGAACGCAAATAGAACATTCAATGGCTTTAAATGGTGATATAAGTTCAGTTATTACGCTTCATAAAATGGGGGGGGGGGGGGACTATTTCTGCTTGTCAGAGAGTTTTAGATCTGTGCCCCCCACCCCCACAATGAAATAAACTTCTGGCTTGACACCATGTCTTTTTTAAGGAAGATGGAATTAACTAATTAATAACAAGAGAGAAAATAACATATAATCCCTGTATACCGTAGATTGGGCCTCTAGAACACTTTCTTACTATGTAGGTTCATCTTTGCGTACATAACTCGACAGGACATGAATCACCGTCAGAGTGCCCATAAATAGCCCCATCCCCTACCAATTTATTGACGAACTTTTAGAATGTTTTATAGGTCAGCGCACATTGGCACTTCCCCTCTGCCTATCTGGTCCCAGCATACGTATCGATTTGTGGCGTACTTACCCAGTTGAAGTGATGTGAAAAGGAGAATGTTTCGAGGCACTCGGCAGCTGAAGAAGAAAAGACGATGTTAGAAATTTAACATGAGTACATAACGATCTCCGTACAAACATATCTAATTAGCATCCTTACTGAACTTAACCCTATTCCAATATTAACATACCAGGTGACTTTTAAAATTGAAATGTATTTGTTTAAACTTTAAATGTAACAATAACACCGCTTTGTCCCATGCACCTTGCCCTTTCATTCAAAATCTGTACTTTTACCCTATCTGTATAATAATATAATAATAATAATAATATATAACATTTATATAGAAAATTTTTTTAAAAGATGCAATGAGATAAAACAAGAAATAAAACATGACAGGTCAGAGAAATATTTATCTTTTCATTTCATTTTTTTTTTTGGGGGGGGGGGTTGGGGGTTGGGGGCCATTTCAGTTTTAACATGAGTACATAACGGTCTCCGTACAAACATATCTAATTAGCATCTTTACTGAACTTAACCCTATTCCAATATTAACATACCAGGTGACTTTTAAAATTGAATGTACTTGTTTAAACTTTAAACGTAACAATAACACCACTTTGTCCCATGCACCTTGCCCTTTCATTCAAATCTGTACTTTTACCCTATCTGTACAGAAAAAAATTAAAAAGATGCAATGAGATTTTTTTTTGGGGGGTGGGGGTGGGGGTCATTTCAGTTCTTTTTTTTTCTTGAGAAATCAAACGACTGTGGGGCGTAGGACACTGTAGAAATATTCATGGGATCGAATTTGCCGGTGTGGTGATGATGAAAACAACAATAATAATAACAATAATAATGATATTAATAATAGTGCATGCTGATTATAATATGATAGAAATAATAGTAATGATAAAAACATCGATAATGATGATAATAAAAATGATAAAAATAATAATGATAATGATAAATAGTAACTATAGGTTTTCACGCCCATTTTCTTCACCTCTTCATTCGATTTTCAAAAATGTGCTTTCAATTTCGTCTCTGGCCCTGTGGAATGTGCGAATGCTTGTTTGTCTTTGGTCGATCAATTTTGAAACATCGTCATTCAATTTCGTGCTTTGTCACACATTTTCGTCAATTGCAGTTCACATTCATCGGTCACAGTAGATGGGCGCGAGACAGCAAAATCAGTTTCGTCTTATGGCATTCGTTTACGTCAAAGATGCATTCAAATTCGTCACCCAGATATACGGTCTACCGACAGACGACGATCCTGTCACAAGACACATAGCGTGTGGGCGGTATATCATACGAAATAATATTGAATGATATAACATTTCACATTATCATAATCATTTATGTTTTCCAAAGAAAAGTAGCAACAAGCAAATTACATCACGAGAAAGAAAAATGACTATAGACCTGGGCTGGTTAAACCCTCCATTTAAAGGCCGATATAACACTTGACGAATTCGAACGACAAAATGATGAATTTGCTTGAAAAAATAACGAAATTGATCCAAACATTCCTTACTCGCTTAGCGGTAGAGACGAATTTCAGTGACAATTGACGAATTTGAATGCTGACCAAAGACGAATATGAATGACATTTTAACGAAATTGAACCTAGGATTTGAACGCAATAAGCTTCTACAGACGAAATTGAACTGGAAATTGATGAAATCGAATGAATACTATTATTATATGGTCATAGTTACCCTGGATTGCCTAAACAGTATTGATACTGACCTTCCTATTCTGATGAACTTCGGCCTCGGTCAACTATACGACGTCATCATGGTCTCCATTGAGAGGGCGTCCTCAGAATAGATGAATTTCAGTGGAGGGGCGCACACCGGTTGCTGCTTGCCCTATATGAATATAGAAATAACCCCCAAAGTAATTGGGTATTGTGATCTCGAAAAAATTATTCAACTACTTACCTCAATTCAACCTTGAATACTTTGTAGTGATATCTTTTTGTTCATGTCTATTCTAGAATTCATCGACCACCCCTTCCTTCCTTAATTCTGTCTGTTTCTCCCTCAATATCACTCACTGTCTGTCTGTCTAGCTGTCTGCCTCTCTCTCTGCCTCTCTCTCTCTCTCCCCCTTCCTTTCTCCCTTTTCCTGTCAGCTGTCAATCGGTCTTTCTCCCTCAATCACTCACTCTCTGTATGTTTCTGTCCCTCTCGTTAACTCCATGTAATTCTCCCCTTCTAGTGACCATCCCTATATACAGGACAGGGAACACCCCTACCCCCATCCCTTGAGCTTGCACTTTGTTCCGGAAGACCCCTCTTCAGTCACCCGTTATGCATGCACGAGAGTCACTTGTTCCTACGACCAACCATGCAAGTAGACCCAACCCAGTCTGCAAGATTCTAGATCGCCCCTGGGCAATCTACGACCCCAGTCACATGACACCATCCCGACAACAGACAAATCAAAAAATTGCATTACCCCGAATGGCCAGGAAGTGATCGATATGGAGTCGGTGTGGGGTTATTTTGGCGGTGTGACCGAGAGCCCCAGTCATACCGACGGACTGACATTTTTTTTTTCACGAAACACACATGCACAATTTGGTATTAATATGCCTATAGAACCATCATATATTTAATATACGATAAAAAGCAATGTAAATAAAATGCCTTGCATAAGGAACAATGCTATGCCGGGGATCGAACCTATGATCATCCCGACAACAGACCGATAAAAAACAACTTAAACCATATACCCCGAATGGCCAAGAAGTGATCGACATGGAGTTGGCATGGGGTTATTCCGGCGGGGTGACCAAATCGCCAGTCACACTAACAAGCCTGACATCAAACTGACAACAGACCGATTAAAATATTTACGCCGCTGCAAATGGCCAAGAATCGATTAGGTTGGAGTCAGTGTCTAGTTCGTGTGGAGGTGTGACCGGAGTTTCTAAAATGGGGGCACAAGCGGAAATGTGAATTGCGACTCCGTGCTTCAACATGGTTCAAGAGTTCATGCTAGGTTCGATATGAAATATGAACATGATAGCACGCACTTAAACATGAAAGTGGAGGAAGGGAGAAAATGGAGGGGGAGGTCACCCAAGAATGTCCGATTATTTCATTCCATTTCATTTATTTTTTCCATTTTCAACTGTAAACAACATAATTACATCAGAAAATATATCATTATTAACATAGCGCACAGAATAAGAATAATTTCAAACATTGGAATTTTCAAAAGTAATTATATAAATAAATGTTGAAAATGGAGGGGAATGCTAAAAAGCGAAGCTTGTATTTTGCATACCCCTCAAATGTAAACCTCCAATAATAATAGCATCAGAGGTATAGAAGCACTTGACAGATATTAGTCTTCCGTTAGCTGTGAAATACCAATAAACATGATACCCATACCCATTACAAAATGATGATGCTGATTCACATTTGGAATTGTACATAATTCTGACCGAAAACGAATATTAGAGAGTTTCAAGGGACAATGTTTTTCCGTTTTTGGTAATTCTATGTTTCTGATTGCTAAAATGGTAGAAATTAGCTTTAAAACTTTGTTTTTAGGAAACTATTTCACGTGATGTTTAAAGCTTTTAGATATCTGTAATGAAAGTCTTATTCACAGACAACGAGTGTATAATGGTGGGATGTTTCAAAAAGGACGCCTGCGCCGGAGTCCAGTGTGCTGATTTCAATTTAACCTACGGTCTTCTTTCTTGTCTTTATAAATTCACTTCATTCTGCTATCCTATTTGTAATGACAATTACTAAATATACAATCTAATATCCGATACAGTCATATTACTCTGTTTTATATGAAGCATCACAGTTTCATGATTCCCATAATTTTATCTTATTTAATGTTATATTAGGTTATATAATTTAATGATGACTGTTCTTATAAAAGATGCTGCCATGCATGTCCGGGTCGGGGCTGAAAGTTTGTGGGCTACAGTAATTAATTTTACTTTTTCTTTCCCAGGCAACCCGAGCATGTATGGTCAGCATCATCTACTCATTTTTCTTGTATACTTCTTGATTTCCTCTGTATTTCTGCTGAATTGCCGAATGAAATCATTATAATAATGATAATAATCTAGATTCTCGTAACAGGTATAAGTCAAGTCAATAAAACAAAATGTTTCCCTGTCAAAAGCAACATTTGTATGTGTGGGCAATGTGAGAAAAATGTAATAGTTTAATAGAAGTGATGTGTTGCTATGGTTACTTTCACCGAGATGATGTGCATAAATCTATTAACATTTGAAATGTCAACACTGAAGCAAGTTAAACAACAGTAATTCTCTAGTGAATGATAAAGTCTCTGCATTCATTAAATTGCCATTTACCACAATATGTGTTTGCAAAGAAAGCAGTTAAACCTGTGTGTAGTGACCACCTAAGGAATACAGAAAACGGCTGTGGCCTTTATAAGTGGCCTTTAATATAGGCAGGTTTTAAACACAATTCTGGTTTATCTACATGTGAATCAATTTTAGTGGCCT
>CM057152.1:34151583-34171673 GCA_029962745.1 Echinometra lucunter
ATTAAGAGAGATTGAAGAATGTACTGAGGCTTCACAAAGCACAATGCACACCTCAAACTGAAGTCTGTAAAATGTACTGATTAGGTTCTACGTGCCGTAAATGAGGACGTTACCCAAAGGCGTCCATCAACTTTAACTCGAATTGATGTCTCCCAATAACTCCACGAGGTCTGCCTGACACAATCTCTTTCCCTCCTTGGTTTGACAAGAAAGCGCATAAGAGTGCCTTCGAAACTGAATTAAAGACAATTCTTCCGGCCATCATGTCAGAACCCTAGAATTACGGACCAGCAGCTGTAGATATACAAACACACTGGACGATTCGAGCTCTCTGCCCTGATCTGATGCCCTGTCCGACTGAAAGATCAGGACAAGGATTCGGTCACGACTCTTTGGGTGAAAACGAGATGATTAGAGAAAAACAAATGGCGTGGGAGCTATATTTTGTCATTCACAATATTACACACACATAATTTTATCTAAAACATCGTGCTGCATGACATTATAGTGGAGTGGCATAGTGACAAAACATACCCGAATTGTGCTCTTTGGGTTAATGGCACCAGATTTGGCACAAATGTAGATATATGTAATAAACAAATGCAGAGGAGACATCTCAAATTCTGCCCATGGGGCCGTGGGACCATCTTTAAAAATGGTCACATAGGCACATAGGGGACCTTTTCTTTATACATAATCAAAACTCTACTGTGAAAAGTTAATTTCAGGTGATATGACATCGCTAATCCATATCCAAATGTTTCGGGGCATAAATATTTCTGAATGCATAATAATATTTAGGGCTTCAATTTGATAAAAGGGGCTATTAAAAAAATAATCAAGAATAGACCCCAGGTTGCATCTAAAAAGCACCAGATTCAGCACAGAGATATATTAATACATTCTAACAACATTTAGATGTGGAGGCATCTCAGATTCTGCCCTTGGGGGCCGTGGGGGCCATTTTTAAAAATTCTTGCATTGGGGGGCATTGTTTCTATGAACACAATGAATTCAAATGTAACAAGTGAATTTTAGTTAATATAGCATCAATAATCCATATTCTGATGCTTCAGGGCATTTAATTTTATAGATATAATTTAGGGGCTCAGTTTGAAAAAATGGGGGCCATTTTAAAAAATAAAAAATAGCCCCCAGTTTACATCTGTCTTGGAATAAAAGTACCAAATTTGGCACACAGATAGATTAAGACCATATCACAAGATTTAGATGTGGAAACCGGCGAGTTCGAGTCTCGTGTGAGTTACGTCTCTCGGATGGTGACGTAAAAGGGCGGTCCCAGATGTAAATAATCATATCTGATTGATGCACGTCTGCAAAAACTTAATTCAACAGCAACAACAACAGCAACAACAACAAACTATAATTTAATGAAACAAGAAAGTGTCTGTGCCCTTTTATTGATTTTCGTAAACACTTAACTATGTAATGATGACCTGCAGACAAATTTGTGAATTCTTTCTTCGTAGTATTTGATAAAAGAAATGAATGCGGGAAGAATCCTGACCAGAACATGCAGAGATACATTATACATTATTCCAGAAACTGCTAGACATGCATAACCACGATACGGTGGGTTAAGAGCGTACGTGTGTAAACTGAGGCGCCATTATTCAGATCACAAGCAAGCAATCTCCTACCACTTCAAGCCAGCTAGATCAAGGCTTTACATTTGAAGTGTGTTCACACAAGGTTATTCTGCCTGGTTCGGGTTGTATGCTCCGGGTACGTGATCCGCGTCAATTTTGCACACTAGCCGAGTACTGAACTAAAACCCTGCAAGGACCATACACTTTCGCAAACGTTAACCCTACCTAAAATCCTATTGCAATCACGGTCCTTATCTTGTATGTTTGACGAAATAAAGCCCTGAGCAATAATTGTCGCCGGAGGATAATGTGTCGGGTCACCCTGATTCGGGGAACCCCGGTGGTGTGATTACCCCTTTCTATTCAAGACAGGTGTCCAAGGTATGTCCCATAAGTATAACCGAGTATTTAAGAATTGTATTCTGAAGTTGTGAACGTATACCGACATTCACATCATTTTGTATTTGATTATTTCCTCTTGATTCAAGCTCTAGTACGGCTATCAGCTTCATGCACTCATCATCAGATGCTGTTAATGTTTGGGACAGCCTTGACTTGTCATAGTACTCTGTATGCTTAACTCTATGGTAGTGACCTCGTCATGAGAATAGTGGTCTCTGAAGGCCATTTAGCGTATTTTGGCACTTTCCAAACCAACTTGTCTTAATAGTTTTAGACAGCAACGAGAAAAGGGTTGTGCTTCCCCACTTTTTTGTTCTCCATTTTAGCTTTAAACTCATGAATAATTGTGTAAGCCATCACCTTTATACTGAAAAATGAGGATCAGCACCCCTGTAAACCTGAAATATGAGCATGAACACGCCCTGTAAAACGCCCATTTCATTTTGGCAAACAAGATGACCTTCTAACGCGCAATTAACTCGTCCTGGAAATAGCTGCTCAAATTGGTCTCTAGGAGCATCTGAAATTGATGAGCTTGGTCACTCAGAGGATTTTCTTGGGTCATATCATCAAATTTGTCCCTATACTCGGTGGTATTTTGGGGAATTATGGGGTCCGTAATATTGCCCCGAGGAAATTTCTTTAGTGCATCTCCTTTGCTATGTGAGTATAGTAACTGTGCTCATAAACACACGAAACAGCGTCAGTTTCTGGAAAGGTCTAAACCTTTGGCACTTATTGTCTTATTCCGCAATAAATTTTATACGGTATTGAGGGACTTGGGGAGTTCATAATATTGTACTGAGCAAATTTCTCAAGCACAACTTTTCGTCCTCGTATGTTGTCGAAATATTTGCGCATATTGCCTCTCTTTCCTAGAAAGTTCATTCTCATGCAGTATCAAAATACATTCATTTCTCTTCAGTGCATGAGTTGTAAACGTAAAACAATAAATTGTTTTTAAATTCGACGGTGCACTTTCTTTTTTTTGTTCTGGTAGCATCCAGTATCGATGATCGTTATTGCTTTCGTATTCCCTGAAATTAAAATTCCTACCGATACAATTTTTAAAAATATAACTTCGATCTATATCTTTCTTTCAGAAATGTCTTCAAATAATTATTACTGTATAGGTTTTTCGAACATCTTCCTGTAGCACCGATATCGATGTTAACTTAAATACACAGAGTGAAATTCAAAAATTTAGAATGCAATGTCTTTAGAGTTTACAAGGCCATGAACAGTTCCAGTCGTTAGGTATTTATAAGGCCATGAAATATGTGAAATATGGGGGGGGGGGGGCAATGCCCTCGAGTAAGTCGGTGGTGGAGAAGGGGTTGTTTCATCTTCTTTTCATATTGTCCACCCCTTCCCTTTTTCTCTCCTGTTTTCGATGTTTCGCCGTTCAAAGCATGGAGGGGGTATGTACTTATTTGAACCCCTATAAGCTACACCACTATATAAGACAGCCAAATGCTTAATGTGACATTGAAAAGAGAGAGAGGGGAGACCTTTTAGACATACCACCTGCCCAAACCATGGTGTAAGTTAATAATTGATGGGGGGAAAAATCATAAAAGAGCGCTTCTTTATAATGATGTTCGCATAAATCAAGTATGTCCTAGTTACTTTGCTTCCCGTCTCGAAATCGGATTCATTCATTTTGATGAAAATATCCTGAGTTGAAAAGCAAAGAGGACATGTTATGTGGGAGCGTGTTGCTTTATTAGCATGACTTGACATTTAAAAAACAGCGAGTTTTCATTCTCGAGCATACTACATTCACAATAAGAATTGAAGGCTCGTCAGAGCTGTAAAACTATTTCTACTATGAACTCTCTGTGTTGAAAAGCATAATTCTAACCACTTTGGCACAATGTCATAATGTCATAACCCTAATAACGTCATTTGAATGAAAATATCGATTATGAAGAAAAAATATATCTCAATATTACATTCTCATAACATCGCACTTGGACTCCGAGCTATGCATAACTGGTTGGGATTTTTACAACGGAAGGGTAGCTTTGGTGAGGATCGGGGGGAGGAGGAGGCAGGCGGAAGAAACGCCGCATCCCACTCGGCTCAACTCCGCAGCCTCTCCTTCCCCTCTACTCCTCCTCTTCTTCTTCTCTTCTTCTTCTTCTTTTCTCTCTTCTTCTTCTTCTTCTTTCTTTTCTTTTTTGAGTTCCCAAAATAAGCTTCTTTTTGTCTTAACATTGCTTTCTACTTTTATTTGTGATTTATTTATCCTCTTAAACATAATTGTGTCGATTGTGAGGTTGGTTAATATAGATAACGATACCGGATTTTTTCGCATGCCCAAGCGGGGCCTATATCATTCACCATTGCCCAGAAAAGATGATGGAGCACATCCTCTCTACGCCAACGTCAGGTTCTGACAAGCCAGTGATGATGATGACGCGGTGTTTCTTTTAATAGTTTCCCAATCGAACTCTGATTCATCACTATTCAAGACTTTTTTAGGAGTATTTGTTTGCAAGGTGACCATGCGGGTGCATGAATCATGCTTAAACGAGAAAGTGATATAATCCACAAGACACATCGTAATATTATTTGGCAGAATAAATTAGCTAATTCGTCATAAACTAACCGTAAACGTTATTTTCTTTGGGGACCATACGAACGAAAAAAGCCTGTTAAACATTTTAAGGACATGGCGATTACCAAAGGCTATTTTGATTCGTATTATGTGAAAGAAAACGAAGCATGGGAAATCATCCCTTTCATGATATTTTGCAAATTCAGTGAATGATATCCGTTTGCTTTGACTTGCTCAGCACTTTCCAGCGTTATCTGAGAAATGCAGCGTATTTACCTGAAAAATACTATAAAGGAAACGTTCTTATCCTGTTTCCATTTCATTTCTCAAATACCATCGAATCCAAACTTGTTACATTCATCGGTGAAATAACATGGAAAGCCATGTACCAATTAGGTTTTGCTATAACGTCATATTTCTGATATATTTCCTCAGTAGTTCTCCAATTCCAAGAATTCCTTACCCAATACTCTAAAAATTCGATCAGAAAATTGAAGTCGTAAAATGCTCGTATACAATCTGCATAATGATACAACATTCCTTTACCATTTGCGTCCTATTGTCTTTTCAGATTGTAAGATTTGAATTCTGTTATGTGTAAAGTGCATTCGTTGATTGTGGCTCCTCGAAATTCAATTCCCCAAAGTAGAGTAAATGTACACTCTTGTCCCGATGGGTTCCGTGTAGGAGGTATAATGTGTGCGTGTTTGTCGAGTATTACCCTGAGGAATATCCTATATGAAATGAAATGTGAGCACCTTAAGGCAGGAAAGCCGACTAAAGAGACCGCCAGTCGATCCTGGCCACACTGTTCTAATCAAGGCGCCGTTCACTGCATGGAAGCCGGGACTGGAAGGTGTTGGAAGCTTTACAAGCCTTCACACTCACGCTTTTATTATTTTGTGTTTCAAATCCAAATGTAATACCCCTTGTGATATTTCTTCATCATTATCTAGCGCTAAGTCGCTCTTAAACTCAAGTAATCAGTATTCCAGTGCTTGGTCAAAGCAATATTTATTTATTGAGGCTTGTACGGAAAGTAAATGTAAGTCTTCTACGTGTAGAGCCTCTTCGCCTCCCTCTTTCTCTCTTTATTAATATTTCCATAACATTAGTGCCTATAGTTGATCTAGTCGTAGAGTAGGCAGGCCGTAAACACAGTGATATCTATAGCTTGTGTTTCTTATGATGACTTGGTACATCGAAGCACTTAAAACTATTGCCGTGACAGTAACCCTCACACTCGAGAGTTAATGGGGAGTGGTGACAAAACGTCCATTCTAACATGGAAACCTTTTTGGATTATAGTTTTTCATCAGAGGACATTGATTAAGACTTCAATTTCTTTCTTGTCTTTTGCAGGGACCGAAGGAGGATTGTGGCTAAAAACAAAAGTATTCGTGACCAGAGGTTATTAGCGGCTGCAGAGTGTGAGACAGGAGCTCCCGTGGCAGAGCCAGCGCTAGCTGAATCAGCGGCAACATCAGCAACAGGAGCAGCATCACAACAACAAAAACAGCACCTGTCGCCTCCGGAGGGTCTTGGCCGACAGCTGAGAGCGGGCAGCGCCCCCAATATCCAGGAGGCAAGGAGAGGGTCGGCATTCAAGCCACCGCCTACACCAACCGAGAAGCGGTGGACAAGACAAGGGCTTCAATACCGACACGAGGGAGGCTGTGTTCACATTCACAAAACAGACAGTACCGGTGGCGACACGAATTCCGAGTGCGGGAGTAGGAAGAACTCGAGGCAGATGGATACGGGTGAACTGGAAGGGGATGTCTTCATGACGGTACCCACGACGCATCGGCAACGCTCCGCCTCGGCAGACGTGACGCATACGGCACAGTCACCTACGGACAAATCATCCACCACCATCACGATAACACAACCCCAACAGAAACCGGTATACCTAAGTACAGATGGGTCAGGAACACAGCCACAGAGTACTACAGAGGCTCCAAAATCTGCACCTGGTTCCAAGGACCCATCTTGGGTCTAGACTGAACTGTGTATCCAGTGATGATGAATCACTCCTCTCTTCCAGATTCAAGAACATCTTTGAGTTATGACCTAGTCATAGTTCGACAAGACACGACGCAGCTTCGAGAGCTCAGGGCATTGTCAAACCAGCTCCTGTTCAGCTCCAGGATCAATGACAGGCATCAAGATGCCAAGCGGATGCTCTGTGGTCGATAGTGCTTATGTGGATTGCTTTTGATTGGAGAGCTTTGATTCCTGCCGAAGTGCCCTCCGACTGATCCTCCAGGGTACAAGGCTAGGCTCTTTGCGACTGCACCCCTTCCAAGAGGTGTTATTTTAAAGGAAGAGGAGCGAGCGAGGTCTAACTGGGCTCCCGTGGAGAGATTCGCCATGTCTGATCGTGAAATGTAGTTATGGTCAGTGAACTACCATGTAGCAACCGACATACGTATAGTGGAAGTACCAAGTACAGATATTTAAAAGGTAGACTAGTTGTGAGAGTTTAACCTAGTTCTCTCCATTAATCAGATGCTAGAAGACTGCCAGGACGAACTAACGTAGAGGAACTCGCTCCATGTATATAGACAAAAACTTTACCATACCAGAATGATGTAAAAATTGATGCTTTTTTTGTAACCATGTTATTTAACCGCAAGTGCAACAATGATCTCAATAATGAAAAGCTGAACCATGACTATATTGTGTGATTGAGGATGCTACTGTTTCATGTTTCGTAAGGTAGTAATGGATATCATAAATTGAATCATTTAAAGTAGATATTGGAGATGTCTATTTAAAAAATTGAAACATGATCCTATAGTAATCATGAACGGCACATCATTCCACGCAATGTTTTCCCTTGTTAGTAGAAGACGACCGCCATATGCGCCTACGCGTCTTACCGGCAGACTCGCCCTGGGAAATAACGAGCTTCTGCAAACCTTTGCAGACAATACCCCTTGAAGTGGCGCGAGGGAAAAGATGCATTTATCATGCTTTGAATCGAGGCAATCCAGTCAATGTACTGCTGAAGAAGTTAACAAATGTAACCTTTAGCGGCTTGACATGCTCAGCCACTTGAGTTTCTATCATGAAAAGGTAGTGTAGAAGACATTGGTTGGAATAGTTTGCATGAAGAATGAGGGTTGCCGAGACAAGTATAATCATGAAGGTAGTTTATAGCTGCTAGGTTTAATGTATCCCATGCCCTTTGATATGCCATGGAACCTTTTATACTCGATGCCTGCAGGAGATGTCTCCTACAGGATGTGATCATGAATCAAACAATTCATAGTAACTGAAAAATAACAAGGTTAAGAGAGAGAGGAAGGAGAAGTAGAAGAGGAATGGAAGGAGAAGAAGAAAAAGGAAAAGGAAGGGGGCGATTAACATGATTAGAGCCAAAATGAGAAGAAGAAGAGGACGAGGAAGAGAAAGGAAGAGATGTGAGCAGATTAATGGGCTTGTCCTATTATCAATTCAGCATTCTGTCCAAATATTGGCAGAACATATGCTAATGATTATGTAGTAAGTCGACAACTAAATCGAGTAAGATAAGTATGAATATGGGTCCTTGACAGAGGTCCTTGACACACCTCTTGCGCAGATGGACACTGTTTGACGTACATAACATTCATGAATGGTCCTAAAATGGTATTCAGGCAGATGGCTACGCCCCTAGTGTATAGACAATCGTCAATTGCTGACGCGATCTTTGATGTGCCGTCAGAGAATGATGTCGTACAAAAACTAAACGCAAAATTAACAGTACAATGTCACGTTCTGTTATTGAATGCACTGAATTCATCCGTAGACTTGCTTGGCTTGCTGTTACAAGGCAATCAGATTTAAAGCCTTGTGTACATGCAACATGCCTGGGACATGCACGACGTTGTTTGTTACCGGTACTCACTTTCTGACGATATCGTTTTGCCAATTTCCAGAATGTAATCATACAGTACAATGTCAATCTGTAATCCATGACAGTCGTGAAGCAAGATTTTCTTGCAGTTTGTCTCTGAAATGTAAATAGTAATGAGTAGTTCACAGTAGATGTCAATAAAATCATTTGATAAAAACAGTCGTGTAGTGATGATTTAAAGATCAGCAATAACAATTGCTCTGTAAAAGCATGCATTTATTCTTTTATATACACTTTTTTAAATTTTGATTTTGGCGTGCATATAGCGAAGGTGTTACCAGACAATCGTTAGACAGTGATGTCAGTATATGATCATAAAATTTTGAATTCATCCAGTATGAAATAAGCCTATGTTAATCCATTAACCATGGTTACATCATTTATTTAAATGAGCTGAAAATTGAAGTATACATTAACTGGTAACATTGTGGTTGCGCATTATCGTCAGCTGTCACGATTTATACATGCAACCTGCTATTACATGTGCTTGTGACAATTGTTGTTTGTAAGCCGAGTTTCTGTTCACAAAATATTCTCGTGGTGTAAGCTAGTCATATTTTCATGGTAGAAGCTAGATGTTGCTTGTGGGTGGGTATGGGGTTGAGCCCCCTCCTCTACCCCTCCCCCATTTTTTTCTTATTTTATTTTTTTATATTTTTGTATAGGGGTAAACTGTTATCTTCAATCTTGTACTGTTGTAGGCAAATAAAAAGTGATGATTCCGATTCGGCGCGAGATACTTTTCGGCTATTTCTATTTGACACCGCCCCCTCCCGAAAAAACATATATATATATTGAGACGCCTAGCTTGGAGCCTTAACGTTAAAAAGCAGGAAAAAGACCCTGATATTGCGAAAAAGCATTTTGCCTTTTCTTAAAATTGTAAATAGCACGGGAATGAAAGGCTGCTGCTATGTGACGATCGTTTGACGGCTGACTCGATGAATAATTCATCGACTTGGCGAGCTAATAACTATGGCGGCTCGACTAAAGAACTATAAACTGTTGCACGGAGGCTCCGCACTAACACATTATGACCCTTTGTAAATTATCATGTGTATACGTATGTGTGATTCCATCGCTTTAACCAGTGCATGTATAGCATATTATACAGTCATGGAGGATATTACTGTAAATATCTCGTATCAATGGATTTGTAAATTGTTACTTTTGTTTTCGTGGTTTTGTTAATTTTGTTCTATTTTTTTAATCTTTGTTCTACGAAAGCAGATTCCGAATAAAATTACCATTCATATTGTGATGATTATTTCATAATGCTTCCACATATATCAAGAGTTTGATTTGTTTATAGTAAGCAGTGAACACGGGTTTGTTTTGTTTTCAAATCTATTTATTCATTTTTATTTATTTATCTCTTTTTTTTTTCTTTTTGTTGAATGTGTGGCTGATATTTCAAAAATTTCAGGAATCATGCATCCACATGATTTATATTTTCATTGGCAGGCGCGTTGCTATAGGGTGGGTACACCATCGTAATTTATACTGCCCACAAATTTGTAACCTCAAGGATTACAGGTATCTGCTAAACCTCCCCCTCCGCCCACCCCCCCCCCCCCCTTAGAAGCCTGCCTGGTAGGAAGTTTGCCAATTCTAATAAAGTTAAGATATTCATTATTCATAGCCTTACTAACAAATATTATATTGGCAAACCTTAAGGCAGGTTTTGTATAAGTCCCCCCTCCCCCATCAGAATTATCTTGTGGCACCCTGCATGCTGCTAAAATATATACCTCAAAACATTCGTTTCCAATTGAAGTGAATTAATTTTGAATAAAGTATCATTTGGTATGGAGGAAGATAAGCTTTTTTATAATCCTGCTTGAGCATATTCCGTTTCACGTATGTGCAAGATGCAATGTTTGATGTTTTGGAGCCCCTCTAAGTATTACATAGTTCTGAATACAGTGAGCTGTACTGATGATATTCACAAACAACAAAATATGTTTTAAAAACTCATGAAGAGGGAGAGAGGGTGGAGAAGAAACCATTTGAGATGTTGAATGATCCGACCTACATCATAACAAGATGAGATGATAATGATACACGCATGCTGTTGGATACACACACACACACACACACACACACACACACACACTCATAAATGATTTGGTATAACAACGAGAAAAGGCATTCCCAGATCTCAAATTATAGGGGGCTGATGCGACCCAGTTGTTGGAGGAAAATTTTATTTACAAACCCTTTTGAAGGCCAGGCAAATAATGGGGGGATTCCCTCTGCATCCCTAAAACTTGATGAAGTCTTATTTGCAGGGGAAATGATTGCGTCTCTGATAATGTGATTTAGAGTATAGTCTTACAGATACATATTTCGACCATCACAACATGATACCATACCCTTCCCTCTTGTAATACAGATAAATTTTAATAAAAGTCACATTTCCAAAGTCACAGTAAACCACAGAATCTATAGTGTTTCTACCATATTTTCATTTTACGAACTGTAGACTTATTTGATTTGAATGGTTTTAGGGTAAGATTTGAACCGGAATACCCTGTCTTGCAGTTGTCGGCAATAGAATGATTATTTGAATCGTAATACCAGGCAAAGAGAATTTTCCCCTAAAGACATATGTCTCCCAGGCTATACGCGCACTCGCTAAAGGAGTATAAGGTTTTTGCTCTTAATGCCTTAATGGACTCGGATAAAGCCTTCTTTTCTGTCATCTTACAGCGCCTTACTTATGAGCATTTAAAGAGATACCTCAACTGCCACCCGTTAAGCGCAAATATCCATATTATTCAAAAGTGATTTAGTAAGAGACTTGTTTATATATCATATGTTTCACGATGACCTTTGGCGAACTATTTACCTTGGTGTTTCCAAAGGAAGAGAAAGAGATCTTAGATGAAAATGGAGATTTGTGACTGAATTTGCGTTACGCCCTCATAATTATGTGAAATACCATGGTAATATCATCTCAAGCACTTGAAGAAATATTTCACGTACAAGTTTGTTAAACTTACAAAGTGATCACTGTATCAGTTTTATGCTTGTCAATCTTTCCACAGCTGAAAGGAAGGCACCTTTTTAAAGGAATGTTGATTGCTACGCAATTAGGCGATGCTTATTATCTCCATTTGAAGAAGAAAAAAAAAACTATACCTAAAAATAAAGACAGATAGATGTACAAAAGGACTCCTTCTAGAGTCTTTTTCCATACTCACAAATATGGGTTTAAACTCACGCATTATCGTTAACCTGGCTTCAAGATTTCAAACGAAAATGTAGGTGCATTGCATTAGGGTAGGGCGTGGCGTGATTTAAAAGGCGCCAAAATTTGTTCACAAAGCGATGAGGCACGATCCTCTGCACACACACACAATCAATGCGAGACACACTGGTGAACTAGTTTATGCCACGAGATTACCAAGTCATCATATACCCGAAACTAAAAAGCTTGCAGACGACAAACATGGCGCTGCAAAATGTTGAACTGCATAAAATGGGGGAAATAAAATCAAGGTTGATTTTCCATGAATTTAGCAATACTTTTGCTCCCATTTTCCTTAAGATGTTACGTACGTTGAGCCTAGATCACTCTCCAAATGTATTCAAATTTATGCACGTTTCTTGCCCGAGTGTCTGCAGCGGCGAACTGTTTCGGGCACCTGTTTCAAGATAATGCACTTCAATAGACATGTTTATGACTTTTATGTATACCTGTTGAATAAAAATTTCCTTTAACAACTGAGAAGCTTGCCAAAGGCTTACCCGACATAAATTCAACTAATGATAAGCAAACTGAATCATTCTATTCAGATGCCATTACATACCACAGGTGAACTGAAAATAGTTGGTAACCAAGGGTTCTTGAGAGAAACGTGCATACATTTTGAATACATTAAATGGATCTATTGTCAAAATGCGACATGATAATGAGATCACTATTGGCTTTTGCTACACTAGGCAAGTCCAGGACCATTTATTTCCATAAGATTCCTAAATTCAGATATTTTTAATACCATTTCTCAAAATAAAATGTTTATGATATTCTAGACAATTTGAAAATATACTTTTGCACTTTCGATTTTTTCTTGGTTTTGTTTTGTTTTTACTTTGAAATTAAAAAAAAAGAGAAATAATCATTCTTATTGGACCAGACTGAATACGTACAACATGTCAGCCATCAACAGAGATGATGGCAGCTCCGAGTTGTTGCAAAGAGAACGTGTAATGTGGTAAGAACATTTCAATTCATTTCCTTCTCGTATAATTCTGTGTGAAATCTATTATACCAAGAAAATAATTGAAAGAAAAGAGTACAGGCAGATGATTTGGGGTCGATTTTTCTTCTAAAACATGTTCCGCCTAGTGTGAGTGGCATGATTGTAAAGACTTTGTCGTTTGGCACTTTGGGAAGTATAACCGAGCACTACTGTGAGTGGGGAAGTGTGAGAATTGAAGGAGGTGCGCGCGCGAGAAGTCCACGGAAGAAGCAACAAAGAACTTATTTCATTTATTTATTTATTTATTTATTCATTCATTTATTTATTCGGCAAGACTTCCTTTTGCGACAGCCACCCAACATGCAAGGTGTGCTTTATTCTGTTAGCAAGTTTGGGTGGCTGTCGCAAAAGGAAGTCTTTCCATTTATTCATTTATTTATTTATTTATCTATTTACTTCTTTATTTATTTAATATTTTTAAAAAGGGCAGCCCCGTCAGTGGTTTAACACTTATCCTTGGGGGCCCAGTATAACATAAACAAGACAAAATAAATACATGTAGAGGTATCAATAATAATGTTTGCAAACAAGATGGATTTTAAGGAAAATAAACTAAGAAAATCAAATTTTTAAAATAAATCTACAAAAGAATCATAGAATCAAAGAATGAACTAACAGTATTGTCAGAATGATACAACAATATTATATTCTTTGTATTTTGTTGTAGGGCCTCCATGGTAAATAGAGCTCAGTCACTGATGAAGCATGAACACTACTGAAAAAAAAAGATAGATAAATGAATGAATAAATAAATGAATCAATCAATAAATTAATGAATAATGAATAAGTAAATAAATGAAATTAAATGTAATTGAGTGAACCAGATGACCATAAACTGCACTGATTATCAAGGGAAATGGAATGGCTGCCAGAAGCACACTGTTAACCAACTACATGAATTATACAAAGGAGGAGATAGGACTGGGAAAGCGGGGATCGAGAAAGTATGTATAGGATGAAGCTCGGAGAAGACGAGGCGGGTTTAATAGACGGAGCGTGCCGGTAGAGTGTGGTTGGGAAGCCTTGCTGAATCCTTAAAGTAAATTAAGTCATCAATATTCAAACTGACAGGTTGTCTGCTCAACTCTCAAAACAACCGTGCCCATTAGCAGAGGCATACCTAACAACATTTTGAAGGAAGTTGGGCAATGTCCTCACCCGACTATATATAGCTGAAAATTTCCAATGAGTTGAAAATCAGGGATGATCAGATTTTCAGATTTAATTGAAAACTTTTGACAGATAGATATGAATTTGGAAAAAGGAAAAAAAAAAGGCAGAGTGAAAGAAAAGGAAATAATTTGCTAACTAAAAGTTGTACACATGCTTTCAATCAACCAACCAACCAACCAACCAACGGAACATTTTTTCCTTCTTTTTTTTCGAACAAACTACAAAAATCCGGTATTAGATGACAACATATCTTATGAATTTAAGGACTGAAATTCGATCGCACCCATCACCTCCAGCGACGCTCCTGTCTGTGTACCATCCCACTAAATTCAACATGTCCAACATCCTCACAATATTTATAGTTACGGTGATAACATGGGCAGATAAGTGCACGTCCCAATGAAAATTCATATGACGAAGTAATTTCGGAAGATAGCACGTGATCTTATGAAAGAGCAATTTTCCTTGCAGTTGCCCCGGCCCGTGTCTGCCTTAGCATGTACAGGATGAATTCTCCGATAAAACCACGTGATATAAACTCATTCCAGTCATGCACATCTATCTTATTATGATTCCAGTCGTTACTATATTCACCCTTCGGCAGACAGTTGCCTCTAATCTTTCAAATTTCATCGATGGGCGATCAGAATCTTGTAATAACATTTCCAAGATTGCATCAAAACATTGATAAAGCAATATATTCCTCCATTTACATTTGAACCAAACCATCACGTTATGCCTAAACATAGGTTTCTATCCCGCCAAATATAATGCCCTTTTTGATATACATGTACACTCTAAAAAGGATTGGTCAAAATAACCAATGTGTTGGAGAATATGTGTCCGACCGAAAAATTGGTCAAAATCAACCAAAATTTTGAGACATTTCCATTTCACCCAATAATTTGGTAACATTGACCATCATATTGGTCGATCTTTACCAATATTTTTGGTCGTACATACATTAACCAAAGTATTGGTCATTTTGACCAATCCTTTTTTAGAGTGTTTTCACCTGTTACGGAGCGAGTGTATATATATATATATATATATATATATATATATATATATAGGGGAATGCATTACCACCTGGTCAATACGTAATATCACCCGGAGTTGCACGTACCCTCCACCCCCCCCCCCCCCCCCCCCTCCCCCTCCTTCTCGTCTGGTAACATAAGGAAACTTTATTAAATGAAATGCAATGAAGTGAAATGTGTTGATAACAAGTAGGAGAGGGCGGGGCTCATCAGACCGGAGGGTAAAGAGGCCCCTCAAAAAATATTGAAATATTTGCTTATGGCTCACCTATGGCCACCTGTGAAAGTTTATGTGGCTGCGGACCTATCTAGTTGATAGAAATCACTACAATAATCAACAAATTCTTGAAAACTATTTCCTTTTTACACGCTAGGATGATAAAATATCTCATTTCCACCCCATTCCTTCAACTGATGAAGTGAAAATCTCAGATTTTTTTTTTTATCGTTCTTACTCTTCCGAAGTTCACACATGAGTTAGGGAACACTACTTGCCTATTGTCAGCATGGGTGCAAGGTTACGTAATATAACTTTACATTCGTGTAAGGGACCTATAGCAGGGTCAAACAGACATAACTTTATCATATCAGAGCCACTTTCTCTTGCTCTAAAATGACATCAACATTTTCCTGTTTGGCCTTGCCACTATCTAGAGAGCAGTAAGTAGATTTTTGAGGGGCCTCTTTTACAGGGCCTCATTATCCCCCCCCCCTTCTCTCTCTCTCTCTCTCTCTCTATTTCTCCCCTATATTCCATCACTTGCAGACATGTCTAGGAAAAAGAAAACTTCATCCTACAGTAATCTATATAAATACACAACAGAGCGACGGAGACGCCATTATCGGATTTGTCAGTGCAACAATTATGATGAACATCGAACATGATAGCAGCTCATCACAGTATCTAGGGCAACCGTGCCAAAAGCCCCAGTAAAGGAAACAAACCCCATACATCCCCCGTCACTAGATAATTGAAACACCTTCCAATTCAAATATGGCGACTTGGGGAAACGAGTAAATTGGATGTTATTTGTACACGAGTGTATGCGTGAACACATTCGGCACCGATACGCGATATCGATCCGAAATCTAATTAGAATCTCTGAGCCGCATTCAGAATTATTAATACGAACGTATTGATGCTGATGCTCGGGTACGCGTGTATAGAAACAGTGCAATATTAATCCAACAAGTGCGAATACAGCACAATTTGTCGCCTATTGGATTTAGACTAATGTCCCGTCATTATAATTTACTAAAATACATGGAAAGTTTGGGAGACACGACCATCCACGAGAAAAAAGAAAACACAGTTGTCCCAAGTTGATTCCTAGCTCGTGACGAACGCTCACCTGTTGCCAAATATTGAGTGCCCGACAGGATAAAATTGGTCGATTTTCCTCATAATTCGCAAACTGGCTTCTTTCTTTTTTATTTGACACGAGTAGATATTGATTACCTGTTTGCATAACATAATGTTCTGGTTGTATCATACTGAACAAAGATTCTTACAAGTTTTTAAAGTCATAACGAAGGTAACTCTGGTCCTCGAGGAAAGAACAGTTCTTTCAAATGAATTGTCAATATTGCCTCCACCGGCTTCATGAAATCTCAATTTAAAGATCTTCTAATAGTTCAACCATTAATATATTATCAGCATTTGCATCGTGTGGAGCCGGGGCCGTATGCAGAAATTTTTTCCTTGGGGGCAAGACGCGTAAAAATTTTCAAGGAAACTCGAAAGCGAGGGAGCGAAGTGACCGAGCTGGTCATGAGGGCGCTTTTGCATTTTTAAAAGTGAAATTAAAGGATTTGGTGCACACTTTTGGTGAATTTTGTGAAAATTTTCAGTTAAAAAATGTAAGTCTTCAAAATTTCTGGGAGGCAACTGCCCCACCCCCCTGCCCTCCCCCTCCGCTGCGTACGGCCATGTGTGAAGCCAGTTTCTGGTGGGGGTGCACCAGTCTTGCTGCTTTGGAAAAATGCGAGCGGACAGGTAAGCAAGAGCCTAGCATAATCTTTTGAAGTTGAAATCTAAATTCAGATCTATTTACTTCCAACAGAAAGAAGAAAAAAGACACTTTAGGTAGTCGTAATATACAGAGCAGAATAAGATTATAATATTACGATCATATATTTTGTTTCTTGCTGATTTTTTTTTGTCAAGAAAAAATCGTCGTCTTCCACTCTCATCTTTTTTCCCCTTCCTTTCTCCCTTTAACCCCCCCCCCCCCCCACATCCGTATACGAAGGCCACTGCTTATGGAACACCACTTGCTGAAATGTCATCATTCTCTTGGGAGAAAATGAAAGATCCATGCAGAGAAAAAGAAGATGCCTTGGTTTCTGTGGTTCGTCTTGTGCTCAGAAACGTGAACTCGGCAGGCCTGGCAACTGAATAGCAGTGTAAATAAGAAGTTCCTCTAAAAACTGCAGGTATTGACGTCACACTGGTTTAAAGATTTACATGAAATCGTGACGTCATAAAGGGCAGCGGGAGGAAAGGTAGTAATTATAGGTAGTTTTAAACATCTTAAAGTTAGAGATTGAAGAGGTTAATTGTACATAATGTGTTTCAAACGACTTGCAAATTTCAAAGTGAAAGTTTTAATAATATAGTTGAATTTCACTCGGGGCCGTATGTTTTATCTGATATAGTTGTATCTTCGGTGTTAAAACGAAATAGCTATACTAAAAATTGTCTTTTGCTCTAACTTTTGTTGTATCTTTGTTCAATCTGGGCATGATCCTGACGTAATATGAACACTAAGATAATGCACCTCCCCACCTCTTTGGCCACATTCCATTCGATTTCTGAAAATTTGTTTTTAATTTCGTCCCGGACAATATGGAATGTGCTAATATTCGTCTCATTTACGTCTTTGGTCGATCAATTTTGAAACATAGTCTTTCAATTTCGTACTTCGTTATCCGTTTTCGTCAACTGCAATTCCGAGTCACCAGCAAGAGACAGCAAAATCAGTTTCCTCTGTTGGCATTCATTTTTACCAAAGTTTCATTCAAATCGTCTTCCAGATAAACGGTCTACGACGAAAAACGAAAAAAATCTGTAAATACTTACACCGTATAATCTGACTTTTTGCAACAAAATAAATCAAGGCATAAAAGAGAGAAAATTTTCACTTTAGTTTATAAAACACGATAAAAAACTACTTTAAAAAAATCAGTTCAAGTGCAATTTAAAAAAGCTATTGTACTGCCCATGCAAATCATATTCGGATTACGTAATAAAATCCATTGTAAAGTACACACATTTCTATATAGACAGGGCTGTTTAAGTTGCCTTAAGTTGATTTTTCGTAAGTAGTTTTTTATCGTGTTATATGTACATTTTGTAAACAAATTTATTTACCTTGGAATTTTACTATATTGTTCTTGTGGTTTCGTTGGTTTTTTTTTTTTTCAAAATGTCTTAGTATGGATTTCCTAAGGAGCATCTTAACATATTCACGGGTAGGGGTTGGGGGAATGAAGGTTAAACACCCCCTCCCCCATCAAAGAAAACAATTTTTGCAGTGCTGGCTCGAGATAGGGTAAATAGGAGCATATCTTATGCCCCATCTCTTCACCCCACCCCTTTTTCCAGTTACCATTGGTCAGTTTCTGTAGAAGTATGTTTGGTGACTACATTCATGTTATTGCTTTTATGAATCCACTAATCATTTCAAAAACGTTATTAGCACTTTATCGTCACCCTCTCCCCCGCCCGAGTGAGCTTTTCGTAGTTCAGATGAAATAACTTCTATCCCTCTAACATTTTTGGCCAAAAAATTTAGACCAAAGTCCATTTTTTATTTATTTAATTTTTTTTTTTTTTTTTTTTGGGGGGGGGGGAGACCTTTATCTAAGCTATGAGGCAAGAGTCTCCATAGATAGTAAACTATTGCAAAATGCATTGTTGCAAAAAGCACGTATCTGACCTTAAAATGTGCGCGACGAGTCAGATACATTTTCCATGATCTAAATAAGCATAATCTTCAACATGGGAAACATAAAGGAGGAGGATGAAAATGAAAACGAGCTGTGATATGAACACCTCCTTCTCCTGCTGCTCCTCCTTCTTTATCTTCTTCTTCTTCCTTCTTCTTCTTCTTCTTCATTCTTCTTCTTCTTCCTTCTTCCTTCTTCTTCTTCTTCTTCATTCTTCTTCTTCTTCCTTCTTCTTCTTCTTCTTCTTCTTCTTCTTCTTCTTCTTCTTCTTCTTCTTCTTCTTCTTCTTCTTCTTCATCTTCTTCTTCTTCTTCTTCGTCAACTTTTAAGATACAGACATCGCCATGCAGTTTCCAAGGCATTAATAGCCGAGTATTGTTCACTTGTTCATCTTACCAGTTAATACACATCTTTTAACACATGTTTTTTGCCACCATCGCTGCATACAGCAAACTAAAATACTCGAGGCTAAAAAATGTTCAATTAACTCTGAGTCCCTCAATAAGAAAGATGTGTACCGCAGTACCCGACTAGTATTAGATTTTCGCCGATTAAAAGAGCTTGATTTTCTTGATTTCAAATGCCATTGCCCAAAGCTTTGCTAAACCGGGCACTGTATACATTCTCACGCTTATATTATCAGTTTTAGTTCTTTTCTCTTGGCAAGCTGATTAGTTCCTGTAGCAAACGTTTGGCTGGAGATAAAATCGAATCAATGCCTGCATTTTTCCATTCCCGAGGCTAACATTCTGCGATTTTTCTTTATTGGAGAAACAGATTATATAGCGAAAATATGATGGGTATATCATGCCGCATGATTATTTTTCTCCGTCTTTGTCGAGATATGTGTCTATAAAAAGCGCACTCTTCGAGGGAATAAATAATACGCTGTGCGCGTTGCCATAATCATGATAGTCAAAGTTCCCATATTGCTGTCGATAACTTGATAAACATTGACACTCAGTCTAATTTTCTAATCCGACGAATTACATTTCTTGTCAAAATCATAAAAATGAGTGTAAACTGAAACAACTGTTAATGCCTGAAGCTGTCATAGAACTGAGAAAGTAATTATGATTTCAGACATAATTTGTAGAGCAGGGTACACTGTTGAAGTTTATTTATATCATGCAGACGTGAGGAGTTTTTATATTAGTATAATTTTCCCACTATACCAAG
>CM057152.1:34172173-34204673 GCA_029962745.1 Echinometra lucunter
GGGATGTTTCAAAAAGGACATCTGCGCCGGAGTCCAGTGTGCTGATTTCAATTTAACCCTACGGTCTTCTTTCTTGTCTTTATAACTCAATTCATTCTGCTATCCTATTTTGTAATGACAATTACTAAATATACAATCTAATATCCGATTATAGTCATATTACTCTGTTTTATATGAAGCATCACAGTTTCATGATTTCCGATAAATTATCTTATTTAATGTAATATTATGTTATATAATTTAATGATGACTGTTCTTATAAAGATGCTGCCATGCATGTCCGGTCGGGGCTAAAAGTTGTGGGCTACAGTAATTAATTTTACTTTTTCCTTCCCAGGCAACCCGAGCATGTATGGTCAGCATCATCTACTCATTTTTCTTGTATACTTCTTGATTTCCTCTGTATTTCTGTGAATTGCCGAATAAATGATTATAATAATGATAATAATCTAGATTCTCGTAGCAGGTATAAGTCAAATCAATAAAACAAAATGTTTCCCTGTCAAAAGCAACATTTGTATGTGTGGGCAATGTGAGAAAAATGTAATAGTTTAATAGAAGTGATGTGTTGCTATGGTTACTTTCACCGAGATGATGTGCATAAATCTATTAACATTTGAAATGTCAACACTGAAGCAAGTTAAACAATAGTAATTCTCTAGTGAGTGATAAAGTCTCTGCGTTCATTAAATTGCCATTTACCACAATATGTGTTTGCAAAGAAAGCAGTTAAACCTGTGTGTAGTGACCACCTAAGGAATACAGAAAACGGCTGTGGCCTTTATAAGTGGCCTTTAATATAGGCAGGTTTTAAACACAATTCTGGTTTATCTACATGTGAATCAATTTTAGTGGCCTCTGTAGGAAGGTGGCTGCTGAGACAGGTTTGACTGTGTTTCAAAGCTTTTCAAACGCTAAATCTATCAGTTTTGTTACAAATATTTGAACCAAGCATATAAAAAACATAAATCGAGTGTAAGTTACAGACAATAGATTTCCAAATCCTATAAGCCTGTATAATTATTGCAACGAACATTCGATTTCAAACTATAAGAGTATTGCTACAAAAATGCTCACCACGTATATTTTCTTCGGATCGACGGTATTTCATAAACCGACTTAAAAAGACAAAAAAATGCTAAACTGTTCTTTAAAAAGCGCTTTCTGGAAGAAAGGTATTTGAGTTTCGTGCATAAAATTCTCTACTAGGCAATTAATGGAATATTAGTCCCTCACATTGAAATTCCTGTCAGTATCTTCAATTACCAACATGGAACTGTATATGAGAAACTCATGAAAAATCAAATTTCAATTAAAGCCAAGGCGATCCGAATAACCAATCAGGTTTCAACTTTAACAGCCGACGTGCATATACAATCATGACATACATATACGGACGGACGGTGCTAGAGTTTTTGTCTAGCTCTCACAAGCCACAGGTCTACGTTAACAAAGCCCCTCCAACATCCTCCCCCAATGTTATTCCTTTTCTATAAACCATGAATTTACCAAAAATATTCTGAAACGAAAAAAAAAAAAGAAAAAAAAAAGACTCTAAAAGAAAGAAGAACTAAAAGTGTTAAGTGGCAATCCCCCTCTGACCTGGCCATTCGGTAACTCACCCCTGCATGCACACATCCATGAAGGTTAACATGGATTAACACACTCTTTAAGACTAACACTCCTTGATATTTTTATCTCATATCGGGGGAAAGTAGTAACGAATAAAGTAAAGCAAAATGAAACTTATTCACCGGCACGACATGCATTTGACATAATGCAAGTGATTAAATTAATATGTTCCACATTCGAAAGATTTAATATTGTTTTTCCAAAACATCGTTATTAGGCCTAGCTATAGTGCAAACAAACCTTTATCTTTATTTTTTAGAGAGGAATTTATATCTGTGATAGCTTACATTCGCTTGGTATAGTGGGAAAATTATACTAATATCAAAACTCCTCACGTCTGCATGATATAAATAACTTCAACAGTGTACCCTGCTCTACAAATTATGTCTGAAATCATAATTACTTTCTCAGTTCTATGACAGCTTCAGGCATTAACAGTTGTTTCAGTTTACACTCATTTTTATGATTTTGACAAGAATGTAATTCGTCGGATTAGAAAATTAGACTGAGTGTCAATGTTTATCAAGTTATCGACAGCAATATGGGAACTTTGACTATCATGATTATGGCAACGCGCACAGCGTATTATTTATTCCCTCGAAGAGTGCGCTTTTTATAGACACATATCTCGACAAAGACGGAGAAAAATAATCATGCGGCATGATATACCCATCATATTTTCGCTATATAATCTGTTTCTCCAATAAAGAAAATCGCAGAATGTTAGCCTCGGGAATGGAAAAATGCAGGCATTGATTCGATTTTATCTCCAGCCAAACGTTTGCTACAGGAACTAATCAGCTTGCCAAGAGAAAAGAACTAAAACTGATAATATAAGCGTGAGAATGTATACAGTGCCCGGTTTAGCAAAGCTTTGGGCAATGGCATTTGAAATCAAGAAAATCAAGCTCTTTTAATCGGCGAAAATCTAATACTAGTCGGGTACTGCGGTACACATCTTTCTTATTGAGGGACTCAGAGTTAATTGAACATTTTTTAGCCTCGAGTATTTTAGTTTGCTGTATGCAGCGATGGTGGCAAAAAACATGTGTTAAAAGATGTGTATTAACTGGTAAGATGAACAAGTGAACAATACTCGGCTATTAATGCCTTGGAAACTGCATGACGATGTCTGTATCTTAAAAGTTGACGAAGAGAAGAAGAAGAAGAAGAAGAAGAAAAGAAGAAGAAAGAAGAAGAATAGAAGAAGAATAAAGAAGGAGGAGGAGCAGCAGGAGAAGGAGGTGTTCATTTCACAGCTCGTTTTCATTTTCATCATCCTCCTTTATGTTTCCCATGTTGAAGATTATGCTTATTAGATCATGGAAAATGTATCTGACTCGTCGCCACATCATTTAAGGTCAGATACGTGCTTTCGCAACAATGCATTTTGCAATAGTTTACTATCTATGGAGACTCTTGCCTCATAGCTTAGCTAAAGGTCTCCCTCCCCCCTCCCCCCCAAAAAAAAATTAATAAATAAAAAATGGACTTTGGTCTAAATTTTTTGGCCAAAAATGTTAGAGGGATAAAAGTTATTTCATCTGAACTACGAAAAGCTCACTCGGGCGGGGAGAGAGGGTGACGATAAGTGCTAATAACGTTTTTGAAATGATTGTGGATTCATAAAACAATAACATGAATGTAGTCACCAAACATACTTCTACAGAACTGATCAATGGACTGGAAAAAGGGGTGGGGTGAAGAGATGGGCATAAGATATGCTCCTATTTACCCTATCTCGAGCCAGCACTGCAGAAATTGTTTTCTTTGATGGGGGAGGGGGTGTTTAACCTTCATTCCCCCAACCCCTACCGTGAATATGTTAAGATGCTCCTTGGGAAATCCATACTAAGACATTTTGAAAAAAAAAAAAACGAAACACACGAACAATATAGTAAAATTCCAAGGTAATAAATTTGTTTACAAAATGTTCATATAACACGATAAAAAACTACTTTCGAAAAATCAAACTTACGGCAACTTAAACAGCCCTGTCTATATAGCAATGTGTGAACTTTACAATGGATTTTATTACGTAATCCGAATATGATTTGCATGGGCAGTACAATAGCTTTTTCAAATTGCACTTGAATTGATTTTTCGAAAGTATTTTTTATCGTGTTTTATAAACTAAAGTGAAAATTTTCTCTTTTTTATGCCTTGATTTTTTGTTGCAAAAAGTCAGATTATACGGTATAAGTATTTACAGATTTTTTTCGTTTTTCGTCGTAGACCGTTTATCTGGAAGACGATTTGAATGAAACTTTGGTAAAAATGAATGCCAACATAGGAATTGATTTTGCTGTCTCTTGCTGGTGACTCGGAATTGCAGTTGACGAAAACGGATAACGAAGTACGAAATTGAAAGACTATGTTTCAAAATTGATCGCCAAAGACGAAAATGAGACCGTAATATAGCACATTCCATATTGTCCGCGGACGAAATTGAAAACAAATTTTCAGAAATCGAATGGAATTGGCCAAAGAGGTGGGGAGGGGGGGTGGGTGCATTATCTTAGCGTTCATATTAAGTCAGGTATCATGCCCAGACTGAACAAAGATACAACAAAGTTTAGAGCAAAAGACAATTTTTAGTATGAACTATTTCGTTTT
Source organism: Echinometra lucunter (assembly GCA_029962745.1). NCBI lineage: Eukaryota > Metazoa > Echinodermata > Echinoidea > Camarodonta > Echinometridae > Echinometra > Echinometra lucunter. The sequence continues at coordinate 34,176,422 of CM057152.1, forward strand.
AACGCTGAAGATACAACTATAACAGATTAAACAACATACGGCCCCGAGTGAAATTCAACTATATTATTAAAACTTTCACTTTGAAATTACAAGCCGTTTGAAACACATTATGTACAATTAACCTCTTCATTCTCCAACTTTAAGATGTTTGAAACTACCTATAATTACTACCTGCCTCCCGCTGCCCTTTATGACGTCACGATTTCATGTAAATCTTTAACCAGTGTGACGTCAAACCTGCAGTTTTTAGAGGAACTTCTTATTTACACTGCTATTCAGTTGCCAGGCCTGCCGAGTTCACGTTTCTGAGCACAAGACGAACCACAGAAACCAAGGCATCTTCTTTTTCTCTGCATGGATCTTTCATTTTCTCCCAAGAGAATGATGACATTTCAGCAAGTGGTGTTCCATAAGCAGTGGCCTACATATACGGATGTGGGGGGGGGGGGGGGGGTTAAAGGGAGAAAGGAAGGGGAAAAAAGATGAGAGTGGAAGACGACGATTTTCTTGACAAAAAAAAAAAAATCAGCAAGAAACAAATATATGATCATAATATTATATCTTCTTCTGCTCTGTATATTACGGCTACCTCTTTTTTCTTCTTCTGTTGGAAGTAAATAGATCTGAATTTAGATTTCAACTTCAAAGATTATGCTAGGCTCTTGCTTACCTGTCCGCTCTCATTTTCCAAAGCAGCAAGACTGTGCACCCCCACAGAAAGCTGGCTCCACACATGGCCGTACAGCAGCGGAGGGGGGGGGGGGGGGGGGGGCAGCTACCTACCAGAAATTTTGAAGACTTACATTTTTTAACTGAAAATTTTCACAAAATTCACCAAATGTGTGCACCAAATCCTTTAATTTCACTTTTAAAAATGCAAAAGCGCCCTCATGACCAGCTCGGTCGCTTCGCTCCCTCGCTTTTGAGTTTCCTCGAAAATTTTACGCGTCTTGCCCCCCCCCCAGGAAAAAATTTCTGCATACAGCCCCGGCTCCACACGATGCAAATGCTGATAATATTTCAATGGTTTGAACTATTAAAAGATCTTTAAATTGAGATTTCATGAAGCCGATGGAGGCAATATTGACAATTCATTTGAAAGAACTGTACTTTCCTCGAGGACCAGAGTTACCTTCGTTATGACTTTAAAAACTTGTCAGAATCTTTGTTCAGTATGATACAACCAGAACATTATGTTATGCAAACAGGTAGTCAATATCTACTCGTGTCAAATAAAAAAGAAAGAAGCCAGTTTGCGAATTATGAGGAAAATCGACCAATTTTATCCTGCCGGGCACTCAATATTTGGCAACAGGTGAGCGTTCGTCACGAGCTAGGAATCAACTTGGGACAACTGTGTTTTCTTTTTTCTCGTGGATGGTCGTGTCTCCCAAACTTTCCATGTATTTTAGTAAATTATAATGACGGGACATTAGTCTAAATCCAATAGGCGACAAATTGTGCTGTATTCGCACTTGTTGGATTAATATTGCACTGTTTCTATACACGCGTACCCGAGCATCAGCATCAATACGTTCGTATTAATAATTCTGAATGCGGCTCAGAGATTCTAATTAGATTTCGGATCGATATCGCGTATCGGTGCCGAATGTGTTCACGCATACACTCGTGTACAAATAACATCCAATTTACTCGTTTCCCCAAGTCGCCATATTTGAATTGGAAGGTGTTTCAATTATCTAGTGACGGGGGATGTATGGGGTTTGTTTCCTTTACTGGGGCTTTTGGCACGGTTGCCCTAGATACTGTGATGAGCTGCTATCATGTTCGATGTTCATCATAATTGTTGCACTGACAAATCCGATAATGGCGTCTCCGTCGCTCTGTTGTGTATTTATATAGATCACTGTAGGATGAGGTTTTCTTTTTCCTAGACATGTCTGCAAGTGATGGAATATAGGAGAGAAATAGAGAGAAGGGGGGGGGGGGGGGGGGTAATGAGGCCCTGTAAAAGAGGCCCCTCAAAAATCTACTTACTGCTCTCTAGATAGTGGCAAGGCCAAACAGGAAAATGTTGATGTCATTTTAGAGCAAGAGAAAGTGGCTCTGATGTGATAGTTATGTCTGTTTGACCCTGCTATAGGTCTCTTACACGAATGTAAAGTTATATTAGGTAACCTTGCACCCATGCTGACAATAGGCAAGTAGTGTCCCCTAACTCATGTGTGAACTTCGGAGGAGTAAGAGCGATGAAAAAAAAATGAGATTTTCACTTGATCAGTTGAAGGAATGGGGTGGAAATGAGATATTTTATCATCCTAGGGTGTAAAAAGGAAATATTTTCCAAGAATTTGTTGATTATTGTAGTGATTTCTATCAACTAGATAGGTCCGCACAGCCACATAAAACTTTCACAGGTTACATACCAGTGCTCCACTGTGTGGCCATAGGTGAGGCAATCAGCAAATATTTCAATATTTTTGAGGGGGGTCCTCTCTTTACCCTCCGGTCTGACGAGCCCCAGGCCCTCTCCTACTTATTATCAACACATTTCACTTCATCTTGCATTTCATTTATAAAGTTTCCTACTGTTACCAGACCCCCGAGAAGGAGGGGGAGGGGGGGGGGGCGGGGTGGAGGGTAATGCAACTCCGTATGATATTACGTATTGAGTCTATTGACCAGATGGTAATGCATTCCCCTATATATACACACTCGCTCCGTAACAGGTGAAAACACTCTAAAACAGGATTGGTCAAAATGACCAGTACTTTGACTAATATGTGTACGACCAAAAATATTGGTAAAGATTGACCAATATGATGGTCAATGTTACCAAATTATTGGGTGAAATGTCCCAAAATTTTGGTTGATTTTGACCAATTTTTCGGTCGGACACATATTCACCAACACATTGGTTATTTTGACCAATCCTTTTTTAGAGTGTACATGTATATCAAAAAGGGCATTATATTTGGCGGGATAGAAACCTATGTTTTAGGCATATCGTGATGGTTTGGTTAAAACAAAATGTAAATGCCTATGGAGGAATATATTGCTTTATCAATGTTTTGATGCAATCTTGGAAATGTTATTACAAGATTCTGATCGCCCATCGATGAAATTTGAAAGATTAGAGGCAACTGTCTGCCGAAGGGTGAATATAGTAACGACTGGAATCATAATAAGATAGATGTGCATGACTGGAATGAGTTTATATCACGTGGTTTTATCGGAGAATTCATCCTGTACATGCTAAGGCAGACGCGGGCCGGGGCAACTGCAAGGAAAATTGCTCTTTCATAAGATCACGTGCTATCTTCCGAAATTACTTCGTCATATGAATTTTCATTGGGACGTGCACTTATCTGTCCATGTTATCACCGTAACTATAAATATTGTGAGGATGTTGGACATGTTGAATTCAGTGGGATGGTACACAGACAGGAGCGTCGCTGGAGGTGATGGGTGCGATCGAATTTCAGTCCTTAAATTCATAAGAAATGCTGTCATCTAATACAGGATTTTTGTAGTTTGTTCGAAAAAAAGAAGGAAAAAATGTTCCGTTGGTTGGTTGGTTGGTTGGTTGATTGAAAGCATGTGTACAACTTTTAGTTAGCAAATTATTTCCTTTTCTTTCCTCTGCCTTTTTTTCCCTTTTTCCAAATTCATATCTATCTGTTAAAGTTTTCAATTAAATCTGAAATCTGATCATCCCTGATTTTCAACTCATTGGAAATTTTCAGCTATATATAGTCGGGTGAGGACAATTGCCCAACTTCCTTCAAAATGGTTGTTAGGTATGCCTCTGCTAATGGACACGGTTGTTTTGAGAGTTGAGGCAGACAACCTGTCAGTTTGAATATTGATGACTTAATTTACTTTAAGGATTCAGCAAGGCTTCCCAACCACACTCTTACCGGCACGCTCCGTCTATTAAACCCGCCTCGTCTTCTCCGAGCTTCATCCTGTACATACTTTCTCGATCCCCGCTTTCCCAGTCCTATCTCCTCCTTTGTATAATTCATGTAGTTGGTTAACAGTGTGCTTCTGGCAGCCATTCCATTTCCCTTGATAATTAGTGCAGTTTATGGTCATCTGGTTCACTCAATTACATAGAATTTCATTTATTTACTTATTCATTATTCATTAATTTATTGATTGATTCATTTATTTATTCATTCATTTATCTATCTTTTTTTTCAGTAGTGTTCATGCTTCATCAGTGACTGAGCTCTATTTACCACGGAGGCCCTACAACAAAATACAAAGAATATAATATTGTTGTATCATTATGACAATACTATTAATTCATTCTTTGATTCTATGATTCTTTTGTAGATTTATTTTCAAAATTTGATTTTCTAAGTTTATTTTCCTGAAAAATCCATCTTGTTTGCAAACATTATTATTGATACCTCTACATGTATTTATTTCGTCTTGTTTATGTTATACTGGGCCCCCAAGGATAAGTGTTAAACCACTGATGGGGCTGCCCTTTTAAAAAATGTTAAATAAATAAAGAAGTAAATAGATAGATAAATAAATAAATGAATAAATAAATAAATAAATAAATAAATAAATAAATAAATAAATGAAATAAGTTCTTTGTTGCTTCTTCCGTGGACTTCTCGCGCGCGCACCTCCTTCAATTCTCACACTTCCTCACTCACAGTAGTGCTCGGTTATACTTCCCAAACGACAAAGTCTTTACAATCATACCACTCACACTAGGTGGAACATGTCAAGAAGAAAAATCGACCCCAAATCATCTGCCTGTACTCTTTTCTTTCAATTATTTTCTTGGTATAATAGATTTCACACAGAATTATACGAGAAGGAAATGAATTGAGATGTTCTTACCACATTACACGTTCTCTTTGCAACAACTCGGAGCTGCCATCATCTCTGTTGATGGCTGACATGTTGTACGTATTCAATCTGGTCCAATAAGAATGATTATTTCTCTTTTTTATTTCAAAGTAAAAACCAAACAAAACCAAGAAAAATCGAAACTGCAAAAGTATATTTTCAAATTGTCTAGAATATCATAAACATTTTATTTTGAGAAATGGTATTAAAAATATCTGAATTTAGGAATCGTACGGAAGTAAATGGTCCTGGACTTGCCTAATGTAGCAAAAGCCAATGGTGATCTCGTTATCATGTCGCATTTTGACAATAGATCCATTTAATGTATTCAAAATGTATGCACGTTTCTCTCAAGAACCCTTGGTTACCAACTATTTTCAGTTCACCTGTGGTATGTAATGGCATCTGAATAGAATGATTCAGTTTGCTTATCATTAGTTAAATTTATGTCGGGTAAGCCTTTGGCAAGCTTCTCAGTTGTTAAAGGAAATTTTTATTCAACAGGTATACATAACAGTCATAAACATGTCTATTGAAGTGCATTATCTTGAAACAGGTGCACGAAACAGTTCACCGCTGCAGACACTCGGGCAAGAAACGTGCATAAATTTGAATATATTTGGAGAGTGATCTAGGCTCAAATTCAGAATAACCTGCCTCGTACGTAACATCTTAAGGAAAATGGGAGCAAAAGTATTGCTAAATTCATGGAAAATCAACCTTGATTTTATTTCCCCCTTTTTATGCGGTTCAACATTTTGCAGCGCCATGTTTGTCGTCTGCAAGCTTTTTAGTTTTGGGTATAAAGACGACTTGGTAATCTCGTGGCATAAACTAGTTCACCAGTGTGTCTCGCATTGAGAGTGTGTGTGCAGAGGATCGTGCCTCATCGTTTTGTGAACAAATTTTGGCGCCTTTTAAATCACGCCACGCCTGACCCTAATGCAATGCACCTACATCTTCGTTTGAAATCTTGAAGCCAGGTTAATGATAATGCGTGAGTTTAAACCCATATTTGTGAGTATGGAAAAAGACTCTAGAAGGAGTCCTTTTGTACATCTATCTGTCTTTATTTTTAGGTATAGTTTTTTTCTTCTTCAAATGGAGATAATAAGCATCGCCTAATTGCGTAGCAATCAGCATTCCTTTAAAAAGGTGCCTTCCTTTCAGCTGTGGAAAGATTGACAAGCATAAAACTGATACAGTGATCACTTTGTAAATTTAACAAACTTGTACGTGAAATATTTCTTCAAGTGCTTGAGATGATATTACCATGGTATTTCACATAATTATAAGGGCGTAACGCAAATCCAGTCACAAATCTCCATTTTCATCTAAGATCTCTTTCTCTTCCTTTGGAAACACCAAGGTAAATAGTTCGCCAAAGGTCATCATGAAACATGTGATATATAAACAAGTCTCTTACTAAATCACTTTTGAATAATATCGATATTTGCGCTTAACGGGTGGCAGTTGAGGTATCTCTTTAAATGCTCATAAGTACGGCGCTGTAAGATGACAGAAAAGAAGGCTTTATCCGAGTCCATTAAGGCATTAAGAGCAAAAACCTTATACTCCTTTAGAGAGTGCGCGTATAGCCTGGGAGACACATGTCTTTAGGGGAAAATTCTCTTTGCCTGGCATTACGATTCAAATAATCATTCTATTGCCGACAACTGCAAGACAGGGTATTCCGGTTCAAATCTTACCCTAAAACCATTCAAATCAAATAAGTCTACAGTTCGTACAATGAAAATATGGTAGAAACACTATAGATTCTGTGGTTTACTGTGACTTTGGAAATGTGACTTTTAAAATTTATCTGTATTACAAGAGGGAAGGGTATGGTATCATGTTGTGATGGTCGAAATGTGTATCTGTAAGACTATACTCTAAATCACATTATCAGAGACGCAATCATTTCCCCTGCAAATAAGACTTCATCAAGTTTTAGGGATGCAGAGGGAATCCCCCCATTATTTGCTTGGCCTTCAAAAGGGTTTGGAAATAAAATTTTCCTCCAACAACTGGGTCGCATCAGCCCCCTATAAAATTTGAGATCTGGGAATGCCTTTTCTCGTTGTTATACCAAATAATTTATGTGTGTGTGTGTATCCAACAGCATGCGTGTATCACTATCATCTCATCTTGTTATGATGTAGGTCGGATCATTCAACATCTCAGATGGTTTCTTCTCCACCTTCTCTCCCTCTTCATGAGTTTTTAAAACATATTTTGTTGTTTGTGAATATCATCAGTACAGCTTACTGTATTCAGAACTATGTAATACTAGAGGGGCTCTAAACATCAAACATTGCATCTTGCACAGCATGTAGCACGGCGCGTAATATAGAATACGTGAAAAGGAATATGCTCAAGCAGGATTATAAAAAAGCTTATCTTCCTCCATACCAAATGATACTTTACTTAAAATTAATTCACTTCAATTGGAAACGAATGTTTTAAGGTATAAATTTTAGCAGCATGCAGGGTGCCACAAGAGAATTCTGATGGGGGAGGGGGGACTTATACAAAACCTGCCTCAAGGTTTGCCAATATAATATTTGTTAGTAAGGCTATGAATAATGAATATCTTACTTTATTAGAATTGGCAAACTTCCTACCAGGCAGGCTTCTAAGAAGGGGGGGGGGGGGGCTCGGAGGGGGAGGTTTAGCAGATACCTGTAATCCTTGAGGTTACAAATTTGCGGACAGTATAAATTACGATGGTGTACCCACCCTATAGTAACGCGCCTGCCAATGAAAATATAAATCATGTGGATGCATGATCCCTGAAATTTTTGAAATATCAGCCACACATTCAACAAAAAGAAAAAAAAAAGAGATAAATAAATAAAATGAATAAATAGATTTGAAAACAAAACAAACCCGTGTTCACTGCTTACTATGAACAAATCAAACTCTTGATATATGTGGAAGCATTATGAAATAATCATCACAATATGAATGGTAATTTTATTCGGAATCTGCTTTCGTAGAACAAAGATTAAAAAAATAGAACAAAATTAACAAAACCACGAAAACAAAAGTAACAATTTACAAATCCATTGATACGAGATATTTACAGTAATATCCTCCATGACTGTATAATATTCTATACATGCACTGGTTAAAGCGATGGAATCACACGTACGTATACACATGATAATTTACAAAGGGTCATAATGTGTTAGTGCGGAGCCTCCGTGCAACAGTTTATAGTTCTTTAGTCGAGCCGCCATAGTTATTAGCTCGCCAAGTCGATGAATTATTCATCGAGTCAGCCGTCAAACGATCGTCACATAGCAGCAGCCTTTCATTCCCGTGCTATTTACAATTTTAAGAAAAGGCAAAATGCTTTTTCGCAATATCAGGGTCTTTTTCCTGCTTTTTAACGTTAAGGCTCCAAGCTAGGCGTCTCAAGATATATATGTTTTTCGGGAGGGGCGGTGTCAAATAGAAATAACCGAAAAGTATCCTCGCGCCGAATTGGAATCATCACTTTTTATTTGCCTTCAACAGTACAAGATTGAAGATAACAGTTTACCCCTATACAAAAATATATATATATAAAAAAAAAAATGGGGGAGGGGTAGAGGAGGGGGCTCAACCCCATACCCACCCACAAGCAACATCTAGCTTCTACCATGAAAATATGACTAGCTTACACCACGAGAATATTTTGTGAACAGAAACTCAGCTTACAAACAACAATTGTCACAAGCACATGTAATAGCAGGTTGCATGTATAAATCGTGACAGCTGACGATAATGCGCAACCACAATGTTACCAGTTAATGTATACTTCAAATTTCAGCTCATTTAAATAAATGATGTAACCATGGTTAATGGATTAACATAGGCTTATTTCATACTGGATGAATTCAAAATTTTATGATCATATACTGACATCACTGTCTAACGATTGTCTGGTAACACCTTCGCTATATGCACGCCAAAATCAAAATTTAAAAAAGTGTATATAAAAGAATAAATGCATGCTTTTACAGAGCAATTGTTATTGCTGATCTTTAAATCATCACTACACGACTGTTTTTATCAAATGATTTTATTGACATCTACTGTGAACTACTCATTACTATTTACATTTCAGAGACAAACTGCAAGAAAATCTTCTTGCTTCACGACTGTCATGGATTACAGACTGACATTGTACTGTATGATTACATTCTGGAAATTGGCAAAACGATATCGTCAGAAAGTGAGTACCGGTAACAAACAACGTCGTGCATGTCCCAGGCATGTTGCATGTACACAAGGCTTTAATTCTGATTGCCTTGTAACAGCAAGCCAAGCAAGTCTACGGATGAATTCAGTGCATTCAATAACAGAACGTGACATTGTACTGTTAATTTTGCATTTGTTTTTTGTACGACATCATTCTCTCACGGCACATCAAAGATCGCGCCAGCAATTGACGCCATGTAATGGATACAGATTGTCTATACACTAGGGGCGTAGCCATCTGCCTGAATACCATTTTAGGACCATTCATGAATGTTATGTACGTCAAACAGTGTCCATCTGCGCAAGAGGTGTGTCAAGGACCTCTGTCAAGGACCCATATTCATAATAATCTTACTCGATTTAGTTGTCGACTTACTACATAATCATTAGGATATGTTCTGCCAATATTGGGAAAGAATGCTGAATTGATAATAGGACAAGCCCATTCCTCTGCTCACATCTCTTCCTTTCTCTTCCCCGTCCTCCTCTTCTTCTCGTTTTGGCTCTTAATCATGTTAATCGCCCCCTTCCTTTTCCTTTTTCTTCTTCTCCTTCCATTCCTCTTCTACTTCTCCTTCCTCTCTCTTATCCTTGTTATTTTTCAGTTACTATGAATTGTTTGATTCATGATCACATCCTGTAGGAGACATCTCCTGCAGGCATCGAGCATAAAAGGTTTCATGGCATATCAAAGGGCATGGGATACATTAAACCTAGCAGCTATAAACTACCTTCATGATTATACTTGTCTCGGCAATCCTCATTCTTCATGCAAACTATTCCAACCAATGTCTTCTACACTACCTTTTCATGATAGAAACTCAAGTGGCTGAGCATGTCAAGCCGCTAAAGGTTACATTTGTTAACTTCTTCAGCAGTAAATTGACTGGATTGCCTCGATTCAAAGCATGATAAATGCATCTTTTCCCTCGCGCCACTTCAAGGGGTATTGTCTGCAAAGGTTTGCAGAAGCTCGTTATTTCCCAGGGCGAGTCTGCCGGTAAGACGCGTAGGCGCATATGGCGGTCGTCTTCTACTAACAAGGGAAAACATTGCGTGGAATGATGTGCCGTTCATGATTACTATAGGATCATGTTTCAATTTTTTAAATAGACATCTCCAATATCTACTTTAAATGATTCAATTTATGATATCCATTACTACCTTACGAAACATGAAACAGTAGCATCCTCAATCACACAATATAGTCATGATTCAGCTTTTCATTATTGAGATCATTGTTGCACTTGCGGTTAAATAACATGGTTACAAAAAAAGCATCAATTTTTACATCATTCTGGTATGGTAAAGTTTTTGTCTATATACATGGAGCGAGTTCCTCTACGTTAGTTCGTCCTGGCAGTCTTCTAGCATCTGATTAATGGAGAGAACTAGGTTAAACTCTCACAACTAGTCTACCTTTTAAATATCTGTACTTGGTACTTCCACTATACGTATGTCGGTTGCTACATGGTAGTTCACTGACCATAACTACATTTCACGATCAGACATGGCGAATCTCTCCACGGGAGCCCAGTTAGACCTCGCTCGCTCCTCTTCCTTTAAAATAACACCTCTTGGAAGGGGTGCAGTCGCAAAGAGCCTAGCCTTGTACCCTGGAGGATCAGTCGGAGGGCACTTCGGCAGGAATCAAAGCTCTCCAATCAAAAGCAATCCACATAAGCACTATCGACCACAGAGCATCCGCTTGGCATCTTGATGCCTGTCATTGATCATGGAGCTGAACAGGAGCTGGTTTGACAATGCCCTGAGCTCTCGAAGCTGCGTCGTGTCTTGTCGAACTATGACTAGGTCATAACTCAAAGATGTTCTTGAATCTGGAAGAGAGGAGTGATTCATCATCACTGGATACACAGTTCAGTCTAGACCCAAGATGGGTCCTTGGAACCAGGTGCAGATTTTGGAGCCTCTGTAGTACTCTGTGGCTGTGTTCCTGACCCATCTGTACTTAGGTATACCGGTTTCTGTTGGGGTTGTGTTATCGTGATGGTGGTGGATGATTTGTCCGTAGGTGACTGTGCCGTATGCGTCACGTCTGCCGAGGCGGAGCGTTGCCGATGCGTCGTGGGTACCGTCATGAAGACATCCCCTTCCAGTTCACCCGTATCCATCTGCCTCGAGTTCTTCCTACTCCCGCACTCGGAATTCGTGTCGCCACCGGTACTGTCTGTTTTGTGAATGTGAACACAGCCTCCCTCGTGTCGGTATTGAAGCCCTTGTCTTGTCCACCGCTTCTCGGTTGGTGTAGGCGGTGGCTTGAATGCCGACCCTCTCCTTGCCTCCTGGATATTGGGGGCGCTGCCCGCTCTCAGCTGTCGGCCAAGACCTTCCGGAGGCGACAGGTGCTGTTTTTGTTGTTGTGATGCTGCTCCTGTTGCTGATGTTGCCGCTGATTCAGCTAGCGCTGGCTCTGCCACGGGAGCTCCTGTCTCACACTCTGCAGCCGCTAATAACCTCTGGTCACGAATACTTTTGTTTTTAGCCACAATCCTCCTTCGGTCCCTGCAAAGACAAGAAAGAAATTGAAGTCTTAATCAATGTCCTCTGATGAAAACTATAATCCAAAAAGGTTTCCATGTTAGAATGGACGTTTTGTCACCACTCCCCATTAACTCTCGAGTGTGAGGGTTATTGTCACGACAATAGTTTTAAGTGCTTCGATGTACCAAGTCATCATAAGAAACACAAGCTATAGATATCACTGTGTTTACGGCCTGCCTACTCTACGACTAGATCAACTATAGGCACTAATGTTATGGAAATATTAATAAAGAGAGAAAGAGGGAGGCGAAGAGGCTCTACACGTAGAAGACTTACATTTACTTTCCGTACAAGCCTCAATAAATAAATATTGCTTTGACCAAGCACTGGAATACTGATTACTTCAGTTTAACAGCGACTTAGCGCTAGATTACTATAATGATGAAGAAATATCACAAGGGGTATTACATTTGGATTTGAAACACAAAATAATAAAAGCGTGAGTGTGAAGGCTTGTAAAGCTTCCAACACCTTCCAGTCCCGGCTTCCATGCAGTAAACGGCGCCTTGATTAGAACAGTGTGGCCAGGATCGACTGGCGGTCTCTTTAGTCGGCTTTCCTGCCTTAAGGTGCTCACATTTCATTTCATATAGGATATTCCTCAGGGTAATACTCGACAAACACGCACACATTATACCTCCTACACGGAACCCATCGGGACAAGAGTGTACATTTACTCTACTTTGGGGAATTGAATTTCGAGGAGCCACAATCAACGAATGCACTTTACACATAACAGAATTCAAATCTTACAATCCGAAAAGACAATAGGACGCAAATGGTAAAGGAATGTTGTATCATTATGCAGATTGTATACGAGCATTTTACGACTTCAATTTTCTGATCGAATTTTTAGAGTATTGGGTAAGGAATTCTTGGAATTGGAGAACTACTGAGGAAATATATCAGAAATATGAACGTTATAGCTAAACCTAATTGGTACATGGTTTTCCATGTTATTTCACCGATGAATGTAACAAGTTTGGATTCGATGGTATTTGAGAAATGAAATGGAAACAGGATAAGAACGTTTCCTTTATAGTATTTTCAGGTAAATACGCTGCATTTCTCAGATAACGCTGGAAAGTGCTGAGCAAGTCAAAGCAATGGATATCATTCATTGAATTTGTAAAATATTATGAAAGGGATGGTTTCCCATGCTTCGTTTTCTTTCACATAATACGAATCAAAATAGCCTTTGGTAATCGCCATGTCCTTAAAATGTTTAACAGGCTTTTTCCGTTCGTATGGTCCCCAAACCCAAAGAAAAAAACGTTTACGGTTAGTTTATGACGAATTAGCTAATTTATTCTGCCAAATAATATTACGATGTGTCTTGTGGATTATATATCACTTTCTCATTTCAGCATGATTCATGCACCCGCATGGTCACTCTGCAAACAAATACTCCTTAAACAGTCTTCAATAGTGATGAATCAGAGTTCGATTGGGAAACTATTAAAAGAAACACCGTGTCATCATCATCCCTGGCTTGTCAGAACCATGGTCAGAACCTGACGTTGCGTATATGAGGATGTGCTCATCTCTTTTCTGGCAATGGTGAATGATATAGGCCCCGCTTGCATGTGAAAAAAATCCGGTATCTCATCTGTATTACCACCTCACAATCGACACAATTATGTTTAACGATGATAAATAAAATCACAAATAAAAAGTAGAAGCAAAGGTATAGACAAAAAGAAGCTTATTTTGGGAACTCAAAGAAAAGAAAAGAAGAAGAAAAAGAAGAAGAAGAAGAAGAAGGAGGAGGAGGAGGAGGAGGAGGAGAAGGAGAAGGAGAAGGAGAAGGAGAAGGAGAAGGAGAAGGAGAAGGAGGAGAAGAAGAAGAAGAAGAAGAAGAAGAAGAAGAAGAAGAAGAAGGGGAAAAAATCCCAACCAGTTACTGCATGAGCTCGGAGTCCAAGTGCGATGTTATGAGAATGTAACATTGAGATATATTTTTTCTTCATAATCGATATTTTCATTCAAATGACGTTATTAGGGTTATGACATTACATGTATGTGCCAAAGTGGTTAGAATATGCTTTTCAACACAGAGAGTTCATAGTAGAAATAGTTTCACAGCTCTGACGAGCCTTCAATTCTTATTGTGAATGTAGTATGCTCGAGAATGAAAACTCGCTGGTTTTTAAATGTCAAGTCATGCTAATAAAGCAACACGCTCCCACATAACATGTCCTCTTTGCTTTTCAACTCAGGATATTTTCATCAAAATGAATGAATCCGATTTCGAGACGGGAAGCAACGTAACTAGGACATACTTGATTTATGCGAACATCATTATAAAGAAGCGCTCTTTTATGATTTTTTTCCCCATCAATTATTATTAACTTACACCATGGTTTGGGCATGTGATATGTCCAAAAGGTCTCCCCCTTTTTCCTCTCTCTTTTCAATGTCACATTAAGCATTTGGCTGTCTTATATAGTGGTGTAGCTTATGGGGGTTCAAATAAGTACATACCCCCTCCATGCTTTGAACGGCGAAACATCGAAAACAGGAGAGAAAAAGGGAAGGGGTGGACAATATGAAAAGAAGGTGAAACAACCCCTTCTCCACCACCGACTTACTCGAGGGCATTGCCCCCCCCCCCCCCCCATATTTCACATATTTCATGGCCTTATAAATACCTAACGACTGGAATTGTGCATGGCCTTGTAAACTCTAAAGACATTGCATTCTAAATTTTTGAATTTCACTCTGTGTATTTAAGTTAACATCGATATCGGTGCTACAGGCAGATGTTCGAAAAACTTGTACAGTAATAATTATTTGAAGACATTTCTGAAAGAAAGATATAGATCGAAGTTATGTTTTAAAAAATTGTATCGGTATGAATTTTAATTTCAGGGAATACGAAAGCGATAACGAACATCGATACTGGATGCTACCAGAACAAAAAAGAAAGTGCACCGTCGAATTTAAAAACAATTTATTCGACATTGTTTTTTACAGCTCATGCACTGAAGAGAAATGAATGTATTTTGATATTGCATGAGAATCGAACTTTCTAGGAAAGAGAGACAATATGCGCAAATATTTCGACAATATACAAGGACGAAAAGTTGTGCTTGAGAAATTTGCTCAGTACAATATTATGAACTCCCCAAGCCCCTCAATACCGTGTAAAATTCGTTGCGGAATAAGACAATAAGTGCCAAAGGTTTAGACCTTTCCAGAAACTGACGCTGTTTCGTGTGTTTATGAGCACAGTTACTATACTCACATAGCAAAGGAGATACACTAAAGAAATTTCCTCGGGGCAATATTACGGACCCCATAATTCCCCAAAATACCACCGAGTATAGGGACAAATTTGATGATATGACCCAAGAAAATCCTCTGAGTGACCAAGCTCATCAATTTCAGATGCTTCTAGAGACCAATTTGAGCAGCTATTTCCAGGACGAGTTAATTGCGCGTTAGAAGGTCATCTTGTTTGCCAAAATGAAATGGGCGTTTTACAGGGCGTGTTCATGCTCATATTTCAGGTTTACAGGGGTGCTGATCCTCATTTTTTCAGTATAAAGGTGATGGCTTACACAATTATTCATGAGTTTAAAGCTAAAATGGAAAACAAAAAAAGTGGGGAAGCACAACCCTTTTCTCGTTGCTGTCTAAAACTATTAAGAGAAGTTGGTTTGGAAAGTGCCAAAATACGCTAAATGGCCTTCAGAGACCACTATTCTCATGACGAGGTCACTACCATAGAGTTAAGCATACAGAGTACCATGACAAGTCAAGGCTGCCCCAAACATTAACAACATCTGATGATGAGTGCATGAAGCTGATAGCCGTACTAGAGCTTGAATCAAGAGGAAATAATCAAATACAAAATGATGTGAATGTCGATATACGTTCACAACTTCAGAATACAATTCTTAAATACTCGGTTATACTTATGGGACATACCTTGGACACTTGTCTTGAATAGAAAGGGGTAATCACACCACCGGGGTACCCCGAATCAGGGTGACCCGACACATTATCCTCCGGCGACAATTATTGCTCAGGGCTTTATTTCGTCAAAGATACAAGATAAGGACCTTGACTGCAATAGGATTTTAGGTATACAGGCAAAGGGTTAGGGTTAACGTTTGCGAAAGTGTACAGTCCTTGCAGGGTTTTAGTTCAGTACTCGGCTAGTGTGCAAAATTGACGCGGATCACGTCCCCGGAGCATACAACCCGAACCAGGCAGAATAACCTTGTGTGAACACACTTCAAATGTAAAGCCTTGATCTAGCTGGCTTGAAGTGGTAGGAGATTGCTTGCTTGTGATCTGAATAATGGCGCCTCAGTTTACACACGTACGCTCTTAACCCACCGTATCGTGGTTATGCATGTCTAGCAGTTTCTGGAATAATGTATAATGTATCTCTGCATGTTCTGGTCAGGATTCTTCCCGCATTCATTTCTTTTATCAAATACTACGAAGAAAGAATTCATAAATTTGTCTGCAGGTCATCATGACATAGTTAAGTGTTTACGAAAAATCAATAAAATGGCACAGACACTTTCTTGTTTCATTAAATTATAGTTTGTTGTTGTTGCTGTTATTGTTGCTGTTGAATTAAGTTTTTGCAGACGTGCATCAATCAGATATGATTATTTACATCTGGGACCGCCCTTTTACGTTACCATCCGAGAGACGTAACTCACACGAGACTCGAACTCGCCGGTTTCCACATCTAAATCTTGTGATAGTGTCTTAATCTATCTGTGTGCCAAATTTGGTACTTTTATTCCAAGACAGATGTAAACTGGGGGCTATTTTTTATTTTTTAAAATGGTCCCCATTTTTTCAAACTGAGCCCCTAAATTATATCTATAAAATAAAATGCCCTGAAGCATCAGAATATGGATTATTGATGCTATATTAACTAAAATTCACTTGTTACATTTGAATTCATTGTGTTCATAGAAACAATGCCCCCAATGCAAGAATTTTTAAAAATGGCCCCCACGGCCCCCAAGGGCAGAATCTGAGATGCCTCCACATCTAAATGTTGTTAGAATGTATTAATATATCTGTGTGCTGAATCTGGTGCTTTTTAGATGCAACCTGGGTCTATTCTTGATTATTTTTTTTAATAGCCCCTTTTATCAAATTGAAGCCCTAAATTATGCATTCAGAAATATT
This sequence comes from Echinometra lucunter, assembly GCA_029962745.1. Taxonomy (NCBI): domain Eukaryota; kingdom Metazoa; phylum Echinodermata; class Echinoidea; order Camarodonta; family Echinometridae; genus Echinometra; species Echinometra lucunter. The sequence continues at coordinate 34,193,228 of CM057152.1, forward strand.
TATACCCCGAAACATTCGGATATGGATTAGCGATGTCATATCACCTGAAATTAACTTTTCACAGTAGAGTTTTGATTATGTATAAAGAAAAGGTCCCCTATGTGCCTATGTGACCATTTTTAAAGATGGTCCCACGGCCCCATGGGCAGAATTTGAGATGTCTCCTCTGCATTTGTTTATTACATATATCTACATTTGTGCCAAATCTGGTGCCATTAACCCAAAGAGCACAATTCGGGTATGTTTTGTCACTATGCCACTCCACTATAATGTCATGCAGCACGATGTTTTAGATAAAATTATGTGTGTGTAATATTGTGAATGACAAAATATAGCTCCCACGCCATTTGTTTTTCTCTAATCATCTCGTTTTCACCCAAAGAGTCGTGACCGAATCCTTGTCCTGATCTTTCAGTCGGACAGGGCATCAGATCAGGGCAGAGAGCTCGAATCGTCCAGTGTGTTTGTATATCTACAGCTGCTGGTCCGTAATTCTAGGGTTCTGACATGATGGCCGGAAGAATTGTCTTTAATTCAGTTTCGAAGGCACTCTTATGCGCTTTCTTGTCAAACCAAGGAGGGAAAGAGATTGTGTCAGGCAGACCTCGTGGAGTTATTGGGAGACATCAATTCGAGTTAAAGTTGATGGACGCCTTTGGGTAACGTCCTCATTTACGGCACGTAGAACCTAATCAGTACATTTTACAGACTTCAGTTTGAGGTGTGCATTGTGCTTTGTGAAGCCTCAGTACATTCTTCTATCTCTCTTAATGTGTTAGTTTCTTTTAGTGAAGTAGAAAAATTCCGGTGGTACAATTTGCACCTCTTCCTTCTGTCTTCCAAGTATACAAACATGAACTATAGAAAGTCACCATGGACGGCCCCTAGCGTTCTCGTTCTCTATTATAGTACATTCTTATTTTTGATAAACTGCCATAATTTGTGCAGCATCGCGCATGTCCGTTTGGATTCGTGAGGAGTATCTTTAATTTCATTATAATAACTTTCGATTTATATACGTGCATAATAAACACTTAGTAATTTTTTCTATGCGCAATTTCATATCTTGTCTGATCCAAGTTCCGGTCATGCCGATAGGACTATTAACTTAATACGATCATCAAATATGGAATTCTTTGATATTGCCGGCAACTCAGTGGAAAAATTGCCGACTTTCACACTCGTACCTTGTGAATTTCAGACCTTCTCTGGGCAAGTGCCTGAATGTTGTATCATAATAATCCTTATCAATATGTATCGAATATTTTCATTTCTTTCTTTCCATTCAACAGACTTCTGCATTGTGACTTCAGCTTATCCTTCCTACCTGAACTACAGTATTGTTGATGACTGCAGAACACATCTACCCCTTAAAGATGCTTTCTTCAGACATTAGCAGTGTATACGAAAAAAGTGTTTAATTTTAGCATATATATCACAAAATGTTTTCAGGATATTATTTTTTAATGACAGCTGAAGAATATACCTGAATGAAATCGCGCGCCCCTATTATCTTCTATATTAAAGGTTGGTGCTGCAGTGCAGCCATATAGGAAGTGGCAGATCTAAAGCCTAATTTTAAGAAAATTTATCGTTATGTCTGTAAGAATTAAATTCTGTTTTTTAACGCAGCGTTCATTCCGACTATTAGGTTAGAACTATGTGTCTACTTGAATTCTTAGAAAGTGAAGTTTAGTTCATAATTTATCTCGTACCCCTATTTGTAATTGATTTGATAACTTAAAATAATGTCCATTAGATAGACACTTAACAGTTAACGCTCACAATGATTCTGAGTTGGATATAATTTCTAACATAAATTCATATCATGTCAAAGAGTTGCCTAAAGTTAAGATTGTATACTTAATAACTAGAAGCAAGATGTGGAAGCAATATGTATATATAGTAGAAGCATTGTTTATTAACCCATTCGTGACAGAGGTCCACATTTTGTGGTTTGGCCTAATATCTTTTAATGCAAAGCCCTAAAAATCATACCAAATACATGAGCAGAAAGAGCAAAAAATTCTCACAGACTGTGCCCATTTTGGTTTCATCAATATTCATTGTTTGATGCTGAAAATTTTTAAAAGGAAAATAAGCATTAAAATCCTTAAATTGGCAATGTGATAGAAAGTTTAAAATCACTGTTTTCCCCTGCAAATTGGCAACTTTTTGACTTATCATAATTTCTGTCAATTTATATTCATTTCTGATACATTACATTTTATAAATAAAATGTAGCAATAAGATAAAAATGTTGGTGTTGCCAATTTGAAGAATAAAAGCTGATCAAATTAGGCTTTAAATAATTCCTGTCACGAATGGGTTAAAACAATGCCGTTGAAATTGTTAATGGCGTAGTTTCATTTCTTGCTTCTACTTCTCCAACACGTGGGCATTTTCAATATTATATATTCTTTATTGGGTTTGCGGGTACGTTCAATTTAATTCATGGGGGATTTTAGTTCTAAAAGTAAAAGCTGAAAAACAACAGACTATGCTATCCAATGTTGTATAATGATATTGAGTATGTATAGAAATCAATATTTGTTTCAACATAGATCACAAATGTGATTTTATGTTGAGGGATGACGTATCGATAGTCAAGTCAGAAGTGCACTTGATTTTTAAAAAAAATTATTATATACAAAGGTGCTTGGAAATCCTGGCAAAATATGCTGGTATATGGCAAATTAAAGGCTCCTATTTGAACCTGGACTTTTTTCTGGTTTTTTTTTTTCATTTTTCTATTCTTTTAATTTTTTTCAATTTTTTTTTTTTTTTTACCAAAGAAGGGACACTCTGTCGTCCCTTAATTGAATTCTCACTCGGTGTGAAATATAGCATGCACTTTATCACTAGATGACTAATTCATTTAATCATGAACTGTGATCTGATGGAACGATTGCCATGGCAACGCACACATAGCATGAAAAATACAGTACAACAGCTTTATGCTAATGCTAATGCTAATGCTCTGTAATATAGGTCGACAATTTAGTAGGCCATCGTTCAAAGCGATGCCTGTAAATCGTATTATTTACACGAATGAATGGCAATTCATTACAGATGAAACTGCAGTTACCGATATTAAGCTTTGAGTGCAAGAAACCGTATGCTCATTAATTTCAGAGTAAAAATTCACCTGGGCGGGTTGGACTACGGACGTCTTTTGATCAAGTATCAAACTTTAAGCTTTTAAACTTTGCCAACGATCAAAATATATATTAGCTTAGAAAGCCTGAAACAAAGGAGAATATGAACAAAGACAACATTGTTGGATAACGATATTGCCTCGATAACGATGCTGCAGCCCCAGCAACCCAGCACCTCCGCGCCTATTGTGTTTTAAGATATTCCTCAAATCCTTGATTTCAGAACAGTGTACCACTTTTAAAGTTCAAGCCACAGAATAATTTTAAACACACAAAAACAGAATTTTCTTCATGAAACGTAATATAGCATGTTAATGAGATACAAGAGCTGTTAAGTTGAATCTAGTCCATAAGGCATTAGCTCCAATATAGGAAGAACCTTTCATAAGTGCCATGAGTGAGTATATGAGTAGTGACTGAGTGTGCCAGTGAGAGTATGTAATATCATCATGACGAGTGCACTACAGTAAGCATGTAGACACTTTCTGACGGTATAGAGCACCAAAGAACAAACCATGCGTCATAGCTATGGGGGTTGAGTCATGTCTCTCTGACGGTGTAAAATCAACGTTCCGAATTTTATTTCTCTACTGCATTCATCATGATATGTGGGCATTCTTCTAGAAATAATACCACTTGGCAACCTGATCAAGCAGAGGTACGTGTCTCAACTGGACTAAAGTTGATGTAGTTTCATTAACATTTTCTAAGGACATAAACGTGAACACAGTGGGAACAATGCTCTGCCTATAACCGACTATCAAGAAACTTCAACAGTAACCGTAATGAAATACCATCGAATTCAGAATATTCACTTCCCACTGACTTCCTTGCTGATCTCAATAATTCCAATGCTTTACCAACGAAAAAAAAAAAACAACAACAACAGTATCACAGACCAGCATCTATTTCTAACTAGGTTAATTTATTAACAGGATATGCGAATAGAGGAACTAAAAAGTAAAACACGGGCAGCATGTGTTTTTTCCCCGTTCTAATTACTACAGACATACAAAAATACATGCAAAATTTTAGCATAATTATTCATCTAGACTTGTGAATTAAAATAGTGGAAATACATGACTCGGGAATTAAATTGCAAAATATTCCGTTCTTATTTTCATCAAGACCTTGTTTTGGGGTAAAAATGACTGGAACCCATTATCATGGAAAATATTGAGATGGTCCCAAGCCAACTGTTATATCAATGCCACAATCTAAGCATAAAAAAAAAAAAAATCCTGTTCCAAGAAATTGCATATAGTTTGTCTGCGCCTCTCCATAACACAAAATCCCGCCAGACATGCAATTGTTTCTAGACAAAAAATGAGCTCTACATGATTATCAACTATTGGTGGTGGATATAAGAAAGGGAAGGTACATCCCTATCAATTCTGTCTTTCAAATTGAAGTTGACCCCAGTTTGGTAGACCTATATGGGTATATAGCTGAATATTAAATCATTTACTTTCAGGCCCGTCTGTTATAATAAAATTAGGCCGTCTATTGTATTATCCAGAACTCGTATAACTCATATATATCCAATTCGAAAATAAATGACCTTTCACAATCAGTTTAGTCAAACTGGAATCAATGTCAAACAAATTAACATTGCTTCAGTCTGTCTAGCTACAGAGAGAGAGAGAGAACGACCATAAAATCGCTTCGATGAAATATGAAGATTAATATAGCAGTCATAATGTAATATAAAGTACAAGAGGCAGGGTAACGAGGATTGGGGGATAAAGGTGGAGATTACACGTCGAGTTGTTTAATCAAGCATCACCAGACAAGTGTAACAACAACAATAAAACAAAAATTAGAAAGAAAGAAAGAAAGAAAGAAAGAAAGAAAGAAAGAAAGAAAGAAAAAAGAAAGATAAAGTAAAAAGAGAATACTATCAGGTGTGAATGCGAACGTTGACCCTCAGATAATGCTATATCTTCCGGGGAAGGTCGTTAAAAGAGGAAATAAGGATGGAAAGAAAGAAGGAAGCAAAAAGAAGATGAGGAGTGAGAGAGAGAGAGAGAGAGAGAGAAGGCGAGAAGAGAAGCAGAGGAGAGGAATTAGGCATTAGGAATTAGGAAAGGACGAAGAAGAAAGGAAAACTAAGAGAACAAGTGAGAATGAGATGTAGGAAGAGGAGGTGGCGGAGGAGAAGGATGGATTGCAATAAGAATGTGAAGCAAAGACGTTTAAAGCATACTATGATGTGTCTTATCTGCATGTCATTTCACATTGCATCAATCACAGACGCACGAGGAAAGCGCATGGATTGAAATGAAAATGAGGCGAGATAAGGTCTCAGACAGTGAACCTATAATGCAAGAAAATCAATTTTGCATTGTATGCAAAAGCAGAAAATATTTCCATAAAGTGATGATAAAAAACAGGTTTTCAATATCAGTTTCTAATGAAATGCATTTGCAACTTTTCATAATACAGTTTCGGTATCAATTACTGTTTTTTTTTTAAGTTCAGCATTTTTATAATCATATAAAGCAAAAAGGAAGATAAAACAAACAATTAAGCAAACAACTTTGATCTCGCCATTCCTATTTCAGAATCGAATAAATAAAATGTTTGCGTTTATGTTAGTTTTGAAACAATTGAGAGATAATTTAAGGCAGAACAGGCGTTGCCCTTGGATCATGTGACGGGAAAACTGTTCAATTTGTATCAACAGCGGAGTGTGCAGTTAAATCGATTTTTTCTTACCGTCCAAATGATAGCCGATATCGGTAGAAGTACGATGAAAGGTGCTAACAGCAATATGAGGCCATAATTAAAAACACATCACCACAATCGATCGAAAAGGCGATGAAAAGGTACAAAGCAGTATTTTTGGCTACTCAACATTACGCTCTGTAGGCTGAGTATAGACAGGCGAATAGGATGCTGAGGCGATAGCCGCGCCCACTGTGACACCCGCTATAAACCTGCGTCTGTGGTCATGGTTCCTCCGATAGTATCGTGCGATTCAAGGTTGTGTGTTGTATCTTGATGTTCTTAAACACCAAAACAACACATTCACTACTTGCTGCAACACAAAATGTACGTCCCGTTGTCGAGCTTACTCCCCTGTGTAATTATTCCTTCAGAAATATCCGAGATATGATGACGACGACGAAACTGACAGCCGGCGAGTGAACAGGTTGTTCGTGGACGGTGAAGGCTGATCAGCAAACATGGCTAGAGAGATGAAAAACTATGGAAAGATTTGAAGACGAAGTGATTGAGTGAGGAGGCGAAGACAGCATGCATGCATGCATTCTGCTAAAAGGCGCATATCCAAACACACACTGCGCGGCGGCGGCGGGCGGTCGTTGAAAGGCGTAGGAAAAAATAAAGCACGCAACATGCTACTCTCGCATTTTGCGCGCCAAACACCAGCTTCATATTTTGACGGAGATTGCTGTCGTCTGCACTCTGTGGTGCAGTGAGCATGCATATCCGCGAGCATTTGCATTCCCTTATATACAGCGTCGCCACTTTAGTACCGAAATAGTAGACATTCGTGTATTTATGTCTTACACCTCCTATTGTAAGTTCATTAGCGTACGGCGTCCGGATTTCTCTAGAGTCATCACAGTACATCATTTTCCCATAAAAATGGTTGGGGTATTGATGGCCCTTAAAAAGAGATATTACTACATTTAGTGCAGTTAAAAGTCTACAATATATTCTCCAATATATTTAGATTAAGTCGTGGCATATTTTATGATATGATTTGAAATTAAATGATATTAAACAAACCTCCCCCCCCCCTTATTCAAGATGTTTCTGCGATTTGAAGTCGATCGCCTGTTTCCTACATTATACATTCAACATGTTTATTTTCAATATATGAGTTTTTAAAAATAAACTCATCATCTCTTAATTCCCTTAATCCCACATCTTTAGTTGATTTATACATTTGTTATATCAACCTATAAACTTGCATGATTTTTGTAACATTTTATGCATTGATTTTAATACGGGTTATATACACCATGTATATACTATGGCCTATTGTATGAAAGGAAAAAAATGACGTTATAAAAGCTTGAGGAGATATACTTGTATCTTACAACAAAGTTACTGATAGACTTAATTTACCGAGGTTCATATCTACGTTAGATGTCTTAACCTTTCTTGGTAACCTATTATTAAAACACAATATCGTGATGTGACGATACAAGACCGAGCCAGAGTAACCCTTTCCTATTTCCAGGGGAGGCGCCGGGTATTTTGATATGAATCATAGGGGAGGGGGCAAGATGAGGCGTTAATGGCAACCTCGCACGTCGTGTTTGAGCGAAGTAAAATGGGGCTATTATACACAGTAGTTGCATGACCCTGCCTTCTCTGCTCCATGCTCTTCTTTATTTCTTCTTCTTCTTCTTCTTCTTCTTCTCCTTCTCCTTCTTCTTCTTCTTCTTCTCCTTCTCTTCTCCTTCTTCTTCTTCTTCTTCTCCTTCTTCTTCTTCTTCATCATCATCTTCTTCTTTTGATCACTTGAAAATTCATAGAGCGGCCGCCCCTGCCCCTGTAGCGTCAGCCCTGCCTATTTCAGCAGACCTTATGTTTCGTTGAATTTTTTTTTACTCTGTAGGTGAAAAGGGTTCAAATGAGTCAAATTTCTGAATGGTCAACAATCTTATATCCACATCAACAGATAGCAAAGTAGTAATAGATTTGTTAAGCAAAGTGTATGTACACGGAATTGTGTATTAGCACTAAAGTATCCGTCATGCTTACGGTGCATTGGTGTGCAGGAGACACGGGGGGGGGGTGTCACAAAGCTGTGCCTAAAATTACGCATGACTTTAAGAACGACTTAACTACGAACAACCAAAAGGAAAGCCCAAAGTTTTTCCTCTTGTTTTTACAAAGTGTGAGTGTATTTCCAATAATCTCAACTGAACCGTTGTTAAAAACTATACTTCACACTAAAAAATGTTTTGTTGATAATAACATTAATCTTCACATATATTTTAACTTTAGCTGATGTTATTAAAATGATTGAGAATCCCATTTGGCTTTCACTGTAAAAAATTACTCGTAAAAATTACGGTAATTGGGTGGCAACTTGCTGCACGAATTTCCACCGTAATTTTTACGGTAATTTTTTACAGTGTTCCATATGCAAGTCCTTCGTAAAGGTATGCGTAACTTTACAAACAGCTTTATGACCCCCCCCCCCCCCCCGATTCACCATAAATAGCACTGGACAACGTAATAGGGGGATGATGAAAACCATTAGCCGAAGGTAATAGGCGAACAAGCAGAGCTCGAAAATCCTTTGGATGTGTTTTATGTTAATTGATAATAATTGCACGCCAATGCTCTCATCTTGTCAATGATTGTAAACGAAAGGTGGGCACTGGTACTTAATTAGCGGGGTGATTGTGACAACTGATGATGGTGGTGAGGATAGTCATGGGTGGTGATGGTGATTATGATGGTGATGCTGACTGTGATAGGTTGATGGTGATGCTGGTGGTGACTGTGATGTTGATGGTGGTGATGGTGATTGATGGTGGTGATGATGGTGATGATGGTGATGATGGTGATGATGATTATGATGGTGTTGTTGTTGTTGTTGATGATGATGATGATGATGATGATGATGATCATGTCATGGTCAGGTGATGACGACGACGACGACGATGATTATGATAATGGGAATTGGCTTGGTGACGAGGATGATAATGATGATGATATCGATGAAATAGTGATGATGATGATGATGATGATGATGATGACAACGGCAAGGGTGGTGGTGGTGGTGATGATGGTGATGGGATAATAGTGGGTTCTTGTATAGCGCTCATGATGTCTGTCAGAATTGACACTCCTGGTGCTCCACTGTTATTACCCCGGCTTTAGCTGCCACATGGCTACCACCAAGGCCATAGCATTAATTTTCAAGGAGATTCTTCCCACTGGGTACCCATTTACTACACCTGGGTCGCGAGTGGCAATACTATTGTAGATTAATGTATTGCCAGAAGACATAGGTGCCACAGCGGGACTCGAACCGCCAACCTGGTGATCTACAGTCCGGCGACGTACTCACTAGACCACGATACCTCTTGATGATGATGCTGACAATATTTCTTGTGATAATAGTTATTCATGGTTATGATGTGATAGTAATGACAATGAATTTAGAATGTCGGCCATGTTGACGAAAATTTTTACCTAAATATGAGGTTTTCTTCCTAATTATGAGATAGGTCGTTGGATTCAGATTTATATGATAGTTTTAACATGCTAAAGTATTAGTGTTGTTCAACACAAATTGCGTAAAGAACTTACTTTTCAGTTTGTGTTATGCCCTTCCACTTGGTGCGTCATCCTGACGTTGAATAACACATCTGCAATACTTTTCTTGACACTGTTTTCTTTGTAGTATAACAACGTTCTCCTCCCCGACACGAAATTTTGAATATTATTTTCAAGACGCTAAGACTATTATAGCTCGACTCGACTTAAGTGATTCAGTTGCCAAAAGTCAACTTGGGACACGCCCATTCAAAATTGCACAGGATTATTCAACTTCATTGTGTCCTGGATTACTGATATTACAGACCGTGCTATTCAAATGTATATAACTAACCTTGCAGGCGACGATTTGAAGCTAGAACTACAAATTGCATTGGAGGTATGTTGGAATGAAGTGAATGGACGGAGACTTGGGAAGAAACGGAAATAAAGGGAATAGAAAGGGAGAGGCAAGATAAGCAGAAGAATGGGATGAGGAGGAGGAGAAGAAGGTGAAGGAGGAAGAGGAGAAGAAGGAGAAGAAGAAGAAGCAGAAGAAGAAGAGAAGAAGAAATGTGTGGGGATGAATATGAACGAACTAATGCACTGGAGCGTCTACTCATATAGTTATCTGCAGCATAATCGAATCCGCCCCAAATGCAACGTCTGATAAACCCACTAAGCAAATCTATGCAATTAACTGCTAATGCACTTGCACTATTATATCGAGTTATTGCATTAGCATGCAGATAATGAACTTAATTTGACGTTTAAATGCGCTTGTTATGCACGGATATCGATTTATGCAGAACGCTACGTGCAGCATTATATTGTGTAAAAAAAAAGAAGAAAGAACATCGCTTATGCTACAGGCAAATTGGTGAGTAAATAATAGCGAGGAATGTAATACCAGCGGAAGAGCTGATACCTTGGATGATGATATACGGTTGTAAGGATACGCATGAATATGATGCATTATGAAATAAAGTGAATTATATACGATTATTTAGAGAAAGATACATGCATTAAAACAAAGAAACAACAGACAAACAAACAAACAAAAACAAAACAAAACATAACAAAACAAAAACCCGGCGATAATGACCACCACGACTACCAAGATGATGAAGAGATAAAACACGACTTTTTCACGAAACGTAAGAAATTACTTTTCAATAACGTTCAATATTCTATTCAAATATTCAGTATGCATTATTTCATTATTCAATATATTCAGTATTCAATATTGACTACTGAATATTCAGTATATTCAGTATTCAATACTCAATATTCAATATTCAATATTTATTGAATAAAAACATTTAATATTAAAATATCAAATATGTGAAATATTTAATATTTATATATTTGATATTCAAATAAATATTGTAATATTTATATGCTATAACTCTATAATTCAACATACAACTAATGCACAGATGTTAGTGTGTTAGTGGCGATGCAGCGCACTCAAGGGTATTTACAATGTGCGACAAGCACGAGGCGCCTGCGCCGAGTGCTTTGCATAATATGTGAATACCCGAGATGCCTGCATCGCCACTGACATCACGAATTTAAATCTGTGCATTATTTGTTTTATAAAACGGGTCGGCAGAATGACTTGTGTAGTGGAATATTTGTTTAAAACTCATCCAATTTCTCGGATCGCACAGACAAGAGGCAACATTTGCTTTCTATTATGACATCACAAGCGTAGCCAGTGTGAAGCGCCCCTGAGTTAGCGCATCAAAATCCTTGTAGACTTCTATGGACAATGACAATGACAATGACAATGTGATGACAATGACAATGTGATTTTTATTTCCTCATGTCACCCGAATGGGTATTGGAGAAAATCGTAAGTTTACATTTAGAATAAGAACAATAATTTGAATATTTACATATTTATATACAGATTTTACACTAATTCAGATTCAGTAACAACTATAATTAAATAAATATATGAAGGAAAAGAAAATAATAATAAAAATAAATAAATGAATGAATTAACAAAAAGGTCATTCACAAATATTCTCATA
>CM057152.1:34209673-34219673 GCA_029962745.1 Echinometra lucunter
GAGGAGGAGGAGGAGGATTAAGAGGAGGGGAAGAGGAGTAGGAGAGGGAGGGGAAGATGGGGAGGAGGAGGAGGAGGAGGGTGAAGAGAGTAAGTAGAAGGATAAGGGGTAAGAGGAGGGGTAAAGAGGAGGGGTAGAGGAGGGGTAAGAGGAGGAGGGGAGGAGGGAAGAAAAAGAGAAGGAGGAGGGTTAAAAGAGGAGGAGGTAGTAGCAGGAGGAGGAGGAGGAAGGGGTTAGAGGAGGAGGAGGAGGAGGAGGGGAGGAGGAGAAGGTGGTGCTGGAGGATTAGAAAGAGGAAAAGGTGCAAGAGAGATGAGAGAGGAGGAGAGGAGAGGAGAGGAGAAGAATGAAGAGATAGTGAAGGAAATGAGGAGGATATGGAAGGCTAAAGAGAAGTAGCAGAGGGGGAATCAAAGGAGCTGAAGACGACTACACAGATGGTATTAAAATGGAAGCACGCTGTAATAGGAAATTATTCGAGGTCGAGATGCCATGCAATGATGAAGAACTTCAAACAATATTGCCACTGCTATATGCAATAAAACAATGCAATGGATCAAGTATTTTGCTAAGTTTATTTCCATAAACAACAAATAAAACAACAAAAAAATAAACACACACACCCACCTAGGCCACTCCCACACAAACACACACGTTATCCCGGTATTATGATTTGCCGTAGTAAAAGCTGATTACGCAGTACGAAATACTTCTCACAGGCACCCCTTCAATTCATTTTGCCTATAGAGGAGGGGTACCTTGAGAAGTTGATCAGGGGGCCATTAATGTGATACATCTCTCTTTGTCATTCATCTTAGTTTATTGTACGTGACTGAGCCCCGTTTTATAAAACTTGATAACAAGTTTTATGAAACAGGGCTCTGGTATCCCTGGACCCTCTCATATTACATGGATTGACCAATCTCTTGGATACAAAAGAGGAAACAAAGAGGCTAAAAAATTTTGCCCAATCTTGTTAAAAAGTATTGGAATGAGATGAAGACAGTGGGCGAATGAGTCAACATCTAACCAAGATGAAGTATTAGTTTACATGATTGCCATAAATAAAGTCATCATGCAAAGCTATACCTGGAAAATATTGATCAAACTACACGCTGACCTTCCAAACACCCAGTTCTCCTATTGCTTCAACCAGCGACCTTTCAAAAGTGGGCTAAATCATAGCCATGCTTCAATCCTTTCATACACTCCATCGCACAGCATTCATTACAAATCATGTCAAATCAAATATTGCACTCATTTTTGTATGATACTCGTAATTCAACACTCGCACAACTGGCACAAGCACTGCACTCGATGTTCTAGACATCAAAACAGTAACTTTGAATGATTGATTTTTATATCTGTCTTCTCTTTTGACAAGCCGAATCCTCAGATTTGATCTATATTTGACATGGCATTCCGCATGGACAATGACAAGCGCCTTTAACGGAGATGATCTCGCTTCCACCTGCTTTAAGAAATACCTTCTGTACCTCTTCAGTGTCTGCAGGCAACGTTGAGTATTTGGTTTCATTCGAATAATTTGATTTCTTTCCAGTTTTTAAGATAAAATCTTGAAAACATCTCATTGCGGTATTAATGTTTATTTACACAGAAAGGCAAATGCATGTTGAAGACAAGACAACTGCAATGATAATTTTTCTCATCTCTTCTGGCACTCTCTTCCTGAAATTTTATTAGATTAACCCTCATCCCCCTATCAACTTTTCCTCTTCCTCCAGCCCCCCTACCTATATTCTCCCATCCTGCCCCTCTTTCTCTATGCTATTTACCCAATCCTCATGCTTTCTCATTACATTACTGAGGCAAACTCCGCAAACACTCATACAGAAGATGATTAAACGTAAAGATATGAATAAAGAGGACAGTAGTATGAAAAAGTAAAAAACAATGAGCAGAATATTCAGAGAAAATATGACCCCCCCCCCCCCCATGGAAACGATATAAACCAGACTTTGGAACATCTCTTGCTGTTACAGCATGATATCTTGTATTTTATTTGAGAATAATCCTGATGCCTGGAGATCAAATAAAATATTTGTTTGCATAAATATCATGGCACACAGATTTATCATAATTACAGTCCACTATGGATAACTCTATACATACACAAACCTCTGATAAACATTTCAGCACTTTCACGACACAAAACCATGGGCTAGATCAAACACTACTGGTGTTCTAGTTAACATTCTTGTTCTTAGAACAAAGTGACCTACCACATTTTAAAATCTGGTGCTTGAATTAACACCATTGTTATTCAATATGATGCTAGTTTGTTGTAAGGTGACTTCATACAGCACAAATTGGTCTAAGATACAATACAATTGGTGTTCAAATAACACTAATTTTGGTTAAGCGTTGAAAATGGGTGTTAAATTGAACACTTCTGATAATCTATCTAGTACTTTGTCAGTGTATAGGTGACATAATAATGATGTCCTATAATACTACACTCCCTTAATCTTGACACCACATGTGTTTCATAGGTCAAAATGATGGTAGAGGGAAGAATATGTGCTGCACATTAACAGTGACTTTAGACACCTGATGAAATAACAACAGGTGTTTAATCAAACACTTGACTAAATCTTACTGTAGCACTTTTCTTGGAGGAAAGTGAGCTTTCAAATGGCATCAATGCAAAGTGAACAGCTAAGGTGTTTGATCAATATGCGCTGAAAAGAATGTAATCAATATGTGCCCAATAAATGGAGCATTCAGATTTCCTGTCATCCATCCCATCTAATATCAAACAATACATATACTTATACAAAGCTGTTTATTAGAAAATCAAATTAAAATGAGTGATACAAACTCAATGATAAACGGGTACCTATATTTTATTATTCTAATTACACCAGATACCTACCCATTGTAAACTCACAGGATATCAAGCAAATTATAAATACATTCATAATATCATGTACACTGTTGTTTTGGGGAGGCTTAGTAAAATGAAATAGGCGATAAAAAGCATTTCTTTTGAACAATGGCCAATCAACATTCTTCTTTCCCTTATCAAGGCCTTTCTGACTGTGTTACAGCAAGTGTGACCTAGTGTCCAAATTACAGTATCTGGTTCATAATGCCCTCGCTAGCGAGATCCATGATAAGTGAAAGATAATTTTCAATTGGCCAGAAGCAATCTATTGTTCGAGAAGTGCCATGTTAAGTGCCACTACATAATGCATATCTACCTCAACATGCCAACCGCCAGAGAACTTTCTCTCCAAGTATCGTTAGAACAATAAACATTAGCATATAATACTAGAGATCTCACATTGCACATTAAACATAGAAATGGAATGATTTCTACATATTTCATTCACTGAATACTTGAATAAAAACATAAAAACACAGAAACATTCAGAAAATATAAAGCAAGTACTGTTGACAATTATACCGACAAGATAAACAAATTGTGCTATTCTTTGACAATCTGTAATATTCCAAAACATATTCATAAATACATGTCCCTAACTTTCTAATCTTTAATGATCACATCTCTGCTATAAGTCATAAGTACTACAATTATTATAGCATTCAATACTTTGACATACCAGCTATATCTAAACCTACAGTAATGAAGTAATATTATTTTGTATAATTCTGTTTGTAAGATATACACAATGCATAGTACTGTCAACAATTTCACCAACGAATTGACAAGAAGTTTTCTAACCATATATCACACAATTTCATCACACAATGAAGAAATTTTCGTAAAAAGAAAATGTACAGTAGCAGAGTCAGAGACAGGTTAAAAACTGGCAAAATTTGTGGATATTTCACAGATAATAGGTTCATATCCATCCATTACCACAGAAATTTCATCCTAAGGATGGTAATTTAATGTCCTTTCCATAGAACACTATCATCAGTCATGATATAAATGCAGAATACACTTCTCAAATGAAAGGTATGCTCGTTCAGCATGTAATTAACATTATGTACATGCAGAGGGAGATTCATACAGAGAGCAAATCAATTGGCTGCCAATGCGGTGAAAAAAATTAGAGTCAGATGCTACCTATGCTTAATGAGGATCTAGAGTTTTTTAAAAATTTTCAGTCCTTTAATTTTAATGGTACTGGATCTGCTCTTGCTTCATGTGACAAAATACTTTTATAAATTTACATAATTTGTGTATTGGATAGAAAACAAAAATAATGAAGTGATTCCACTTTCAATCTAGCAAGAAGGCCCAGCAGAAAGCAATACCCAATGTTTCTTTTATTCATGACGAAATATACAACTGGACAAAGCAATTTTCTGCATTGTGCATATTTCAGAATACCCCATCACACTGCCTTTCTCCCACATGCACAACACATATACATATCGGCCTGCTTTTCTAAGCATTGAATGCACTGTCTGAAACCGCACATGTCATTAACTTTTATAACCATGAGATATTACACCAATGAATGAGAAATATTACTACTGTCCTGCTACATCTGAAGCAATACAAAAGTGGATGATGAATTTTTTAGCAGCAGAGCTCCCCAGTTCCATTAACACGGCACCAGCATAAATCAGGTTGACCGATTTCGACAGGGGCTTTTTCTGACTGATACAGAGGGGCATGGCACTTTTGAACAAAATGGTGGAGGTGATTTTTTCGTATAGTATGAACCGAGGATCAAGTCCATACTCACCCTTCATTTAAGCTGCAAAAGCGCAATCAGATCCAAATGAAATTTTTAAAAGAGTTTTTGCTTTTCTGACTCTCTGCCAACAGCATATTTTATAGTTAGAGCTTGAATATATTATCTGTATCACTTCACAAAACATTAGATAATGCAAATCTGGCCCTCACCTGACTAAAGTTCAATTCCTACCTCTGAAAATTCATAAGGCATGCCAACCCACAAACGTGTGATACCACATGACAATTTATAGCCAAATCTTTGGTATTTGTGAACATTTCCAAAAAATTTCAACTTAATTTCAACCTTAAATCTAACACTTTACCTACCCCTAACCCTCAATAATACCTAAAACAAACCAAACCACAGTCCAGGCCATTGTCTTATATCTTTCTATCACATTCATATCCAAAGCAAACACTGGATCACTCTTTAAAAAGCCCTGATTAGCAAAATAAAACACTTCAGCTATTTGCATCTAATCCATGAAAAACACTAGTTCATCATTACATTTGACTGATTTTGTAGATGTACCTAACTTACTTTTTGTTAAAAATGCCATCCACGAGCAAAGCATTTCATTATTATCGGTGACACAGATATGAATCGACTCCCAGGCCAGCTTCATCATATTCTCACAATGAATGTTTGATCTCTCAGAATGTCAACACACTAGTCACCACTCCTCAATATCTTACTCGTGATAATTATGAGGTGACATTATATTCTGGTCCATAAATGCTTTCAACAAAGGTAGTAAAAAAAACCCAGGTAGTTTGACAAGCTATTCATGATTTGCAATTGATACAAGCACCAGTACCTGTCAACCATGACTTACAGATAACCTTATTTTAACAAAGTAAGATATCTTCTTTCTGTATCATTCTCCTTCTCCTCTCAAAAAAACCCTGATAATTCTTGCACTTAATTTGTGATTCTGTTACATCACAAAAAGAGCACATTTCTCAGATTTTTTGTTTTAAAGTAGGTGACAAATATAAAAATACTACTAATTTTCAATTGCTACAAAGGAGTCCTTTATAACTGGTGGTGTGACATTCCGTTTCATTTCAAGTAATCTTATATTCTCTGTTTAATTTTCATGAAGAGGATTTCCAAGAAAATAATAGTTTATCTGTTTCTCAATGTGTGTATAAAACCTGTTTGAAGACAGAAGAGCATTTATCATTTGTTGTAGAGAAGCTTGAGTTCTGGGAAAGGTTAAAAAAAAATCACTTTGTAAGAATGATAAGATTGCTCTTCAAATGCTAACATATTTGAAATATGGCATCAGCCTGTGTGTTTGCCCCCCAATTCGTTTTCAGTCCCATATACCTATTTATGTGTGCAGTACATGTGCTTATGAGCAAGATTAAGTTGGTTTCTTTTCATTCTAAAATTTTTTTAGAAAAATTCAGAACCTCAAGGCATACACCAATTTCTATGTACCACTTGATTTGAACCTTTACCTATTTCTTTGACAGCAGTTTCAATCATATAATAATCACATGACCAGTATTCAAGTTCATATCTTCAAAGAATATGAATTAAAACCCTTCAAGCTCTGAGTAGACTATACGTTCAACATGTAGTGTATTTATTTCTATTACAGTACTTTACTTCTATTATACCCTATAGCCCTCATGTAACAAGAAACCCAGGATGCAAGTGATAATGTATAAAATATTCATTGTTTTACAGTCCTGTAAAAGGTTAAATATCACTCTCTTTGAGCTATTCTTTCTCTATGACACAGGTGTAAATATGATAGATAAAATTGCAGCTCAGATTCTTGCCTGAAACTCATAAAATGATTTTTACGAATCCATTAAAAGTAGGCCAAATATCCCTTCAGCTAGAAAGAAATCATAAGGATCTTCTCTCTCAAAATTGTGAAATGTATATCGCACAATTCAGCTGCCTCAATTGCTTCTGTTATCATGCATGGGGGTTCATAATGAAATCAATTGGACAAGATACAATTTCCTAGACAATATATACCTCAGTGTTGAGCAGGAGGCAGAAACCAATTTCTGTGACCCACATATCCGTTCGCTTCTCAATCAGAGCATGGAATATATGATACTATCTGACCCAGTTGTAACGGAAGAGGGGAAATTTATGAACATAAATGACATCCCTAGCTATCATGACATGTTTGCCTGGCATTCAGAGACACCTGGTGCAGTTTAGGAAAAAACAGGTTATTAGGAGAAAAAAACAAGATGGGAAGGGTTGAGTTGGGCTTGTTACCCCTCAATCAAAAGAAGGAACTACCCATGACCAATGCATATTTAAGACTTCATAATGGCTACATCCCCTTTTATACAAGTAGAGGGATTGGGGGGGGGGGGGGCTGAGATGGGCTGGTTACCACTAAGTTAAAAGAGGGAGCTACCCTTGATATTGAGGATACAATGTCATCACATCCCTCTATATGCTCTGAGTGCCATTCCTAACTCTTTGACAGAACACAGTACATGTATCTTAAAAGCCTTTCCATAAAATTTATGGCTCATGTTTAATGATTACAAAACATAGCTAGGTAAGTATTGTTGCTTATTAGTTCCCCTATCTCTAATACATTACCTTATTTTCAACCTCTCTGGTTATCACAATATCTTATTATCATTATTATTATTATCATTATTGTTATTATTATCATTAATGTTATTATTATTACTATAATCATTATTATTACCATTATTATCATTATCATTACCTAAATCATTCTTTTTCTCCTTCTTCTTCTTCTTACTATTGTTATTATCATTATCATTATTATTGTCCTCATTATCATAATTATTGTTATCATCATTGTTATTATTATCATCATTTGGGATATTCCGGTACTACAGGCTGAATTGCACTTCTCTTCATTGCCTTAATTACAGACCGGGAAACTGATGAATGAATCAACAGGATGCATACTTTCAAGTAACATCCCGTAAAATTTTTTCATTGAAATTAGAAAATCTATTTGCTCAGGCTACTCATTCCGCGAGTTAATACCAATTAAGTAAAACCAGGATTACATATAAGCTCTTTATCCTGGGCAGCAACATTCCCAAAGATTAGACATGATATTAATGCATTCCATGGCTTCATCTGTCCTTGCTCAATGCTAATGAATCAATGGCAATTGATTCCCATCTCATGTAGATAGTGACATGGGTGTCAACTTGTTTATTAATAGGGGGGGGGGGGAACCGGCCAAAAATTTGCTGATGAGCTAAAAAAAAAAGGAAAAAAAAAGATAGGGGAAAAAAAGGGTCCTCAGCTTAAGATTTTGTGGACATACCTAAAAACTTGCTGACAATTTTTTCTTGGGTGTCTCTTTTCAAAAAATTCTTTTGGACATATCTATTGGCTTTTCAGGTATCTTTTTCCACCAAACTTTTCATTGGGGGAAGGGTCATACCTCATACCTATTATGTTCCCTACCTTAAATTTTTTTTTTGAAGGGGACGTGATCCCCTTTCCACCCCTGACTGACGTCCATGGATAGTGATATATCATGCATGCCATCAAGGCCTTGAACCTATAACAAACTTTCTGCTTTCTGCACATTTTGATGTCCTCTCTGATATAGCATGCTTCATCAAATTTAATAGCACATTCTGCTAATGAATCATTATGATATATTCCACAGAAATAAGAGTTGGTGATTATAAGCACTGAAATATATGAAAGATAGCATTATGTGGTTAATGGCCATTTTAAAGTTACTTTGGATGACCTTCCTGCTTTTGTGCATTTTCATTTTCAAGTCTTGTTGTATGATTCATTGACTGCACACTTTTCCAAATTAACTGACACAAAGATATGGGTACCGGTATGTATTCATGCCATGAAATTTATAAATGATATCACAATGAATATACCAAAATACCGATAGATCAGTCATTTCATGTTGTTCACTCAACAAACTGATAGAACATTTCACTAATGAACATGCAAAAAATATCTATAAGATGAAACTTGTAAAACAACTTGTTGAGCAATAATCGATCATGTTCAGGAAAATATAAAATATGGCAAGAAAAATTACATTCATCAATAAAAAAGATGATTCTTGATAAGTACTTGCCACTGCGACTAATTATTAAGATAATGTTTTCAAAGGAAGAGAGACAAGTTTGTTAATAGCTGCCTCAAATTTGGTTTAGATAGCCATAATTTAATTTGGCACTGTGCAATAAACTTAGATTTAGTTATTCTATTCTCACATGGTCTTCAATTCTGAATAATATGAATATATGACATATATGTGGATGAAATAACTGAAATTTACTTGCATAAATGGCCTGCAACTTTTGAAGAAAATAAAACAGTGATAGGGCAATATTTACAGTTATACGCCACTTAGTCCAAATAGAATATGTACTTATTTATGTCAAAATCTTTTTTTTTTAAATGGGGGAGCCTTATCTCTAAAGAGTATAGCAAATCCACTTATTAATCAAACATGTAATGAAATCTTCTTATACTAAAAATAGAAAAGTGAGGAAATAACTTTCCAATCATTCAAGTTGCAAGAAATATAAAAGAAATGCAATACTCTTTTATCAAGCAAGATAACTTTGAATAGACTTGAAGAATATAAGAATTATAATACATACCCACTTGTAGTGCTTCTCATCATAACATCTATTTCTATGTTAATCTTTTATATCAATACAGATAAGCATATATTGCAACACCAGCGTAACATATATTCATTCCAATATATAGATACACATCACTTCTTACCTTGAATTCATTTCCTATACTTCTGACGTAGTGTCATATCTTTCCACATACTTGTAAATATATACTATTAATTCTCTTTCAGCATAGAAACTTGGCCATCTGTACACTGTACATTATATTTTTCATCCTAATTTTCTGGAATGGGCTTGATTTTCAACCACTCCAACCCTAATCACACTGCATTTGAAGGTTTGATTTCTATACTATACTTGCCAGTCACTAAGCAACATCCTGGGTAACACATTTAACCACCAACATCGGCTCTGCACTACTAACCTTGACTCGATTTAAAATTGGCTTGATCTTATATGCTTAAGTTAAATATCTGCCTACCGTACCTACCAGCTTGTATAATTTTTTTTTTCTTTCTTCCCCAACATAAGCCACTTCTAACAAATAGTAATAATAATAATAATAATGGTGGCTTCTTGTAAAGCGCTCAGGTCCAATTCGTCGTGATGCCCATGGCGCTCCAATATTATTTCGCCAGTCATACCTCATAAGCCGAATATTGGTTCCCCATTTACCCCCGGGTGGAGAGTGGCAAACGTGGATTAATGTCTTACCAAAAG
>CM057152.1:34224673-34264375 GCA_029962745.1 Echinometra lucunter
CTTAGGTAGCCTGAACAGAGGGTCAACAACAACAAGGCTGCAGAAATATGATGCATAAAGGCTCACAGAGGATTTTTTTTGTCTTATGTGTTCGTAATGAAGTTGGACCTACAAGCAAACTCCTAATTCGTTTCACATGATTACACGATGATGTTCCATTCCATTACACTGAAGTTATGCTAGAAATAATGGTAGCTAATGGGTACATCATGATTTCATTAGTTTAAACAAGAGTGGACTAAAATGCGCAATGTCATAAAAACAACCATTTTCCTCCACTCCTTCCCCTTTCTCCTCTCCTCATCCAATTTTTGTTTAGCATCATAGTTTCACAAAGGTGAAAGTCTCAAAAGTTACATAAACATGATGATGCAAGACGATATTCTACTCTTTTCTTTTTTTTTAATCAATACTTTTTGTTGCATACTTCTCTATATGGATACTTCATCTATCTAAATTCAAATATCTTTTCACAATATTTTATTCTTTATTCATTCATCCCTCGCAGGAACTCCTGAAGATTGTGGGAAATGAACTCAGCGGAAAAAAAATTGTTAAGTCAGTGCCAATATGCTCAACCTTGAAGTAGTGCAATTGAGTTGCAAAATGTATTTCTTGATGTATAGCTTTCAGCTACTCTTTACCGAAAAAATCATTGGGAAAAAAAAATCCCCATCGATTCAATTCTTTTCAATACATTCTTTATGAAATCCATCCCATCTTTTTATTGATTAGCTGACTTTCAGTCTGTTGTTCAATACCTGTCTGCACTCTCCCAGAAGTATTAGACACAGGAAAAAAAAAAAGATAATGAGCACCTGCTTGAAACAAGAAAGAATTGGTAGTCCATCAATATGCTTCTATAGATCTGTAAACAGGTTGAGATTTGTTTCACAGAATAACAGGTATGACTATAGTTGCAGAGAGAAAAAGATAAATGGAGAAAGAGAAAGAGATAGAGAGAGATGGAGACATAGAGAGAAGACATAGTGAAAGAAAAAGGGAGAGAAATAAAGATAAAGGGAAATGTAGAGAGTGAGAGAAAGACAAAGGAAGTTCAAGGAAGAGAGAGAAACAAAGATAGAAAGAGGGAAAGCAGTGGAGTCTAGGCATACAATATCCTCAGAACCTTGGATACATGTATCTATCGGAAGAGTTAAACAGACAGCAGCTAAATCAACAATGCATGATGGGATACAAATTCCCACTTGCAATCCAGGCCTTGCATGCTGTAGACACTCCTGCTGTAACTGGAATATATCTGTTGAATGAGATCCTCTGTATCAAGTTCAACATTCAAATCAACCACTTTACCTTCTGCATGCTTACATCTATCAAACATCTATGCACTAGACAATCAATGAAAACAGAAAATGGAGAAAGGCAGATCTGTAGACTTCTCAAGTTCCTTTTGACCCTCTCTCCTCCTACATCTCCCTATTGCTTCATTTATGTGTGTTTTCATTTTTCATTTTCTCACTCTATCTTCCATCTTCCCTAATCCTTTGGAAAGCAACCACTGATGTAAAAAAAATGTTATTATCACACCTTTCACTAGATCTCTCCCTCTCTGTTGCTCAATTGTATTGTTATTTTTTTTTATCTCTCTCTCTCCTTCTCTGTCAGGGTCTATTTCTAACTGTTCTACCTGTCGGTATTTTAATCTCTCCTAATCCTCTTCAGACAAATGATGTTTGAAGTTACAGAAAGACCTGCATATGTGTGTGTGTGTGTGGGGGGGGGGTGTCTCTTTCTTTCTTCCTTTATGTCTCTGTATAGATCTGTCTTCCTCCCTATCAATATTTTCATCTTCCCTGCTCCTGTATGGAGTACAATATAGCTAGGACACATGAGCAGAGACAGACCTTGTATGTCACCTAGTCACAGAGGAGCACACAGACCATGCTTGGCAAATGTCAGATTTGTGTGCTTGGGGGGGGGGGGGGTTCAAGTTTTTTTTTTTCTCTCTCTCTTTCCCCCTTTCCCTCTCTGTTCTATCTTTCTCTTTTATTTCTCTTTCTTTCTCTATTTCTCTCTCTTACTCTGCCTTTCTCTGTCTCTATCCTCTATTCTCCTCTTTCCCTCTATCAATATTTTCATCCTTTCCAATCCTCTCTGGAGTTACAACGCTAGGATGTAAGGCAGAGACAGACCTGTAGATCTAGTCAGTCAGCTGGGAGTACACAGACAATGCTTGGCAAATGTCATTCTCGCATATCATACTTCACCGAGACCTGGGAATGTTTATACCACTATCCATCCTTGGTCCATTCTATACGCACTGTTGATACCCAGCTCTTAGTATGGCGCAATCAAATACTCACTGGATATACCGAAGAACCGATCTTTACCAGAAAGTCTCATGTAACGGAAAAAGCTACCCCACTATCTCAATTTTACAGGAAACAAGTAGCAAAATAACATTGATATTCAATGTAATATTGATGTTGTTAATGATGATGATAATGATAGTAAAGATGCTTATAAAGACAACTACCATAATGACAGTTCCATTCAACATGCATAGGTGAACAACTAAAAAACAAAATCTGCAGAAAAGCATTATTGATTAAAACCTCCAGTGTCCTGAAACAAATGAGAAGAAATAACAGTATGACCACGATAAAAAGATATAAAATGTTGACATTTTGCATAAACATGGAAGAGTGCCTTGATTGATATTAAGCTACATTTCATTGTTGCATTATTCAATATTAATAAGGAGTCCTATTCCACATTTGAAATAAATGATACATAATACATGACATAATACATGAAAATAACTCCTCTTTGATTATAATGGCATACATGTACAGTTCCTGGAGGCACTAGGTCAGTGAGCTTAACAGAACTCTAAGACCCCTTTTACACCAAGCCTTGGGCCGTGGCCGGGCCGCGGCCCAAGGCTTGGTGTAAAAGCTCAAAAATCAAATGCGGGGCCAATTTCGGACCAGCTCTGGAGGTAGTCTTGGCCGCGGCCAGTTTTGGTGTAAACGCGGAGCGGGGCCAAATGCGAGGCCATCTTCCGTTTTCAATGACGTCATAAAGCCAATATTGTAGAATTACAAACCGGGCGCGCAGGGATAAAAAAGGCTTTGTCAAATTGTAGAGCGCTCCTACAACGAAACTTTGAAAGGATCTAGATACAGGCCGTGGCCGCAATCCCGGTGTAAACGCACAAAATTGCGGGGCCGGGCCGGTGTAAAAGGGGTCTAATTTGGCTCAAAAAGTATGTGTACAAGTAAAGTTAATACTCATTTGGGTAATTCAAGCATCCTCATAGTGACATCTTTGGTAGAAGACATCCACATTGGAAAGCAAGAGCACAAGAGGAAGATTGAGTTGCTAGCACAATGAGTACTTCAAAGTTTAGGGATTGCAATCTCTTTTCAGCTAAATCGAATGCTGACTCCTTTCACAGAACATCAATGTTCCATCACTTTTTTCTTTTCTACAACGACTGAAGCTGAAAGTGGATAGATGGACAGAAAGATATGGAAGGAAAGTTGCTACGCAGGCAGCGAGTCGTGGCTCAACAAGTATGTGCAATTTTATCAAGCGAATGATGTGCAAATGATCAGATGTCTGTTTTTCACTGCTATTTTTGCATCAAGCAAAGGTCATTGCTTATTTTAGAGAGGTAACTTCATCAGTAGGCCTCCTCGCTTCCCGTCTTTACCACAATCCAACCAAAAACAGGGCCTCGCTATCTTCCGCAAATCAAACTTTTTCATTTCATTCTAGAGTGGGTTCAGTATGCTTAGTATGCATGTACAGTGTATTTGTCTTAGAGTGAAGAAATTTGCTTATATTGTGCATTCATCTACTTTACAAATGTCCTAAAACCACATGTGGCAGAGTTTAACAAGTGTTTAGAAAAAGTTTTAAAAAATAATGGCTAGGCTTGTGTACATTTGTAAGATTTTATAAGCTTTTGAAGAATGATTTAGAAAAAGAAAAGTGATGTAAATCTTGCTGTAATCAACTAGGAATTTGTTAAAGATTCTCAAATTTGTGGTCCTTACTCTTGTACCAACCATTTACCATCTGTTCACAAAGGACGTTAACCCACTCAATACTAGCACAATATAACTCGGGATGGGGTCTATGGAAAATTCATATGAAAGCATGCTCAGTAGGCTAATATTGACAAACTCCTGTTTCAAGCAATGCTTTCTTGCTTTTTAAGTGAAATTATCTTCCTTTAATATTCTGGTCACATCGTACAACATCTTATAATTCACCTCACAAGTGGGAAGGGATTTCATTTCTACTTTAATGACAGAATATTCATATTTCTCTAGGATGCAGTGGGATGAAAATGTATATTTCATTTTTGATATGAAGTGGGAGATATAGTCTAGTATGCAAAAAAATAGAATGTTTCTTTAGGAGAAAAAACTACATTTCATTAATATAATCAGTGGAAAAGTCCTTTACAAAATGAAAAGAATATTCTCATTTTTTCATTCTAAAAAATACATCATCTAATTCTCATAATAAAGGGAGAATATTAGTCATCTGCTCACAAAGGAACATAATATTCACATTAGTCTGTCTGATATGATATCAATAATTCAATAGGTTACCTTCTACAAAAGAGTACGATATGATAGCAAATGAGTCATTGCACTGAAATTAATTTATTCATATGGATAATCAAAGAGGGAATTTCTTTCACTACAGAATGAATCACACATGCCTAAATAAACTATAGTTTTATGTCAACTAAATACGAAATATCATTTACATCTAATTGGGCTTACATGGATGGTTTTGGGAGATGTCTTACTTTCAGTCATAGTCATCTGTGAACTCTTTTCATTAAAACCTTAATTCTATACATTAAAAAAAAAAATGTTTATATTAACTGTCATGAAAGGGGAATATATCAGAGATGGCTAATGTGTATAAATCACTGAATCAAATGAAAGTCATGATTAAGGTCATTGAGTTATATACACCAAACAAAAACATATATCGTCTGTTTGGAGCCAAAGGGCGATAACTCATATGCTTTAACACAAAGTTAATGCCCTTCTGGCTCTGAACAGATATGTTCAATCATTCGCAAAATACACAAATATATTTTCAGGAGCAATGTTATACCATCCAACCTTTCATTTTCATTCAACTTCAACAATGGGGCCACTGCAGATTCAACAGTGACTACTAATATGATCAACTCCAAAGCTATGTCACGTACCTCGTTAAAAAAAAAAAAAAAAAAGGACATCTTTTCATCTTTCTCCCCTCCTTGGCAAGGATCCCCAGGTTGGCTGGTAAGGGTTGCTCTACAATTTCATCCATGAATCACTTTCTGCTCAGCCATGTTCTCTAGTTTTCACCTTTGATATTTGCTATCCTCTCTTTATGTTTTGTCCTGTGTTTATACGGTGGAGGCTGTCAAGATGATGGGAGCAGTCTTGCATACAGTGATTCAGTCATATAAAACCCTGTTCATACGTGCTTCGTATCCTTAAACTAGTCACAAAATGTTCTTGCTTTTTCATGGATATAGAGTCTAGTGACAGAAGCAGATATGCCAGGTACCATGGAATAATGTATCATTTTGCTTCCTGAAAATTTTACACCCATTTTATGACTTTTTAATACCCTGCTGGGTCCCATAATAGATATAGTTCTGGGTTCTATTAAGTGTTTGGCAGATATTCTTATTGAATGTTGCATTTGCAAAACAGAAGAAATATTATGGCTCATGCAGTGAAGGATATAGCTTCGAGGGTCTAACCTTCATGCTGGGTAACCATAATGCAAGGTGGTGCTCAACAATCTTAATGAATACTTCATCACTCCAAATGCACAATACTGCAATATCATGGTATTATTGTGATATTGCCTAGCTTGATCTCTCTTATATGGTAAATATTGAAAGCTATATGTATACAGGAATATTGTACTATTTTCACATGTGAACAGGGTTTAACACATCTGTGTTCTATACATGCTAGAAATGAACCCACTGACTACTGAATTTTCTCATTCTCCATGGATGTAATACAAGGCCTACCCAGTTCACATAGGCAATGGGCTGGTCACCTTGGGGGAAGCACCTTTGACCAGTAATCTGTGTGTAACAAATTAACAACAAATCAAGTGTCTGAAAAGGATATCATGCACAAACTTGTTTCCGGATGACTGTTTGGTCATTTCATTCATGCATAAAGAGTATTGCTTCAGTTGGAATGCTGTTTGAACAGCACTCTTTATCAAATATACTATTGTTAGTAATTCCATTTCAAAAGAACAGATTTTTTCTCTTGAGCAGACAGCACTACTGCTGGTAATTATATTTCCAAATAAGAAATTTCTCTCTCAGTCTTTTGAGAGCCCGAGGGGATTAACTCGTTTGTCATTTGGCAAAATGTTAACCCGCTGACTACAGAATTTTTCTTCTTTAATACATGAGCTGTCCGGTTCCAGTAGGCGATGGGTAAATACTATTCTTGCTCACAACATATAAGCAATTTGATGGTTCGGCAGACAGAGCAGTGGCCTGGTAAATTGGGAGCAACTGTTAGCTTTTTTAAGGACACAACCAAGTTTGTGCAGCAGAAGTATTCAGGTAAAGCATGTAGATTCTAAGTTGTTTCTTAGACTGAACTAAAAGCTAAAGATTCCCGAATGCATCTACTTCATGGAATGTTCTGGATACTTTCTGTGTATCGACTAAAATAAAAACAGTTGTCATGATACCATCAAAAACATAGTTTACCAAGGACAAGAGGAGTGTTTACTTGTATTGTTCTACACAAAATTAAGATCTTTACATCGAAAATAAGATAAACATGAGGGGTAAGTATGGAAGTTATATACTAATAATTTCTGGATAGCAGAAGTACTACATATAAAAATTTCTGCACATATAAACAGTTCAAAAATTTTTCAACTATTAGGTTAAAAGAAAAGATAAAAATAATGTGCTTAGGACTAAACCTGCATCAAGAAAATCTTCTTCAAGTTCTGGGCAACGAGAAGCATCTATTATCCTCCCACACAGTAGCAATCAAAACAGTGGATTCCATGGTTGATTTACTCTCCATTAATTTAATGCTACAATGCATTAATGTCTCAGTTCTAGGGCAAGGCCAAGAGCTCCTCTTTGCAAGTGAATTTTCATCTTTTATGAAATGCTTCCATCACTTAAAGGAATCTCTAAGGGGGGGGGGGGGGCTGGCAATAAAAACAAAATCATTATTCGACGGTTGACATATCTTTGGATGATGATAAGAAATCAATAGGAAGTAAGCATAACATAACATGACATGGTCAGGGGGATGATGACATCATCGCTGCTGCATCATGGGTCATCTCTACGGGCTAGAATGCTGAATTCAAGAGAGAAGATCTAGTGTTTGTGGATTCCTCCTTCCCTTCTCCTCTTCTTTATCCCCTTTCCGTTTTCTTTTCTTTTTTTCAGAAAAGAGGTAGTACACCACTTTCATAAACAATGTGCTATAAATTTTATCTGTACTGCACATGCAGCTTTTTCTGTACTGAAAACTTCTGAAAAGTTAAAAGCACAAGCTAGATTAGGAAAGTACCTTTGATCATGAACACAGATTTGACTATTTGGGTCATGGAATAAGCATCTCCACACAAAAAATAAATCTATAAAGTTCAGGTAAGCATTGTAGTACATTCCAAGGGACGGGGAGGGGGCACTCAATGTATAATGTGCTGTGGGTATGTGCTGCCAAGTTCCAATGTATTGTCAGTTAACTCCTTTAAAAGCATGTTAAGATATTATCGCTCTCTTGAACAGTACATATATGTTAAGAATAATAAATTCATTTCCTTTGATAACAGATGGAAGAATATTATTTTGATGTTAACTTGTATTATGACATTATGTTATATATTGCTATCAGCATGATTATGTTTATTTGGTTCTATTGTTTATATGAATATGTATATTTTCTGTTATGTTGCAAAGTCAGAGAAAGAATTGAATAAAGATATATCTTGAAAAAAAAAAAAAAGTTCCATTTCAATGTATAACTTTTTTTTTCTCATTGAGAAAAAAAGAAAGAAAACCATTCCAGGGCAGTGCATTTGATTCATTCTGTCATTCCGGCCATTTTGTTCCAGTCCAAAGAATATCTTATAAATAAATAAATCATAAATCTGAAAAAATGTAGTATTTCAAGAGGAAAGAAATGAAGAAGACACAGATTAACATAGAACTATGAAAAACAAAGGAAAAAGTGAGGAGATTAAGGGGGAAAGGAAACTACATAATAGGACTTTAACAAGGGTAAAATGGACAACATTAAAACCATTTAATCAAAAATATATTCAATAAAAAGAGACGTATACCTCCACAGTATGATAGCACACCAGTTGATAGCATAGACTACAAAGGGAATGGCATAAGAAGAGGGCAATAAGCAAAAGATGATCAAGATGAATGATGTGAGGAAAGTGAAGAGATGATAGTGACTGCAAGAGACTTAGACCTTGGGGTCCAATAAAGCTAGATGGATGCTATCATAGCAAAGGTGTGTGAGCATGGATGTGACACCAGGGAAGCCTCATGATTCATTGCCAAGACAAATGTTATCCTGCTGCTGTGAAACAGGCTTAAGCTGAGAGGAGAAGGAGGAGGAGGAGGAACGAGGACAAGGAGGAGAGGAAGAACAGAAGAAGGAGAAGGAGAAGGAAGAAGAAAAGAAGAAGAAGAAAGAAGAAGAAGAAGAAGATAAAGAAGAGAAGAAGAAGGAGAAAAATCGAAGAAGAAGGAAGAAGAAGAAGGAGCGGGGGAAGGAAGAAAAAAATAGAAGAAGAGAAGAAGAAGAATGAGAGGAGGAGAAGAGAGAGAGAAGGACGGAGCAGGAGGAGCAAGGCATGACAGGAGGAGAGGGAAAAGGTAAGAGGAGGAATTAAATGAACAAGAAGAGCTGGAAGAATAAAAAGAAGAAGAAAAAGGAGAAGTGAAATAAGACTGATATGCCAGAAGAGAAGAGATGCATGAAGAGAAGAAAGTGGTGATTTGATTGCTACAAACTGAAACCCTAGGGTCTAGTCAAGCTGGCTAGGTGCTATTATATAGAAGTGTCTGAGCATTTAAGCCTCCAGTATTCAGTGCCCTGGATGAATACTACCACTCTCACTGCCACAGACACTGTCTCAACACCTTAACACTCAGCAAAGGGAAATTTCCCTCTCCAATCCTTCTCAACCCTTGTTCCCTTCCAAATCTCCCCATCCCCTCCCTACCTCAC
Source organism: Echinometra lucunter (assembly GCA_029962745.1). Lineage (NCBI taxonomy): Eukaryota > Metazoa > Echinodermata > Echinoidea > Camarodonta > Echinometridae > Echinometra > Echinometra lucunter. The sequence goes on from CM057152.1 coordinate 34,233,919, forward strand.
CCGTCCATTCCTATTCACCCCTCTTCCAATCTAGTCATAGTCACACCTTTGATCCATGCTGTGATTCTCAACATCCCTGCATGCCCTGGATGAATGCTACCACTCTCACTGTGACAGAACTTCCCTACCCAATCCTTCTCAACACTTGTCCCCTTCCAAATCTCCCCATCCCCTCCCTATCTCACCCGTCCATTCCTATTCACCCCTCTTCCAATCCAGTCATAGTCACACCTTTGATCCATGCTGTGATTTTCAACATTCCTGCATGCCCTGGATGAATGCTACCACTCTCACTGTGACAGACACTGTCTCAACACCTTAACACTCAGCACAGGGAAAGGAGATGTTAAAATCAGGGCCCCGTTTAATAAAACTTATCAATAACAAAATGCAATAACTGTTATAAGCTACTGAAATCTTTGCATCTGACTGGCTGAGAGCAAATTTGTCATAGAAATGTGGCAGTTGTTACAGATAAAAAGTTATATGAAACAGGGCCCAGGGCATGGAGCTAAGGTGTGACCATGAATGCACAGGAAGAGGGAAGCATGGAGATGGAGGGATGGGATTAAGGGGGGGGGGGGGGGCTGGGGAGAGGTTTGGAGGAGAACGAGGGTTGGGAAGGGGCGGGGAGGGAAAGGTGACAAGTATTGCAGAATTTAACCTGCATTTGAGCCAGCATTTGAAAAAATTCCCTCAGAAGGCAACATATTACTTCAATATAACAATTCTAACAATTTTCATTCTATTTCACTATCAATGTGTTCCTTCAAGTGACTTGCTCATGTTTCTCGCTGCTTTCTTTCTACCCTACACCACACACATCTATTCTCATTTGTAATTCCCACTGTTTGCATGTTGATCTATTACTGAGGCTGCCAGTCATTTCTTGGAAGGTAATTTCCATCATTTCCTTCTTATTCACACCCAGTAAATCCGGTGTTTTTTTCTTCAAAAACCGTCCCTAAACTTTTTACTCCAGGACAATTATAAAGCATGTTTCCTTCTTGAAACTGAAAATAAACTTGTGACTAATGAAGTTTAGTATCATGAAAAAGGCCTTTAGGCAAGTTGAAGGTATTATTGAGTTCAGAACATAAGTTAACATAAAGGGTGCCAATTCACTTCCATTTTGTCCGATCAAAACTCCAGTATGACTTTCAAGCAAGTCCTATTATGAGATGTACTAAATCTGAGTTGTTGTTGGTATTGGAATTCCTCTTAAATAAAAGTGGATGATAAAAGGCAATAGAATAATGGGGACAAAATTGCCTTAAAAGATATGCAATAAATGTTTGTGAAGTTGGTGGCACTGTACAGAGACGAGATCCTGATGGAGATGATGCCGCAAAAACCACATATTCTCACCATACCTATACCATGGGAGAAATGTCTCAGAGATGGGACAGATAATCAATCTGAATGTCTGTGTGAGATATACAGTGCACGAGAATTGAACAGTGATGTTTCACTTGGGAGGGGTGGGGGGGGGGGGAGGGGAAGGGGGAGGGGAAGGGGAGGGGGAGGGGGAGAAAAGGGGAGATGAAAGATGTATAGGTATTATCCATTTATATATATAAAGCATATATCAAATTATATAAGATGGGTTACTTGAAACGAGGTTTCTGATCGGTCAGATGCCATTGCGTAAATCATTATATGGCCACGACCGTGCTATATAACGCGTTATATTGCACGCTAATTTGTGTACAAAATCCCATAGGAAAATGTATCGATAACTCACAAATTATCGATAATACAGAGTTCGTTGCACTTTATTAACGGGTGTTGCAATGTTTATAGTTTGGTGAGCTCTGATTCCCATCTTATATAATGCATAATACATGCTCATTGTCGTCAAATATACCGTAAAATGTGCATCCATAGATTAAGAATTTCTCTCGTGCACTATATATCACCTCGGCCTACGGCCACGGTGACATATAATGCACTTGAGAAATTCTAAAACTATTGATGCACATATTACGGTATATTCAACTTCAGAGCATGCACTATATGTATAATATCAAGTACACCAAGGGCTTCCCATTTCTATCAAAGAAAGGAATAAAAGGCAGTGATATTGCATGGCAGAGAGAGAGAGAGAAGAGAGTGAGAGGTAGACAGACAGGTAGACAATGCAATAGAAAGAGAGAGAGAAAGAGAGAGAGAGAGGGACAAAATAGGTCTGACTGGCAAATAATGCAAAAGAGAAGAGGGAAGGGAGGGAGAGAGGGAGGGAGAGAGAAACAGACAAAAATAAAGAAAGAGAGAAAGATATAGAGATATGGAGACACTATACATGCACAAATATAGAAAGAAACTTAAGATGAAAAAAAAAAATTCAAATAAGAGGAAGAAAATGCAGACAGACAATCGAGATATAAAAATGCACAAACTAAAGATCATTCTTTACATGTTTAGTATTCAAAATGCCTTCTCGGAACAAAAATAATCTTGCATTCTCAAGATCAAGTAATAAAAAGCAACAGATATCACGGAGGCAGTGATTTAGACTTCATTAGATAACCTGTCATCTTGGTGCAGCTATGATGGAGTAGGGCTTTTACAGACAGTCTACCTTAAAAAAAAAAATGCATAACAGCAAAATGTCATCCAATTAATGAGAAACAATGTGGGCGTAGAGGGCAAAGAGAGATTGCAAGTGAAAATGCAATGTTATGAACTAGTGATGCCAATTTGAATGTTGATAATAATATCAGCGCATTTCTCTTATCTCTAAATTTTGCATGTATTCATATGGGTGATCCATAACACCCTAAAATTAGTTTTGAGACTTTTCAAAAATTTTCTAAAAGATAACAAATATCGCCTGATAGATTGAATATTAAAAGATGGTTTCCATGACAGAGGCTTTGTCGGGTAGGATGGATGAATTAGCGGGAACACCTAATTACAGACACATGTCTAAATTGTAATATATATATATATATATATATATATATGATCTTTAGACAGGTGGCTATTTTGATTTGGGTCCTTTCAGTTCTCTACAACATCTTTCTCAGAAAATGTTTTTCAGGAATGCATTTCGACTGAATGTGTGTAATGATATTCTTTTTGTATTCTGTGTCTCATTTTATACAATTTAAATAAGCGATTTCTTGTACACTGTCTGTTTAAGGCAAAGGTCCCTCAACTTCATAGCTGTAATATCTACTGTCACCTCTGAGAATTAGCAACATTCCCTAAACAGAAAATCAATTTTGCATAACTGAACTCCCCTGGAATAAAATTACACCAGGGCTATAAGCATTCAATGACCATGGAAGGCTAAACCCGTGACCAGAGTTTTCCGCATGCATGATTGAAAGAGAGAGAGAGCAGGGATTCGATCAGTCACAAGTTATCACCTCGCCTGTGAGAAATTATTGATTCTTTCCCAGTAATCAGTAATTGCATGGGTTTGACCTTGGCTCCCCCATGGAAACACCCAGGCAGGGGTATTTGTGTGAGTCTTTGCCAGATAGCTTGCAGGGAATAGGTCCCGAAGCAAGTGTCTGATGGGTGCAAGTATCAATTTCACATGAGACATGAGATAAAGCAGGGAGATGGGAAGGTGAAAGAAGAGAAAAGACTACAGTAGATTCAGGGGGAAAGGAAATGGATAAACAAGAATGCAGGCGAACAGGTACAGATTTATCAAAGCAATTGAAGAGAATGAGTAGATTGGGAGAGTTGTGCACTCTCAGAAAAGTTGGTTAAAAATCAGTAGGTTGGTTCAAATATGCACCGACCAACTGTTGGTTAAAAAAAAATCCCCATATGTTTTACATACAATTTTTTTAAAATCAACAGTTGGTCTGTGCATATTTTAACTAACCTGATAATTTTTCTGAGAGTGTGAGAGAAAGACAGAGAAAGAAAGACAAAGAGAGAGAGAGAGAGAGAGAGAGAGAGAAAGAGAGGGGGGGGGGGGGGGGCGGAGGGGAGGGGAGAAAATGAGAAAGACAGTGGTGGGGATGATCATGTTTGTGTATGCTTGCCAAAGGCAGAATGTACCAAGTGGCAATTAAAGAAAAGGGAGAGAAAAGCTGCAATGGTTTAAGATTCTTACAAAACCTACTGAACTTAAGAATTAACCCAGTAAGTACTAGGCCATAACCTGGGATAGAACCCATGGAGAATGCATATCATATCTAAACACATGGCATCCAATGAGTTAAGCCAATATATCCAAGGTAGATATGAAGTCATTGCAGCTATGATCAGCAGCATTTGATTTCTAAACCAAATCATGAAATTATCTGCTCTCCTGGGCAACACATAGCATCTCATTTCCAGAGTACAAAAACATGTGCATAAATACAATGGTCCTAAAAATATGTAAGAAAGAGAATATTGATTGAGACTGAGAGAAATAAAGAAAAAGGCAGAGGAAAGAGAGAAAGAGAGAGAATGAAGAAATTACTATTTGCTATGAGCACTGTTTCATAACTAAGCAAAATCAAAGAATTTGCTGGTCTCCTGCAGCATGCAGCATCTAATATAACATCTCATATCATCTCATAATCAGGAAAATGATACAGAAAATATGTAACAAAGAGAATTATTGATTGTTTGAAGACAGGAGAGGAAAATGAAAGAAGGGAAGAGAACAGGAATAAAGATTACGATCAACAATACAACAATAAGCAGCCTTTCATGTCAAAACAATATCACAAAATTTGTAGTTCTCAAGAATGAAGTTATCATCTCACTCTTTATGCAAAAAAAAAAAAAAAGACATTTATTTTAGCCTATGCCATTAAATCATGGTTTAAACCTCTGCCATGGAGTAAAATAAAAGAGTAAACAAATGCACATGAGCGTATTGTTGTCTGCCCATTAGACAAGAGAAAATGCATGTACTGCACGTATGGAGGTTTGACCCATGGCTTAAAATAAACCGTTTCGGTGAGTTCAGGCCTTAGAGTGAAAGGAAATGTACATAATAAGGGCTACAAAAACTGAATAATTAGAGAATATTGATCAATCAAGAACGGGAAGAACAAATGAAAGAGGAAGGGAGAGTGGCAGAGGGAATCAGTAAACAATCGTTTGATTACTAAACCATGTCATATGATATGTTTCTCTACAGCATCATGTAAATCATGTTATTCTGAGTCTAGAAAGAAACACATATAAATAAAATGGGGGACTGGAAAATCATTTAAGAAAAAAGCAGTAATGATCAAGTAAGAAGAGGAGAGATAATGAAGGAGAATATGAAAAGAGTATATTATATAAATGTTGGAATAAGTGAGCTGGAAATATCAAAGATTTCTGAAAACTCAAATGTGAGTTCACAGGCAATATTTTTTTAATGAAAGAATGTGAAATTTGCAAAAGTATAACAATTAACCAAAAGATATTTCAAAACCAAATTTGGAATTTCAACAAAAATGGTCAACAGGATGTCACAAGATATCTAAACCCCACATTAACTTCAATAAAACATCAAACTACATTTAAGCTAATAAGTCAAATATCTGCAGTAGATGTGAAGTCATTACATGTGCTACCAACTTTGAGCAGTGTTCAGAATGAACTGTTTTCTGCAGCGAAATCATAGGGAGAGAGAAGAGGGTGAGACAGAAAGGGAGAGAGAGAAAGGGGATTAGATAAGCAAGTAAAATGAGATGGAACTATTATAAAATTTCAAGAAGGCAAACACAGGGACAGACATAGATAGGGACACAACAGAGAAAACAAAAAGAAAATATGGTCAGTGTTTTGATACAACATTATTGAACCAAAATGGATGTGTGTGCGTCAAAACGGTCTGCATTTGTGTTTGCACAGTATCCACCCTCGTGACAGGAGAGGACAAGAAAAACAAGCAACTAATTTGAGATTCAGCACCCACTAGTAGCACTATCAAGCTAGATTTTCACCAGAGCTAATTATGTGACCGTAAATGATGTGTCTGAAATGGGCAGTGCAAATGGGACACCAGCGACCCAACTTCGTTAATTTAAGACAATGCATTACGCCAGAATCCCAGTGGTAGTGCTGATACAACGGCGTAACCTGGAAAGAGCCGTGCCTCAACTCTATCGTTTTCTGGTCGCGTCTGCCAGAGTTCGATTCATCACTATGGCATAGGCCTGGTTGCAAGGAGTGTGATCTATGACTTTTTTCATCTTAAGATTCAGTCTGAGCGTAACTGGCCCTCTAGAGGCTTGCCCTTTTTGGAAACCTGATAACCATTCCATGAAGGAAGCCCAGGGGTGATATTCAAAGCAGATATGTTATGCTTCGTCTATGAATAGAAGAGTATCCTACTGGCCTTATATCCCTCTCTCTCCCCTCTCTCCATTTTCCCTATCTCTCTCTCTCTCTCTCTCTCTCTTTATCTCATTTCTATCTGTGGATATCCTAAGGAGATGTTCCTACTGTGAATAACAATGTATCCTTCAAGTCCACAATTTCCCCCTTCTCTCTCTTCCCTTCTCTCTCTCTCTCTCTCTCTCACTCTCTATCTCTTTCTTGCACGATCTTCCTCTCTCTCTCTCTCTCTCTTTATTCCACTATCTAACCTTACAACCTTAATCTCCGTTCGTATATGAACGAATACAGTGAAAGAAGGAATAAGGGGAAAATTGAAAAACAAAAATACAAAATAGTTAAACAAGCAATCAATCTACCCATGTACAGTAACTAGTGCAAAATTCTTCTTGACACATGAATGACTGTACGACAAGAAAGAGTCTATACCATAGACATATAATAAATTTACTAGATGAAAAGCAGCACGCGCGGATATCACTACGCGAATGGCATTAGGCCCCACCTCTTTCGGATCATTTGAAGGGGCTGATAAGCGTTATCGCCTTGATATCAATAACACTGTTGCATTATTCATAACTTTTGCGCGTATCAGTTTTATTGTGACACTTTGATTTTACTGCGCATTAGTTGCGCAATTGTAGCGCATTTATTGTGCATTTATTGCGCATGTTTATAGCTGATGGGCGTGATGTTTTAAACTATGCACATACGCACGCCACTCCTTGGAATCATCTTACAAAATGAATTATTCATTTTTGATCATGAATATTGATGGATGCTTAGGTTGGCCTTCTAATGGATCTGGACAAAATGGCGGAGTGTTAGGGGCCTTGTCAATACATACACACTATGAAAAAATCAACAGGCACTCCATTTGAATGTTTTTGAAGATCACAAAAGAGTTTATCAAGCAGCACATGAATCAATACACCAAATAAAAGAAAGATTGCCAAAAATGAAACCTTTTTATATAGTTTCATAATTGCCATGCATGTCCTTGGCTGCTATTCAAACAAATCACAGTCATCTTTCAGTTTGCAGTAAAGCAGATACTGTGGATAATTTGAAAGAGAAAAAAAAAAACATCATCCATGCCATCACAAATATTCTTTCAGCCTGTGCGCATGAATGAATAAATAAAAATAATCATAAATATTTTATAGGGTGCAAAAAGTTGTGTAATAAATAATTTTTCAAGACAAGAAAAGACACAGACAGATCAATATACATAATGCATGAATATCTCACATATCTAAGTGCTTTTAAAGTTCAGTACACCAACTAAGGAACAATCTTTTTCCTGAATAAAACAAAGATAACTGAACACTGCAAGGAAAAGATATAATAGTAATATGATTAGAAAAAATGAAGTGAATAAATGAGACATTACACAGAAGCATTATAAACAAATCATTAAGAAAAAAAGTGAACTTCTCAGATGTATAAACATGATAAAGTAAGATAGCAAAGAAATTAAGAATAATATCAATCAATGTGGATAAATGAGCCAAAATAAACCCAGAAGTAAACAAATAAAGTAAATAAAGTAGATTATTTGAAATATCAAAATGCCAAGAAGATAAATTATTCCACTTCACAAAACCTAAATTTTTAAAGAATTTTTGAATTCAGGCATTTCCTGTTTGAAATTTGAAGGAACACTAATAAAGAAAATTCACACCACTCACTATGATATTCCCTGCAGAATTTAATGGGCAGTATTGGCCATTTGCAAACTAAGTGAACTATTGCTAAGAATTAAAGATTAATTTCCTCATTAGCTCATAACTAAGATATAGTGGTTTCTGTTGAAATTGTATAGCTGATATAATCTATTAGTATAAAAGTCCATATGTATGGTCTGATTCTGGGAGAATGTTTGTAATGTTATGAACAGACCCACTAGACCTAAAACTAAACCTAGTCCTAACTTTAATCAAAAACCTAAACAAAAACCTATTTTTATTCCTAACCCTAACTTTCTTGTCTTTCATGAAATAAAGCTGGGAGCAAGTTTATATCTGCAGAGAAAACATTGGGTCACCCTTTAAGAGTATGCACTGAATATTTTTCACACCCCTCTGAACCCCAGCCACTGTGACTGAACAGCTAAAGTGTCATGGACACTTAAAGGGGGCTACCCCCTCCCTGGGGAGTATCTCTCCCTCTAAGGGGGTTACTCAAGTCAACCCTCATCAACAGTAGCCCTGCAAGTGAACCATGACACCTCTTGCTTGGGGCAGGATACAATTTTAAATGGTATTGCCAAGATTCCACCTCGGGTTACAAATGAGAAATTTATGCAATGTTGGATGCTGGCCCAAAAGGTTAGGAGTGAGGGCATATGTGAATTATGCATTCTTAAGAAAATGTGATAAATGGGCAATGGAATGAATTCCTATAGTTTAGTTTACAGAAAAGTGGAATATCTCCTTAAAGAAAAGTGGAATATCTCCTGTTTTTCAGAATTGTACTGAAAAGCTTTTGGGTATACCAAAGTACATTTACAGCTAATGCTTTAACTTCACAATGTCTGAGAGTTTTAGAATAAAGTCTACTGTATTATGGTTTCTAAAATTACTACTCCAATACTAATCAAAATCATATAAATCTATCAAATCTCCCTGACCATCCTCTCTCTTGATCATTCAATTTACATGTATCTCACACACTTACACCCCTATCTCTCTCCTATTTTCTTACATAAAAATAAATAAATTGACCTCTATATTTACTAATGATTGTGAAACCCATAACTAAAAACAATCTTTGCCATTAACATAAAAAATAATTCACAAGAAAATCACCGAAATATCAAATGATTAAAATTGCAAGCACTCTGTGTTGTCCCTAACTGAATAGATTGAGAAAATAGAAACTGTGTAAACTTAATAATTCTAAAGATGCATGCTATATATGGTTGCAATTGAAGAAGAGAGATAAAAACAAGAGAAAACAAGCTTAAAAGCAACCATCCCACTTGCCTTCAGCTCATCTGGAATTGTACTGCCAGGTTCATCCGGCTGCATGAGTGAAGTTAGCAGTAAAGAAATTGACACATATGTCAAAGACTCAAGAACATAATGGGTAAATTTTTGTATGTAATCTGATTATGTAACCCAGCAATAACGTGTCATCAGTAAACTTCATCAGAGAGATGTCAGACAAATCAAACAAACAAATAAAAACAACAGAGATACATATGAACAATCTGTCAACCTCATGCACATAATTTTTCCTATATACAATCTGATCACAATGTTAAACATATCAAACTGAATGAGTTAATTAATGAAGCAAACTTTCTCTGCGATTTGTGTTCACAAGTTCCTCACATATTTCACAGAAAATATTAGTAGATAAGCGAGAAAACATGAAATGAAGTATATAGTGTAAATACAAATTAGGAAAGGAAGGAGTTCTGTGAGGATGCTAGAGATCTGATTATTATTTTTTTTTTGTCAGTAATTTCAGTAATTTCATTGGAAATTACTGAATTGCATGTAATGTTATCTTACTACTTAAAATCACATCTAAAAGTTGCCAGGCATAAACAAAATTTACTGCTGGAGAAATAATACACAATACATGATTTTTCAAAATTTGAATTATCAAGAGATAAAAAGAGTGGCTTGAGAGTTTGAGAAGAAATACTACATCATTCAGTACTCTGCATGAAAATCCATCCTTTAACAGCTACTGGAAAATGACCAACATTAGGAAAAGCACTGCAGTATGAATGGATGAATACTATACAATCGTTATGGCAAATGTCCATTTATGAGAATTCCCATATGTCAATGACATTTGGAAATTCATCTCATACTAAAGGCTTGTTCACACATGCTTCGATAAACCGTTATTCCTTCCCCCCCCCAAAAAAAAAATCAGACAAACGTGGAATATTTAGTATATCAAACGGTTTTGATGGAAATGCGAACAATTCGCGAAAGGATGCAAATGATTAAAACGTGGCAAAGTCCAACATTCATATCTTTAGGCTCCAAAGGTTCGCCAAACATGCGAAGGGGTGCAGAAACATCAATTGTTTGCTGGATGCTGGCAAAATTTGCAAGGAATTTCAAACTTTTTTGAAACTCCCACCGAAACTAAAAACAAACAAATGACGATGCTTCCAAAACCTTGCACACATATGGTGAACTTTTGTAGCCTAAAATACGATGCTTGGACTTATCATGAATATTCACATCCTTCATGAATCATTCACATGCCCCGTAAAAACCGGCCTTAAATGTATAGGAAGTAGGGTGAGTGACGCAAACAAAGGTCCTACTTTACTTAAACCTGTACTTATACCTACTTATATGTACAAAATGCAAAAATGTGGCAAGAAGTACACTGTACCACACCATATATGAACAAGCCTTACTACATGTACATACAATCCATTCAACCATTATGCAGACATATAGGGGTAATGTCTACCATTACACTGGTTTATGACTCACAGAGGGTAGGAACTCTATGGCGCTACTTACAGGGAAGATTTTTTTTTTCCCCCTCCCCGAGGCTTTAAATTCAATTGAGTCTGCTAATGTAATGAAAGCAAACCATGGGGATGTGTACCAACAAATTGCCTTCTTTCAAATTCTTTTGAATTAATGGAAGACAAAAAAAAGTGAGGATTGTTAATGTAATGTTATCTAGGTTTAATAATGTTATTCAGCTTATATGAAAAAAATAAGAGAGAGTGAAAGAGGAAGAGAGGGAGAAAAGAAAGGAAGAGAAAGGAAGAGAGGGCAGAGGAGGGTAGGAAGGAGAAGGAGAACAAGAATAGGGGAAAACAAGCTGTACCCTACCATTATGTGCAAAGTAAAAAGGTTCTTTTCAATAAATGTGATTCTATGTTCATTTTCATCATTCTATTTTATTTTGTTCTCCATCCAACTCATCTAAACTACCATAAATAATTCAAAACACCACTGCGTCATTTTCTTTTGAAATGCAATTCTACGACCAGAGTGCAAGTACTGGCAGATTAATAATAATCGTCTTTGCTTAAAGGTAGTAGCCCACATTTGCACAACATTGTTTCAGAATTTGGAGAGAGATAAGCTAATTTCAATTTTAAATAACAGATAATTATGTAAAACTATCATGTTCAAATTTACAACAATATTCCAAAGAATAAGTGAAAAATGAATGGTTTTACTCTTAAGGCGCCAGGAAGACGCCTTTACAAAACAAAGAAAATAAAAGAAAATTTATGTTTAAATATTCCCTTATCAATCCTAAACAGGAATGTACTGAGATCTAAAACTTTACAAGTGTTTTCTGCGGCTTAAAGCAATCTAAAGAAAAACTTTTGTGTAGATTGGTTGCCACTTGCAAATGTGGGCCACTAACTTTAAAACTTCCAACTTAAAGGATATTACAGCCAGAGTGAACTGGCACCCTTGTGTGGGATTTTGAAATAGCACCCTCTCAGTCTTAAACCACTGATTTTGTCCCCTTTTTGCTCCCAGTATGCTCTATTCTGATCAATGAGAGCTTTATTTTTTGAGTAACATCTGTTAAAATGTATTTGTATTCATACTAAAGAAATTCACGAGAAGCCACAAAGGATATAATGTTTCTAAGAGTCTCTGGTTTTGAGTAGCTGTAAGTTGGCGCTGTTGTAAATACATCATAATAAGGGTCAGTTCACTGTTGCTTTAAGATTAACAGAAATTGTTCCATGTGTACTTAGCTTAAAGAGCTTAGATGCATTTGGTAGCGCAGCGGAACAGGGTGAAAAGACATGTCCAGAATGCAAAAAATACAGACAATAATACGCATTTTGCATTTACATGCCTTTTCACACTCCCTCAACTACTTTACTTAGTAGCCGACACAAATACACAAAGTCAAGTCAAGCAATCCCAGTGGATCTAACAATCCAAAATTCAGAAGGTAGGGAAAGTGCCTAACATCTAACACACAATGCAATACGGATGTAGCGTTGGAAACCTGTGTCATTGTACTGTGATATAATTGAATACAGCCTTTTTTATTACTTGCTGAATTCAAGGCAATGGGATGGTAGCAGGGGAAATTAATTATTCAGAGTTCATGGCCTTGGGAGGGGTACTCCTGGCTAGTTATCAGACTCAAATTGGCAACAAGATTATGACAAGCATAAGTGAGAACACCATGAAATAAGTAGTTTAAAGACATACAGTCAGCATCAGAAATGATTTAAAACAATGTTGGTATAGCATGGATAATTTACAAAGATTTATATCTTTGGACATAAACTGACATTGCGTCTAAACCTATTAGAGAGAATTAATGTATCATGACATGCTCAAAAACAAACACAAAGCATGGTAACAGAGCACAAACACAGTAAGTTAATTTATTGTCTATATATATATTTTTTTTGAGCATTGAGGGTGTAAATATTTTCAACTGCTACAGAAAAAAAAAATCAACAGGTACTTGAAACAAAGGAACTTAATGTCTAAAATGAGCATTAAAGAGCCTAAGCTTATCTATACACAAAAGAGCAAAGGTGCCATTTCCTGCTGAAACAAATGGACACACATATTGAGCAGTTAATTTGCTTATTTTGCTTATACTCATCCAGCAGATGCACCAAATAAGTTATTCTACAAAAAAATAATACATGAGCATTTTGTAACACGACAGGCTGTACTACCCCCCCCCCCCCCCCCTTTTTAAAACCGGTCCTCATAAGTGAATAAAAGAGAGATGCTCCATCACCAGATGTGATAGGAAAAACGTGTATCACACCACGAGCAGTATATACGTTCATGTCAGGTTTCATTACACAAAGCTAGTGCCATTCCATTGTCAGGACACAAATTAGCTGATGGCATTCAATTGAAATACACTCCACACATAATGAGTGTTGGAGGTCAGAAATGCTTCAGCAGACAATCTAATTTCAAGGTTATTCTTTTCTAATGTACATATAGCCTGCACCTTTTTTCCACCTAAGCCATCTCTCTTTTGTCTGTGATATTTTTGTCATGGAAATTCATAACCCATGTTTTATGATTTTTATATCTGATCTACACAAATTCATGACATGTAACAAGCCATGTAATCAAATGCACATACTCTTTCCATCCCCTTTTCTGACCCTTTACTATATTTTTTGCATCATTCATTTAATACAATTTTATAAGCACACATGAGGAATGCATAATTTGCAATTCAATTTAAGCTTTTATAAAAGTGCACTTAAACCCATTTTTTAATATCATTACTGGGAAAAAATTAATATAGTTTGTTTTAATTTTATACAGGTTTTAAAAACAGTGTTTAAGAGAAAGAAAAGAGAGGATGCTTTGAATGAAAAAGGGACAGATATCAAAAAAAAGTTTAATATTGAAAGGCAATAAAGAGAACTCAAAGTGAAATATCAGTTTTATATTCTGAAACATGATTCAGAAATTCAGATTTAGCAGTTGGTGAGTGGCAGAAAAGTGGTACAAAATTTCAGGATTACCGTCTTTAAACATCTTGTCAATAGTAACATAATCCTGGTTAGGTAGGTCTTTACTCTTTAATGAGAAGTCATGCAAACAGGGAGAAATCTAGTAAAGACTTCTTAAAATGTGACTGACCAAAACACTGAAAACAGAAGAGTAACCCCCAAAATCACAACTATCCAAGTGAAGAGCCCACCCCACACAGACAGAGACTGGTTTAATGGAAACCGTAGATGGCGTTGTTCAAGTTAAGAAAGTTCTTTCTACATGGAACACACATCTATTCTAGGTATTGGCATATTATGTCCTTCTGACTATGAATTAACTTACTGTACTTGCAATGAGAACATTTTCTCAAGCACTGATGTGGAATGAATTAAAGCATGCTAATCACATTTCAAAGAGTATATTAAGATTACACACATATTTCAACCTCACAAACATCTTACAAAACCTCTCACAAAAGAGAAAATACCGTAATATCACAAACTGCTGCAACATGAAAAAAAAATCCCAAACACTTAATTAGTTGATGTTAGCTGCAAAGTGAAGAGCAACTAATGCTTCAAGTATCAAATATTTCTTCATTAGTGAGACCAATTAACATAACTTTTTTCTAAGCAGTTACCTTAAATCGCTATATTTCTGGATAAATTAGTACTCATTAGTCTAAAAGCCCCCTCACACCTAACCGAATTGCCTGAAATATGCCTTGCGATGGCTGGCGAAAGGCATTTTAAAAAAAATTGTTTTCAGTGGTAACTGATAGTAAATCATATTTACCCTTCGTGTTTGGGTTCGTACACCTTCTGAACTAACAGCTGCGATTATTCAAATTCGCGCAGAAATTTTGAACATGTTTAAAATTTCCCGACGAATTGAAAAATCGTTAGTCATCTGTTTGAATTCGCATCTCTTATTTAGTCTGCGGTAATCGTTCGTTTATCGTTCGTGTGTTATTGTCGCGCATAGTCCCTCATCGCGCTTTTGCCAAAGTGGACCGATCTCGAAAGAACCCATAACGAAGCAACACGATGACAAACGCCCGATCTATTCCCTCGTCTTCGTTTCTAATCGCACGCCATATCAAACCATTGCTCACTGTTCGTTCGTCTTATTGGGTTATATCAACCCTTCGTTCGCCTTCGGCTGCAATTTACTCAAAAAGGTGAACCGAAAAATCGATATCCTTCGCATGTCATATTTATCCTTCGCTTACCATTCGTTGATAAAATTTGACAATAGTTACTGATCGCATGATTTGACGGAAATTTTATTTGAATTCGTTGAATTCGCGTGCATTTCGTGCATTTTTCCCATTCGTCACCCTTCGTCCGCCTACATTCGGTCAGGTGTGAGGGGGCTATAAAACAGGGTGAACAGGAACAATCCCCTCTCCAAGGCATTTGCTTTTGCCATTCCCCCACCCCATCCCCTTTTTGTTTCATTCAATTTAATTATCGTAATTTTTTTTTTTAAATACAGACTGCATAATTCCCAAGGACACAAATAAATTCTGATTTTTGTTCCTATTCACTCTGATTAAAAGGTTAGATAGTAAAACACAATGAACCCTCAAGAGGAAATCATGCAAGTTAATAACAAACCATTCATTTCAATTATAACATGGTCAAATACATCCCTTCACAAATCCAAGGTTTTACTTGACATAATCCCTTTATTTAAATGGGATTTGATTAGTATGAACACTGAAGACTTTCTTAAAAAAAACACAAATACCAAACATGAAAGTCAGAACACCAACCACTGCAATTACCCCTGCAGAAAAAGTACAATGGGTGCCATGGTATTTTGACAACATTACCATCAAAACCATGGAAGTACCATGTAAGTACCATCAAATTACATGTACCATGATTTGAAACTACCATGGTCCTTTTTCACAAGGGGTGCAACATTCCATATAACAGACCCATCCATTTCTCTGCAGCCCATAAAACCCTGGTTAATACATGTCAATAAATATGTGACATGTTAGTGATAACATCAACCACTGCAACCGAAAACAATAATCCACTTCTGAATCCTACCTTATCAAGATGAGATAAGTCGTTACCAAATGAGAATGACGGGTGAAGGTACTGCTTCCAAATAAATGATCAAAATATTGAATAGATCATCATGATTCTCGATGGAAGTTGAAATAAATTATAACTTTCTTTAAATAAGGACAGGCTAGAGGTCTTTACAAGGGAGCCACTTGTTTGAGCAGAAAACATGGTGCTACAAAACCTCCTTTTAGTTGTTAGTACATCTGATGTTTTAAAAGGTCAGTTATATAAACTGTAACTCCAGCTACTCTTGATATTAAACCCATAGAGGTACAGTGTCACCTTTAGGAGACGCTTTTGCAGTATCTGTTGGTCCAGAATGTTCAGCAGTACATATCATACATGAGCAGAAAGAGAAAAATGCACTGAAAAATTTGAGCCCATTCCCATTGCCGTATGGTGTGGTGTTCTCGATTTAGAGCAGTTTAACTGTTACTAATCATTAAACTCTTTGAAATGGCAAAGCATTGAATAATACATAATCACTATTTCCATGTTTAAATTGGCAATTTCTGATTAAATTTTACAATCATATTTCATTTTAGTTTAAGTTATATCCATATTTATTTTTTTCAAGCTATGTAAGCATGGAAAAAAAAAAATTTTATTGCCAATTTGAGGATTGAAGATGATTAATTTAGACCTCAAGAAAGCTCTGTACTGCTATGGGTTAAACCCCTTTTGCCCATCACCCCTACCTCTCCTCTCATTAACTAATGAGGATTCATCTCTCATCTAAAAACACCAACAAACTTTAACCATAATTGGCTGATATTACAGCAATGGTATACATACACTAATATTAAAAGATGTACATTCATCATATCTTATACTTCATTTCCACTGAATGCAATACAGTAATCACCCTACACTGACAGAGACACAACAGCCAAACACCAAGACAAAAAAACAAAAAGACAGGCCAAACAGAGAGAGAGAGAGAGAGACAGAAAGATGACAAAAATAAAAAAAAATGGGAACAGGATAATAGGTACCCAGTCTACAACACAAAAAGAGGCTGGATGAAAATACTATCTGAACAGAGAAGACAAGCATTTGTCTCACTTCGTGCTTCACTTATTTTCCCTGAAAAAGGTTCTTCTTCATTGCTGAACTCATTGTAGGTTGGAGGCATGAATCCTATTCAGATATTGATACAAAACTTAGTAATGTACAGACTGATGCCCAACACACAGGAAAAAAAAAAAAAAAAAAAAAACAGACAGAGACAGACAGACATTTGTCTCACCATGTTTCGTCCTTCTTTCTCCTGCACTGGTTCTTCGTCATTGCTGAATTTGACACAAACCATAGCAATGTACATGTACAGACCAATTGCCAAGACAAAGTAGCCAATAAACAGACACACAAACAAAGAAACGAAGAAACAAACAAAGAAACAGACATTTGTCTCACCTTATGCTCTACTTCCTTCTCCTGCACCGGTTCCTCTTCGTTACTGAATTCATCATAGGCTGGAGGCACATAACCCATCCAGATGTTGAAACACACCTTAGCGATGTACAGACCAATGGTTAAGACCAGGAATACGAATAGTAGGATAGAACGAGGATCCACAGAACCTATGCACGAAACAAGAGATATGAATAATGATAACCATTCCTACCTATGCATCATACACAGATGCAATAAAAATGAACATTAACGTATAGTTTCATTTATTATGCACTTTACATGTTTAAAAAAACTGAACAAAAGAATAAAATCATATCTTTACAAGAAATGAGAAATGGCCTTCATAAAATACTAACTAGAATGCACATCACCATAAGACTACAAATGTTAAAATCAATTTTCTAAACTGAAGATTTATTTTGTTTAACTTTACATGTATCAAATGGGAAAGTTACAAAACCTGGAGCATCTCGTTTGACAATACAGGAATTATATTAAAAATAGATGGCACCAGACAATTATGGTACTATTTGCAAAAATCAAGAAAGGAAGAAATCAATAGAATTTTACATTCAAATTTCAAGAATTCTTTGGAACAGGATATGAAAGTCAAGAAAAATTCATCAGTCAAGAAACCTTCGGACAAATAAACGGTGTATGATGTTCTTGCAAGGCATGACACATAAATGTGCTAAAAGGCATGTGTCCTTATACTGTACCTTACAGTGTTGAATTTCATGAGGATCTAAATATAGTGGATTCTGAGAACACAGACAGAACACTCTTTGCATTATTACTTAAGTGTTTGTCCTTTCTCATATTGCCTAGAGAATGTATCAGTTTCGTCTACCAAATATTGACTTCATACACCACAGGGCAAGATGTGTGAAAACATTCATTTGGATATGAGGCTCTCGAACATTTACACATTACATTATCACCTTGCTAAAGATAGATCCCAATAAACATTAAGACAGTGGAAGAAGGAAGACAATTAAAATCAGGACATTGGAAGAAGGAAGATGCGAGGGTGATCAAATGTTTATTCCAGGCTTGAGTTCATCATAGATGCAGAACTGGGGCTTGGGTTGCTATTGAGATTTAGATTTTAGGTTACAGCACAGGTAACATAATTTTTGTAACCCATCAAAAAATTTCTGTTGAATTTCTTTGCTCTGAGATGAAAGGTAAGAAAACACTTTTTAAAAAAAACTAAGATGCTGTGAAGCTTTTTCCTCAAGTAGAAAACAAAACAAACGAGAGGCCAAAAAAAAAAAAATTTAGATACAGGGCCGGAGTCAAATCTGTACATGGAGCTGCAGAGGTAGAGTCCTAGTATATGGTAGCATAAAGCCATGATCTAGTGATCAGATTTTTACACTAAAATTCACCGTAAATCATGTATGGAATATCAAGTGATCTCGTATCTTTTCATACTAGGAGAATAATGTGGTGCTGATATTTTTTACACCATTTTTTTACTACCAAAATCGTAAATGAGCTTTAAGATTAGGGTGGTGATAGTGTTGGCTGTTTCATTAGTGTACAAAAGTAAATGTGGGACTCTTCATTGCATGTGCATATTTACACTGTTTTCAAAGAATAAAAGTTGGAATCTAAAAAAAAAAAAGATTTTCTTATTTATTCAATTAAGAATTATTCCGCAATAAAAACCTAAAACTATTGTCTTGTTAAAGGAGAATGCAACCCAGACATCAGTGTGCTTCCAGTGAATGAAAAAGAACAAGAAGAGTAAACAGTGAAAGTTTGAGCAAAATCGGACAATCCGTTCAAGAGTTATGACCTTTGAAAGTTTAAATAAATCCTTATTATGGGGATCCTTGAGTAGGCAACTCCACCAGCATCTGTGATGTCATCGTGGACAACTCTCCATTCATTTTGTACACATAATTTCACATTTTCTTCATTTTCAAGAAAAATAAAAATTTGTTTGATTTATTGTTTGAGTATGACATGGCTACATCAATTCTGCAAGAATTTTTGGGAGAATTATGTTGATTCCTGACTTGAAATTTCATAAAAATCCATTTTTTGGAAGATTTATGCACAAAATGAATGGAGAGTTGTCCACGATGACATCACAGATGTTGGCAAAGTTGCCAACTCAAGGATCCCTGTAATAGGGATTTACTGAAACTTTCAAAATAACTTTTGAACAGATTGTCCGATTTTGCTCAAACTTTCAGTGTTTACTCTTCTTGATCATCTCCATTCACTAAGAGCACACCGATGCCTGGGTTGCATTCTCCTTTAATGAAATGAGCCATATAGTTTTGCAGTTGAGAGGATTTCTTTCCAATAACCCGATTTTAATAGTCTATTGGATGCTGCCCATAATGAGGTTCAGGTGACCACTTGAACAATTTTTTGATCTGTACCTCCCCAATACCATATTGTGACAGAATCTAGTTGTTCGCTTTTAAAAAAAAGAAGAGAAAAGCACTATTTCAAAAGTTTACAGATGATGCACAAGGGATGACACATGACAGACAAACATAGCTCTTAAACTCCTTGTTGAGCAATTGTGGTTGAGGTAAGCTATAAAAGAAAAAGGTTTACTGTGTAAATTTCAATCCACAAACATTAATTACTTTTGGCAATAAAATCCTCTCTTCCTCTCTTTCACCACAATCTCATTACTGAATGTACATGTACATTGAGAAATGAATCCAAATCTATTATGAATCTTGATGGAGTGAGGAGAGCAATGTACTCAGGGCTGGCTATAAATGTCTCCGTCACGTCAGAACATTAAGACTTAAGTGCCAAAAGGTACATTTCAGCTGATTATGAAATACATGTACCACTGTTGTCTCTACTCCACGGATTCGCAAAGGTACTTCCTGCATTCTTTTTATATCAATCGGCCAAATGAGACTTAAGAAACTTGATAGTGTGGAAATTTTTCTCTCTTTATCTGCAGAAAATTGGAAATAGGTATGACTTGCCTTAAAGGGGAATTCTGGTACAAAAAGAATAGTGGAATGAAACTAGCTTGATACATTCTAATAATCTGCTGTGAACATCTGGGGCCTGTTGCATAAAACATTTGCCAGACTTTTTTTCTGGCAAAAAAAGTCCGGCAAATTTTCATGCAGTGGAAAACTATGGCAATTTTTTTTTTTTGCCGTAGTTTCCTCAAATTTTGCCATAAAAAACTCCGGCAAAAGTTTTATGCAACAGGCCCCGATGTGACAATAAGTGCACATTCCGCCCCTTGGTTTTCTGAAAAATTTAGTCAAGCTTTCTTTTTTTAAAAGACTTTCAGTAAAAGAAGTTGTTAAGATATACACAATGCAAGGCCAACAATATGTACACAAACACCAAAGAAGTGTTTTACAGTGCCTACAAAAATATGCTCAATGTGGCCATCATCAATGCTTATGACAGTTGATAATGTTTCAGACAAAAAATCCTAATACTGCACGACTCATTTACTAATTAATTACTCAGAAGACAAAGTAAGTACTTCACATAGAAATTCTTTCAAGAGAAAACAAATTGAAAAGAATGGTAATGTCCAACCAAATTTGCTCAGCTACTATAACTTAATCTTCTCTTTAAGTTTTACTTTACTCTTTTCCTTCTGACAAATTTCATGGAAACATAATAAGTCTAATAATGGCAAAACCCAGCCCCCCCCCCCAAAAAAAAACAGCATTCCGTTGAGGGTTTAGAAGTGGTATTTCTTAAATATAGTAGAATAACACAGAAACATTCCTTTTAATCAATATTTAATATGAGAACTTTTAACAGTCAGCTAAAATTTCAATATGAAAGACAAAAATCTTGTTTTTCTTTTATAAACTGTGCATATATTTTGTCCAATCTAACATGAATAGGTGTAATAATTCAGTTTCTCTGGAGATAAAATACATGTAGTTGCATGGTGAGAAAAGTAGCCCTGGCATCACATCTCAAACCTAGCTATAGCACTAATGTCCTGGAGTAGCATGTCATGGTTTTAAATTCATATCCTAGTTTTATTTTACTGAAATGTATTTCAATATTTGTCTCATATCCAAATTAACATGATTCACTCAATCACTCAACTGATTCATCATTTGAAAAAAAAACCCAAACAATCAACTAATCATCACCAAGTCTGCATAAAAAAGAGCACAGAAAGCAGCAGGTGCATTAAAGCAATACCAATAAAGTTAACAGAACTATACATGAAGGGATTTAGGCAATCACTCTGACTCACTCACTCACTCACTCACTCATTCATACAATCAATCAATCAATCAATCAATCAATACATCAATCAATACATCTATACAATCAATCAATCAATAGATCTACACAATCAATAGATCTATACAATCAATCAATGCAATCTATACATGAATGGATTTAGACAATCACTCTGACTCACTCATTCACTCACTCACTTCATCAGTCCATCAATCAATCAATCAAACAAGTAATCAATCAGTTTGTCAATCAATTGAATGTGCAATCAATACACACCATGCGTTAGCACTGAGATGTCTTCATGTATGCATGAAGGCATTCTTGCAATCACTCACTCATGTATTTACTCACTCATTCCATGAATCAATCAAGCAGTTAATGGTTTAAGCATTCCATCAATTAATGCTAATACCAAGTAGAAGCACTAAGAAAAAAAGCAGAGAAAGCCAGAGTAGCATTCCAGCAGTGATTGAATCAATGAATCAATGAATCAATCGACTAACCACTTAATACTCACCAAGCCTAAGCACTGAGAAAAAAAGCACAGAGAGCTGTAGCAGCATTCCAGCGATGACCACAAAGTTTATCGCACTCTGATGAATGCCTTGATGTATGCGTGAAGGAATGTAGGCAAAATAGATGTTGTACCTATCCACTAGATGCTTCAGCACAAAGTAAATCAAACCTGGAATAAAATGAAACAAAAATTACTCAATATATTTGATCTTCAAAGCAAAATTTTGAAATTTGTGAGTCATTAATACATAAAACATTTAGTGCTATCTGATGTAAATCCATGGCTTATAAGCAACTGATATCCATCTTCTAACGAGAGATATTAATCTAATACCTCATATATATCATATTTTTAGAAAAGAAATTAAGATATTATTATCATTTTCAAATTATATTGGGTTTGGAGTATGAAGATAAGATTGATATAGGAAATAGGTTTACACAATGACAACATTACACAAGTTCTAATGAAGAGATGATGAATGCAAGAGCATGCATGTTGCTCAATGTACTGTTGAGATGATGCTATAAAGCAAAACCCTTGACTGCCATGTGGCTTGGAGTACATGGTACATATATGATGTACATGTGAGAAAAGTTGACTGTGGCAGTCCACTGTTTGTTCCAATAATCGACCACAGCCAGTAAAGGGTTGCATTGTATTGTTTTAACCCATTCGTGACAGAGGTCCACATTTGTGGTTTGGCCTAATATCTTTTGATGCAAAGCCCTAAAAATCATACCAAATACATGAGCAGAAATAGCACAATATTCTACACAAACTGTGCCAATTTTGGTTGCGTCAATATTTGTTGGTTGATGCTGAAAATTTTTAAAAGGAAAATAAGCATTAAAATCCTTAAATTGGCAATGTGATAGAAAGTTTAAAATCACTGTTTTCCCCTGCAAATTGGCAACTTTTTGACTTCTCATCACAATTTCTGTCAATTTATATTCATTTCAGGTACATGATGTTTTATAAGAAAAATGTAGCAATAAAATAAAAATGTTGGTGTTGCCAATTTGAAGAATAAAAACTGATCAAATTACGCTTTAAATAATTCCTGTCACGAATTGGTTAATATTGCATGACTTGATTCATGGATATGTATCACATCAATCACATGGTTTGTAAAGGAGTATAGTAGCTTACCAAATGGAGCAATAAGAGGGCATGTTATACTGTACACCAAGATGACAGTGAAAGTTGTTAGGATCCAAGCATACTGGACACCATATTGGAACTCATATGCAACTCTCTGTGAAGAAAAAAGTATATAAAACAGTGTTAAACAATGATAATCTTTCCTTACTGTCAAGACTGGTAATCAACAATCATCAAAGTGCCGTCATCACCTGAAAATTCACAGAATAGATAAAAACACAGCAATAACAATTTAAAAAATTATCATTTTGTTGATATCAGAATGAAGAAAGATAACACACATCCAACATTCCTTTGTCTGTACTCACATTACATATTATCCGCTGTCATTACCATCACTACCATCAACAACACCATATATATCCTCATTTCCTACAGTGAAAAGTCATTTTGATAATTACCCTAATAATTATCCACAAGCATCACTGACATAATTCCAATTACACTTAGTCTTCTTCTCTTTCAACATCATTCTGTTTCCAACCATATGCAGAACAAGTTTGTTCCTTTTTTGGTCTATTCATACCTTATTCCTCAGCACAATCTCTCACATCATTAATCAAAGGATTTTCTACTAAAACATACAATCACCAAAAGACCATTTTTTAAAACCTTCTCTTCATTCAAGCAATCTTCTCTGCTTGAGCAGAAATCTTCATACAGTATGGATCCTTATCTTTGGACCTCCCACTACTCACTGCAATATATCCATGCTCATCAAAAATAAATCCTCTCATGATTACTCCTGATTCAAAGCTTTACGGTTGCCAAGCAACTGTCGAGCAATTTGCTTAGTGAAATTCTTGCCTGGCACAACATCCACAAACTTTTGTACAAAATTTGATCTCTTGAGACCACATTCCAATCGCAATTTCCAGTCTCATCACCAGTAAATCTTTGTTGCCTCTTTTTCCTCTTCCTTCTTTCTTCTTCTCATTTGTAAGCATATGAGGCAATCAACTTCACACAACACTTTGCATTATCAAGCTGCACTGGAATGTGCCCACATTACAAAGATATTTTCATTTGTCAAACCACATTCCTCACAATATCTACGCTCATCAATCAAACAAATCATATGTTCTCTCTTTTCTGAATCTTTTTCTTATTTTTAATATTTTTTCATAGTTCAGCAATTGCCAAACAGCTTACTAATAATTTGTTTTGAGATATTTGGTCCGTCAGACAACACCCAAAACATGCTGAAATTTTGATTTTTAGCTGTTCATTTCAAATTGTTATCACAAATTTGATTCTTATCAACACACAAATTTATCATGGAATTCTCCCTTTTATGGTTACCTGTATAAGGAAGAGTATAATGAGGAGGCTCTGCGGCTCAGTGGTAGACAGTGGTCTCTTGTAACCGGGAGCTCCTGGGTTCGAAACCAAGTGGATGCGCTAATGCCCTTTGGAAAGGTATTAATCCTCATTACCAAGTCCTTCGTAGGGGACTTAAAACCGTCGGTCCCCTGGTTGCTTACTAACAAGCATATTCATGCTTTCTTAGCAGTCAGCTAAAATAGCCAACCATTTAACCATTGAACTGACTCACACTTCATGAACTTTTCTGTCTCCAACCATGTCCATGCCATGTTAACTCTTTGATATGTTAATATCACATTTTCCCAATTACAATCTCCAACATCGTTAACACATTAAACACTAAGCCCAAGATAACTCTGGCTAGGGTCTATGGAAAATGAGTGTTAAACTGAAATCAAATAATACTCAGCAGGTTAACAGTCAGATCCAATACAACCTCTTCCTAAAATAAACCTTTGTGACTGCCGAACAACAGACTATGGCTTAAATTACGGAATTTCTCCACTATGAATTGTATCTACTTCATCTTTTAATCCTTTTTTTACATTCCCCACCCTAGCCTTCATCCCCATTTCTTAAAGAAAAACCTGCTTCAGAAAACACATTAAAAAAACATATTATTAATATGTGTCTCACTATACTAAAGCAACAGGTACATAAAGACCGTCTGCCTCTAAGAGACAGTACCTTGCCTCCTATGAGTCATCTTTATATACATGTTTCATTGTCTAATCAAATTGCTATCTCCTCCACTCTAAGCTGCTATGGTTGCCAAGCAATCTACTCACACTTCGTTTTGTGATCTTTTCTGCCTCGGACCGTGTCCACAGCATGTTGATTCCATAGTAGAAGAGCTCTGGGAAGCGGATAAGTTCGAGAGCTGTGCCGATGAAGGCTGATGTGATGATGAAGTTTACAAAGAAGGCTCCATTCTCAGGAAGAAATATGCACCTACATGGATTCATTTTTTGAAAATATTAAAAATGAATTGGTAAACTTTGCTTGAAGAGGTTAATAATGGTCTTTTCAGGGGAAAGGAAAGAAATTACAGAGTTAGTGTATATCATCGCCCAACTGGCAGAAGGGCATAAGTCGTGTGTGTGCATGATTTTATACATCCCCCCGGCTGGCAGAAGGGTGTGAGCTCGAGCGTGCGCTACGCCAAAAGTACTGTGTGGATGCGCATTAACGCTCTTCTGCCAGCCAGGGGATGTATAACATTGCGCTGAGTGCGTGCATTAAAGCCAGGCCCCTAAAGCTCTGCCATTTTGTACAGATCCATTAGAAGGCCGACCTAAGCACCCATCAATATTCATGATCAAAAATGAATAATTCATTTTGGAAGATGATTCCAAGGAGTACCTTGCACTTCTGCATGTTTTAAAACATCACATCCATCAGCTAAAAACATGCGCATTAAATGCACAACAAACGGGCAAAAAACGCGCAACCAATGCGCATTAAATCAAAGTGTCACAATAAACTGATATGCGCAAAAGTTATGAATAATGCAACGATAACGGGTGCTTAGGTCGGCCTTCAAATGATCCGAAAGAGGCGGGGCCTATTGCCACTGGAGTAATGATATCCACGCGTTCTGCTTTTCGTCTAGTAAATTAATTACATGTCTATGGTTAAAGCCCTTCTGCCAGCCAGGCGATGATATATTGTCAAATTCTGTTAAAAACTATGACCTTTTTGTGTACAATAAACTTTAAAAATTTTATAAGTGGTCTAGATTTGTTAAAGTTTATAGTCTGACAGTAGTTACGACATCACTTCTACTTCCAGGGAAGAAATATACATGAACAACATCTCAAACTTACCCCCATCTCATCTTGATTTCTGAAACACTTTTCAGGCTGTATTCAAATAAAGCTTGTGCACTATAAAGCAAAGAAGAGAAACACACAGAAACATCAAACAACCATTTTAACTGCATGAACTGTTATGACTATATTGTCTTTCAACAAACATGTCACACCATACTGCTCTCACATTACAAGAATAAAGATATGACCCTTTACCATATCACCCCTTCTTAGAAGTAAAAAATTTACAAAGTGCAAAATGATTTTTAAAAACCATTACCTGAGTCAATGAAAAATGATATACATAAGCTCATTCACAGATTCTCTTGATGTTTGATATTTATCATTTCAAACTGAACATTAACTCTTTTTAATTTTTTAGAACACAATCAAAACAGACAAATTAAATACATCAAAAATGAAAGCCATAAAATGCCATGCAAACATATCCCACATCAGTGAGAAAAAAAACCCCCTGAATTATCTATTGACAGGTAGAATGACTTTACCTAGCTAGGCCAAGTGAGGGCAGTATAAGGATCATCAGGAGTAGAAAGATGAATGTTTTTCTCATGATAGTATGGTTGAGTTTAGTTCGGGTCCAATGAAACTCAAAGTAGTAGCTGGAGTAGACTACCAGTAGAGGCAGGAGGGCTGCAAAGGTCCACAGCAGCAAGGTGGGCAAGAATTGTGATAGGAATGGGGACTGTAAAAAAACATGATATATAAGATATCAGTTAATTTTACTTTTATAGTTTCACAATATAAGATGAGACTGAAACTTTCACAGATTGCTGAAAGTGTTATGGTATAATGTAGTTGTTGAATTGACTTTATTTATTTCATTAAACAAGTATACATTGTTATCCCTAATTCAACATCACTATTTAAGGTGTGCTATACTGAGAACAAATCATGCTCAATGGGCTAAGGATCATTTTCCAAATTCACTATTCCATATTGAATGTAAAACCCCCAGCATCAGTTGAGGAGGCAAAATTTTGAAGAATATGAGGAACTTTTTGGAAAGGAGACATAAAATCTGGATATACACATCTTCTCATTTACGGAACCTGGTTTAACCTGCATACAAAGACTGCTTTAAATAAATATGGCAAACAAGAAATGGTGTCATTAACCCATTACAAGCTTTTGTTGACTAATGGCACAAGCACTGGGCTGCCATTGCCGATTCTTGACATAAACCAAAGAGTATGGCAGTCCTGGGTTTTGATCAATAGGCGGTAAAAAGTTAAAGGCATGTGGCAACTACGTTTGTTTTTTTTTGACATGTATACATTTCAATGAGAAAAAGCTGCATGGTGAAAACAAAACTGTATGGTACTTACAGACAGGAACCTTTCTATACAAGTGGCTACGAAAGTGGGTTTGATAACAAGAGTGACATATATTGGGTGTCCCAGAAAAAAGCGGAATGGCAGATTTTCGGTACTTTGCCTTCAAAAAGTATATAATTCAAACAAACAAAAAATATCATTGGGTAAAAAATCTTCTACCAAAGAGCATGATACTAGTATCATCGAATTTTGTGAAGTAATTTTGACTCTATGCCCGTTTCTTAAAATAGAGTCATTCCCAAATTTTCTGCAACAGATGAGAGCAGAATTGTGTCAGGAATAGCCTTTCATATGGTTTGTTTGGTTACAGAAATGCATGAATGAGCTTCCCTCTAAAAGTGTATTATGAAAGGCCATTCCCGACACAATTCTACTCTCATCGGTCACCAAACACATGCGAAATTTGAAAATGACTGCATTTTAAGAAACGGGCATAGAATCAAAATTATTTTCAATGATCTTGGTATCATTCTCTTCAGTAGAAGATGCTTCATCCAATGGTGAAGAAAGATTATATACTTCTTGAAGGCAAAGTACTGAAAATTCGCTGTTCTGCTTTTTCTGGGACATCCGGTATAAATTTAAAAAAAATAAAAAAAAAAAACACTGAGAGCAAGGTTATTACTGACCTTTGCCTGTGCGAGTGCATCCTTGTAGTTAGTGCTATCCAATGTGGTCATGATGACAGATGGTGTCGTCAGAAAGAAGAGTAGCACAAACAATGCTAGAAAGCAAACAAAACAAAAAACAAACATTTTGAGGTCAATTGCCCCAGGTAAAACAACTGTTGACTGTGAAATGAGATACTCTTCACCCTAAGATATTCCTAGGAAATATGCTCTAAAATTTCAAAGTAAATTGCATGTTCTTCCCCCCTCAGGTACATGTATGCAGTTCCTGTACATGAACCAATGTGTCTTACAAAAAGCCAACTTTTACTTGAGCAAGGCTTATCAGCACATTTGTTTTCCTTCAATCAATTATAATGAAGTCACTGAAGGTCTTATACAATTCGTTTTTGAATTCTGATAGAGTTTTATGAAGTTCCTAGTTATCAGGATAGGATTTTCCTGTGTCATAATCATGAGAAACAGAATATGCTGAACACTGTGACAACATTCAAATAATAATTCCAATGAAACCTAGTAAACATACTTACCAATGTTGATCAAGATGACACTAAGCCACCATACATATGGACTGATGGACAGATTTTCCCTGAAAACAAAAATATAGAAAAAATTCAGCTTGATTTCTTTTCAAATATACCTTAGTGCTTAACATACAAACATGTTTAAAAAAATCAACAGCTTGTCAATCAGTTGAATAACAAGAATACATCAAAACAGGTCTTGATTACCAAAAAAGTATTAACTGCTATCTTATGTGCACTGATCAAAGAGTTTAATCAACTCGGTTCAAATGTTCTCAGATATCATTTCTCTAGCATTGTATTCTGGTGGTACCAAATTGCATGAAAATGAAATGGAACAGTTCTTTAAAAATTGTTCCATTACATCAGTATACTCTTCACTGATCCATTATACATTTTAAGTAGCTTTAAACAGAGTGGGGAAAAAAGGCGCACCAGGGGCCCATTTCATAAAAAGTTGTTACAACAGCAACTCTTGCTGGAATGGCAATTTTCATGATATAAGCCAATCAGGAAGCAGAATTCTCACTGTTGCCATGGTAGTTACCATTCCAGCAGGAGTTGCTATCATAGCAAGTTTTTATGAAACAGGGTGCAGGAGTGCAAACAGTACAAACAACTATATGCATTTTCCAGTCTGGATAATTTTTTTCATGCCACTACGTTTGGCTAAGCTACCTTACCAATATATTCAATGTAACTTGATAATGTGGATGAGGTGTCTGGTTCACCACGTGGCAAGTCCTGAAAAGGACTGTTATGTTAGAGAGAAAGTGGAGCAAGTTGAGGGGGAGAAGAAATGGAGAGGCGAGATAGAGAGTATCTTTCTTAGTAAGAAAATTATTCCCTATCTCAATTTCATTTTATTTAGCCCGATTCCATTCCAAGACCACTGAATGTGTACTGTATAAACTTACAGGTCTTGTGTTATATTCAATGTTTTGTTATTCGTGCGGCAGTTCGAATATTGCATTCGATGCCCACCTTGTTGAATAGAATGGCTCAACTTGCACCTTCATGCAATATTCATAACCATCCCACTCATAAACATTGAATATTTGTATATTAACCATTTGAGAGGATGAAACTCTGTACAACTTCTACTGTACATTCCTCAAAGAAAAACAAATAGGAAAAAATTGTGAACATTTTAACAAAATGTCAAGATGTGTTTACCAGATAATATCATCAGGCTTGGGAGCAAAGTCCACCTCCCATACTGTAGAATGTAGCTGCCTGCTCACACTGGATACAGTAGGTGGCCCTGTCTTAAGGGTTGCATAGTCAGTGACGATCCTGATGGACAGAAAGGTCAATAGTCACTAAAACTTTGTAATGGTTTTGGATAGACAGAAAGTTTTACTGGAAGAGGATTAGAGTGGAAGTTAGTAATAATGGATTGTGAATGAAAACAAATCATGATCTATCACATACAAAATTTAACTCTGTATAGTTACATTTAAAAATCTATCTTCTATTCATTCCAGATTCTTCTTCTGGCTCCTCTCTTTATCTATTTCAATTTTTTCCTATCAATATCATATTCCTAATACATTCCTTCTATACTTCTTCCTTATCCTCCTCTTTTCATAGATTTCATCCCTTTGTTCCTCATTCTCACAGAGAATCAATGCTTTTAACTCTAAACTCAAATAAATTGAAGATATT
>CM057152.1:34264875-34302375 GCA_029962745.1 Echinometra lucunter
GGCACTGTGTGATGGTGCTTTGACATTGTTTTCGGGGACTGAAACTTAAGTTTTGATATTTTGATTGTGAAATACACCCACATAAATGAGTTTTTATTTAACATCTTACACATCATAATTATTTTTCATACATTCTTTCAAATCATCTGGCAATGAACTGAAATAGTGAAAGATACGTTTCTGAGATTTACCAAAACTAGGGACCAGCTTTAATACCATACAGAGCTTACGGCTAATGGCAGGTTTATGAGCCAGAACATGAGCCAAGGTATAACGTAGCAAGATAGAGGGAGAGAAGTTCGCTGAGAGAGCAGGGAGAGAATGAGGAGTCAGTGAGAGGAGACTGAGAAAAAGAGAGAGAGAGAGGGAGAGAGAGGAGAGAAGAGAGAAAAGGAGAGTGAGAGGAGAAATGGGAGAGGGCATATAAACATTTACTGTCAATATTTCCCTGGTAAATCCAAGCTTTTTGGAGGGGGATATATTTCCTAACTAGGACATACCTTAGGTCCTCCACATCCTAGCTGCCCGCATGTACCCGGTCTGAGGGTGGGGCGCTGGGTAGTCCTCTGGTAGATCCTCTCACAATGCAGTCTGTTTAAATGGGCATCTCGTCTACAAGGAAAACAAAGAATGCATTAATATTGGAATATGACCTTTTCAAATGAAGAAATCATGAAGGTCTATACCACAGATGAGCATTTTGTCTGAAAGCAAACAATGTCAAATTATAGAACAAGAGCTACTTCATTATTACAGTAATATGGGAAGTTTTCTTACAAGTATCCTGTATGATTATCACCAGAAACAGTACCCAAAGGATCTGTCAATGAAATATAAACACAACTCAATCGTGTGTACAACATCTAAGTTTGGTGAGTTGCTACCTTCTGTGTAGAAGATATCCAAGCAACAACACCACCACGTCAGTACTAGCACAAGCAGCTTGGAACATCCATTCACATAGTATCAACTGCATATGCATAGGTGAATCTGGCTCATCCCCATGAAAGAATTTGATTGTTCCACAAATTTCAGAAGTGAAAGATACAATAACAATGCAGTAGATATAGGAAAAAGAACATGTTGTGAAAGGGATAGCGGAGCTGCCTTATGTCACTCAGTTGAATGGCTTAGAGCAGGATGTGTTTGTTTGCATACCTCTGTGTGTCCAGTCTCTTGAGCCTGGCTATGTCATAAGCAAACTGAACATCTGTCACAACTACATCAGGATAGGCCTCCCTGTCATGATACATGTACAAATATAATATGACCACAACACAGAACATATAAAATATGAACTGATTTTTCATCAGAATCACTCTGAAAGGAACTGAAAGTGGCAAAGTTTGTCAATACTTCAAATTAACCCACTGTCTACTGAATTCTAAAATCCTATAGGCTTAATACAGGAGTCATCCTTTAGTCATCTTGTAGTCACTGGGTCAATGTTTACTTCTCTGACAAAAAAACTATAAGAAATAACATTCGTTCATTTCAAACAATTAATAACCCAAATCAAAATATTCAATTGATTATGCATGCCCAATTTCTGCTGACAATGGGACATCTAGCTTTAATCTTCTGAACAATTAATAGCATGAGGTACATGTAGAAGTCATGATACATAAGGTTTGTATAAGGTATAAAACATGATGCATAAGGCATGTATAAGGTATAAGACATGATACATAAGGCATGTATGAGGTATAAGATATGTTACACAAGGCACATATGAGGTATAAAGCAAGAGTACATGATATGAGGCATACTCACTGGAAATGTTGTTTGATGAGTGCAGGATCAGTCCTCTCCAATGGAATGCCAGACACTAGAAGGGTGCAAGATACCTAAATACATAAACAGATTCAAACGATTGTTACTATTGTACACAACGGGAGCTGGCACTGCAGTTTTCCCTTCTGAGAGTGTTAAAATAGGCAACAGACAATGCAACAACATAGCTCAGCACACACACACTCTTTCTCTCTCTCTCTCTCTCTCTTGAAATGCCCCAGGCATGGTGGTCTTGATCTCAAGGGTTCTACTTACCGTGTCTGTCTCTGACCTATAGGGTAGGTGCATGGAGAAGTGGCGCATGAAGAGGATGACTATCAAGAAGTACAACATACAGAAGATGGTGTGGGCCCATAACTTGTTATCTCTGTGAGGGATTAGAGGAGGAATGTTGAAGTAGATTAATGATGAACAAAAAGGGTACGGTATGTGCATGTATGACTGGAGCCCATGACGTGTGATGTGAAGTTAGTATGGTCTCGAGTGAATATATCTCAACAGCCACAGTGAAATCATGTGAAATTACTTAGAAAAATTATAATCCACGAGACTGCACAATAGTGTTTTCAAAAGAATTATTATAAACTACATGTCATGACTGACTGAAATGGCATTGGTCATCTCTTTTTGTTAATCTTTTGTTGTTCTTTCGATGTATCCCCTTGATTTTAAGATAAATTTACAATGTATCTTAAGCTTTCATGCATTTTTGTTCTGAGGAGTCGAATCTAAAAAATATGTGGACTGAATTTGTCAGTCCTCCCACTTTGCAATTCTATCATTTCTTTCATCCTAATGTTTATTCTGTATAGTTATGCTTGTCCCTATTGATCTTATTTGAATGTGTAAAATAAACTTAGAAACTGAACTCAATGCCTGTTTTGCAGAAATATTGACCTACTTGTTGGGTATATTGGTGATGGTGGTGCGACCAAAGTTATTTGGTCCCAGTTCCTGGCTACCACTGAAGTTGATTGGTAAGATGACCACCAGGCTGAGGAAAGTGATAATGACCATCAGGATGAGCAGGTAGCGCTGGAACTGGAGGTACTGGACCGCATCTGTCCCAGAGTTGCTCCTGATGTCTGCATCCCTGTAATTGGAAAAGGGGAGGGGGGTGTGGATGGAGGGGAGAATGGGATATAGGGTGGAGGAGAAGGCAGATGATGTGTAAGTGATGTAGTACATGATATTGTATATAATTATAACTATATGCATGGACTTATTAAACAGGCATTGTTTACAGAATAATTTGGAAAGGAAATCTGAAATATAGCCAAAAGACTTCACACTGCTGTCTAGAAGTTTCCTAAAATATGAAAAATGGTTTTTCAAAGATAGCAAGTAACCTTCCTTCTCTCCCACAAACATAAAAAACAAAAACAAAACAAAAAAACAAAAAAAATCACAACTATACTGTAGGTTAATCTAATGTAGACAGGAACTTCTTACCCCACCCCCTCCTCAATCTCTCTCTGTTTCACTGTATGAAACTGTGTATGTTTTACATATCTGCACTGACATGGATTAGGTTGCATAAATTTCTCCCAGGATCAATTAATTCAAAGTTATGAAAACCAAACATACCAAAATATTTGCCACCATTGAGAAAATAGGTAGAGGAAGTGTGCATACATATCTATGAATTCATCTAGAAAAACATAATATCCTTATAACAAAGTTAAATGTCACAAAAGGGAAGGAGCTGGGTTCTTAATACATTTACCTGATCCTGAATATAGCTGGGATCCAGTCACACAATCCCTGTAAAAAAGAGAATGTAAGAATAATAGTTTAAAAAGCTGCATAACTCTTGTTTATTCTCAGTAATGTATTCATGCTTGCAGCTGTTTCATCAGTACTCCAGCAGTGTATCATTTTCCTTCAAGGCCAAGCCAGAATTTGGACAGTTGTAAAGGAGACGTGCATCATACAAGTTTACTACCATTCATCATTCAGCCCTTATGTACAATTCTAAAGAGACCACATAGTATTCTTTATTTTTCTGAAAAATCAACACTGCCATTTATATGAAAGCTTCAAATTAATTTTGAGCTTCTATATCCAATACTTTTTGGATGGTGGTAAAAGATTGTGAGTCCAATTAAGATCCAAGATTCAAAATTTCCATGACAGTTGAGTTTTTAAAATGCTATGAACAAAACTATAGCTGTGTGTTGGTGAACAACTGTTCCAATTAACCGTTGTATTATCCATCAAAAAGGGGCAAAAGAGGAATGAATTCCAATTGAAATGAATGTTGGCAACTTGATTGCTCTGTAAGGGTTAATGTGGGGCATAATGCATGCTAACAACTTGGAAGATGGATGACAATGACATTTAGTTCCTTGGACAGCTTCTGACACTTCTTTCAGGCTCTCAATTTCCCCAAGACTCGACGTTATGCTCAGGGGTAATGGATTGGGGAGGATGCGGACAAAAAGGTGTGGAATTCCAGGAGGCCATCATTTGACTAAATTACACGATGGTGGCATGGGGAATATTGGGGAGAATGGGTGGGGATGGAATGCATACATGTCAATGTAATGACGTGTTGTTCTGGGCAGGGGCTGAAGGATCGCATGGAAATGCAAATATTCTCAATTCATCTTTCATTATTCAGAATACAGTTGCTTGGGGGAACGCCCCTGGGCATCACTCAAACCCATATCAAAGGGTTCCAGCATACATGTATGCTTATATGGTAACTAGGACTGTGCAAGCAGCCACAGTCCCCCTTTTGAAACCCAAATAGCATACCTTTTGATAGTATTTATAAGAAAACAATTCATCCCCTACTTGTGTTATCTTGTCGAAATTTTGGATCCTGGGTACCACAGCTCTTTTTAAATTTGCCTCACAACTCTATCACACTGTTAGTACAGTTGTTTAAAAATCATTAGGTTGTTAAACATATGAACCTACCAAGTTTTGTTTTTTAAAAAGTGTGTGAAAAACAAATGGAGATTTTTTTTAAAACAAGAGTTGGTAGGTTCATATGTTAAACAACCTAATGATTTTTCAGCAACTGTTCTAACCGTGCATATGGTTTACAACTTAACCTGTTGAACACTAAGCCCAAGATAACTCATGCCAGGGTCTATTTAAAATGCAAGTTATACTGAAATTAAATCGTATTCAATGGGTTAAATCCTTGGATTTGGTGTTTGTCTGGCAATATGAACATCGATATTTGGAGCAAGAAAGTAGAATATATGAAAGCAACGACCCACCCCTACAGCTTTTTCCAGAAAGCGAGACTCATGACGTAGGCATTTTATATGAAAAGATAAAAACGGAACTCATGTTTACAGTTAAGACTTCAAAGAAAATGTCACAGATCCCAGAGGCATGTCCTTGCACATATGAGCGACCGACCACCTCTGAGTTCCACAGCCTATTAATGCCAACAGTTTTATTTCCTTTTCATGCACACCTCTGATTGGTTGGAAACCTTGTACTCTCTGGCAATGCAATCAATACAGCACATCTATCATACAAAATGAATGAAGCTGTCATTTTATTTTCAGTTTCAGTTTCTTTCATAGAAGAGACTTTAACATCATTCAAGATAAAACAAAATTAAAGTAAATGGCCGTGCAAAGTCGAGAACTAGTATCTAGGAATAAAGCTGGTAGACAATTATGCCAAATTCTGATGTTCACTACTCACTGTAACTCGAGAATGAGGTGGATGCAGGTCAGCTGCTCCATCATTAGCATTGTTCACATTCTTAGACTTGCCCTGGGAGCTATGATCCCCATAGAACATACTTGTCCATCTGTAGAGAGAAGAACAAGAAGATCACACGGCTGTTAGGTGGTTTGAAAGGATGTGCATCCATGCAGCATCTTCTAAAATATATATATTATGTGTGCATTCTTTGTCAAGTTTGGAGGGTATCATCCCGTCACATGTATAGAACACAATGCTGTATTCTCTTGCTGCTCTTGGCTACTGGCATTCTCAGAAATACAATTTGTGATAACATATTGTACTATCATAGCATATAAAATTTGCAGAAATGAAACTTTCAGTAATTATTCCCTAAGAGACAGAAGGGTAGACTTTGGCTGTACTTGTGAAAAAAAGGTTTCTGTGAACTCATGACATGAAAAAATTAGTTCAATATGAAATGAGTTATGCATGACACACTTTAACACATTATCAAAATGTTCATACCAAGCCATTTTTTAGTTAGTAAATATTGCAACCGACTGTAATTTGCCATCACAGTCAGTATAGTGTACATCTGCCGTGGAGTAATTGTTCAAACGGTTAACTATGGAATGGCTTGATGACCTCAATGATGAAAATGAAAATTTCAAATGGTTGTACTGTTCTACAACTGCTATCAAAGAGTTTCCAAATGTCCTACAAGTTTTTCATGGTTAATGATTTCAAGGCAGCTTTAATAAGAAAACAGAAAAAAAAAAAAAAAAAACCCAGCATGGATTCAGACCTTGCTTTAAAATAGCTGATATAAAATTGATGAAATAATAGAAACTTATAAGTTTGACCACCTGTTAGAGAACTGTCAAGTACTAATATTCCTGGCATTACCAAATGCAAGATATTAGTAACTCAGAATATGAGTTATCCACTCTAACTCTAATGAGTATTGTTATGTTATTCACATCATTTTTAAATACATGATAATGACATTCAAATCAATAATCATATACAGGCGAACCATGTTAAAACAAACTCCTCTGGACCAAGGAAATTGCCTCTTTATATCTAAACCCTGTTATATCAGGGCTAAAAAACAATAAAATACAAAAACAGTGGGACCGGCAAAATTATCTCGTTATAATGAGGGTTTGTTATAACAGTGTTCTTTATAACGAGATTCCACTGTACCAAAAACACAGTGCATTTACCAACTCTTTATCATGACCACCATGATGCAGGACTTTAAGCGTACATAAATGTAAGTACAGCAGGTGCTATCGTAAAATCCCAATTCATGGCCAGCCATCCATCCATTCCTACATCCCGTGCAACATAATACATGTCTAATGGAAGGTGGTAAGGCCCACTTCAGACAAACAAAATTCTTCATACAGTTCCATGAAAACCGTATAGCTATTTGATACATAAATGTCCTAGTCATATAAATGACACATAAATGATTGTAATAATTATAGCAAGATGGATATTTAAGCATCATTTCAATTTTCAAACCAAATGAAGAATCTGGATAAACAGTGTATCAAATAAATACCATACACCTCAGCATGGTGTATCATGAATAATGTATGCTTATCTTATATCGTAAAGTAATAACATGAAAGAAGCAGACATATGGCGTCAGCTAATCTCCCTAAAACTTCCCATTTCTTGATATTATGTGGTCTTTTTTTTTTTCCCCCTTTTTAGTGTATATGGTGATTCTTTATACATTTCTAAAAGCACATTTGGAATAAATTTCCTCCTGTCTGAACAGACTTTTAGGCCACACACCCTTGGCAACCTACTGATCCAATTAGGGCCTCAACACAAATTAGATCCTCTTCCCACAAATATATTGACATTCCCGTCCTGGTTAAATACTACTCAGCATGCGGAAAGAGCTGTGTGAAGTAGCATACTGTGTACTTCAGTTATATATTTCTCTCTTGATGGTTGCATAATGGAAAGCATTCCAATATGTTTGCTGCATACATGCTTGATTCTAGCTGTAGGGCATTACAGAATCTACAACAAACAAAACAAGGACTGATATATCTTTTAAAAGATAGCATTGTGAAAAAATTAAGGAATATTTACCATATCAATATAGTTGCCAACTGGACAAAGATATCTGAGATAAAATTTTGTGTCAACACAAATGTTTTCATAGAATTTCTTCTGTGTATTATATTAACTAATGACTTATCTGAATTTTGATTTGGTACTACTGTTAAAAGATCTCACAGTAGTACAAAAGTTATTCGTTTTCAAAGACTCTTCCAAGGATTTCCAAATAAAAAACTTTTTCATTTCAAGAAACATTAACAGTATCTACAAAACAATGATAAATTGAAATGATATGCTTTAGAGTTATCAGGAGATGAAAATGAATATTGCCAATATTTACCAAAGCACTTGAAATGATGATACTAATAATGTCAAATTTAGAAAACTATGAAGCTATGCTAACTTTCAATGCATAATGTCAGCCAATCACCACCATGACGCAAGCATATGGCAGGTGAATTGGGACTAATTAATACGGGAGAATGAGCTGTAAAAAGCCATAGAATGAAATGATGAATCAACAGGAAGCCAACACTGGCTGTGACAAAATGCCCATGTAATCACTTGTATCTAGCTGCTTCATTATTAAAAATATACCACGATTGGTCCTGTTTAATATAACTGACTGCATGGCTGTAATATGAATTCTAAAGTGTTGGCACAGATATAACATCACCACTCATACAGCAATAAATATCAACATGCTAGTCACTAATTAATGCAAACCTTTGTGACATCACTGACATGTGACTAAGGATCCAAGGTTGTCTAGGGACATACACACTAGGAAGAGATTGGAACCCTTAACCTCTTCATTAAGAATCATGTAATTATACAACTATAGTGCTAGCACCAAGAACAGATCACTTTGTAATTACAGGTACATGTACGCCATGCTTGCAGCAGTTGTCAAGGATTGAACTTTTCAAGGAAATGTCCACACAAGGATCCCTGTGAAAATTATGACCCATTTCTAACCATAAACCATTACAAAAATATCATCTCAATTTTTCACAATTGTTAGAGCACTTCATCAAATCCTATTTTGTTTAATGAGGTGTAATCATGCTAATAAATCTATGCTTCACCAAAATGATTAACCCGTCTCATTCCACCAAAT
Source organism: Echinometra lucunter (assembly GCA_029962745.1). Lineage (NCBI taxonomy): Eukaryota > Metazoa > Echinodermata > Echinoidea > Camarodonta > Echinometridae > Echinometra > Echinometra lucunter. Next base: position 34,273,532 of record CM057152.1, read on the forward strand.
CTAGAATTTAATCTACCCTCTCTATTCTAACTGCCTTCAGTAACGATATGGATAAATAAAAACTGTGTAAACAGTCTGCGATTATTACATGTGTTTGGAATCCACCTGCTCTGGTGCTAAGGCCATTCATTAATCCTACAAAGGAGCGACTGTAGCGGAGCTAATTACCAAGAGATCGATAAAAACTTGACAAAAATGGTGCTTGCATGCCTAGGTGTACAGTACAGCAAGAAATGATAGATGATCATTGCCCATCACAGTACACATGCTGTAAAACGTGTTAGATCAATAAACTACATCTATATATGTGTGTGTACTTGACCTTTGCCTCAAAAATATAATTTTGAAGAGGGAAATTTGTGGATTAATACACAAGGTAAAGTAGCAGAATGGGTCCAGGGGCTAAAGACTCTACACTCAAATCATCCCAACGTTCACAGCTAACAGTAGTTCTGTAATACAGAAATACGTGTATGTCAGGACTGTAAGATTTCTCTGAATTGACTTCTTTAAAATAGGTTTTTTAATTCTTAAAATGGAGCCTGTAAAAGGTTGCATAAATATGTTATGCCTGGTTTGATATGACAAGTGCTTTAATATAACAAGCATATACATGCATATCAAAACATGCATATATCTGTACATGTAAAATAAGTTTCTTTTAATTCCTATAAAATGATAGCAAATATTGTTTTGGCAATTGACTTGTGTAGCAGACTTAAATCACCTATGAAAACACCCAAGAACATTTACCGCTTAAAGGTTTTTAGTAACCTTTGTTAATTGTAGACTCAGAAGTAAGGTACTTCTCAATCACAAACTGACATGGCTTTGTAATTTTCACATTTGAAGCTCCAAAGAGAATTTCATTTTAATGTAAAATAAATGTACAGCCATTAGTGTATCACACATTATCAATTCAATCCTAAATGTCTCATTGAATACTGGATTACATTCCACTGAAATTCTAAAATCAATAAGTGCTAGGACACATTTTACATTTCACCTCATGAATATCAAACTGACTGTAATCTATAGCACATGTTTGACTGAAAAGTGCCAGCATAAATAATCACTATGAAACACAACATAAATTATCACTTAGAAACATATGACTAAAATGATAGTTAAACAAACATGCAGAAACATATGTTTTAGTCACGCATGTTGTTCGTTCTATATTAAGGTATCCTAATTCATCATTAGATATTACAATATTCTGATATATTTTAAACATAACTACATCTACAAGTACATTGTATATGTTCACCTCTACTGTGTGCTGGTTGAACAAAATCTTATTAGACTTTGCAATACATACAGAAGAAATGCATTTATATGAATGTATGGATGTTTTTAACATCTCCTCTATCGAAGATTTAGACAAACATGTTGCTTTTGCTTGGTTGCCCTACTCTGCACATGTACATTCAGCATTATGCTGTGTTTACACTAAAAAAGTAGTTCTGCTATAGGCTTACATATGTTTGATGTTATTGAATATTTGTCTATCTATTCTACGAGTCCCTTAAAAGAGGGAAATACAAAGGAAGTACTCTTCATTTCTAGATCCATTACTGATCCAAGTACACACATGGATTTTTATGAAATCGGATCTTGATGACTCGCCAGGATGATTAAATTCTGCTGCTTTCTGCATCCCACTGTGTGCACACAAAAACGGATATTAATTCCACACCCTGGGAGTTAAAGCACGCTGATGATTGATCACACCAATCGCTCTACATGTGCTGCCAAAGCCTGCTAGGCATATACCTTCACTACATCATCTACTAGGCAGCACATCCCATACATGGGTTTATACATGACCTTATAAAGCACAGAGTCATATTTCAGGGTGCGTGCATTTTGAGTGCCTAGACAGCCCACGCGCAGGCATAGTCTAGGGTTTCTCTAGAGATTTGGTGGATATGGCAGGCATACCTGAGACAGTTAGACATATGGAAGGGAAATACTAATATACCGACATATAAAAAACTCTAATTAATCACACTTTCTATGAAAGAGAATGCAGCTTGGTACAGAATTAATCTAAAAATGGAAGTGACAAATGGCATAAATATACATACAGTGGCCAATTTGCAATAAAGCATGAGGCATTTAAATACTAAATTTGCGCTAAAATAAACAAATCTGCACTGCACAAGATTAGAGTCTGTGCACCACTCACTACAATGCTTACATTTTAACCTCCACTCTCCACCTTCTTTGTACATTCTTAGTTCAATATGATATGACTACTAACTTTTTAATTGGTGATGACTCAGTCATTCTTATAGACTAAGTACAGAAGCCATATTTCCATTTTTTTTTAGTGATTCTAGCAGATATAAATATTTGCAATTCAATTTTGATGCTTCTTTAGAGGTATGCTATTGATAGCCATTGTGGATGTTGATGTTTATAAAAGTTGACAAAACATTTCAAGATGCCAACAATAGAATAATTTCCCTTCATTGCATCAATATTTCTTCCTTTTTTTTATTCCATCTGTTTGGAAAATAACATTTATAATCCTGCAAAAGACTCCCCATCTTGACCAAAAATATAACATTATTATCATTATTACTGGTTTGTTCTTTTTTTTTTTTTTTTTTTTTTTTGGGGGGGGGGGGGAGATGTTTCCCTTTAATTGGAGTCCTGTTATCTTCCAAGTGACAACACTGACTGACTGATTTAGTTTTTTTCACAAGTTAGGCCATTCCTTCCAATCATACAGAAACAAAGGCCCAAATTCACAAAGGAGGTTTACATTAAACTTTTGTCTAAAGTCTAAACCACGGTTCATGTATACCGGTTGTCCCAGAAAAAGCGGAACTGCATTAGATATGAAACTAGTCTCAAGCAGGTTCTCCTTGATCTGTTTTGCCTCATTAAGTGATAACCCTGTCAAGTTACATGTGCTTGTATGCATGCATGGGACAAGTATTACATTACATAAACAAACCCAAAGAACCAATTCTCTTTCAAGCTCACTACATACATAATACACTGCATCAAGATCATGAGGATTCCAAAGGCTTGTTCACATATGAAACAGCAAACACCCACAGCTAACCCCTCTACTTATTTTTGGATGTAAATGAATGGCATAGGAAGCAAAAAAAAAAAAAAACCAACCAAAAAAGGTGAGGTAAGAATTATCTGTTTTTGCCATCTGGCAGCATAAAAATGTGAACCAAATAAATTCTTATGACATAAAGGATAGTGCCTGGTAGCTTTTGGTAAAACACTCCTCTATAAAATAAAGCATGCACTAGTATTGATGCATAAATTGCATCTAATTATCATAAGCAGCATGGTTTGCCACGTCAAATATGTGAAGACTGAAGAAGCTGTGGGGGTTTACCAAGGGGGTTGCCGCTGCGTAAGTGAATGGACCTTAAGATACAAGAGTAATGACTACAGTAGATATGAAACTAGCCTAGAGTAGGTTTCCTGGCCTTGCCCTGTCTTGCCTCACTGTTAAGCGATAACCCTGTCAAGTGATATGCATGCACGTGACCTGTATTACGATCCCCATGCAGACGAACGGTACATGCAAATGCTATCAGAGGTTCGTTGACTTCATGCAGATGGAAAACAAAGAAATTGGAAACCACACAGTGAGGGAGTGATGAGGAGAGAAAGAGAGAGAGGAAGAGGAGACAAAGAGGAGAGAGAGAGAGAGAGAGAGAGAGAGAGGGGAAAGAGGAGAGATGGAAGAGTTACATAAAGGTTAAGACATGGGGAGGCAGGAGACAAGAAATAAGAGAAGGTAAATATACAAAATACAGAGCAAAGAGTGCCAGAAGGGGGTGCAAGAGGAAGGCTATATGAAAAAAAGGCAAAAGATGACATAAAGGGCATGAAAGCAAAGGAAAAGTGGAAGTAAGAAATAAACACAGAGGGAAAAAGAGACAAGAGAGAGGAAAGAAGACAGAGAAAGAAAGAGAGAGAGAGAGAGAGAGGTGGGATGGGTGGTTAAGGTTAACCTCTTTCTTAATCAACACCCTTAATGAGCTTCATCTTGATTCACGATGATTTTAAAATTTTTCTTGAAATGAGCATGAAAGGTTTCCAAAAAGTCCTTAAAAAGTACTTGTCTCTGCTTTGGGAAGAAAAATGAAGCCATAAGAAGACATAAAAAGACAGAATGAATGTTTTTCCCTTGAAGCACATCATATCTTGACAATGTACACTCATATAATTCAGCAGTGTATCATCAATTTGAATAACATGGCAGACCAATGTTAATGAAAATGTTTATCATTTCTACCACTTCAAAATTTTTTTACATTGGGCCATGATTTCTTACAAATTTACCAGTACTAGTGAAAAATGTGTCTACATGTACCAGCAGCTTTAAAAAGATCCTGTAACTGGACTTTTCCCTTAGACCCATGCAAGTGATCATTCATGCTGGCAAAGACAGGTATGTCTCATTCAGGCCTGTACATCATCTGTGTAAAAAAAAAAGTTGTTTTCAGCACCTGGTGGGAAAAGAGGGATCCCATTTAGAGTATCCAAAACAGGAAAATATAACAAAAATGTATCAAATTCAGAGGTGATGATGCAATCCGTGAACAGAATCCCCATTAAGGGTGTAAAAATCAGAGATGTTGGACATGTTTCCCTCCAAGAATCCCTGTTTAGGGCATCAAAATCAACCCTACTTTAATCCCCGTTTAGGGTGCTTTTCAGGAATTGACAGATGCGGATGATATACAGGCCTCAATGAGACATACCCCCCTGGGCAAAGACACGTAAAGCCATTCACTGCATGATGATATTTGTGAGATGTGATGTATAAAGGTCAAAGGTACATATGTCAATTACAGCATTCCGCACGATGCAACAGGTTAATTCAATATCCCATTCTTTCATGAAAGATCAGAGAAAGAGAAAAGTATTATGGTTTAATACAAAAAATCTCAAAATGCAAAATTAGAAAATAGTAATTAGTACTTTAGTAAATAATGATGCTTCAGATCATTTAAGAGCAATCCAACAATTATTGCATCTAGTTGCAATGGACAAAACACAGAGAATAAGAGAAATGGTTTAGGTAAAATTAAATGATAACAAATGCAAAAAATAAAAAGAAGAAAAAAATAAGAACATAAATTTGTGAAAAATCAAAATCCCTAGATTCATTGAAATTACAAATTGGTGAATTAAAAAGGTAGACAAATTTATCATGTTTTTAAAAGGAATCAAAATAATACAACTTTTCTCCTTTAACTCTAGGAACAAATTATTCCAGAATTATGACAAATGTAGCAATTAAATTTTCAAATAATTGGTGCTCTCATATACACAATAATTTTGATAGTCATTCAATGATTTTCTGTTCAACCCAAAAGCAACAGCCATAAAACTGGTTTGTCTTGAAAGTACAGAATTAAAGATGAAATGAATGCTTAAACAGGGTCAGAAGGAACCTCCAAAATGCACTTGTGATGATGTTGAATAAACTATGGTGCGTTCATGTTCAACAAACCTGAGAAATAAATCTTCAATGAATTGAATTTATAAGTAAAATGGATGTCAGTAGGATGAGAAAAAACACCAGAATGCTATGTAAGGTGAAGAACAAAGAGGTGAGACAGCTTAGAAAGCAGAATTAAACCAAAACCGTTAGTATGATCCAACACCTTAATTGCAAAATGCTTTGAAGACATTAGAAACAACATACACCAGAGCTCGAAAAAAATGTGTAAGTTTGAGATGAGAATTTCAAGCATGGTTGCAGAAAATGAAAACTGAAGTGTAACCATACACATTGTAGCCTGCTGTTCCATTCTGTGATGAAAATACTCTCCTGCCAAGAAGAAAATAAACAAGGGGAAAATGTATCAATGGGAATTCCTTTTCAAAAATTATGTTAGAACAAGAAAGAATAAACAAATTTCTCAACATATCGCTAGAGCTAGGCAGTGAAATCAATGCTTACATGTACATATACGGCTATATTCATTATGACTTCATGAGTAAACACATAAACATTCTTCTACATATCAAGAGCTATCTATGAAGGTAATATCCTTTTCTCTTTTTTTACACTGCATCATTCCAAGGGAAAAACTTACTGATTATAGTCACAACCATGGCACTGTGTTCATCAGAATATGCTCCATGATACTGGCAAACATGTTTATCCATATCTGGTTGCAGCTTGTTACACAAGTTACAGTATCAAATATATCAAGGAATTTGTAAAGTTTTTAATACTTTGATACAGCCAAACAAATCTGCAACCAGTTAATTGAATAGTGCCAAAAATGCGTATTGCATTAGGCAGCAAAAAGGGGATTAATGTACATGTACATAAATAGTAAGAAAATCTATATCCATTATCCAACAGCTTTGGCCAACTCTCATGGAAATTAAAACACCAGAGGAAATAAGAAAATAATGATAGGGTAGCCATATTTTCAACCTTTGCAAAAACTTCAAAAAAGAAGGACAGCTCTAGGGAACTCTGGATTAAGCTATGCTACCATTATTCTCTCATTTCCTATTGCATTATATTCATTTCATGTTGTTCCTGTTCATTTTGATTGCTGAAAGAGTACAGAAATTACATTCTGATTTCTTTATAGTAACCAGCAACCAGCAACCAGCACCTCTGTGAGGTGGATCACAGACCACCTGCCAAAGATACCACAGGGTTTTAAGAAAGCAAGGAAATGAGATGATACACAGAGGCATGCTCTCCTAAAGGTCATCTCATTTTCCACCCGCCAAATCGAGTTTGCCATAAATTCCATCAACGGGAAGGGTCCTTGCCTTTACTTGAAATCTATACTTACAATCATCTTTCAGAGAAGTTTATGTACAAGGAAAATTATTATTGTTTCCCATCAGTGCTAGTGCTGTATTCCACTTGAGCTCTAACCATCATTATCAACTTGTCTAAATGACTCTGAGACTATTTCTATATTTCATATTTATATTTACATTTATAGTTTAATAATCTGAGTTGAAAATCGTGTTTTAAGGTACGAAAAAGATTAAAGCTCCTGAATACAATTGCTGTTTATACACAATGATCTACTGGTACTAAATGTAGCCCATCTTATTTGATCATCTTGATGCACTGACTTTTTCAATTTACTGAAAATGATCATGCAATGCAACATAAGATGGAAATGTGCACTTTACTTTGATATGGATAAGAAATGTAAATTCACATTAAAAAAAAAAACCACCACCCAAATACATTTGAACTGCCGAAGCAGAGATGTGTCACCTTCGAACAGATCAAGCAGACAAAGAATTAGGGTAAATTTCAACTTAACAAAAGAGCCTCTAGATATTTTCATCACATTTATCTGAATTCCTCTAGTTAAAGTGTTTGCATTCAATTACTCGGAGCTCTTATTTCATTGGTCCATTTACTTTCAAACTAATGCATTGAGTTATGCCCTGGTTTCCTGTTTGCCTACCTCTAAAGAGACCTATCCACCATTCACACGAGGAAAATTGTACAACATTAGAACAAAATCTCCACAGCTACATATGGGATATACAATTTAATTATTTTTCCATGCATTTTGTACATTAAAACAATTGTATTAATACATGAATAAATGATAAGAAAATAAAATGAGGTGTGCACCATGTTTTGTTCATTCTCTCAAAGGGATCATGGTCCCCCTGCCCTGTGAATACAGCACTGGACAAAAACTGTGACTGAACACTGCACGATAACTTCGCACTGGAAGTAACATGGAATAACCTTCAGAGAAAGAGAAGCACAGTGCGAAGAACTCACATCCTTCCCTCCAAGACATGTTTTTTAATTTAACTGAACCATTTTCCTGATCAAAAAACAATATCTCATGGCATACATGTACATGTGTTTGACCCTTCTACTATCCAGACCAGAATCAATGAATCTGTATACATAAAATTTCTTTAAAAGAAAACCCCAATACTTTCTCAAGTGTAAATGAACCCTGATGCACACAGGGCGCTTTACTGTAAACCCACGAGAAGAGGTAGAGAGGGAGAGAGACAGACAGGGATGAGCATGTCATAGAAATCGAATTTCAAATTGCCCTCCTGTGCTCCGGCATGGTAAAAATGTAAATGAAGTCTGCCTTCGCAATGAATCAATCAATATATGATATGGCCACAGGAACTCTGTTATTGTAGAGCCTGGACAGTTAAGTATTCAGTATTCTATAGCCACCTGAGAAGTGGGCTTTTTAAAGTGTTCAAAATTGATGTGATGATGACAATGGTATTAAAATAGAGGTAACAACAAAATTTAAGTTTCCTGAAGCAACATTTCTGCAGCATCTGTGGATTCATTTAGCTGCAGAAAAGCTGTCTTAGAATTCCATGTTGTTGTTTTTTACAATAGTAAACAGGGTTGGCGATTTTTTTGATTAAATTTTTTTTTTTTTTATCGGATTTTTAAGAATTCAAATCAGATTCTTTTGATTTAATCAGATTTTTTATATTTCTTTATTTCTTTAAAGTTCATTTGATAAAAAAGTGTAATTACCAAAAAACCTTACCCTTAGAATGACATCAGTTTTAATGTTATCAACCATTTCACTCCTAAATATTGTTCTTAACCATATATTTTGTAATTAAATCCAGTCAAAATGGAAAATTAAAAATCAATTTGAGGAATCATGTATCTGAACTTAAAATTTCTATCATACATAGGCCCATGAAGGAAACTTCCATAGGGAATTCCCAGTGAGTAGAGAAAATTCCCCTCTGGGAATTTTCACTCAATATATAAAAAATCCCAGAGGAAAATCTCTAGGCACTCCTCAGTGAAAATTGTATCTACATGTGCACACAACAGCTTTTTGACAGTTTTACAAATTGGTATTAAAAGCTCTTCCATTGCTACAGATAGAGATGCAAAACTGTCAGTGTTGGAGAGCAATATAAGAGACAGCTTAGTCAAAGGGTGACTATACTACATTATGTTACTGTGATTTTTACATTAATCTACAATTTTCATTCACATGCTCTCTAAAAATCTGTTTGATACATGAAGTAGGAAAAAAACAAAACATGCTGAGTCTTTTGACCATATACAACTGTACTTTTGACTTAAAGGATAAAAACTGCAAAACTGCTTATATTACAACATATGTATTACAAAAAGAAGTATTTTATTTTAAATCAGACACAGCTTACAACTGTCACTGATTGTAACTTAAGTACCTACATCTTAACATCTAAATGAAGTGTGAAAAGTTTATTTTGAGTTTTGCAAATTGTTGTTATAGAGCTCTCTCCAGTGCTACATAAAGATACAAAACTTCCGTTATTATTCGTAGCACTGAACATAAAATGAGCTGACAGTGACTTAAAAGGTTTATAAGAGAAAGCTTTTTTCAACAGTCAAATTGTGACTGTACTACATTATGTTAATATAATTTTTACATGTTCTTTAAAACATCAATTGTATAATAAATGTAACAAGAAGAAATAAAAAGCATGTTAAATCTGTTGATTACATAATTATCTTTAATTTTACATGATGGAAGTAGTATGTTAAGGATCAAATTCATCAAAACTGGAAAACTGCCAACAAACCTTTTCTCATTGACTTTTATATATTATATTTTTTACAAACTGCTCTCTGAAAAGTCTTGGATTGTGTGATAAATGTTAAGAAAGAAATAAGAAACTTGTACACTATTAATGGCTGACAAAGAATGTAAAATTTCAGAAGAAACACTTGAAATTTACAAAAAATGGAGTAACTGTTGATGACATACATCTTTAGTTTTTACGGAATTAGCTCATTTTATTGACTTGATTTTAATTTGTTTTAAGTAGATATGAAGAATTTGTTGATTTTTTGTTGATATAAAGTTAATTCAAAGTTTTTAGGTTGATTTGAAGAATTAAAACTGCCTTGAACAAACAATTTGTCAATGATTTGTACATGTTTCAATGGAAGTGATTTAAATCAATGATTTAAAAAAAAAATCATGGTGATTTAAATCGCGATCGTGATCGAGTGTTCAAAAAAAAAAAATCACGATTTAAATCAACGTGATTTAAATCGCAATACTGCGCCTTTTGTTCTCTATGAGTTTCCTGATGTAATATTTCTTCAGCATTCGTGGATTCATTATGCTGCAGAAAAGCTGTCTTAAAATTCTGTATTTTTTTCACAATAGTAAAAAATAAAAGTGGAAGATTGTTCCACAGGAACTCTGTTATTTTAGAGCCCTGACAGTTAAGTACTCAGTATTCTATGGGCACCTGAGAAGTGGGCTTTTTAAAGGGAGGATTCAAAATTGTTGTGATGATAACAATGTTAAATAGAGGTAACAACAAAACTTGAGTTTCCTGAAGCAATATTTCTTCAGCATTCGTGGATTCACTTAGCTGCAGAAAAGCTGTCTTAAAATTCTGGTTTTTTTTTTACAGTAGTAAAAAAATAAAAAATCTAAGATTGTTCCAATAACTGACTTGTGTCAGCAAGTACAATATCTGAAGGAAAAAAAGTACTGCACCTTTTGTTCTCTATGAGAACAAGGTCATCTCTACATTCACAGTTCATTTTCAGATAAATTTATATCAAGTTCTCATCCTGGGCAGGGTGCAGAAATGCAGATGAATACTTTTATGGATTAAAAGAAAAAAAAAGCATCTCTTTATTGGTCAAACTTATACAACAATAGGTTTAGCCCAGGGCAAACCAAATTAATGGTAAATGCAGAGCACTTTTACAAATTAAAAAGTGAATACAGATATAAATAACAATGATCGCTAAGTAGGTCATGATGGGTTTAGGTTTATAAAGCTATGAGAATAGTTGTTGATTTGAAAATGTAAAAACATAAAATATGGAGCTGGAAAAGAAAATTTTAGTAGAACTACACTTAGCATCTCTACTCGAAGGATCCTGAACTGAGGCTAAAGTGAGGGGAGGGGGGATAATCATTCATTTCCCCGGAGGACTGTTCTCAGGTTGAAGAAGATGAAGTAGGAGAGGTGTACTCTTAAAGCTTCCAATCATCGATATATTCCTTGACTCAATAAATCTTCTCCTCATCTAATCTGTAATTGGGCTTTCAGATTTAATGAGTCTCCCATGATCTGTTTCCATCGCAGGCCTGACAGAATGAAGGTCCCTAAAGATATTAGCAGTAACCATTAGAAGAGGAGTAGGAAATTCAAGAAATATGGTCCGCTTTTCATCGTCGATGCACCAACTCCACGATGTTTGGGATGCACAGGCACATCTCACTAAGTAACCTTACTTCTCATGGACAGATCCAAAAGGGGTCTAATGGGGGTTGGACCCCCCCCCCCCTTTACTTTTTTCTTTGCTTGTCCTAGATGTCCAAACATACCTCAGTATTCCCAAAATCTGAAGTCCTTTCCTCTTTTCTTGCCATTTCCTTTAGAAAATTTCGGGAGGGGGGGGGGGATTGGCCCCTCCCTTTCTTTAAAATTCCAGATCTGCCCCTACTTCTTCTAGGTAAATGATGGAAGGAGCAGGTCTCAGGCAAACAGATGATGATTATTTGTCTTCAAGTGGATTTCCATCAGTGGTCTTTTGTTTACCAGTGATGGTTGTGTACACATTTCATGATGTCATCAGTTGTCTGCTCTCTCAGCGGCTTTCCATCATGAATGTCAAACTCTTCATTGACTGTCTCAAGAAAGCCTTGTGTAATTAATCCAGCATAAACTTGTAATTGTGCTTCATGTGCAGATACCGTACCTGAATCATGAGTTTCTTACAAGGTGAAGTCATAGAATTAGAAAACACGCAATCACTATACAGTCTAGAATGAAAACAACAAAGTATACGTAGGTAACAGAATATTTCCACCAAATCTTACAGATACAAGTATTTGCCTCATCTGACAACTTAGAGAAATGCAAAACATTAGCATTCAAAGCAGTGGACAATTTACATGTAAATACAATAAAATGCAATATATACACTACACTAAAAGAGAACTAAGTACAGAACAACTGTTTATTAACCTATCTTCCTTAAAATTTACACACTTACAAAGGTGGAAAATAACTTTAGGCTTCTAGTGAAATAATAAGGTCTCAAACAAAGTGCAGAAACAGCTCTTTACCTTTCTTCCCCTTGATTCACAAGAGCGATGCGACCATAATCCCCAGCTACTTTTCTGAAGATAGCAAACAAAACCACCAAGATCTGAGAATGGCAATTACAAAGAAAGGAAAGGAAATATATGTAGGTTAAAGCATTTTCTATTGAATCTAAATGTGCTATGTGAAAAAAGTAAGAATTTTTTCTGCACAATTGATATAGATATAGTAAGAACATTTGTAATGTTTCAAAATTGATGAAAATCTAATCATTGTATTATATATATTGCAGGGATTTCAGGCACCTGGGACATTTGGGTACCCAGAATTGTCTTTCGGACCCCCAAATTTTTCGAAATTTAAACACATGGGCAATATACAAACTATAAAATTTCGTTCCGGACCCCTCATGAAAAAAGTTAAAGTGTGGAGCCCTTCATATGAATTACTGATACGGACTAATCTTTTTGAAACTTACCATGATTATGTTCATAGGCTATACACACAACTGAATATTTATATTGTTTTTTATACATTCAAAAGATAATCAGCAATATCTGTTTTCCAAAAACTGTATGCAGATGAATAATATTAGTTTTTATTAAATGGTCATTTCAATTTCTGAGAAGGGTAAAACATTTCAAAATCTTCTCACTTCACTGATCTATCAAATAAAGTAGTGTGCTTAAAAACAGAATTCAAATCATTTGATGGTGGTGTAATAAAAAGAAAGGGTAACACCGAGAAAACAGATCAGGCATATAGAAAAACAAAAAGTCTTTGCACTCACCACATAAAATATACAGTTGTAGAGGATGTTCTGCGGTATACCTCCATACCTCAGGAAAGAAATGGCCTCATTGTTCTTGCCCACAAGACTACAGTTCTCAAAGGAGTCGGCCCCATCCCACATGGTGAAACACCTTCAGCTCCACACCTTCTCAAAGACTCCTTGTGACCAGCTTGTGACTGCCCACTCGTTCTCTCTCTCTGCTTTCAAGATGTGGAAGCGGGGAAAGAGGTGCGTCGCATTAGCATGCATGGGACTGGGGGGTAGAAAACAAGATGTGAGCTTCTGTCAGTGTGCAATGTATATATGCAAACAGCCAAAACCACACATTCACTTTTAAAACAGTGGTTTTAAATCGAGATACTGAGGCTCTGAATAAATACAGCAGTAACACCTATCCCCTATATGTCTCTGAATATCTAGTTTAACACATTCCAAGATTAAACCTTTTGTTGTACCAGCTAAATTCCATGCATGTGTGTAACATATCCTTAGAAAGAGCAATGATTTCTTTTCACTGCATACTCTCACTTAACATTGAAAAGAAACTCCTTTTTTCACCAACACTGTCAAAACAGTACAATCCTTGAAGAGAATCAATCACATACACATAACAATTATCAGCAAAACAAATAACAACAACAAAGATTACCAGGGTCATACAATGAATATAATCTACTACAATGGTTATGAAATTGAGCAAAACAGAAAATTCAAGGAGTAGAATATTGTCAAGTGATTACTGAAAATTTTATGGAAACACTGTCTCTTGTCAAATGTTTTAATTGGGAGAAGAAATACCATCTCCTTGGAGATTTCCTAGGGGGTGTTTCATCAACATTTGCCCACTGACAACTTTATCAGCAGCTGACAAATGATATTGTATATAAGGCTAGTCAGAAATTGTTGGTTAAAACAGACTTTGTTGGTGAAAATCACTGACAAGACACTTGATGAAACACCCCCTGGTTTTAATTAGGTAATATGCAGATATGCAATTGATACATTGACTATCATACAATGCGTACTGAGCTTGTTGTACATACATGTAAATCTATGGGAGATGAATGCATGGTTTTTGTACCATTGCACACATACCATCAAAAAATGTACTATTGGACGGCTAGAGTGATGTCACTGTAAGATTTCTACAAAGCACTTGTTTTGTTTCTTTTGTGACGTCACAATTAGCTTGTGCAGTGTAGATGTCATTTATTGGGGTAGAGCAAGTCACTACACAAGATACTACACACACAACCAGGCATTTTGCAGTCAGAACTTACTTTCCCCGCTTTTTAAACCTTCTTTCCCTGCTTTTTAAACCTTGATTTGTAAACCCAAATTTTACTGTTTTCCTTGATTCTCATCAATTTCTCATCAAACTTCCAAGGCACTATACAAAACAAATAGCAAATATTCTAATTCGTGCAATGGAATGAGTCGCTCTTTTATCCTATGCAGAATCTCGTACCATCGCACTCATGTCTATTAGCTATTTGTATACTAGAGGTGTTTTCCTGAAAACACACTGAGCATTATATCTTGTGGATGCTTCATACTTCATTAAAATTGTGCATTCAGCTCAGCAGTGAGGAATCCCCATCTTGAGTTAATCAAGCATGTACAATGACCTTCTGATAATGACTGCCTCTTGTTGGAGATGAACTGCCGTATATTATAGCTTTCAGCGATAATACATCTTCTATTTTGAAACCTACATGTACCGGTATGTCATCATATGTGTTGAGAGATAGAAGGGCATTAACCCATATTTTTTTTTCAGTACACCCTTCTGGCTACCAGCAGAAGAAACTAATATTTTGTACGGCAATAATCTACTACAATATTTTTGGTACATGTAATCGCCTATTTTCTGTAATTATACCTATGTAATGCCACTGTATTTCTTTTCTTTCTGTTGGAAATGAATAAATACAAATTTGAAATTTGAATTTGAATTTTAATAATACCTTATTAGTACTCTATTCACTATTGTTTATTTGGAATTTGTTAAATATGATATGAAGTTGGATGAACTTTTTAATAAAGTGGCCCTTCGCTGACCACATTAAAGAGCACCTTAAGGGGGGGGGGGTCTGTCTTTCTTCAATATATATCTTACTTTCAATTTTCTTTTGTTTCTCTCTTTTGCTTGCTTTGCTTTGCTCTGCTTTGCTTTGGCATGGTTTTTGTGCATTTAAAACATGGTGTGTGGAAAATATGCCAGATTTCTCTGTTTCACTTGCTGAAATACTTGTATTCAGAAATTTGTTTCTTGGTGGCTATGCTAATATCAAATCAGTTCCCTAAAATATCAATCACTACCTTTATCGCAATCTAAATGTTAAGGCAATTGATCCTTGTCAATCATTAAACATGACTACATGTACTCCTCTCAGATTCATGAACTGATAAAACAGCTGCAAGCTTACCAAGTTAAGCATGGACTCCTATCAATATCCTGTCTCTAATTCAAGTGCTGTATGAATACCCAGTACAAGTCATGTTTTACAGATCAAAAAATATTCTTATCGCTTCATCTACATGTATTCATTGCTCTACACATTTCAATCTCCTAAATCTTCTCTTCAATCCTTTGTTACATGCATCCTCCTTGCCTTACATGTACATAATCTTTCCTTCTCTTTCTCTCTCTCTCACTCTCTCTCGCTCTCTCTCGCTCTCTCTCTCGCTCTCTCTCTCTCTCTCTCTCTCTCTCTTATTTATCCACTCAATCCAAACTCTCTCATTGCATTTTGCATTCCCAGCCCACTGTACATGTGGCAATATAACTGTATGCAACAAATCTACCGGTAATCATATGGCACTTGCATAGTGTAGCTGCAGTATCATACAGGAAGAGTAATTAGACCCTGTTCAATGCTAATTTTGCATTGGTTATGGATCAATATACACCAGAGAGATACTAGGACATATTTCTGGGCAAAGATTAATATGGAAGAAGAATAGTGGTACTTAGCATATTAAGTACTTGAATAACACACATGCTGTAACGATCTGGTGCTACCATCCTAATGCAAAGCTTCTTGATGTACATTACAGCTGGCATCTCCTTGGGCAGAAAATTTGCATGCATGTACTGCATGATGTATTGAGTCTTGTGCGATTGGATACTTTCATGTACATGTACATGTACATGTACTCGCAAAGCAACATTTCATGTTACAGTGTATGTCATGTTTGTAATGTGTAATTTTAGAACCGATCATTACATGTAGGTAGATGAATGTACATGTAGGTAAAAACATGTCTTTATCAATTTCAAAGCATCCAACCTTTTCCAGTACAATATGAAGCCTACACAATTTTCATTCACATAGACATTAGGGAGATATCAAAACATTGCCGTGAAATGGGTCCAGTATATTAAATTTCATCCTTTTCCTTGAGAAGAGGAGTGGGTTTTTCAAGATGAAGTATCTTTGACAATATGTACATGTACATGTACATGTACATGTATGCCTGTTTCACATACTCTACCCAATTTCATGTTGCATTTTATACTTTTATATTTTGTTTTACAACTGCAACATTGTACAATATGTATGTATGTTAAATATAAAAATAAGCTGCTATATTAAAGCTAATCTAATAGCACAGTCATCTTTTTTTTTTTTCATTTTCAAGAGCCTATAGGCCTGACTATGAGGAACTTGAAATCTTCCTTTAATTGGACATCTTTGCCATTTCTTTATTTATCTATCGTAATTTATTTCATTACTTTTTCAGGACTCTTTTAGAATTTCCCAGAGCTTATCACTCACTTTCCTCTGTAAATATAAGTCTTGGTAATTTTTTTTTCACTGCTATATCTCTTAAATATCTTTTACATGCACATGCACTTCCAATATCAAGGCAATTCATTTTCGAAATCAACATATCAATATACCGATCCTTATGCCCTTTTTGTGTATTTGAAGTCAAATGATACATATTGGAAATACCAACACATCCATAATGACTCAGGGATCTCAGCTCCAATACATATTTATGCATTCTGATGAAATGGGCTGCTACAATAGATTACCCATGCTATAGAATGACCAATTACATTGGACAATTGATTTTCGTGGAATTTGGCTAACATTGGAGGGGAAGGGTACAGTGGTTGAATGCCAGAGTTCTGGTCTTCTAAAGGTCATGTTTGCCCATCTGCCATGATGAGGGCTGGCCGGCTAGGGTAAAAATATAAATCATGGCTATGTTCACACTTTGATTATCTTCCAAAAAATCAAAGTTCTGAAAGATATGATTTGAGAAGATTCAGAGGGCACGAAAAAAAGACATTTCCAAAGAAAAATCCAAAAATCCACAATCCATAAACCAAATTTTCAGAGTAAAATCAGAATAAGATATGCTTTCCAGAATGTCTGTCCATAAAATGGTACATGTTCATGAACATCAGTTATAGTTTGAAACCCCATACACACATCTGTATCTGCACAGTAAAAAAAATTATTTTGAGTCAGATCAGCATTAGACAATCAACCTGATATAAGCCCAAAATGATGGTAAAAGGGAATTTTGGAATTTATTCTATGTCTACTCAGTTTAATAAAGGTTTCCTGATTAACGGGGATAATGCTGGAAATTCTGCTGCATGTAAAGTAAAGCATTTTCTTGAAATTACTGCTCACATGAGATGCATGATTTTTATACAATTACATGCAAATGAGGGCCATTAGAGATGGATTGCAAAATCGAGAACGTGATAATCTGTTTTTCCAAATCATCATCTGAAATCCTTTTTTATGTTCAGCATAATTTTGATCACCAAGCATTCAATGTTTAAAATCAGGTTGCTGTTTGACCTTCTAGTATTACAGAATATGATTTCTTCTCAAGATGTCAATGTAGAAAATTTTTCCAAGTTTAGGTACAGTTGTACTAATACATATTTTCAATTAAAATAATTGCAGAAAAAAAAATTCACAAGATTTTTGCTGTAGGTAATTTTTCCCTGAAAAAAAAAATCAAACATATCTACATCAGCAGTAGATAGTAACTGATCATTTATGTAATATAAAAGAGCTCAATGTACATGTAGCTTTTGTACAAACAAAAGTGAGTAATGTTCAGCAACTTCAGTCAATTTGTCTATCATACATTCAATGTTTGTATTAATGATTTCTACCTTTGTCCTCATACTCACACACCTGAATATGTATAATAATTATATACCACACAAATATGTGGTTATATTATCAGGTTATCAGGTACAGTAATGAAGAATAATTCAGTTTTATCATTTGTACAAAATGGATGATACATGTATACACACAAACAAAAAAGTGAGATAGCTTATACAAAAAAATTGACATGATTATAAACTGTTTTAACATCTGTATCAGATAACATAAAATCTATGTAATTCTGATGAATGATAAAAACTGATTACACACTACATGTGAATACCAATTCATTTCACTTCATTAGTACAGTTTATATAGTCTACACTATAAAGAGCCCATTGCCAACTGTTCTATGCAATAATGCATACCAAGCATTCTGATATTGCATTCAAGATTTGTACCACAGGCACACACTCTAAAAACACTGGCTAATGTATGTGTACACTGTTCTCTACACAGTGGGGAGATGTATAACAATGCTCTCATCTCTCACATGTGTATACCACATACAGAATGCAGATTGGTATGAGGTACCGGTAGATTGATCAGAGATCAAGTATCTAAAAAATATAAAGCGCTATATAAATGTAACTATTATTACCGTTACATGTACTTCTACTACTACTATTATTATTATCTGTTTCATATTTTTAAAATTTCAACTTTTCAAACAAGTCTGAATAAAACTCCCCATACAAATGATGGCTAAATTATACTCCATGAAGACCAGCAATATATAATTTTGCTTTGATTTTCTTCCAATGGCTCAATAACAGCAGCTCAGAGAAAGTTAGTTTATAAGATTGCTTACCATTTTGGTATCATCTCTTAAAGGTTTTCAACAGAATAGCAACATTATAGAAGGGTTTTTAAACATAAGAATTATAAACTATATCAGCAAATGTAAGATCCTACATGGATATGTCATAGTAATTTTCAATCGAAATATTACATTGTTCACAGCCATATGATATAATCTTACTTCCAATCACTTTCTGGAATGATTTTCAAACAAATGTTATCAAAAGTTGCACATTACCTTTAAGAATATGCAAATGAGTGTCAGATCAAGGTACATATACCTTATTAAGATTGATCAGAGTAAAAAGTCTGCAAAGAGGTGTGAAAGGCCTTCTTACACTTTGAACAATTAAGAACTTGTTCTGCATTTTCTCCAAAACTTAAAGAAAACATGACTCACCTTGGCTTTATACATGCACTGAATCACATTTGAATTATACAATGTAGATATAATTAAAAAGTGACAGTTTCCTTCTGTTCTTGTATCTCTTGGGCAAACAATGAAAAACCTATTAAAATGTAATTGATGATGGAGTCAATAGCAGGAAGGAAGAGCTGTGTCAGGAAGCAATAACAACAACAGTGAAATGTGAAGTAACAATGTTATCTACATGTATATGATTTAGAATGTCAGATATTTTCTGTACATTATACACTGTATATAATTTTCTATTAATGCCCTAGCTTTGTTGAGGGAAAGAATGAAGTATCATTCCCTTCCCTCCCCTCCACACAGTCCCTTTTTAATGTGGCATTTTCAATTTTCACATGCTTCAGCAACACAGTTCCCCCCCCCCCCCCCATCTTAAAATCCTAGATATGCTTCCCATATTGTGTGAAGGACCAGAAGAAGGGGCTCAGTTAACCCCTTCAACACTAAGCCTGAGATACAACTGTGGCTACATGTAGGGTCTATGGAAAATGTGTGTTATAACGAAATCAAATCATGCTCAATGGGTTAATCAGTTTTCCTTCCTAAACTTGACAGCAATGACTATACTGTGATCTTACATAGTTTTTAAAAAAATAAACAAAATTACATGAACTAATGTGAAAAAATGCAAACTTCAACAGAAAAAATGTCAATTTACATGAAATAATTGAAAAACATATTTTACATTACAATGCCTATTAAGAGTGTCTATTTCTATGTGTTACTCCTACTATATTGCAAGATAACTACAAAAGTGTACCTACAAGGAGACACTCCTGCTGTGGGCTAATACACACATGAATGTTGCCCACATTCAAGATCCTTTGCCTCTAGTTTACATGCATTTAATACGTTAATCAATTTGACCTTTCTTAAACCAGGAGCCTGGTCCACACTGATGCATCTGTGAATGAATCTTATTTAGTGCATACTGCCAACGTACATTTGTAAATGAAGAAGAATATGCCTGTAGAGAAGCCAACTAAATGACATGAATATACCATACATGTATAATTACTATTACTCATACTCCTGCTGCTCCAACTGCTTTTGTTTTGTGCCACATTATGTATGGCTGGTGCTCATCTACTAACTGCTAATGTCATCCCCTATGTACTTAAAAAACTTTAGTATATCATGTATTGATCACCTAGACAGGAACTGATATCATGCTACATGCAACATGTTTCTTTTCAAAGTCAAAGACTGTAGACCAACCATGGATCTATGGCAAATGTTAAAGGATGAGCCCAGCCCTTCCTCCCCTCCCCTTTCATCTAGACAAAAGAATCTTTTAGAGACCCTACATTCTTCTCTTTTCAAATGGAAAATTATAGTATGGTAGCTTTACTACTCGTCGACCACCTTTTTTTAAACCGACCACCTTCGCGCAATGCTTTCCTGCGCATGAAATCAAGAAGTACGCGTGGAACTTGGCGCAATACCCCACAGTAATCAAACAGGCTATCGTAACCAAAGTCCAAGAGAAATTAGGATGAAATAACAGAATTTAATAATTTTTTTATAAAACTTTGATAATGAAAATGATAAATACGTGCTTAATCAATACAGAGGACGGGCAGTCGGTTTAAATAATGAGCTCACACAGGCGCCGAGTGAAAAACATCACATGCGTTTGTTGCCGAGATTTCCATGCGTAACGTACGAGTCAACAATCTGAACATGAGATGTTAATCTGCTGCATTTTTTGCACAAGTGAGACGAAATTAAGGGAAAACCAACAAATATTTTCTAAGATACGACGTAACCAATTAAAGGCGGTCGATGAGTAGTATATCCAACCATAGTACATATGCTTGTATTTTGATCTCAAAGTTGTGGCATGGCAATTCTTCAGGGTTACCAGAAGAATCATGATGAATGTAATCATTACACTAAAATTTTACACCAAGAGTATTAAAGACATGTAAAGTAAAATCTTTAAGGTGCACACATAAGTGTTCATAAGAGATGTTTGAAAATTAAATAAAGTTAAGGTCTTTCTGTATAGACTGCTATCAAAAGACAGTTACATGTAGATGTACTGCTTGCGGCAGTGCAGAGCTCTTTTGTTTCTTTAGAAATTAGAGTCTTTTACTAGACTAGCATGACTAGAGCTTTCCAAACTCAATTGCTGTGATGTCAGTAACATTTCATTTGCAACAGAATAGCAGTTCAAGGGCAGAGTGGTGCACTCCAGATATCTCACAGACACACACAAATAAAAACTGCAACATGTCACCATCACCATAAGACAGCATACATCAAATGAGAACTAACTCGATCGAAAGGTTGGGGACCGGCATAAGCTCGCTCGGTCAGCCGCCTGCCGACAGCGAGAGCGGCTATTCCTAATGCTAGAGTTATGAATATGGACATGATTTATCCCCGAGATTTATCTATTTCAGCAGTTCAAATAATGAGATCATACGTCACCATACCTCAGACTTTCTGTTCTTTGGCCGGGCACCTATAGTATACGAACATCAAATAGCTCGAACAAAGTTAGATTTGCTGGTTTCTCTTCAATCGACTCCAACAGCTGTATCACCCTGCTAGCCACTCAAGCACAGATCTATATACGGTACGGTATACGGTACGGTATCGAGCAAGCTATCGCTAGTCTAGCCGCGGCGCCGCCGATATGCACAGGATAGGGACAGGCCGTGTGGGCGTTTATGTTTGTGAGGCGCAGCCCAGCCGAGGCAGCTTGGGCGAGGCTGAAATTGTCGAACACTTTATTTACGAAATATGTAACCATCAAAGCGTGACCATTTTTATATTGGGTATCCGGATACCCTCTGTATTACCCCATGAACACCCTCCCTATTTTATCTTTCTCTCTTTATTTTTCTTCTTTGAATTCATCAAAAACGCATACAGACCAGCCGAACAAGCGTTACTGGCGATGGCCGGGGTACTACAGAAGAAGGAAGAGATAGGGCCCGAAGACAGAGACAAAGAATGAATGAAAATAAATGATTTTTAAAACAAATATGTGCCTTCCCGGTCCACTCAGTGGATGGCATTTTTCTCTAGCATTTTATCTTCATAGGTCTGGTCACCAATTTTCCGATGACAGTGCGCTTAAATTAAGGCCAAGTCCTCAGCAAGGTGAAGTTCATTTCAGTAAAAAGAATTAAAAAATCCAAACAGAACAGTGAAAATTGGATGAAAATTGGATGCAAAAGAAGGACGTTATGATTTTTTTATTTTTTTTTTTGCTATTTTTTCACAAAACAGTTCTTGAACAGTCGATATGAATATTCAGTGAGTGAGTTGGTGATGTTATATACTGACAATTTTCCACGAATTATGTTTACAGAAATGACAATAATTTCATGTTTTAGCTATAAATATATAAAAAAAAGTCTTAAATACTCCTTACATACTTACAAAATGGTATTTAGTTTAATATGTGCAGAAATGATGGATGCATGACTTTTTAGTTTTAGTGAAAATTTTCTGAAATCTTTATATAGATTATTCATAATTATGGAAAATAATGAGTGTATGACATCATTCGTTGAATATTCATATCGACTGTTCGAGAGCTTTTTTGAAGAAAAAAACATTGTGAAACTTTGAAAATTCATAACTTCCTTTTTTTGCATCCGACTTTCATCAAATTTTCTGTTTTGTTTGGAATTTTTAAATTCTTTTTATTGAAATGAACTTCACCTTGCTGTGGACTTGACCCTTAAATGCATTGGCTTAAATCTCGAGGGGATGGGGGGATATATCACCCCCACTTTTTCGAGAGGGGGGGGGGGATAGTGAGTACAAACATCCCCCACACTTTTTAAGGAAGAAATGATATTTGAATTAATCAGTTAGTAAAATTTTTGATTATCTGTCATAAACAACCGTCATATTTTAGAATTTCTATTTGAAAATGGGATTAAAAACCAGAAAAGTGGTTATTTTTGGCTCGCTCGCTTCGCTCGCTCACAAAATAGAAATTAAAATGTGTATAAGGGGGTCTGTGCGGTGGGTGAGGGTGTGTGTTTATACTAGTGTGAGTTCGACAGAAAAAGAAAGTCAGCAAAAAAGTCGATCATCCCCCCCCCCCCCCCACTCCTCAAAGTGGATTTACGCCGGTGCTTAAATGGCTGGCCTTTTTGTAATAATATGTCTCCACTCTCCAGTGCCTATAACTCACGTTTTTAGACAAAAATGTGAGGTGGGAAGAGGACTTACGGGACATAACGCTATGCGGGTACGTGAGTAAACTTTAAAATCTTTAAGCTGCATTTTAAGCTTCCTTTCAAAGTCCCTGATTAATTGGCCGATTCGTGTAGATTGCGAGTTTGTTGACTGCAGGGTTGTTCATTTTTTCAATGATCCCTTCTCCAAACAGTTCTGTGTTGGGGGGGGGGGGGTATGACTTTTGCTGTTGCTGGGGTTTCTTGTGTGTGTGTGTGTGTGAGTGTTTTTGTTGTTGTTGTTGTTTGTTTTGGCCGGAGATCTCAGCGTCAATGGGGGGGGGGGGGGAAAACAACGAACATCCCCCTCTCCCTTTCTTTCGGCTTTCTTTCTTTCTTTCTTTCTTTCTCTTGCTCTCCCTCCCTCCCCCTCTCTTCCCTCTCCCATCTCTCTCTCTCTCTCGCTCCCTTTACCCTTCACGGCTCTTTCCCCCTTCTTTCTCTTCCTCCCTAGCTCTCTATTTCTTCTTTTCTCCTTATTCTCATTCATCTCCTCTTGGTCGGTGGTTGTTGTTTTTACCCTACTGCTGAGAAAGCATGCATGCGTGTAAAGCCCACCGCATACTATCATCCGACTGCGACCCGATTTTGGAACAAATTTCTGTTTTGATGCATCTCCATAATGTTGACCACAGCATTGTGACAAGACCATGGACAAGACAGTGGTTTTTATTTCTTTCAACACGAGATGAATTAAGTTGCACCCAGTTTCTTGTCATTCCTATTTTTGTTGTTGACTTTCTTTTTGAAAAACCTATAAGGGCCTTGCTAACTTTTACTAGCTTCTTTCGGGGATGCATTGCATATAAGTCACCTATCAACGTATCAATGTATCAAGACAAAGTGATACATTATTAAGTCATAAAAAGGCTCATTTTCTAACAACGCAACTGAGTGGCGCCATATATTTTGAATGACAGCGCCCCAAACACTAAAAACAACAACAACAACATCTTTAGAGATACCGTAATATTCTTACAAGAAATAACGAAAAATTGTTTCTAACTTCAACCAGCTTCAACTGTGTATATTCGTATTCGCACTAAGCTGACTGGAAACTGAAGTGATCTAGGCCTAACGTATAGGGGGGGAAATATTATCAGTTTCATCCAGAATGACTAATCAGACGATGGAGGAGATTTGTGATGACTATTTTGCGTCTATGAATCCGATAGCCTTCAAGATTATAGAAGAAAAGAGAAAGTGCATGGATAAAAACAGGAAGAATTGGGAGAGATTGACTCAAGCCGAAAAGGACTCGCTACTCGACGAATGGTTTATTGACCGCGATTTGAAAATTCGATATGAAATTCGTCTTCACGGGAAGCTCCCTAGCAATAAAGATGCTCCGCCTGAAAGTTTTCCGAGGCTTAATATTCAAGGAGGAACAAAGACTGTCCAATATACCGAACATGAAGATGGATCACAAAGTAAAGGAACGGTAAGTTTTCCTATTTTTGCAGATAAAAGAACGAGTGAGACCCGCTGCGCTCGCTCGGACCACTTCCGGGTTTCACTTCTGAATGTGTCCATGTCATGACCATTGATTGAATGCCCTTTGCCTGGCTTGGACGTCCCGTGAGCTGCCTGAGGCGTGAATGTCAAAAATGACAAAATACCATTTATTGTGTGAATGGTTCTGTTAAGTCAGTAATTCCTGTATTTTTAAATAGGTAGTGAGTACTCACCCATTAAGGCAAGAGTTCCATATGTGCCCCCGCTAAGTACAAGTGGGGAAAAAAAAAAAAAAAAGAGGATATGACTTGGAGTTGGAATGATATGTATACCATAATCATAATGGGAAAATGTGATAAATATCAAAATATTGGTTTATTCCGTCAGAATCAAAAGCTTATCCGTAACTGTGCATTTCACATTGAGTCAGAAAAATAAAAGCAATGCATCCTTGGAGTTGGACTAATCCTGAATTCCGGTTTATAATCATTATGAGACCCTACACTTCCAGTGATTTCTCACTAGCGCAATACATGTAGGTAGCACGTTTGTCTTGAGAAGTGGATGTCATGGGTTCGAGTCACGTCAGGAATGGTAAAGTCAAGAAAAAAAGAGTAAAGAAAAAAAGTGTAAATTATGGTGTCTCTGAGCCTCCAAATATTTTTTTTTTTTTAGCGGGGTACATAGGGAACTCTTTCCCCCATTAAATATGTGCTCTTCACTACTTGCACAAGAAGAGTAGACCATTAAAAGCAGAAAATCAACTTCAATCTACTGCTGGATTTACATGTAAACCAGTAGGCTCTAACTGATTAATACGTTTGACACATTAACCTTGTCCTTGGACCTTGGTTGGGTTGAAAAAGAATCGTAAAACCTTTTTTCATCTTTTGTGATAATTATTTCCACTTCTTAAGATTAATTTTCAAATGAAATTTCAAAGTATACATTACAGAGTCTTGCCAAAGGCATCTGGCAAAAAGTAAATTGTATTTTACCACTCAATCCCCCACATACATGTAGATACATCTTATATATGTAACTTTTTCATTAGTAATTATACATGTACGTGTGCTGATGTGCATGTACTTGTCAGTGAATTCAGAGTTCATTAATGTGCACTTGAAGTCAAAGATAATATGAAATAAAACATAGCCGGTACTTCAATTTTACAACTGACTGGTCAGTGGTATCCAGCAGTGAGCCATTGATTCTTTCTTAGGGTTGGATTCTCGGTGGATGGGACTGAAAAATAAACGAAAGTTCTGGTCATGGATTTACATTTGAAAGAAACTCTTTCTTGTCAACTGGGAAAGGCACTCGTACATGTACATGTAATTCATGTAGGGCCAACAATTTGTAGTGAATACACACTGTAGGCCCACAGCTGCAAAATCTGTGACAATAGATTATAAAAAATGAGAGTTTGTAAAATTAAAAACTCACCAGCAAGTTGTTTTATAAGGTTCCCCTCCTTTGATCACAAGTAAAACTATAACTTCTAAAAGTATGCAATTAAAAGCATTTAATTTTGTTTTCATTGATTTTTTTTTCTTTCTTTTATTAAACCGAACTGCTAACTATGTAAACTGGCACATGCATTATATATCACCTCATCCAGAGCTCAAACTTCTCTTTGATAATACAGAAGAAAAGACAGAAGACACTTGAGAAGTCTTTTACTGTTATATACATGCTTGTAATATTTACTAGTATTGGAACTAGTGGCCTGGAGTTTTTTTAATTTTTTGTTTGATCCGTTCTAAATCACACATTTCATCAGGTCACCCAACTTATGCACACCATATACATGTACTGTATGTGAATGTATATGTCCGGATAAGTAGTTAAGTGAGTCTATTGAGGGATTTCATACTATTGAAAATTTTCTTTATCATGCTTCAAATGAGCTTTTTAGAATAACCTCAAGAATTTCCAATTGATTTGCAGTATTTTTAATCAAAACTTTGGCACTTGCCTGACG
Organism: Echinometra lucunter; assembly: GCA_029962745.1. Lineage (NCBI taxonomy): Eukaryota > Metazoa > Echinodermata > Echinoidea > Camarodonta > Echinometridae > Echinometra > Echinometra lucunter. The sequence goes on from CM057152.1 coordinate 34,300,422, forward strand.
TATGTGCAAGTGAATACAGGTATTTATAATTTCCATTTTGGCATAATGTTTTCCTATCTTACTCTAATTTTTTTTATTTTTTTAGCTTCATTTAATTTAGCATTCACAAACGAAACTTTTCACAGAATTTTTTCTTCAAAATGGTAGTCAAGCTTTTTTCTTACCATGTATGCTATACATGTGTAGATATACATGTACAATGTATAATCAGTGACATTTTTGTGTGCAGAAAAAGAAAAATTTTAATATAGAAATAGAAAGTAACTTTCATTAGATTAATACACAATAGAAGTATTAAATTATTGAAAGTAGACAACAGCAGAGGTAATTAGTTTTATTGTTTTCTAATATTTTCTTCTGCATTTTCTTACATATTTCAGTTTCTGTACTTTGCTTCAGTATTCATATTCATTTCATTTAATGTGTATTCATGGTCTACATTCATGTACATGTATACATCGTTTTAATATCCACCTCTAGCCCTCTACAATAACTCAGTTTCTCCTGTCATCCATTTAGACACTGATCATACCATGTAAAATCTGAGGGTTTTAACATTAAGTGAGGAATTGTTGAGATCAGAAATATTTGTCTGACTCTGAACAGGTGCAGCTTATATTTTTTTTCATTTGTTTTTTTCTGACTCACATGCCAGTTACTCTTCATGATGTTGCTGCTGGTTCATTTCTTTCCTAATTTTTCTCTCTCAGACGATCACATGGAAGGATGAGTTTTCGGGGCCCTTCTTATGGGAGACTAAGGTTTGTTGTCTGCCTGAAGTGACTGAATGAAAGACTGATGTTTACTATCTGTTGTCCACCTGTTATTCTTATTCTGTGCATGCACTTGGCTCTAGTTCACACCTACAAATAAGTCCACTCTTATTTATGGCATTCCAAAAGAATCCAAATGAATATGATAGTGAAAACTGGAAAAATTTGTTCACATGCTCATGTATTTTCACGCCAGCTGAAAATTTTGATTACACTGTCTCTTTTAGAATTGAACAAATGTTTTGAATGTTATTGATTACGTGTACAATTGATGGTATTTTCCATCTTATTTTAAAACCTAAATCCCCACTTAAGACCTCTTTCAAATGAGGTGCAAAATGCTAATAGAACACTCTTTCGAGTATATATTTTGTATGTGTGAATGGGGCCTTGTTTTATTTAATCCATGGATTACTAATTTTTTTATGCTCTATGATGCTTCATGCTTGTATTTTTTTTTTTCATTTTGCTTGTTTTCCCCTCACACCATTAGCCTATAGATGAGATGCAGAAGGGAGTGTGAGCTGCAAATGTTCACAACTTTTCAGTTTGCTTTTGCAACCTTTTTGATTCTCAGCAGATGTTCATGTTCATGTTCATTGTAGCATAAACATTATTAAATTTTCCTCCCTTTGAATGCTTGTTTGAATATCATGTTAGCTTTAGCCTGTTGTTTTCTGTCTTTTGTTTGTTTCCTTGTATTTGGGGCTTTTTTGTCAGTGAAATATGATTTTTATTAAAATCTTCAACAGATAGATTATGAAGATCATACTCAAAAGAAATTAAAGAAAATTTTAGTTGTCCATTACTTTACTGTATTGCTTTGATAAGTGCTACTGCATGCTGCAGTGATTGAATGTTGATATTTGAATTACTTTTAATGTCTGATATATGTATGAAAAAATGATGTAAAGTGTATTTATGTCTACATGTAAGTCCTTCAATCAACATCTTGAAGAATTCAAACTTTTTCTTTCGGTACGAATTTACAGTTTTAAACATGTAATGTCAGCATATCTGAACATGTATCTCAACATGAGATGTTTTGTAGACAATCAGTAGAAATTAGTGTACGTGTATATTGTCTGACAATTTCATTTCCCATGAATTGAAGAGCACATCGCACTGTCACAAAAACATTTCAGAGAATTACATTTCATGATCACACACTATTAGAAATC
>CM057152.1:34307375-34347080 GCA_029962745.1 Echinometra lucunter
ACCAAAATCGGACTATAGATGACTGGGCACTGACCAATTTTATTTGGAAATATCAAAACCACCTTTGCCCAAGTTTTTAGATGAGCTACTTCCACTATCTGTAAGTGCATTCAAACGAAATGGGGATAGCTACACCAAAACTTGGGGGGCCAGTCTATTTTATTTGAAATTGGGCACAGACAAATTTTACGTGAATCAGGAAAACTTCTGCTCTGTGATATTCCGTGGTCAGATTTTATTGATGAAGGTGTAATATTAAAGAAAATATGACCAACCAAGGTGTGTGTATATCTATCACTTATAAATCAATGTACACTGACCTGCAGCAATATTTAGGGTTGAATCATGGTTTCCTTTTTGTGACTCATACTGTACATTCTCTGACTTAACAAGTACAGGAGGGAGTTAGGAATGATTATTTCCTTTTCAACCAACCTCTGTGTTCTTGTTTGGAAAAAAGTTACACTTGCTGAATGTAGAATGGAAAAGGACTTCACAGTATGTATCTCGAACATCTATCGCAGATTTTTATTTTGCTGTGAAAGCCAAATAGCATGAATCTTTTTAAGAATCTGAGTAACGATACACGACCTGCTAATTTTTTGGTGATTTACTGTCATGTACATATATGGGACATGCTGCACTGTATTTGATACAGATAGAAAACTGTAGTTTAGAAAAAAACAAAAAACAGATCTTCCTGAAATGGTATTGATATTTTGTGTATGATTTTGTTCCATGAACTAATTAGAATCTACCCCACTCTCATCACCACCACAGGCTTCTGCTACAGAAGGAGGAGGAGGAGACGGCTCATCCTTCGATTTCCTGTTATCATGGTAACCACTTGACCTGTCCGATGATGACGGGACTGCATCAACGGTGGAATCAAACAGTAACAACAGCCACGTAAACCATGCAATGACCTCGTCATTACTTATCTCATCTAAAATTATGGTCTTGTTTTGCAATTGAAATTCTAGCATTAGCTGTCTTACGAGGCTAGAATTGAACTTACAATTTTCACAGGTTTGTATTTGAATTACCAGTGAATTCTGAAAATCAGGGCCAAGACAATGTACGTGTTTAAAGGTTTAGCCATGCATGTTAGATTTCTGAATTCTTGCCATTTGTGGATGCTCTTTGGAGCAATTTTGGGAAATAATTCAGCTGATACTGTTGATCAAAGTTTTAGAAGAGCTATATTGAAACATTAACATTGTATGAAATGTATATCACTAGCATTGCATTTGCTTTCTAATGAAAACCATTCTTTTTCTCTTTCTCTCTCTTCCTTTCTCTCTTAGAGAAAATGTTTTTTTGTATGCAGTCCTTGTGTAGGCATTAGGGGAAAAGAAAGGGGGGGGGGGCTTTCAACTTTACTGCTTTCTTCATGGTGCTAAGCTCTAGGGAAACCATTAAAGTTAGTCCATGGTGCATTATGGTGAAAGGGGAGGGATGAATTTATCACATCCCTATGAATCATTGCAAGTGTTTAATCTGCAGGTGTTATCCCAAGACCTGACCGGTGCTATAAGAAATTCAGAATTAAGACCTCATTTATGATACATAAAGATAGACATTCCCATAATGAAGAGATGGATTTCACTGTATATTAGTTTTAACTTTTTCCTTAATAAATATGTAAATCTGCAAAACTGAACTTAGGCAATGACAGAATTTTGCAGAATATTGGAGGCTGTGGCAGGGTTACAAAACATCTAGCAAAGAAAAAAATACATTATGGTATTCATTGAGATGGTAGAAAAGCCTGTACAGCCACAATTTAAGCTATAAGCCAGCTTCAGAATTAGTTATTTTATGTTTATCTATTGAGGGAACCATACTGATGGAAATATGACAAGATGAGATTATGGGTTGAAAAAGGGGGGGGGGGGCAAGGGTAGGGAATTAAACTGAGAAAGGCCTGTCCTTAAACACTATGCATGCTATGTATACTGATGGAGCAGTTGGAATTGTCAGTTATCATTTTATTGTGAATGCAGCATGCACTATGCACTTCACTTCCAATGGCATTGGTCAAATTGAGGACTAGAGAGTCATCTTCAGTGCTAGTATCACAAAATAAAATGAACCTTACATTGAATTTTCAAGTCTGCAAAATGATATATTCTGCCCAATGATTTACATGTAGGCAGAAATGGCCTGAAATTGTCTCAAATATGGAACTGTTGGGTATGTATTATTTTCACTCATTGTGATTCCAGCAATTTTTTTGTCAATTTCTATACTTTTCTCAATTTCCTGGCTCAAAGAAAGAATCTATTTACTGCTTCATAATTCAAAAGCAGACAGTTTCTCCAGGAAATACAATGCCATTACTAGATTATCTTAATCTCAGGATTAGTACCATCTGAGATGGGTCTTAATCCATGTAATCTGCAAAAATTGCTGTGTACACAATCACTGAAGCTGAAGGCTATTTGTTTGTGGGAAGTCATGTATGTTAATTGTGGATTAAGGGTAGCTGTGAATGTTGTTTATTTGGTAACTTATCTAAAGGACTTCTTTTTCCTGTATTCAGTGGAAAATAGCATTCTTTTTGCCTTTCATGTACTGTATAGGCAAGATTGCTATAATGGCAGTATATGAGTTTGCCTTGTAGGGTACCGGTATTCAGTATATCCTGGCCTACTCTGCTGGAACTTTATGGAATGAATGCAAGGGAAATGTTGCAATCAAGTCTACACATTTACAACAAATATTCAGTGATGAGTGTATTTCATGCTATACATTTTGTAGTTTGCTACTTCATACACACATGCAGGTGCAGTCAGAGGTCGTGCATGAAACTTGATCTGTATAGTGCATTAATCGTGTCACTCTGCAATAAGGTGGTGTCCATGTTTTTAGTTCATCCTTATGTATTCATTTCATCACTCACAGTTACTGTTATGTATGAATGGTCAAATTTGTGATAGTTTGTTCACAATTGCATGTATACAAACTGGAAAACTTGAAAAAAAGAAGAGCAGCAAAAGACTCTTTGTTTGTCTTACATTAAGGCCACTGGATCTAAAATTTCAGTTCGCTTTGGGGTTTTTTTTTGGGGGGGGGGTGGGGCGGCATATGGGGATGTTTTCAAAGAAATTAGAATTTATTATCAAGTTCATGCAAAATCGTCATGTAAGTTTGTTCCCAAGCATGCCAAATTAAAGTGGAAGTATTGATCATTCTTGACCCTTTAGGCCTTTGCTAATTTAGTTGCTACCAAGAACAAGTTTTATCCAGAGATTTTTCCCTAATTGGAAATGCATACTCATGATGACTTACATGAACATGTATGTTCATTTCCATTCAAATAACATTAGATTCCAGATTGTTTACCAATTTAAAAAGCTCACCCTGTTTGACTACTGAATTTTGTGATTCCTATAGGCTTAGTACAGAAACCACCCAGTTCTATTAGGTGATGGGTTAATGAGGCACTGTCATTTGATTTTTAGAGACATAAATTTGTTTATTACATTGTATTCAAACATTCATTTTTTTGTTCTATTTTTATCTGAATTTATCAATATGAGTTGATATTTATTTGTTGCCCATCAGGAGTTTCTAATTGTTATTTAGATGGCAAAAAAAGTTATATATAGCATGCAAGACTAAATGTATTCACAAAGCTCATAGTGTGCCAAAACTGTTTATTTATTCATTTGTATGTTTAGTTTACAAATACTTCATGTTAAAATATATTTTATGTTACGCTGCAATTTGGCTTTGTAGGCTCTTTGTGTATTCTTAGATGCAGTATAAAGTCAGCTGTCATTTTTGTATTCTCATTATAGGCTTTATATTTTTCTATAGACGTATGTTGATATATTTCTAGTATTCTGCTTTATCTGTGTTGTCTTGTTTTTACATTTGTTCTGTTTTTTATGTTTGCAATAAACAGATGGTAAAAAGAACAGGATTGATCTTGGAACATTCAGTTTTTGCACCCACCTGTACATGTTTTCAACATTTCAGCCATAGGCTTTACATGTGCCATTGGCTAGGCTTGCGTATGAAATAAAATTATGCACATGGGCCCTTGAAACAATGGTGACAACCCACTTCACCGAAGGCCCGCGAGGCCAAAAATAGCAAATTGTAATCTATAATATCACACCGCTCTGACCAATTCCTGTGCCAGAAGGAAGTTTAATAAGTATTAAAGGGCAGCAAATGTTTTTCATTGAAGGTGTAGAACATCTGGAAACGAGGACTAAACATGCTAAAGGAGATAAAATTATTTTATATACCGATAGGACATTATTTGTAAGGAAGGGAAATACGATACGAGAAAAGTCTGCCTCGCCCGCCTTCGGTCAAGTGGTCGGACCCCAAAACGATCATTTTGTGGAAATTTCTGAAAAGCTATTACTATGCTTTGTTATCGGTGAGTTAACATTGAGAGAAAGAAACTATTCCTTCTAAATGTTAATGTCAGTGCTTAATGTCACTGTCAAATATCATATGTCAAATGTCAGATGTCAAATATCAGATGTCAAGGGTCAGATGTCAGATGTCAAAAAGATATAATGCCCCTTTGTATAAGCATGAAAATTATATAGATTGTAAAGAGTATTCAAAATCATTCATCTAGTGCACTATTACTATGATGGTATTCACTTCTCACATAGCATTATAGGTGATTTGTGAAGTTTGTTTTCTTTAATTTCTCTCCTGAAATAAGTAGTAAACCGTATAATTTGATCTAAATGTTGATGTGAAAAATATTTCTGTAAGTGATAAGCAGTGTGGTTTGATGATTATTTCAAGTGGGGACAAACTGAGTGAGGATAGTGCATGACAGAAGACGTATTCCAAATGATATTTAAGAAGAAACAAAGCTCCCTGTATTTGTTTGTGAAGTATTTCAGTGGTCCAACATAAAATATAGTTATCCAAGGAGTTCTTTGTAAATAGATTTTAACACATTAAATGACAATCATTCATTATTTTTCAGATTTGAGTTAGAATGTTTGATATTTACAGTTTGGATTCAAATATTCTTGAAACATTCTCTCGTCCGTACGATAGAGATTATACATTGAGAGTTTGCATGTGAAAGGGAGTAGAATTCAAAGCATGTGTAATATATATTCTCTATTTAACAATATACTCCCATCATTTCATGCTTGGTTGTTGTTTAAAAAAAGAATATAGTGATTTTCCAGAAGGTTTATTTAGGAGGAAAATCAAATGCCATGTAATTGACAGTTTGAAATACACGTACCTTTGATCTTTCTTTTTTTTTTTTTTCCAGATCACATATTCATTCATCCAGTATTTGAAACTATGATGAGGTATATTCCTTTTTAAGGGCGTTGTTGGGGGAAATTATGCCAAATAGTTTGTGCAATGTTACTTAGATGTTCACTGAAGAAATAAGATATTTCCGAGACTGTTTATCTCCATAGAAGAGCAATGTTCGCTCATGTTTAGTAACTCTTTCAAGGTGACCAAAATAGTTCTTTTTGTGTGTAAATTCTGCTTTTCGTTTCAGTGTAATGGGGTTATGGGTGAGATTTGGCTCGTTTTCTTTGTCATTGTAATGTATTGTATATGATAACTATTTCTACTACTAGGTTTTCAAGTTACATTGTTTGTCATTAATATTTCGTGTAGAATTATGTTCTGCAAGCAATCTTTTTTATTTGATGAATTTATGCAACATAAGTCCTGCTTTAGATACGTCATTTGTAATGATAAATCAGCGTTACAAAACTATGAGAATAAAGATCATTGTAATTATATGTATTTTCTGGCTCTCATTTGCCTTTTCACATTAATTGCCTACTGTTACTGCTTGTATGTTGTAGTAGCGGACATGTATGACATATCATAATGTGTTTGAATTTTCTTTTAGGTTAACTATGTCAAGCGATGTTATGTCGATATCCCTTTTCCAATATTATATCCCATTCTCATATGATTTGATAATTTTAGGAGAGGATAGACGAAAATATAGAAAAGGTGTGGAAAAAAAATCCGCGGAAGGAGAAAGGAGAGAAAAAAAAAACAGCGAAAGAAGAGTGAATGTAGATAGAGATTGAGTGATGGAGAGGGGGAGAGGGGAGAGATGGAGGGAAGTATGAAGAGAGAAATGCTGAAGGAAAAGACTAATTTATAGTTCCTTTTTTCCTCCTTATCAGAGATTATGCCCACCCCATTAATAGAACCCCTCCCTCCCCCGTCTGTTCTCATTCGCTTTGGAGAGATTAGATTCGTCGTAAAGATACGACGGAGAACGCGTCCCCTTCAAAACCAATTAAATTAAGTACATGTATAGCCATTACAACGTTATCAAAGTAGATTACCAAAATTGATCACAAAGAATGAATTATTAGGCTATGGGGGCAACGATGGGCATTCATGCAAGTTAGATATTAACTGATTAAAAAGAGTATTTCCATGTATGATCTGTACAGCTATGATATCAAAATTTATCAGTACGAGACAAAATACCAATTCAGCGTCGAGGAATTATCAAAATTACTCTTTTACGATACCAATCAGAGATAACCAACAGCTTTTTAGATAGAAAACCAAATCGACAAGAAAGCATTTTTTCGAATTATGCTTTCTGAATGGAAATCTTGAGAACAAATTCGACTTTGAATACAAATACTTCAATGCAGATGTTACTACATAAAGACAGGAAGCATATATATATTTACAATTGTATGGCTATATATATGAGGTCATTACATGAATGTATTTTATTTCCTTCATTATCATCCATATAAATCAGAAGTTACAAGAGACTTATTAAAGTATATACAGTGTGTCCCAGAAAAAACGAAACCGAGATGTATCGATATTTATTCATATCTTAATCACAATTATGATGAATAACTAATACATATTTGTAAAGTTTAGACCCTCTTCTTTTATTCGATACCACTCATATGATACATACTTCACGCATGAGTGAATTAGAACAATATGAAGAAGGGCTACCAAAAAGTCCTTTGCACAACTATACCTCACATTCAAAGAGATAGATATGAAAATATTTTTGTTACTGAGATATGAAAATAATACTTCTGAATATTTCATTTTCTGCTCTTTAATATGACTCCTCAATGGATGAAAATGAGTCTGGAATGACGAAGCTCTGTTCTTGTAAAGTGATGCTTGCATTTCCATGATTTATTACATAAATCCGTTTGCGTTCGCTGCCTGTCCTAGCAGTGAACAAAGAAGACAATAGACTTCATGCATGGTTGATCATCAAGAAATTGGAGTGATGAGTACAAAATCTCACAAAAATGATAACAGCTGATTAAAAATGAAGTATGTTTTCATTAACACAATTCACCTTGCAGTTAACAACAGACTGATCAACGAGTGTTCCTAGTATTACAAAATAGGGACGTTCTGAGCTCGAGAGAGAGCCTTCAGCAAGTTGCTGATATTGCTGTCTGTCTAGCAGTGTCGTGTCTGGTTCAATATGAATAGCTCTTATGGAAAGAAATTAATTCTTTAAGCGTTGACAGCTATGCAGTTGTGTTTGACCAGCAAAATAAATTCATTAGATGAACAAACAACCATAACATCAACACACAAACACGCATACAGAGGGAGCGAAAGGAAGACAGTGTGAGGGGGTGAAGAGTTAATGGTTTGGAGTTCAGAGTGGGGCTAAGTATAGGGTGGGGATGAGGAGGAGGGTGGGAGGGATGGGTTTGAACATGCAATTTATCGGCCATGCAGTGTTGTTTCACTAAATCCATCCATAAGATGAACAAACGACCATAATACAATACACACACCATCACACACACATAACGAGGGAGGGAGAGGGAGCTTGCATTGGGGGAGTGTAGATTTTGGGTTCCGTGAGGTATTGGCATAATTGGGGGTGGGGTTGTGATGGTCAGTGAAGATGAGGAGGGTGGGATGGGAGGACTCTCTACACGAAAGCTTTTAGATCACGCGTGACCATCTCCGCATCCATTCATGCGAATAGTTGGTGAGAACAATTGGTGAGAAGTTAAGAAGCAAATAATATTAAAAATCAAGGAAATGCAATTTCAATTTAAGTTATCTCTGCCATCCCTGGTTCATTTTTCCCGATTGAGGTGTCAAACGAAAGGGCAGAAAATGAACTTTCTAGAAATGGGATTATCTCTTTGAAATTCAAACATCGTTGGCCAAACGAAATTTTGGTTACCCAACTTCACACTATCTTTATTCACTCATGCGTGAAATATATATCATATATGAGTGACATCGCATGAAAGAAGAGGGTATAAGCTTTACAAATATGTGCCCCTTATTAATCATAACTGTGATTAAGATATGATTAAACATCAATCAATCTCGGTTTCGTTTATTCTGGGACACACTGTATATTTGGTGTTTTACAGAATAAAATCAAGAACAACCACGTAATTATATTTACTACAGATTAGATATGATTTAAAAGGAAACAAAACAAATTGTAATTTTATTCGCCAGTAGAGACGAATTGACCTTTGACAGTCTGTTTAGTTTTAAAAGATATTGGGCTTGACTGTCATTAAAAATATCAAAATCAATGGACCACTGTCAATAAGCATGTAATATTTTCACGCAAACGATAAACACGAAAATTAATGTTATATGGATAATAGTTATAAAATGATAAGTCTATTTACGCAGAGGAGAATTTTATCATCAAATATTAATTTTAGGACTAGAATTAAACTCCTTAAAACGGCTTTGACAGAATACGTCGTATAAATCCATTCACTGGATGATATTTCATTCGAACACCGACAATGATGTTCATTGATCAAGGCGATATTCTGTCTGTATAACTAATCAAGAATAAATTCATTTTTGTGAAGGCATCTGCATAGTTTGTTTTCATTAAACAAAGAATAAGCTCGTGGCGTTTTCGCCGGTCAACAAGTAATCAAAACCATGAACAAAACGGCACTTTAACAAATTGAATTAATTAAATTGAATCGTAACAGAATATACATAACTGATGAAGATAAAGTGAGAGTGTATGTAAGGGAATGCAAACGAAATTAAGCTGTCTGATTGTATATAGAAACTAATGTCATTATGAATTTTCTTCTGTGCAAACTACGCGAAGATGGTTTTCAATATATCGCTGACTTAGCTTACAAAAGCATGGGAAACAAACACAACTACATGTATTTTTGTTTTTTGTTTTTTGTTTTTGTTTTTAATAAAGGGGGCGGGTTTCGTTGTTGCCTAGTGAGCTACAAACGCTAAACTATGTCAAAAAGAAGAAGAAACAAGAAAGTACAAGGGAAATATCGGGATAAAGTGTATAGACTGGAAGTAAATGCCCTTATCTGAGACATTATTTGTTCTTTTTTCATTATAATATAGATTTGATAATCATTTCTCATTGCCAAAGTCATAATACATCAAACGCTATTTTGAGTAATGCTCCCCTGCTTTTATCTTCCCAAATGACAATTTTTATATTCTGGCAAGAAGAGGCAACACCCCCTCCACCACCACCCCCCCCCCACACACACACACACACACATCCCCCCTTAGTGATGACATCATCGTATTAGAAAATACGTTTTGCCATCTAAAATCAAGGCGTTTGAAAGAATTTTTTTTTCTTTTTAAATGGGTTAGGAAATCCATGAATATCTTTATATGATACCAGGGATGGCGTGTATCTCTTTTTTTTTTTTGGGGGGGGGGGAAGGGTCGTTTTGCTTATTTCATTTTTTTTTTTGTTTTTACTTTGGGGGGGGGGGGTGGTTGTTGTTTGTATTATTTTTGTGAGTGGTGACGCACTTTATTGATTATGAGTTGGATACCACTCAAGGAATGTAAACAATTTCTGCCTCGTGAGTATTTTGTCAAGTTTACGTAACAAATATCAACCACCAACCGGCATCGACAGGTCTTCTATGAACTGACCACCCTACTGTAACAGCGATTTATTTTTAAGAGAGCAACGCCCCGTGTGGGCAATGGATAGGGTTAACCTCGTTACTATGGATACGCCGTCACAAAACAACCGGAGGGGCCATTCAGTGCTTGATGCTATAGTATGACTTCGTCGATAATTCCGCCGCGACAACAAAAGGACAAAATGACGAAAAAAAGACCCCCAATCAAGCCGATTGGGGTTTTTCGATACAATAGCCTGAGGTAAATTGGTATATAGCCCTTGATGCCCAGTGAGCTGTACACATAGGGGTATCGCATAATCGATATGCTTGTGACTACTTCAACGTCACAGACTTATAGGCATAGCTATAATAATCCGGACGGTGTAACCTGTCTGAAGAAAGACAATCCAAAGAAGGGACGATAAGAAAATTCGTGTTTAGCCCCGGATAGACCATAATTTTCCCAATTTTAACGTCAATACTGGCACTTCTCAAAAGTTTTATGCAAGTGGAACAACGCGCCACAGATAGAACTTTCTGTTGACGAAAGGAGTGAAATCTAGTTCGAGGAGGTGAAACTTGTTGCAGCTTCTTGCTTTGTGGACAGCACAGGACCTTTCTACACGGACGTTCTTACATTAAAGGTTTTGCGTTTGTGGGACTTAAGTGGGGGAAAAAATCAGGACGGTGCTCACTTATTCGTCAACAATTCGTCGTCAAATCTGACGAGAAATCTGTTGAAGAAGTATTGAAGGAACATAAAGAACTGCTAAAAAATGGGTATTGTTTCGTTTGTCAAAGGCCTCCTGGCCCGACTATTTTTTGCCGTCCATGGAGTTCTAGCAACGTGGCGAGTTACCAGTGTATATTCTTCTAATATCTACTACATTCTCTTGGCACCTCTCGTCATTCTACCCATCGAATTGGGAATAACTCTCAAGTTTACAGAGAACGGCGAATGGAAATGGTAAGTTATATACATGCACAAATGTCAATATGACTTAGTTCTTTAATCAGACTCTTGAATTTCTCATCTTTAGTTTACCTCTTTTATATTTTATATTGAACGAACAACTTAGAATTTGAAAGTATTCCTGTTAAAACCAAACATAATCAATATTGAGATCATGACTGCCTGAATCAAATTTCGCTCACTAGTTTTTGAAGTAAAATATTACTTAATATTGAGCTTTTTCATCTTTTCAATGTGATTAATTTTGTTAACTGTACAAAGAAAAGCACGAGTTCTGTATAATAAGCGAGCCTGCATGCAGAATCTCAATGGAAAATGTGTATTAATTATGTCTCAAATATGCAAATTTAGACGACAATATACATCCAAAAGCGTGATTGCAATTCACTTGATATCATGAGTTTTCTCTCCGTTTTTAATTGATTAAATCAACTCTTACTTTTGTTTTTTGTTTTTTCATTCATTTCTTTTTACTGTGTAACTTTGTACCGTACAAGTATCGTCGTTTTTTTTTTTTTTTTTTTTTTTGATTCTCTGATGCACTGTGTGTTTAATTTGAGAAGTTGCTTTATTTGAAATGAAATTATATTATTACTTTTAGTACACTCATCACATTCCTTTTGTTTTCTTTATGATACAGTTATCATTATTGTCTATTTGAAAATTTATATACTTAACTATATAGATAATTATACATGAAGAGTCACGATTCACGAAGCTCTTATACAATTAATTTTTAATGTGTGTGAGTGTAGGTGAGAAGTGAAAAGTCCATTATCAAAACGAAATATCGGTAATGAATTCATTAATAATGAGATGGTTTGCACAAAACTGCGTGCTCATCAAATCATTTTATTTCTTTTATTATTTTGTGGCCCTTGCAAATTATTCAGAAGCCACTATATCTTAAATCATCGTCGTCGTCATCAACATCACAAATGAAAAATACAAATAGACTCAGTCTACCAATATAAACTTCATCTCTTTATCGAATGTCTCTTAGCAGTATTAATCATAGAAAAAAAAATGACTTGATGCAAATTCATTTTGCCAGCACATTATTATGAAAGGTATTATCTTTACGCAAAACTTGAACACTCGGTCTATGCTTCATTCATTGTAATATTTTACAAGTATATGATCGTGAATCAGTATTTCCCTTTCTTGAAAGTAGACCATTAGTTATTGTACTGTTAGTTTTGAGGTTTGGATGGTGCTTTCTTTAAAGAATGAATGAATGATAATATATTCGCCAATATTTATGTTGAACGAGCATCGTTAAACCTATAGCAGCAGACAACAACAACGTCATCATATTTCTGAAAAACGATTCGTTCGACCTGAAAAAAATAGTATTTATAATTCTTCTAAAATGTTTTTACTTAGTCTTTCTGATATTAAACTGATGTTGCTGTCGTTGACGATGACAATTCGATGTGAATGTGACGTCACGATTCACCCACCTCGTGGGAATTTATAGTTAACGATGACTGGATTTCTGATGGAAGTTCTCACGGCATTGTCAAGAGGAACGTTCTTAATTATGTACATGTCCCCCCCCCCCCCCCCGGCGCCTGCCTTCCCTCCTCCCTCTCTCTCTTCTTCTTCTTTTTCTCCTCCTCCTCCTTCTTCTCTCCCCCTCTCTCTTCTCTTTCTCTCTTTTCTCTCTTCTCTCTCTTTCTCTTCCTCGGTCTCTTTCGATCTCTCTCTCTCTCTTTCTCTTTTATCTTCCCATTTCCCCCTCTCTTTTTCCGTTCGAATCTCTCTCCTTCTCTCCCTCATTCTTTCTCCACTCTCTCTCTCTCTACTATCCATATCTTGGTATCGGGCCCCTCTTCCTCTTTTTCTCAACTTTCTCTCTCTGAGAACCAATAGGGCTACGATATTGTCTATCTTGCTATTTTCTCTCAACGTGTAAACTGTTATTAGTACTTTTCCAAACACTTTCACAATTCAAAGCCCATGAAACAAGTGTTTTTAAATTAAAAATGCCAATTTTGTGAGGTGAGAGAATGTATTATCATTATTATCATTATCATTATCATCATTATTATTATCATTATTATCATCATCATTATCATTATTATTGTTATTATTATCATCATTATTATCATTATTATCATTATTATTACTATTATTATTATTATTATTATCATTATTATCATCATCATTATTATCATTATTGTTATCATTATTATCATCATTATTATTATCATTATTTTATTATCATTATTATCATTATTATCATCATTATTATCATTATTATTATTATTATTATTATTATTATTATTATATTATCATTATTATCATCATTATTATTATTAGCTTTACAGCATTTTCACAAAACAAATCTAACAATGTTATCAGTATGATTAAAAAAAACATTAGAAGAAAATCTCTTATCAAAACATTGTGAGGAGTGCAACAGTTGGCTGCCGAGGAAAAGGAAAGCAGACGTAGTATAATGGTCCCTCTTCCAGACCAACTAATGCACTCGACCGGTAATTGAATACATCATAAATGTATATAAAATGTGTAACAATTCATAACAAAATAACTAAAAGAGAAAAAAAAATTGAAAAAAATCTAATGAATATATTATGATGACAAGTGGTCCTATACAATGTTTCTAAATAAAGTTAGAGACATGTTAACAAAAATCAGTTATCGACTAATGGCATGACAATTATCTATAAATCGAATTACATATACCAGTAGATGCCACATTAGGGGTTTTATTTATGTATTTTTTGTGTGTGTATTGTTTTCAGTTTCATACCATTATCAATGCATTATACTTCCACGTGGTCTGACGTCATCAGCTCGCAAATTACTTCCTCCTTTTCCCCGTCACTAGTTATCCCCCCCCAAAAAAAACACCTTTGAGTGTCCACGAAAGATGTAGAAAATATCTTTTGTTATAACATACCACCGCATTGATTATCGAACCTCAGATACAGTTAGGACATATTGATCGATTCCACGTTCTTGCCCATTCTGAATACTTCCCACAGATCTGTTAAACAGGATGAGAGGGAGATCAAAATGGCGTCATGCACAGCATAAATTGTCACTGAATATTTGTCATCCGGTTGCCTGGAACCCAAATTGATCAGTCTTTCATGCTGACACGTACATATATACACAAAACAAAATACTGAACAAAATTATTTTGTTATTACCTAGAAACTATAGGCCGTGATTTTCTGAGAAGGTAAAAGAGGCATATCCAGGATTATCCTATCTGCTTGGATGGAGGGGAGGGGCATTTTTTTCTATTTCCCCATAGGTAAACGACATTTCATAGAGTAACATACAGCGACTACACGTACTTTTGTTCCAATGCGTGCGTATGGGATGGGTGGGGGTGGTGGGCAGGGTCGTTAAATTTTCTTTTGTACATGTATCCCCAAGACATACAGGTATACAATGTAAAACGACTAGGCCCCTAACCGCTTTTTAAATTTGGGGAACTTTTCTTGTCCCCGTCCCTCCCCCCAAAATATGAAGAACCCGTGAGTTTTCCGTGTTAGCACATCGAGTTATAGACACTTGACAAGAAAGATAATATTTCGATGTCCCATACATTAAAAGAAAAAAAAATATGATATTTTCTGTTGCCAGCTCGAAAGGCATTAGGTCTATGTAAAATGGTGTGAATTAACGCCTTTTTGACTCCCTACAAAATATCGGGGGAAATGACTATAATCATAAGCAAAAAAATTAATGATCAGTTCTGATTTATTAAAATTATTATCGCACAAATCACTTGACTTCATTAATCTTATCAGGTGAAAGATAAGGACTGGGCCCAAGAATATTGATTTCCAACGCACGGAGTTTATAAAAAGGTTCAGGCTATAGGAGAGTAGCTTTGAAAAGTGAGTGATCAATATATTGTATTCCTCAACAATATCAACAAGTTTGTTAGTCAAAGCGTTGTCCCGCCCACACCGAGCAGGCAATATTGGCTCTGTTTATGGAGCTTTGCTGTCTCGATCGAAGCAGGGGATGATAAAGAATTCTTTCATTTCCCTTTTCCGTATAATTATTTCCTTAACTCTTTATTTTCCACAAACTTCGTGAAATTTACCCTCTTTTGAAAATACATGTATGAAATAATTTTAGTCAGTCACTTCCACTGTGTTACCATGGTTACAGTGTCTATTCTCTTTCAGATCGCATTGATATGCAAACATATCAATAAAACAAAATTCATGTATTTCAATCACGTAAATTCTCATGTCAATGACTTTCCTTACAACATACATAGATAATGTACCTCTCGAAAGAAAGCAACAAACAAAATTTTGGGGTGTCATTATCGATGAAGATTTAAATTGGAACGAACATATACATCATATAACTAGTTCTGTTTCTGGGAATGTTGGTATACTGTATAAAATAAAGAGATATATCCCTTGAAAAACGCTCATTATGCTTTGTAATTCATTGATATTACCGTATATAACATATTGCAATTTAGTATGGGCCACCAGCAACAAAACAAACATCAACTCTATTTACTTATTGCAAAAGAAAGCCCTTCGCATTGTGCCGGTTCACAATATTTATCTCACACCAGACCAATATTTTACCAATTGAAAACCCCAACAGTATTTGACATTAATTCACTTCAAAGTTTACTATTTATATTTATGTATCTAAATGGCATGCTCTCCCTCTTTAATTTCAAAACTTGTATACTTAAATTAAAACTGTTCACTCCTACCCTACTCGCAATTCCTCCAGTCTTCATATAGTCAACCCAAAGTTACTTATTGCCCATAGATCCAAAAGATACCATGGTCCAGACCTTTGAAACCTTCTCCCAGAATTCATTAAATCCAGTAGTTAAAACCATGTTACTATCAGAATATTCAAGAATTTCTGTGTCAACTCTTCAGTCTTTTCACGTCATCCTTTCTACCATTTGGATCATTACCAATATCATCATCATCATCCTCATCATTTATATCATCCTCATCATTTCATCAACATCATCAGCCTCCTCCTCCTCATCATCATCGTCATTGTCACTATCCTTTTAAGTTAGGATTTCAGTTATTTTATCCATTCTGCTGATTTAACATGTTTATCTATTTAATAATATTTATTTGGGGTTGCCATATTTTCAAGCATATTGCTTATAATGGCAATCATTCTTCCACAAATTATTTTACGTTTAATGAATTACAATTATTTGATAATTTATCATTTCTTATTTTTGGAAAAATGATTGCTATGAATACTAGTGTATGTATGATTTATTGTCAAAAAAGTACCTTTTTTGTATGTTACCAAAAATTTTAAAATGAAGGCAGAAGAAAAATAAATAAAAATCAAATATATATATATATATATATATATATATATATATATATATATAAATATATATATATATACATACATATAGTAAAATGTTCAAAGGACCCAAAAGGTCCGACGAGATGCAGGGTTAAAATATCAGAAAAAAATATAAAGAAGATTCACAACAATATATGGAATACACAGGGTAACCTGGTTTGTACTTCACAAGCGCTTTCGATTTAATTCTCTTCAGGTGAAGTGGTTGTTTTTACAATTTGACATGGTTTATATACAGGTACAAGATAAAGTATGGTTATGTACTTGCTAGGATATACTGTTAGGTTACAATAAAGACTAGGATTATCCGATTTCTATTCATTAGCATTCTATTTAAATCCAAGATTAAGTGTCACTTGTGCAGGTAGTTTGCTTTTATTCTAAGTGACTAATCCGTAATGTTTAACAAATTCTCATTGGTTATAATACAAAGGTTCTTCTTAAAGAATGTCCTAAGTTCGTGGGAACGTCAATGAAATAAAGACAACTCACTTAGATCATGATAAAAAATTAAATAAATAGATAGATAAAGGGAGGAAGGAACAGAGCGGGTATTTCCGTTCTGACTACAGTGCATTCAGAGAAGGAGTAAATCTTGAGATAAAGTATTTCTCTTTTAGGCCCCTCTTAATCTTATTGTCCTCGTTCATTTTATAAAACGGGACAATGTTGAAGTTTGGTTCTTGAGACCCAGCACATGATTTAATGTGGGAACTTACTTTTATTTGTTGGTATTGTTCATGACGAATTTGTTGTCTATGTACTGTGAGTCGATGTCGGAGTGTGTCTCCTGTCTCTCCAATATATTGCTCTCCACAGCCATGACAAGTAATACAATAAATTAATTAAGAATTTAATTTATATATACTTGGGGATTCCTTTTGTCATGAAATAAGTATATATAAAAGAAATTACATGCAATTCACACCCACACACACCCACACACATACATCCTCACTCACCCTCACCCTCACACACGCACCCCCCCCCCCACACACACACATAAAAAAGATGGGGTAGGTCCGTCACCATTTTGTTCCTTGGTTGTTTGCTTGATCGAGGCTAGCGAATATGGAGGAGTATGTTATATAGATTGTGACCCCACTTACTGATACCACGAGTTCAATACCATTTCGTTTCTTTACGATTTAATACTGTTAACCATCTTGTCTATTTTCAATACAGGGTGTGTCCTTCGGTGATCTTGTACCTGTTGTCAGTGGTCCCTGGTCTGTGGCTCCTTCAATTCGATCTCTACAATGCACGCATAGACTACAGAGACGACCAGGGATGGGAAGAATGCTCCGCAGACACAGTCTACAATTCATCGTCTCTTGATGCAGTACAAGGGGTAAGTCCTCCATGAAGTCTAGAAAGGACAAAGCATTTGCAAAGCTTTCACTGAGACGGTTTCCACAATACTAATGAACCCCCGAAAATTGTTCATTTGACTTATGCCTGTCGAACATGCGGCGTCATTCGCGTGTCGTGCAACTGCGTCTTGTGCGATCGATTGACGAGCCCTTATCAGAATGATATCCAAAAAGTGGACCGAAAAAGCACTTCGTTGACTTACATTGCATGAACTTGGCTGCAAATTAGAGAATCATACAAAGTAAGCGCACATAACAGCGCACATAACAGCACAATTGATTGACGCATTGTGTGCAACGGCCATTATTGAAATAGGGCAGAGTGTCTCAAAAGGGGGCATAAATTCAAACATTTAAGAAATGCATGGGTCTCCACACGCAGATTCTGCATCCAGTTTTTCCTCCCTAACTCGTCATATAACAAACGTGCCTGATTTTTGTAAGGAATTACTTTTAAAAATCAAATATTGAAAAAAAAATATATTATTTAAAGAAAATCTGATAGGTTGATAGTGAAAAGGTTGGATACTTGGATTAAAGAGTGTTTGTGTATGATATTCAGTTTTAGAGACTTCACCCCCTAAAAAGTTCAGTTTTCCATGCACTTAATTTGGTCTTCCTGATCTCCAACCTTTACTCTCTGTCTTGTTTTGCAGGTCAGTATTCCCTTGGAATTTTCATCTAGCGAGTGGGAGCTCATCCTGCAGCAGACCCTCCTGTGTCTGCTTATCCTTGGTCGATGGCTTCTTCCAAAGGGCGACCTCACCCGTGACCAACTCTCCCAGCTTCTCTTGGTCTACATCGGTATGGCTGCTGACATCTTGGAGTTTAACCTCGAAAGCTTGAAGGACGAGAAGGTCTTCTGCGATCTCGCTCTCATCATCCTCATCTTGGGTTTGTGGAGCTGGAGCTTGGTGCAGTTCAGTCTGGTGCTGACGTCGGTGGCTGGTAAACGACGTCGGGTCGTTCTGCAGGATGGCAGCAAAAGCTGTTCGGAGGAATGCTGTTCCTGTTGCTCCTGCTGCAGGAACGAGATGTGGTCCATGTGGATCACCCTGATGTTGCAGGACGGTCCGTTCCTTGCCATGCGGCTCTACCTGATGATAAAAGTCAAGATCTTCAGCATCATGATGGTATTCTTCACCTGTAAAAACATTCTTGTCATTCTGCTCCAGTTGTACCGCATGGTCATCCTCTGCGGTCAAAATGAAGTAGAGCCCGATGATGAAGAAGCACCTGCGAAGGAGGACGGAAGCAAGAACAATAACGGCGGCGGGCCTGATGCTGTCGTGGTAGTAGGTTCTTGATGAGTTTGATGAATCAAGATATCTCTGCTTTTTCCCGTATAAAACACAGACTAATACGAAGCCAAGCCAAACTGAGATATCTCAGTAATTTAGCCGTTCTCTAATGACAATTTATTTATGCATCACATAAACGCCCTGGCGTTTCAAGGATAAAGGCGGTTATGAAGGATGAATTATCATTTTGGTGCGCTTCTTCGTGCAGCAGTTCTCTCTTTCATTATTATAACCTAGCTTTGTTAGTAACCTAGCGTGGTTTCATTTATGTAAACTTGTTATTTACTGAACTTTCACTGAATTGGTTTTCGTCACAAATAATATGCCTAACTTACTTTTTCCATGTCTATACCATGTGGCTGTGGCATTTCGTGAGAGTTATCTATTTGCTTTAAGTATGAAGAGACTGCAGACTAAGATGATAATTTTTGTTTATTTGTTTGTTTGTTTGTTTTGTTATAATGATGTTAATTCATTGTAATCTTTGAATGCCTTTGGTATAATCAAAACTATATAACCATTATATTGATTTCGAAACACGTTATATTCATGGCTTTGTGATTAATGGAATATAGAAATGCTTCCTTGAAAGGTATCTTGCATATTCTTATGAAGATATTCAGATCTTAACAGTTAACAGATTTACATGTATTCTCCATGACTCCTTTCTATCATGCCCAAATGCCCTTTTTACATAAAGCGCCATTTCGATTGTGTTTTTATGCTATCGAGCCCGCATAGTCAATCTGTGCGTGCATGCGTCATTGGCATTTGGCATATTTACGCTTCATGCAGACTAGGTGCCATGACACTGAGTGATATGCCCATTGTCATAATATCATTATCTCGTAAAAAGAATGTCGGGACTTGAGAAACTCTGATACCTTGTTTATCATTATTCGTAAAGTACATCCGAAAACAGTTCATTTTAACTATTTTGCTTTAGACTTAAATGGAGCAAAACAAATTATCACTTTTCCTCAACTGACAATATTGTGCCTAATACCAAGTGGGATGTGTATTTGTTTTGAGAAAAAATATATGTAATTATACTTCAGTGTGTGAATCCTTATGTAAATAATATGTTTTCTGCAAAATGTATGCAGTCTCCGTTGTAGAAGAGAGATAGAGCAACGTCTGTCAGTGCTAAAAGTGATCTAGATGTCATTCGTCCGCCTGTTTCGTCTTGCCATGTGCTCTTGTCGTGTCATTCAGTATTTTAGATTTTTAGAAATTTTCATTGTTATTTTTTCTTGCTATTTAAGCATTTTCTTCCATCTATCGCGGCGGTGGTTATTAGATATACAGCCTATAGACGGATATGGCGAATCTTCTAAACTAATACGTGCACCCCATCTTATATGAGTAATAATAATCTACGTGTTTTGTAACTATGTCTGATAGGAATATTTTTAGCCATCAGTATGCATGGTTGAAGTTATAACCACCCCATAAACCTTGTTTATAATTTTATGCAAATGCTTGTTTTTCTTGGCATTTATGTGTTTTGTCACCTTGACCCGCTTTAATTCATTTGAATACAGAAACATGCTTGTAAATATTTATGCTGATTTTTGTACGTATTAAATTTATACCATATTATTTTATACATGAACATTTGAATGTTTTAACTTGGATACTGCATGCAAAGTGTGAGGGTCTTGTGTAAATTTGTAGAATCTGCAAGATATGCTGAACAGCCTGAAGCATCACACGCACGTTCAACTCTATAGCATTATATATACTATATTTTTTTTACATACACACATACACGAATAACACCAAAAAATCCACGGAAGTTATACAGTGCATGAAGGAGAAACATTTGAGGAAAAAAATGAGAGATAACGAAATGAGATCAAAGTGATAGGAAAACAAAACAAAAAAAAAAAACCCAAAAGCGAAAAGAAAACTACCACATACAAACTTAAAAAACACTCAAAAAACAAAAAGAGAACGAGAGAGAGAGAGAGAGAGAGAGAGAGAGAGAGAGAGAGAGAGAGAGAGAGAGAATGAAAAGAGAACGAAATTTAAGCAATGAAGAAAGACGGGATAATTTAGACTTTTTGACTTCTAGTAATAAAACTACTTCAGCAAAGGAAAAAAATAGGAAGCTTGTATCAAACTACAGGAATGAGAGAGGGAGAGAGAGAGGGGGGATTATTATAGACAATGAGAAATTGGAAGACAGAGCATTAATGAATGAATGGGAGAGAATGTTAGACTAACTACGAAGAGAAAGACTTAAGGAAAGGAAAGAAAAAGTATCAAAATAAAGGAATTGATTGATTGATTGATTGATTGATTGTTGTTGTTGTTGTTTATTTCATTTCCATATCAACAAAATTTACAGTGTAAAGCAAATACAAAAGTCAGAAATGAAGAAGGGAACCCACTGGAAAGCACAGCTTGTTTTTGTGGGTTCCCTGGAATGAATATAAATTCAATATAAAACTTTTCATTAATGGAAATTAAATCGTAATTGAACTAGGATACATAAAATAAGAAAACTAATAATAATACGAGAGAGAGAGAAGAGAGAGAGAGAGAGAGAGGGGGGGGGCAGGTATAGAGCGATGGGCAGTGATGCATGAGGGAGAGAGGGGAGGGAAAAGAAATTAAAAGAAATTTGAGAAATTAAAAGTATACAAATTAAAAAAAAATCAATTGAAAAGGGTTTAGAGAAAAGGTTGGACTAAATATTGAAAGGTTAAGGAAAGGAAAACAAAAAGCAAAAGCATACGAAAGAGATGAAAGGGAGAAATGGAGTTTTGAACATGTTGAAATACAAATACATTTGTAATAAATGTATACTAAAATCGTTGATCATTAGAATAATAAATCTTGTTCAACACGTCCGCACTGTCCTTGCTATACCTTCCTACACCCTCTATATCGTTGGGCGCCTTGAGCAAATTGGGACGAATATGTATAATGCGTTAGGAACATTGTCATCAATATCAAATCAAACCAAGCCAAATAAAATATATCGAAATATAATCTACACTTTCGGATTATTATCAATATACAAAAAGTTTTGCTAAATCAATGAAAAAGTCTAACAACAACGACCCCCCCCCCCCCAAAAAAAAAATCTATAACAAAAAAGGCAAAAGTATATAGATTTTGCAAAATCAATATAGTGTTGCATTATAGAGAGTTTCATGCACGTGTGGCTCCTCCTATACTCTTCCTATACTGCTTATACAAAATAGAAGAAAGAGGGAAATGGAGGGAGGGAGGGAGAGAGAGAGAGAGAGAGAGAGAGAGAGAGAGAGAGAGAGAGAGAGAGAGAGAGAGAGAGATCTATTTGTTATGTCCGTTCCTGCTCAATCTGTTACTGATGGAGGTTATCGTTGTCTTAATGGAAGGTAAATTGATAAACATATCTTAAATGTGGCATATCAAATTTAATATGATAATCAAACTAACTTAAAACGCATATTAAACTATAACTTTTTGAGCGAGCGCCAAGCAGAGGAGGATACAGGTGTTTTTCAACATGATCATCATGATCATGATCATGGTCACCCGGCATCATCATCACCGTCAACCTCCTCCTCCTCCTTCTTCTCCTCCTCCGCCTCCTCCGCCTCCTCCTCACCCTCCTCCTCATTCACCTGGTACTACAGTACTACACAAAATGAGATGAAGATTGATATTAAATTTGTTGCATGTTGCTTATGTTGTGAAATCTACACTCATGGGGGGGGGGGGGGGGGGGGTGTCATTGAATCAGAAAGACAGACAGAGTGGAGAACGGGTAAGACTGAAAGATCATTATTTTGTGTGAATCAAGTTGCCAGAAGAACGTTGGTGTCGGTCTAGGGGGGTAACCGGGGCGGGTGAAGTTCGTTATTCCGAAGGTTCGTTATTCCGAAGGTTCACCATTCCGAAGGTTCGTTATTCCGAAACATGCGAAGTCCATATACTCGTTAGTCCGAAAATGAAAAAGGGTTCGTTAATCCGAACATTTTGTGGTGTTATTCCGAAGGTTCGATATTCCGAAAATAACTAGAAAACTATAACGAACCTTATTGCATTTTCGGACTAACGAACCTTCGGAATACTGAACCTTATTTCGTTTTCGGATTAACGAACCTTCGGAATAACGAACCTTAGGAATAACAAACCTTCGGAATAAACGAACCTTCGGAATAACGAACTTTCGGAATAACGAACCTTCGGAATAAAGAACTGTAACCGGGAGGAGCGAGGTATATCCTCAGATATTTCAGGTGGGGGTGGCTTATACACCTATCCCCCCAATTATTCACCGACAATTTTTTTTCATGGAGAGCGGTGCGCTACGCAATTTGAAGACTTTGGTATTAATGTTGAATCATGCTGGCACTTCGGTATGCATTGCCACGGCGTACAGGATATCATGTTGATTTTATCGAAATAATGTGACTTGTTTTTTAACATTATTGATGCAATGAAAGTGACTCTAACATCGAATATCATTTCTTTGAATACGTTAACTCGATTACTGAGATACAAAAATTTGATCCATATACCTATTTCGTTGTATCATGCATAGCTCGTTCCCACTATTTTAAGACTATTATACATGTTGCTATAATTATATACTCTTTGGAGCTATTCACAATAGCTTTCTCCTATAGGCTCCTCCATATTTCATTTCATTTCTTAGCCTGGTCTTCTCAACCATGTAACCACATATCGAGGTACTCACCTTCTTTTATTTTCCTGAACAATAGATTTCACCTTCATGTTCGTTCGTACCCTTTATCTTTTTTGTAACTTTTATCTTGTTTGTACCATTCATTTTGTGAAAACATTGTAAATGTGAAATATGAATCAATAAACTGAAACTGAAACTGAAAGTGGAAACAGATTTCTGTTTAGATGAAACTTCTTATTTGATTTTTAATGTATTTAGATGTTTCAGAATAGGCCTATTTGTAATCTAATGAGCTTTCACAAACTTATTTCCGTATTTTTTTTTTTTTTTTTTTTTTTTGGGGGGGGGGGGGGGGGTTTGGTGCCATCTTGTGTAAATGGCTAAATTAAAAATGTTGATCATACTAGGTATCCTCTGCAATGATGTCCAAAATCAAGAATCAAAGAACATTATGGAATTTAGCACGTTGGTAATTCTTATAAAACCAATCTCAAATACTCTGAAATGTGATTAGGGTAATTCTGATAGTCCCTACCATGCCACACACTTCCCCCTCTCGGTCGCTTCGCTCCCTCGCCGAGGATATTCGGCACCTGATCAACCACCAATCGATACCCATGCTGCCTTGCTGGAGAAGGTAAATAAGGGTATTGGTCTTTGGAGGCGAGAGTAGACCATAATGATGGTGATGAGTTCCGAAAGGGGACATCACAATTTTACTAACATATACACCTACCACTAAATATTTTTTATTACCGTCTCGATTCAATAGTCCTGATTAATTATAATGAAGGATTTCGAAGACGAAGACTGATGAGCGCTTTACTTAAAAATGGTCTGGTTGAGCGCCATCTACGGTAAAGTATAGCCAATGACTGGGCGCGCACGTGCGAATGTTTACAATCCCGGCTGGAAGGACGAGATTCAGAAATCGGCAAGTTCAGCTAGAAAACATTTTTTTCACAGAATTGTAAGTTTACGCAGACTCTTATATTTATTATGTAAATGTCTAGATAACTAGCATTATCATGGAATATGAATCCAATCACGTCCAACCCCATGCCCAAGCAAGTTAAGCTAGACCGAAGTGTTCTGTCTCTGACAGAATACAAGGCTAACAACGAGACAGAACACTCGGTCTACTCTTATTAAGCGGGAGATTCTCCCACCGAGACCTCCTAGCAAACGGGAGACTCTGACTCAATGTGCGCGTAGCCCACATCACCTATATCTAGTCCAGGGACGTCTGGAGAGTTTTAAAAAAAGAAGAAAAAAAAATGCTAAAAAAAAAAGAATAAAAAACGATGGCGTTTTTTTTTTGTTTTTTTTTGACTGGGCATGTGTGGGCGCTAATAATTAGACCGAAGTGTTCTGTCTCTAAACAGTCGTCGTTAGCCTCTTATAATGGTAGTGTCGGCAGAGACAGAAGCGCCCTGGAGCATGGTTCGTGCAATCTCGTGCTGGGCAGCACAACGAGAAAACTACCTCAAATCATCAATTTTTCCCCTTTATTCATGAATATAAAAATATCATTATACACTATTATTGACTGTAGAGTATAGACTCTAGGCAAACCCGGAGAATAGGGGACCGGAACACGCGCGCATGCTATTTGTACTGTGCAGAGATCGGCAACAACAGCCGAAAGTCAGGGTATGTGACAAGTCCATGATCAAGTTCAAAATGACTTTAAAATATGTTTTAATCAAGTAATTATGTTCTAATATATTACATTGTCCTCTCGGCTTTCAAATGTGTGATTATGTGGTGAAAATCATTTTGATTTTTGCCAGAAATGTTCTCAAACTCACAAATGTTTCATCCATGAATCTTGTGCAGATCGTCCCCCTAGCTGCCGACTCTGCCGCTGCCACCGGCTGCATTTGTTTGCACACAAATGAATATGTGCGCGCGTTCCGGTCCCCTATTCTCCGGGTTTGCCAGACTCTATAGCTTACCGATTTTATGATTTATCCCTTTTAACTCTCCATTTTTAGGTAAATCAAAGGTCCTGCTAACGTTAGGTCGTCTTGGTTGAAAATCTTGCAGCAGCCAACCTCTATCTCTGTTCGCCTCCGCGCTTTTCGCAGGGAGATCAGCGAATTTGCAACTCTAGCTCTCGCATTTCAACCGTATTCAGACGATCGACCAATACGAAACAACGACAAAAACATCATTGTTCGTATGTTTATGCCCAAACGTACATGGTCGATCGTTTGAATACGGCCGGTTGAAATGCGAGGAGTCGCGAATTCGCTGATCTCCCTGCGGAAAGCGCGGAGGTGAACAGAGATAGAGGTTGGCTGCTGCAAGATTTTCAACCGAGACGACCTAACGTTAGGACCCTGGATTTACCTGAAAATTGAGAGTTAAAAGGAATAAATCATAAAATCGGTAAGCTATATACTCTATAGTCAATAATAGTGTATAATGATATTTTTATATTCATGAATAAATGGGAAAAATCGATGATTTGAGGTAGTTTTCTTTTTGTGCTGCCCAGCACAAGGAGGAGTGCCGACCCTTCCATTATAAGAGGCCTACGATGACTGTTGGAGACAGAAAACTTCGGTCTAGGTGCTAATCTGACATGTCTGACATAGATCATAAATAACTATCCTAATCTGACATGTCTGACATAGATCATAAATAACTATCCTTCATCAAATTCACTTTTTATTTTCGCTTGCAGGAAGTAGGTCTAACTGTTAGATCTAACGTCAAACGGAAAAGTGTCAAATTGCAGGTTTAAGGACTAAAATTTTACTGTGGAAAGACTTCCTTTTGCGACAGCCATCTAAATTTGCTTACGGAGTAAAGCACACCTTGCATGTTGGGTGGCTTGTCGCAAAAGGAAGTCTTGCCTTTACTGTTTTTCACAGATATTTAAAACTGCTATCATGCGACATACGCAAATTTCTGGACACAGGTTAGCCTTTAGCCAAGGCACTTGGTGCTGTTATTTCCCTAAACGCGCCTGAATACATAGACTAACCGCACGACAACTGTGATCCGTGGCTGGAGGTTCGTCAGCACCAAGGCCTTTACTAACCTGAGTGGTTGTTTCTTTTGTTCTGTATTATATTTCCGCTACCGAATTGGTAGATAATTAGATGCAAAGTAGCTACCGAGAAAGCCGCCCAAACCGCCCGTTCGAATCCGATGCACCAATCAGAGTAGACAATTTGAGAGAATTTATGAATATTTATTATTCACATGCGCCTCACGTTCAACGTGTTGTACAATAACAATCGACGAGCTGATCGCGCGAACCACTATGCGTAGGTTGAAATGAAAAAGGAGAGAGCAAAATTTTACGATAGATCTACTTATTTAGCAAAATAGTGAATACAGCTACTCATCTAATTCTTTACTTTCTTTAATAAATCTATCCGTTTTACTGAAAATTGAACTAAATATGATTCATTATCTAGTACATTTTAATATCTATCCCCCCGTAATTTAATGAACGAATCCATATAACACACAGCGGTTAAAACAGTTAGGTCACAATCGTCGCTAGCTGCTGTATATGTAAGACCCTCATGCATAATGCATGACTCCGCAAGTTAGCAAAGGCCTCATCGCTGACGCGGCTCAGTCCACTGATCACTGCCATAAATGAACACTGTTTAGTCTATTTTTCAAACCCTGCTTGGCAAACAAGCAGCGCGTGAGGCCTTGCCCAAAGGCTAGACACAGGTAGGCTTTTGTATTCATATTTTATTGAACAAGGTAGAAATGAACTGGATGATAGATAGATCTGGAAACCCGACTGCAGACTTCTGCATATTTCCAGTACATCTGGTAATAAAGTGGTAATAAAGGTAATTATCATCTGTTCAATTTTCTCTCTGTTAATTCAAATAAAAAGTGAAATATTAACGATATTCTATTTGTGACAAAAACCATTACTCAAGCTTTCCCATAATGTTGGCAGCATCAGCACACCTGTAGAATCTATTGTGCAACCTTAGAAAGGGACAGCTGCTTGAAATAATTTGTTGCCAGTTGGGACTCCAGCTCTTAAAACTCCTTGGTCTAATTCATGAATTGTGTGCAAACAGCTGTACAGTTAAACCCACTCACACTAAGTGCTCGGTTATATACTAACCTCGCACAACAGACGTGCTGTAGCATGCAAATTGCTGACAATAGGAAAGTAGTGTTTAGACTTTTACCAATGAATTTTGGGGACAGAGGAGCAAGAACTCCGTCACCAGTGATCAGAAAAATATTTTTCAAAATTCACTTAAGCTAATTTCCGGGGGGGGGGGGGGGGGCGCACTCACATATATTGGTGGTACGGGGACGTGCTGCTTTGACGACCCCCTTTTTCAGACCTCGATTTCCGTTCCAAAGCATAGCATTTTCTTATTGAGAAAAAGAACAAAGAAAACCGTTCCAAAGCATAGCATTTTCTTCTTATTGAGAAAAAAGAAGAAAGAAATCCATTCCAAAGCATAGCATGTTTTTCATTTCGCCTTTCTGGCCGCATCGCTCCGTTTAATGAGCTTCATTTTTGGTGAAAAGCGGCCTGCACCGTTTCGCACGTAGGTCAGCCAGCGCTGTCCGACCATCACTTCTGCACGAGCGTACCCAGCACCGTACCGCCAGGCTAGCTGCATGCACACATGCCCGTTCCATAGGGATACATACGCACTCACGCGCAGGCCGTTCCAAAGACCCCCGTTTTCACAAACATTTATCGTTCCGAAGCCTGTTCCAAAGACCCACCTTTTCACAATAAGCCCGTTCCAAAGCCCCAGTTTTTTGTCTCGCCCACAGCACATACCTACCATTTTGGGGTCGAGTGCCCCCCCCCCCCCCCCCCCCCCCCGGGGGATAATTTACATCCAGTTGGAGGAATGGAATGGAAATAGGATAGTTTATTATCCTAACAGTAGATTAAGTCTGATGTTAGATGTGAAAAACAAATGTTTTATATGAATTTGTTTATTATTTTAGTGATTTCAATCTTTGACTATAGAGAGCAGCATGTCTCTCTCTCTCTTCTCATCCCTCCGCTGTACTAGTCGGAGATCATCGGGGCTGACTCTTCATCTGAATTGTGTAAGGCTAGATTATAGAGTTGGCAGTAGGGCACTCGAGCGACTATTATGAATTTTAGAGATAAATAGAAGAGTCACTTTCAGGAGTTTCATGTTGATATCTGGGGGGGGGGGGGGGGGGAGCCGCGAGTCTTGTGAGAGTAGTACAGCCTGGGTGAAAGTGTACTTGTGGTTGTCATCCATGGTCGAGTTGCAACTTGCAATTTGCATAATGGTAGACAAGAAATGGCTGCAAATTTTGTGAAAACATCTGCTGTTGCAACTAGTACAAGATAATTGTTTCTTTATGAATCACGCATTGACAGCAGCATTGATATGCGATGACTTGTAGAGGGCTCACCTCTAAAATTGCAATAACTTAATTTTGCCATACCTGTATTCAAAACGCAGGACGAGGTTAATCATTAACCAAGTACACAGGATGAGTAGATGAAGACATAGGTGGCAATCCTGGGGGGACAGGGGGGACATGCCCCCCTCCCTCGATTTTTTTCTGGGGGATTCTTCCCCTCCCCCCTTGATTTTTAAAACTTAAAATTTCATTTTCTATTTTGAGTCTGGTGACCATATTTAGGCCAACCACTTGAATATTTTATGGGCCTAGAGTGTATTTTAATGGAAAAACGAGGCTTCTTTCATTATTTTTTGTTTTTTTTTTTTCGCTTGCTCGCTTTGCTCACTCGCATAATAATGATCATCCCCCTTCCACTTCCCGAAACAGATTTTCTGCGGTAACCTTCGGTGTTTCATCCCCCCCCCCCTCGTTGCATGAAATCGCTGCCACTGGATGTAGATGATGCATAAATGCAAAGTGTGGTACAAAGGCATCCAATTTTAAGATCCACTAAACATTATGACATGACATTACTAGCTCTGGCCACACACAAATGCTAGGTTATGAATAAACTTGCAGGCCAGGTGTTTCTAAATTCTAATGGTTAAAGCAATCCTTTTTAGTCTACACATAGAAGCTTATCTGACACCCATCATTGCTTATCCTACATGTATGGTACTCTTCCACATGGAAATAACAAAAATGAAGGCATAATATTTTCACGTTTACCGCATCTCAATCTTATTCTTTTAGCTACAGCAACCATGGGTGACCGAACACTCAAGATCTATTTCTGTGGGAGTATTCGTGGAGGCCGACAGGATGCTGAGCTCTATGCTAGGATCATCAAGCAGCTGGAAGCATATGGGAAGGTCCTGACCGAGCATGTGGGCCACAAAGATTATATGACTTGTAAGAAACCATTTACTGTATTCTGTATTGCAGAAATTTTCGTGTGCATGCTTGAAACTTTTATGTGATCAAGATTTTGTTTCATGGCATGAAATAGAGTCACACCACTAAACATATTTGTTTAAAAAAACTCCTTTGCCACAAAAATCTTCTTTCTTTAAACAATGAACAATTTACAAAAGTTTGACACTTGGAGGAAGTTTCTTTGCTCTTACGGCATGAAAAAAAAAAAGCCCAGTAAGTAGTAACCTCCCCGGTACACCTCTTAAATACACTACAGTTGGTGGAGTATAGCTAGCCAGCTTATGCTGGCTCAACCAAGACAAGATTTAACTTGCAGTGACATTTCCATCCAAAGAAATTGTAGAATCTAGTTTTAATTTTTTTTTAAATTTAATTTAATTTTTATCATTTGGATATTTTGTAGTTGTCAAATGAACTAAACCCAGGGTATTAATTTCCTAAGCACTTTGGAAGTGCACTGAGACATCATACATGTGCCATAAACGAAAAAGCACGATAGAAGTACAGAATACTACCATCAATAACTTCATTTTTTTCATATTTTCCTGGCCTTTTCCTGTTACTACCGGTATACAGTTCCAACTGGAGGTAATAGCCATTCAAAATTATTACTGTATCACATCAAAACTGTATAGAAATATCATGTCCACTTTTTCTTTAAATTTTCATATGTTTTGTTGGTGTTATCAAGTGTAAAGGGAAAATGAAGCATCAGAATACTTCGCCTCATCTTTGATTTCATGATAATGCACCACACAAGTAGGTGCATAGTGAATCTACTTTATACACTGCTCCTAACATAGGTTACACCATACATAGCATTATTGAACATTTGCCAAATGTTATGTAACATTGCTATGTTAAATATATTCTCACTGTCTTGTCCTCTTCATCACTTTCCCAGCCCTCTTCTCTTTGTTCACTTTCTTCTACCTGTATTTCTTTTAGGGCTGTAAATTTAGCCCCATGTTCGGGTTCAGTTCGGCAGAGTTCGGCACTTTTATTTCCGAATTTTGGTTCAGTTCGGGGTTCAGCAATACAGTTTAAAAAAAAAAATAAAAGGGTGAGCATCGATAACAAAAGACCCAACCAGAACCCTCTCTATCTTTACTACACTTGGAAGTCACTGTTTCTTATAAATATATTTTGTATGATGTATGACAATAAATAGTTACTGCATTTATTGCATGATTCCTTGTTATTTATTTTATTTTCTGAATGAAAGGGAAAGATAATTTTCTTATACTGATTAATAGAAAACAAGAGAATTTTTTTTTTTAATCGAAATAAAGGAAAGGAACGAAAATATTAAAAGAAATTATCAATAAAGCAGTGTTTTTCTATTTTCTAATTTTTAAAAAATATTTATTTAGTATTATGATCTATCATGATTATTAATCGATTACAACCTTATTACGATTGATCACAATCGTGAGTATCTTATGGGCATATTTTGAAGTTTTAACATGATTTTTTGGGAAAACAACTAGAATTCATGGTGCCAAATATGAAATTTATCAGAATCAAAGGAAAAATAAGACACAAGCTGTATTAAGTGTTTTTCTATCTTTTATTTAAGAAAAACTTTGGAAGATGAATTAAAATAAATCCCACCAATAAATGTATGTATTAATTTTTTAATAAAGCAAAGGTGTATCTCCCATTTAGCATAATGTATTCAGGACAAGGTCTTCACCGAGGGCTGAATCAACGATCCTGTGTTATAAACTCCCGAACTTCCGAACTTGGCCTTTGAGTTCGGTTCGGTTCGGTCCTGTTCGGAAGTGCCATATTCGGCAAACTTCTGTTCGGTTCGGCAGTTTGGTAACAGCCCTAATTTCTTTCTTGTAATAATTGAACAGGAGAATAGTATCTGGTATATGTCTTTGCCCCATGGTCAGAATTACTGTTTGTGGTGTAAATCAATTACTAAAAAAATGATATTGGAACAATCCATTGGTGTTGGGAACACTGCAATTCCAAACTTTTTGATATAACAAAAGTGATTAATACTAATAGAGAAATAATATTCTTTAACTCACTCAATGAGCAAAAGAAATTCTCAGAAAGTTACAAAACATAAGCTTAAGTTCTCAAAGTGATGGGGAAAGAAAAATGATGTATCTTGCTTGAGTACTAGCAGCTGGCCGATTCTCTGTAGTGTTTCTATTTCATTGCTCCATGATCTCATACATTTTTCATTAAAATGTCTTGAACTCACCCACTCCTTTTTGGGTTCATTTAATTTTCTGGTTGTATCATAAGCTAGTATTCTTTTTATTATGTCTAGTGCTGTGATTCAGATTTGGATTTGAATCTTACTCTATATACTGTGTGTGTATGTATTTTGTTTCACCATTGTTGTTGGTACGAGTCCTAACCATAACTTGATATAAAAGTTACCCATTCTCCAGTTGACTTTAGAGAGAATTGATATTTCTCACACACAAAGTTGTTTCATATTTGTGTCCCAAATGTATAACTCAGTCACATCTCTTATTCTTTCATTAGTACTGGTAACTAGGAAGCATGATATGATGATTTACCAAACAAATCCTTAATTATATATTTAAAAAAGAAATTTTTCATATAAGGTTTGAATTAATTCAAATACTGTCATGACCATGTCAGAATTAAGTAGTACATGTATCTTCAAAACAATATTTTTTGTGTCAGATATTAACATTATGAATCAAGGAAGAGCAATTTTCCTATTTCTTTTGCAGCCAAGACTGATGTAGAGATCTATGAACAAGATATGGCATGGCTGGAAGATGCTGATGGTAAGTCTAAAATAGATCTAGGCATGTTAAAGCCAGTTTATGCAATTTGTCCAGGGGTATGTTTCATAAAGCTGTTCGTAAAGTTATGAATGACTTTACGAGCGACTTGAATATGGCAAGCCAAATGGGATTCTCAGTCATTCTGAATCACATCAGCTAAAAGTGAAATATGCAGATGTAGATAGATATTACTATTGCTTACAAACCTTTTTCTTGCAAAGTATATTTTTTGCCACTATTTAATTGAGATCATGGGAAATGCAGTCACACTTTAACACATCAGGAAATTTTTTGGCATCCCATTTGGCACTTCATATTCAAGTTGTTCCTAAAGTCATGCATAACTCTACGAACAGCTTTATGAAACAATACCCAGTTCACTATAAATCTTGTTTCTGTATCAATTTATTTCAACCAAAAATGTTATCTTTCTAGCTAGGGCCTAATGCGAACCAAATAATGAATAATATATGTGTATACTAAAGTATAGAGTTCTGGGTGCCGTTGCATAAAAACTTGCTGTTATAGTAACTTTGCCATCAATGGTAACTACCATGGTAACATCGCTCAACAGCCAATCAAAATCAAGTATTCCATGAAGTTACCATTGATGGCAGTTGGCAAAGTTACTGTAATAGCAAGTTTTATGCAATGGCGCCCTGGACGTGTCTTTTTGTACCGCTACGTTTTGTTAAGCTACCTAATCAAAACACACACTCGCCAATGTACATTTCATAGAAGTGCCTAAATCTTTGTAGAAAGGGTTTACGGTTCACCTAAAGGACTATAGATAAAGTGGATAGAGATAGAGGTGAGAAATAGAGAGGCGAGAAAGTAGGAAAGTTGGAGGGCAGAGTATCTTTCGAAAACTGGGTGAAGTCCTAAAAAGGACAGTAAACCAGAAGAGGTGAGAGGATTGAGTTGGTGAAGAGATGAGGAGGCTTGAGTCGGCGAGAGGTAAGAAGACTTGAGGCGGGCGGAGAAGGAGAGAAGACTCGACGTTTCGGGCAGCTTGACTGTCCGTCTTCAGGAGTGCCTAAATCTTCTATATGAAGTGTGTAGTTTGGGCTGAATGCCTACTGTTGTGCCAGGAAAAAAACACCATCAAATGTTTTTTTTATGCCTCTGCCAGAGGCATTATGATTTCGGGTTGTCTGTCCGTCCGTCCAGTTTCTGTTCTCATGATAAATTAAAAACCATTTGACAAATTAACTTCAAACTTGGCTCATATATGCATATGGGAGGGACAGTGATCTTATTAGATTTGGGGGTCACAGGGTCAAAGGTTAAAGGTCATGGATGTTATTGTATTCATGAAAATTGCTTGTTCTCGCAATAACTTAAGAACCATTTGACAGATCAGCTTTAAAACCTGACTGACACAATGTTCTTGATAATAATGGGTTATTACAGACTTTGCGGTTGCTGCAACAACCCCTCAAGACTTTCCTTTCCTGCACATGGTTCTTATGCTTATTTTCCTGATAAAATTTCCTGGCATCAATGTCATGTGCAGGGCTTGACAATAACAGGGGCCGGGACAGTTGGATCCCAAACTTTAGGTCCAGACCTCCCAAATTGAACAGTTTCATTTAACACAGGGCTCATTGCACAGAGCCCGAAATTTCACTCCAGACCCCCTACCAACAAAAAATAGTGTGAAACACTGATATGATACCAGAAGGAAAACCTGCATAAAAAATTTGTGTTGTGTAAAGTTTTGCTCTTTCCGATCATGCATCTTGGATATTTCTAGGGCTCTGTGGTCTAAACTTATTCAACCAAACTACAAAAATGTAGGCTATTTGAGTTGATTCATTCCTTACTGGAACAGGGGCCTGTTTCTCGAAACTGTCATAAGTCTAAGTTCATGGACATCCCACTGAAATGAAAGGCATGTTTATTCTACAACACCTGTCCCTATGAGTTGTCCTAGAAATTAGACTTATGACAGTTTCAAGAAACAGGCCCCTGGTGACCCCTGTATGAAGGTTATAGGAATGGGATAAATCAGTATTCAGTGGGTTAACTGATTCTAAAGCATTGAGTTTAATTCTTTGTACTCATGTATGGCCTCAACAATTAATCTCTTTCTCTTTCTCTTTCTCTTGCATGGCAGCTGTTGTTGCTGAGGTAACGCAAGTCTCCATGGGTGTTGGCTTCGAGTTAGGAAGAGCGGTGGCATGGAACAAGAGGGTGCTTTGCTTGTACCGTCCAGGAGATGACAGACGTAAATACAGTGCAACTTGATGCTTTGATATACGCCCCTGCGACAATTACTCCATGCTTTATTTCATTCACAGTGTAGGGTTAAGGTTAGGGTTTTGGTTGGGTTTTAGGTTGGATATAGGGTTAGGATTAGGTGTCGTGTTTGGTCCAGGTTGGGATATAGGGTTAGGATTAGGTGTCGTGTTTGGTCCAGGTTGGGATATAGGGTTAGGATTAGGTGTCGTGTTTGGTCCAGGTTGGGATATAGGGTTAGGATTAGGTGTCGTGTTTGGTCCAGGGTTGACATTTACAATGCGGTCAGTATGCGAAGTAAACATGGAGCAGTTGTATGTGGAGCATGTGTCTCACTATGTGGAACCTTGCATCTGTTACTGCTTCTATTGCAGAGGGAATCATTCAAAATTGTGAAGAAAGATAGGAGTCGAAGGGAAAGAAAATCATTAATGTTATAAAGATAAATGTCAGCAAATTCCGATATGTTTACAACTTCTTCAATTTACAGAAACAGAGTTTTTTTAAAAACTGATTATAATTTTCTGAAACTGAAAGCTCTTGCCACAAAGTCATGAGTTATGTACTCTGCATGTGGTTATCACATTCGGTTGAATTTCTGTAGGTCCAGTGCACATTCTTCACTCCACAATGACATTCCATTTTCTCATGTAATCTTTTAAGAACTCTCTTTTAAGGCCGCTGCACATGACACGCTTTTCTTGCGATGCGTCTCTTGCGCCTGATGTGTCTGAGTTTAGGCGTGCGATCCAAGCGTAGGAATTCAGCAAGTTGAATTCCTGCGCTTGTCCTTGCGACTGGCTTCAGACTAGCTTGCGCTTGAATTTCTTTGTTGATGATGTCATTTTCAAGCGTAAGCTGAGCGCAGGGCAAGAAAAGCGTGTCATGTGCGGCGGCCTTTAGACAGAGAGAAGCAGTGCAGATAACATGCCTTGTTTCAGGATGTAGGTAACATGTCAGGGCATGAACTTAAACCTATCCATCCTGAGTCACAGTTTCAAGCCACTCAACTACTGTAAACATGAAATAATTTTGCGGTGTTGAAATTTTCATGCATTTCATGGCACGACATATGCGCGAAAATAAAGCTGCACAAAGTATTTTGTTTATTTTACCTGTGAATACAGTTATCCTAACTGTCCATGAAAATGCGGGATTGTGGCTAACTCGGCTGAGCACCAAAAATTAATCGTGTGAAAATTTCCACTTTTACAGTATTAGAATTCCATGCAGCCTAGGTGGTCTTGTTAACTCTTTATGTGCCACTCATATCACATGCATGTGACACATAATGTTTCTCAAGCGGTAAATTTACCATGGTCTTCAGTTTCCTGTTTACAATGAGTATACAGGTACATAAGGGATTATTAGGCATCCAGGGCCGAATCAAGCATTTTTTAAACGGGGGGGGGTGGCTTTTTAAGGTGTCTGTTAAAGGTCCTTGGCTTTTTTCAGGTGTCATTTTCCTGATAATTTGCTGACAAGCAAAAAGAAAGGGAAAAAAAAGGTCCTTTGCATTTTCAGGTGTCTATTTTACTCGCAAATTTGCTGATAAGCAAAAAAGGTCCTCAGTTTCAAAAGGGGGGGGGGGGGGGGGGAGGCTGATTCAGCCCCCTGGATCCACCCCTGGGTATTTGATTAAAATGGAAAGTGGGTAATTATGCAAAACTTTTGTCATGATGAGAATGGAAATCCTTTTGTTCTATTGTTTCCTGTTATCATGCTGTTCTGCAAGTGTGGCATGCTGCTAATGTGCCTATTTGAAAGGTTGCAACAATTCCATTTTAATCACGTTTGAATTTGTGTTCTCAGTGGATGAACAGGATTATTGCATTTCCCATGACCGACATGTTCAATAAAGGCTCATTCAGATATCCAGTGGCAAATCCCTGCCAATTTTGATAATGAGATGCATCAATGATTCATGCTCAAATAAAGAAGGTTTTTATGCCTCCGCCCACCGTAGGTGGTTGCCGTAGGCATTATGTTTTCGGGTCGTCCGTCCGTCCGTCCGTCCGTCCCGTTTTCATTCTCGCGATAACTTAAGAACCGTTTGATGGATCGACTTCAAACTTGGCTCATGTGTGCATATGGGAGGGACAATGATCTTAATAGATTTTGGAGTCTCAAGGTCAAAGGTCAAGGTCATAGAGGTAATAATACACATAAAAATGGCTCGTTCTCGCGATAACTTATGAACCATTTGACAGATTGGCTTCAAACTTGGGTCATGTATGCATATGGAAGGGACAATGATCTGATTAGATTTTGGGGTCACAAGGTCAAAGGTCAAAGGTCATAGAGGTCATTATGTACATAGAAATGGTTCGTTTTCACCATAACTCAACAACCATTTGACCAATCAACCTCAAACTTGGCACATGTATGCATATGGGAGGGAAAATGATCTGATTAGATTTTGGGGTCTCAAGGTCAAAGGTCAAAGGTCATAGAGGTCATTATGTACATAGAAATGGTTCATTCTCACGATAACTTAACCATTTGATGGATCAACTTCAAACTTGATTCATGTATGCATATAGGAGGGACAATGTTCTAATTAGAGTTTAGGGTCTCAAGGGCAAAGGTCAAAGGCCATAGAGGTCATTATGTACATAGAAATGGTCCGTTCTCGTGATATCTCAACAACCATTTGACGGAGCAGCTTCATACTTGGCACATTTATGCATATGGGAGGGACAGTGATGTGATTAGATTTTGGGGTCTCAAGGTTAAATGTCAAAGGTCATAGAGGTCATTATATACATGAAAATTGCTTGTTCTTGTGATAACTTAACTCTGTGATGGTTCATCTCCAAACTTGGCTCATGTATGCGTATGGAAGTCTCATGATAGTCTCATTAGATTTGGGGGTCACAAGGTCAAAGATGTCATTTTATACATGAAAATAAAAAAATCAACATGAATGTGCCATATATTTCCGATCTGGCAATGGCGGAGGCATAAATTTTGACCGCCCACGGTCAAGGATTCATCTAGTTTTGGGGTTTTTTTTTGCCAAGTTGCGCAGACAAATTTCTGACATAATTTACACTAAATTTATGATAATTTGATTGGTCCACATATTTTGTCACTAGCAGACGAAAAAGATGCGTTTTGATTCAGCATTTTTTTTTTTTTTTTTTTTGCCCCCATTTACGCACAAAAAAAGTAGAGTTTACCCCGGGGGTTTGCCGCTTTTATATGTGAGCAAGCCTTCACTACTCTTTGCCTTTCCAACTAATTGGTTATTACAGTGATATCTTGCAGCTTATTGTTGTCTTTTCTTTCTCTCTTTCTCTCTCTCTCCAGGTTTGTCAGCGATGGTTAGTGGTGCTCATGACGGCAAGAACTTTGTGGTGAAAGACTATAAGGAAGAAGATGTTCCTCAATTACTCAAGGAATTCTTTGGTCATTGATTATGAGATGGTGGTTGGTTTGAATTTTAGCCAGGGAAAAATCATGACATGAATTAGAATGCATTGGACCAGCTCTGAGGTACATCCAAAACAGGGTGATGATTTGTAATCCAGTTAGTTTTATTGAAAGCCAGTGATAGTTAAATTATTATTTTTATGCCCTTGATTTGATTTCATATTGAATTAAATGCTTGCCTTTTCTGTATTTTAGTCGAGAGCAATGAAATGAATTTTCCAGCAGTTTCTAATCATCTGTATTTGTATCTAGGCCTTCAAACTTTCAAAATTTGTCAAATGTCCATCCATGGCAAATCTTCTTTTTGTCAAAGATGGAGGTCTCGGGCATAGTGTAAGCTCATCGGTCGAATATAGGAATTCAGTCACTCTGGAATATTTACTTTGGAGCAACTAGTTGTTCCCGGAGCATACATTGGGTGATTTTATGCTCGGTGTTTTTAGTTGCTGTTGGTGTGTAGAAACAAATTTCTGCTAAAATCGAGCTCTGTATAACACAAATTTAGGAGTCGATACCGATATGCTAACACGGTGCATCGATAGTTTCACACTGTAATGGCCTTTGCATCATTCTTGACGAAGAAAAATAATTTATCTTTTGATTATTGGATCATTGATTTAGAATAGCATAAAGTACACAAACAGTTCAGTAATTAGAAATGCGTTTCTTATATGATCTAGAGTGTAGTAAGAAACTTCACACACATGGATAGTCTTCATTGGAATAGTAAGTTTAGATCTAACTACTTGAGTTTCACGCTTGTAGCAGAAAATGCTTCGGGAGCTCCTGCAGCTAGACACCAGATCAAACAGTGCAACGTGTAACATGGCAAATAGCCAAATTACGCCCATCAGCTAAAATTGGCCATGGAGTTTCATGACTTTTGCTTGTGAATGTTGGTTTAGAGCATATCCTTGTTAATGATTTGGATTCCTTCAGTCATTGACTATGGAAAATCTAATATCAAATATATCAAATCTTTCTGAAATTGTGACTAGAGAGGATTTTCCATTTTCTCTTTGAGCCTCCTTGAAAATGTAGGGAAAGTTTGTCTGTCCAATAGGTCTGTCCCATAATGGGACTTGATTTAAAATTAAATGTTGGACCAAAAGTTAGTCAAGTGCTATTATGTGAAAGAATTCATTTCTGTTAAACAAATTTTACCCAGCATCTTGTGATTCTCACAAGTCCTCAAAATATCACATAACTAGGAACACTAACAGCAACACCGACCATGAAATGAATATTTCTTAATCCCTAGGGGTTTAGTGTTGGTCAATGGAAATTTGTACATGAAATTAAACACTGCCTGTTAAGCTCGGTTCAGCAGACGACATTCGACCAAAATTAAAACATCA
>CM057152.1:34347580-34390833 GCA_029962745.1 Echinometra lucunter
TTCATTATTTAATGGGGCTCAAGACCTTACGATATGGTATCTCATAGTGTTCGTTTAAAGGGACTTGATTTTAATGTGCCAAGTTTAGGCTCTCTCTGTTTTTCTTATCATGAATTATATTTCAAATGTTGTTCAGTTAATTACCAATTCCATGTATGCAGACGATACATCATCATGACTCAGACATGTCCCATTCCCAAAGATACAAGCAACGAAAATCCTGTACTGATTTCAACAACTTAGAGCATCCACCACATTAAATTTTATAGCTTTATAAAGCATCTTCCAGTCTCATATGGTATTTTTTAAAGAACATGGATAAGTACAGGAAAAACTTTTGATTCGAAGAACGGATGTCTCACGAAACTTAGCACTTTGCATCACTGCATAAGCATGATGAGAGTAGGTGGTATAGGTATGGTGCGATTTTTGTTAATTGATAATTGTTTGAATTTATACTGTACTGTATGCATCAAACCAGAGGAAATTAAACAATATGAATTCATTACTTACTACGATAATTAGTAGATGATTATAAGAGGATAGTCAGTTTTAGTAGCTCAACTAGGTGAAATGTAGATAAAAATGACTGGCAAATATCCTGCGATCATTGAAGCCTCCTTTCGATAAAGCTTTGCAGTCGCTTTATAAGCATGATAAGAATCGAAGATTCTAGAAAGGTGACCCTCAGTGCCTTGCCCACTCACTGAGCATTATACAAGCCATACGTAACAAAATAGATTAGGGGAGGATTCAGGATTTCGTAAAAATAGGGGGCATAATTTTCAGATTTTTTTCATGGCACCCCCCAAAAGAGGGGAGTCATCATGGTTTCCTTTCACTCTAAATTCTCCGAAAAGAAAAGAAAAAGTCATAACCTCCATGCAGAAAGGATGCTTTTTTTTTTTTTTTTTTTTTTTTTACTTCGAGTTGTATATAGGGTATGCCACTTAATTTGAAGGGGGAAGGTGGGAATGGGCCATGTGGGCCTGATATGCCACTGCTATATCCTCATGAGCTGGTCTAGCAGGTAACGTCCACTGTCAGCTCATTGTCTTCGCCTACAAACTGACTCTGATCACACCAGGTTCGAGCCTGAGTATCGTCGTTTGGATGGTGACTTTAAAGGCCTGTCCCAGAGGTAAATAATCATATATAATTATCAAAAAGTCTGTAAAAACCCCATTTTGATATCTGCCACTGTTATCGAATATACTACAGAGTGGGCGGCAATGCCAATGGAGGCGGGGTGCCCCGATTACTTCATAAGTCAAAAAAGCTTTCCAGTGATTACTGATAATGATGATGATAAAAGATGATGATGATAATGATAATGGTAATGAAAATACAATTTTCATATAGCATATAGTGCATCATTATGATTAAAACTTCATTTAAATGAGTTGGTTTTGTGTATTCACCTCCGACGTCTTTATAACTGATAAAGTTCAGGTTTCCTTCTTTTTTAGAAAATGGAATTTTCATTTGAAGCCTATTAACATTCGGAGTATTTCCAGATTTAGTGTCAGATTATTATGTCATCTTCAATAACTGCATAGAAAATCTTTTTGACAGCACCTCAGGCACAACAAGGCATTGATCTCCTTGTGATAATCAAATCTCTTGATTTCCCCTCTCGTGTTCTTTTTTTTTTTCTTGTCCGAAATGCTCCTCTCACAATTGGATGTTATACGTTAGCAGTACAGTGTTCAAAGACTGACTCCCGCATAGGCTCTCAATTATTTCAGACACACTTGTTAAGTATACGAGCACTCGAGTCGAGCTCGGGAGTGGTATGTTTTTGAGTCTGTACATTATTCAATCAACATGATCAGTAAGAAGCCTTAGATGAAAAAAAAAAGTATAAAGGTCGGTCGGTATCTTCCTAAGTATAAAGTAAAGCGTACATAATCAAGGTAAAATTATAATGCTTGCTTGTGATAATTCATTAAAACATAAATTGAAAAAAAGAAGCCTTAGACGAGGGCGAAGGAAAAGGTTTTCTTGAAATAGGAATAGTGGAGCCTTGGGAAAGATACTGTGTCACGTTTTCATCAATAAGAAAATTTTGCCAATCCAAGAAAAAGTGATGTCGTACA
Organism: Echinometra lucunter; assembly: GCA_029962745.1. NCBI lineage: Eukaryota > Metazoa > Echinodermata > Echinoidea > Camarodonta > Echinometridae > Echinometra > Echinometra lucunter. The sequence goes on from CM057152.1 coordinate 34,349,680, forward strand.
GACATGTGCCTCTGTTGTGGTACATGACAGATTATCTTTTTGTCTTTGTTTTTTTAATCGCTTTTAGTTCGTTTGTTTTCCTCTGTGAACATCGAACTGTTCATCCAGTTGCCAGTCCTCCCGTTTGGTTATTATCGTGATAACATAATGGAACCGTCGAATGATTTTAACCATATATGACCATCTGTATGATAATAGGTATACTAGAGCCGCATGGACAATTACTTCCTTTTATTCCCAGTGACATTTTACGGAGTGTCCACGAAAAAAGAAGGCACCGAAGTTTATGAGTAAAATTGATTAATAATTCTGAATTTCTCCATTAATTCTTGATTAATATTTGGCCTTAGGTCTAGAAATCATACGTCAGATTAGTTAAGGAACTCTAGTGGTTTACCACTCAGTGGATGTCATGTTAGCAGTTACAGCGCTCAGAGATAGACTCCTAGATAAGCTCTCAATAATTTCAGACACACATGATAAATATCATAAGAGCACTCGAGTCGAGCTCGGGGGTGGTATGTTTTGAGTCTGTACATTATTTAATCAGCATGATCAGTAAGAAGGCGGAGGAAAAAGGTTTCTTGAAAACAAAGGAAAAGTGGAGCCTTGAGAAAGATGCCGTATCACGTTTTCATTATTGACAGAATTATGCCAATCCAGGAAATAAAATGGATTTCGTATAATGGATCTATGCCTCTATTATGGTACATGACTATTATCATGTTGTCTTTATTTTTGAACTTGCTTTTAATTTGTTTTCCTCGGTGAACGTCTGTTCATTCGGTTGCCATCCCTCCGTTTGAATATTTATCTTGATGACACAGGAACCGTCCAGTGATTTTAACCAAATGGTCATCTGATTATACACTGTAAAAACTAAAATGTTGAATTGCCATTAAAAAGGGTGGCGGAGTGGCTACATTTTCAAAATGTTGGATTAACACTTTGTTCATGCTGGATTCAACACTATGAAGATTAGAATCAAGCAGCCGGTAAAGCGTCTGCCTGTTGACCTTAAGATCGTGGGTTCAAATCCACCCCGGGCGGATGACTGCATTAAGCCTGCGTTGTGTGTTAATGTGCCCCTCCCTATAGACGTGTGCTATGTTTCAGAGGAAACATTCCCTCGGATAGGACGTTGAATGGAGGCCTTGTATAGAGGAGAGTCACCACCTTTGAAGGTTAAGAGCGCCCACTGCACTATTCGAAGGAGAGGGGGGGGGGGGGGCAGTGTAATGGTACACCTGCGCATCCCTATCGGGAGGAGAGACTCGAGGGTCACAGTCTCACAGTAATTAAGTTCGCTTTTCCCCTCGTAACGCAGGCGTAGGTGACGTGATTTAAGTACTGTAAAGCAGGCAGAATGTTTTGGAGTCTTTTAATTTGGCCCATCGGATGAGCAAAGACACTGTTCAACGCAGGTGACGTGATTTAAGTACTGTAAAGCAGGCAAAATGTTTTGGAGTCTTTTAATTTGGTCCATCGGATGAGCAAAGATACTGTTCAACGTAGGTGACGTGATTTAAGTACTGTAAAGCAGGCAGAATATTTTGGAGTCTTTTAATTTGGTCTATCGGATGACCAAGATACTGTTCAACGGGTTCAAAAACTCGAGTCGATTATTCTACAAAAAGTATTCGGAAAACAAAGGAGTAGCAACAAATTTTACACTAGTCTTAACATAACATTCTTCATGCTTGAAAGTGTCCATTTCATTTTGGGGTATTTTGCAGATAGATAGGACAGATTTATTTATTCAAAATGCTGCAAAAGGGACGCTATTCAATAATAAAATAGATGTGTTCCTCCCACTCCTCCCAAACTGCCGCAATACAATCACAAGGCGCATTTTCTTTCGTGTATACTTTCTGTCACAAAGGGCCTTGAGGGGTCCCGGACCGGTTGTACTGTCAACCACACATGACCCTTGGATGTATGAACGATGCAGCCACTCTCAATTTTAACGGAAATAGTGAACAGTATCTTTAATAGGGAATTCCCGATTGGGTTATGAAAAAGGAGGGGGTATCCTTTGACAACAATTCTTTCACCTGACATTCCGATCATGAGGTCGAGGGTTCGAATCCCATCTCGGAAATACCTTACCAATGGCAAGATCTTCATCCGAATTTCTAAGCCTCCATCTACGAGCAAGTGAGTGTCTGTACTACCTGATCAGGAATCTGAGTGTCATTTGCCCTCTGGATGTTTGCTGGAGTTGCGGAGGGTATGTACTTTTGCCTTAGTGGGAGAACAATATACCCTCTTTCTTCATTATGTGCAGAAGTTCGGGTAAAAAAGAGGGAGATTATCACCTGCCGTTCCTTTCATTTAAGTTTCTTATGTACCATACTCGGAGGCTTCGAGTAATACCCTGTGTAGAGAATATAAGAATTAATACGTCCATAGGCGGATCCAGGGGGGGGGGCGAAGCGGCCGCGGCCCCCCCCCCTTATTGGCGGAGAAAAAAAAGAGAGAGAGAAAGAAAAGGAAAAGAGAGAGAGAGAGAGAGAGAAAAGAAAAAAGAGAGAGAAAAAAAGAAAAAAGAAAAGAAGAAAAAAAAAAGAGAAAAAGCAAGAAAAAAATAAATTAAATAAATAAATAAATAAATACAGAACATGTAACTTTAACTCATGAAACTCTTGATTTCCGGGCCCGTAACTTGGGGGGGGGGGGGGTGTTCGCTTGAACAAAACAAAAACAGGTCGGGCTATGGCAGAATTTCCGCTTGCGCTTCACGCTAGCATGCTTTTATTTTGAGAGTTATAAGAAAGAATTACAAAGAAGTATAATTCATTTTATGGGGATTTTTCCGCTCGCGCTTCGCGCTCGCATTTATTAGGGGGAGGTTAATTAGGTTATCATCAGTTTTAGAAGGAGTTCAAGAACAAATGAGAGGCAAAACTGCTCTGCCTTCAGGTTATTATAAACCAAAATCATCACTTCCTCAAAAAGGTCCACTCTTTCCAAAATCGAACCCCCGTAAAAATCCTAGTTACGGGCCTGACAGTGACTTACCCCATAAGAAAAACTGGGGATCTCATTCTCAATAATCCATGATGGATCGCATTGTCGGAAGGGCCAGGGCCGTCGATAACGGGGAGGGTGTGGGTGTGTGAACTCCCCCCCCCCCCTCCCCATGCTCAGGGTATCGTCGGTAAATCTGCGCTGCCGTCAGGAAAAATGAAAAAGGTGGAGAGAAAAAATGAGAGGGGGAAAGAAAAAAAGAAAGAAAAAAGGAAAAAGAAGAGAAAGAGGAAAGAGAAAAAAGGAAAAGGAGAGAAGATAAAAAGGAAAAAGAAAAGAAAAAAGAAAAAGAGAAGGAAGAAAAAGAAAAAGACAAGAGAGACAAGAGAGGGGAAAAGGAAAAACAAGGAAGAAAATGGATGAGAAAAAAAGTGATGACAAGGTAAAGAGAAGAAAAGTCTTGGAGAGAGAAAGAGACGTTCCGACGTTGTGCTTGCGGGTACGGTGCAGACGTGGAGTCGGGGGGGGGGTGGGAATGATGGACCGTGTTGGGTCAGGAAGGGTTGTCCCGGCTGTACTTTATCGGTATTCTTGCTTGATCCTTCATCATCCTTGTCAAATTTTGATATTACGCAATTGGCGCGCTCTCTGTATACCGACGATAGTGTAGCTTGATGATGGGGTCGTCCAGTTATCAGGTTACCCAGCCCTTCATCGAGTCCGGACTGGAATCTACATTTCAAAGAAAATTTTGTCAGTCGCTCACTTCGCCCTGGTAGAAACAATGGTTTCAGACGGCAAGCGAGGTGCCCAGATAGAGTCATATTTGGCAAATAGATGATTGAATGTTATTTAGATATCTTTTAGGAGTGTATTTTTGATGACGAAATAACACTTCTACCATGAAGAAGAGTGTATAATTTGCATCTCTCGCTGCGCTCGCTCGCATAGATGAAGGATAGTTTCGCCTTTTTGGCATATAGACAATCGAATACATAATTTAGATATCTTATATGTTTAAATGTATTTTGATGGCAAAATAACACTCATTCTATGGAAAAGGGTGTATATATTTTCTTGCTCGCTGCGCTCCCTCGTATAATATTCACATACGGGATCGCTTCCGAAAAGCAAAAGAATTCGGCACGCGAGGTTACCGAAAATGTGATTTAGATATCTTACTAGTCTAAGTATTTTGACGAAATAACATGAAAAAGAATGTATTTTTTTCCTCACTCGCTGCGCTCTCTCAAATAATATTCAAGTACGGGATCGTTTGGAATTACAGAAGAATTGGGCAAGCGAGGTGACCAAATATATAATTTAGATACCTTTCGGCCCATTGTGTATTTTTATGAAGAATAATTACCTCAACCATGAAAAGGAGTATAATTTTTCCGCGCTCATTTCGCTCGCTCGTATAATATTTAGATACAGGATAGTTTTTGAAAGCGAATGAATTCGGCAAGCGAGGTGACTTAATATATGATTTACATGTCTAATACTGGCCTAAGTGTATTTTGACGAAATGAAAAAAGGTGTATAATTTTCCTCGCTCGCAGCGCTCGCTCGTATAATATTCAGATACGGGATCGTTTGGAATAACAAAAGAATCGGCCAAGCGAGGTGACCAAATATATAATTAAGATACCTTTCAGCCCATCGTGTATCTTAATGAAGAATAATCACCTCAACCAGGAAAAGGAGTATAAATATTTTTCCTCGCTCGCTTCGCTCGCTCGTATAATATTTAGATACAGGATGGTTTTTGAAGCGAATGAATTCGGCAGGCGAGGTGACAAAAATAATTTAGGTATCGTATATTTTGATGAAGAATTATCACTTTTACCATGATTAGGAGTATAATTTTTCCTCGCTTGCAAGCGAGGTGACTGACATGGAATAGGCTATGATTTAGATATCTTATTGGTCCGAATGTATTTTGATGACGAAATAACACGAAAAAGAGTGTATATTTTTTCTCGCTCGTATAATATTTAGACATAGGATGTTTGGGGAAAGCAAATGAATTCTGCAAGCGAAGTGACCAAATTTATGATTTAAATATCGTATAGGCCAATCTGGTAGTTTGATGAAGAATCATCATTTCTAAAACGAAAAGGAGATTCATTTCCTTGCTCACTGCGCTCGCTCATATACATTTAAAAGTCACCAAATCTGGTTGGAATTTAGCGAAAATGTGTAGGAGAGACGAAGGAAAATATGATAAAGGCACACAATTGAAAGTGCCCCATGGGCTTTATACGGTTTAAGTAGTAGACGTTGGTTGTCGGTAATCGATGGCAATGTTTGTCAGTAATCAGTGGTCTCTACACCCCCCACCCCCCCTTGAAAAAGGTCTAGCAACGCCCCTGGGAAGGGCAACCATAACATATAATGTCTAAACTTAAGAATGCTCCCATTTTTAAACATTGTTGATGCCCCTGATTCACGGAACTATGACGGTAAATTTTCCGGTGTTCTTCCTCCCTTCCCCCGGCGGGCATGCTGACAATGTTGATCGACGCCCCTGGTGTAGACGAATGTTCTTCCGAAAACTTCGTTCGACCCCATCAAATAAAATTCTTTATTGGATACATGTAATTGTAAAAAATGTTTAATAAAGATATTTTTTTTCAAAAGCTCATTCTCTGTAATCACTTCGTTTATGGCCTCTGAATTGCAGATGACTATCTATTTCCAACTTCATATATTCATCTTCTTCCATATGTGCTGTGCCAGAGTCTGACGTTGGCGGCCATGAGTCTGTCCTATCTTGAGCTCAAGATAGGACAAGTTTCAATCGCATGGCCTCAAGAAAGGATAAGTTTCAGATGCATGGCCGCCAACGTTAGAGTCTAGCAAGTCACATAAAGAAGAAGAAGATATTTGTCTTCATAAGTTATAAAATCAATGTTGTATGACATTAGAATGCACGATTTTCTTCATTTGGAATCTCAACAATTTTCAGCTCGGGCTTCGCGCTCGCATTATCCATCATTTCCTTTTTGCTCAGGAAAAAGAGTTTTTTAATTCCTTAATTAAAAATAACTATTTCAAGATATAGGCGCATTTACCCCGCGGGGGGGGGGGGGGGGGGTAGGTGACCCACAAAATAATCTTATTTATTACGCCAATGAGCGCAGCCTTAAACCATACGTTTCTCCTTGATTCGGGCGGTTTTGAAAAATTCCGGCCCCCCCCCCCCTTTATTGGAGAATGCTGGATCCGCCCCTGTACGTCTTTGTTTGAAGGCATGCAAAGGCCTCTGTCAACATTGGCTTTTTAAAATTGATTTTGTATGTGTTAATATTGCAGTGAATGCACAAAATTGGGTGAAATTTCAACAGCTGTTAGCAGTTACACAATTCGATCGAAAGTGGGCTGGTATAATGATGGACTACCCGTTGCGGATGGGGAATTACTTAAGATTGATGTTGTACTCGAGTGCTTCATAATGGTCTACACTTCTCATTTTAATCAGCACAAAATACAAAATTTGTGTGTGTGAGTGTTATATATATATATATATGCCGGGTGTCCCAGAAAAAGCGGAACGGTGGATTATGAATGTGCCTTTCATATGGCATCTGTATGGCACGTTTTGTTGCTGACATGCATCAATGGATTTCCCTCAAACATCGTATTATGAAAGGCCATCCCGACACAAAGCTACTCTCATCAGTCACCAAAAATTTGACAATGACTGTATTTTAAGAAACGGACATAGAATACAAATTACTTCACCAAATTCAATGATCTTGGTATCATTTTCTGCGGTAGACGATGCTTTACCCACTGATGTAAAAAGATTATCTACTTTTTGAAAGTAAAATACTGAAAATTCACCGTTCTGCTTTTTCTGGGACACCCGGTATATATATATATATAATTTACATGCATGTAAATTTTCATTTCATTTTCGTCGATCAACCAGCTCATAGTAATGTTACTACTAACAACATGCAAGTATCACATAAATGACTGCTCTCGCTCTCCACAGCATATGCATCTGATGGTTTGGGTATATCACAGTGTGCACTGTACCTCACTATACCGCTTGAAGGCTTGTTCACCGAGGCAAACCCTGCCAAAATTCCCGACTTTTTTTTCGCATCGTTACACTGATGCTCCTGGTGGAAATTGTGCTGAAAAGAGTCAACGAAATCGCAGTGATATTATTTGCTTTGGTAAATGAGATAGTAAGTACACACTCTTTCCTCCCGCGAAGTTTGAAGAGGCGGCACATTTGAAAAGGATTGAAATGAATAAATATTTTACATTATCCTAGTCAAACAGTCCGTGACGTCTTCTTTCTGAATTGAACTGAATTGCATTGAATTCATGGGTTCATCCGTTCTCACAACAGAAATACAGTTTCAGTTTGTTTAAGGACAACAAACGACGTTTCACAATGAAATTACACATAATACACCGAGTCGTACAAGTATGCAGAACACCGTAAATCAGGCTACAAGCATGAACAAGAACTGAGATCTCTGAATTGTCTGTTGCCGAGAACTCGTGTATACATAGATATCATCTACTTCCCGCGATCAAGGTAGGATATATATAACCTTCACCTAGAGGATTATCACCGTATCACCACAGACCTTAAAATACCGGTTTGATCTTATCAGGTAAATAGTTTTTGCAAAGCTTCGAAAATCCCTAGCACGCTTTGGTGATCATCAAAGGCATTTACCGTCTTATCTTCCTCATATTTTACGAGGTGATCCCACTGAATCCATTGTCTTCTTCGTACATTTCCGTCATGTGTGCCATGTGGCAGAGCTAAGGGGTGTGAGGGCAGTTTCAGGCACTGCCCAGTGACGAGATACCAGCCAAATCTTCAACAAGCTTCGTTCATCATCAAAAGTAATAAAGAGGTGTAAAAGTTTTATATTCTTGTTTTTCTCTCTGATCTGATCGCACTACAGCCCATTGCCTTCGTTATATCTCGCCATGAAGCTGAGCTAGAAAGGTTAAAAGATGACGGTTTACCCTCATGCGTTGCAATGAGTGACCAGTTAAATCTCTAACAAGCTTTGTTGATCATCGAAAGTAGTACTGTAAAAAGCGTAAAAGTGGTATCTTCTTGCTTTTCAGATCTGATTGAAGCAAGCTCATTGTCTTCGTCGTCTTTCGTACGCGTATCATGAAGCAGAACTAGAAAGAGAACGGTTTCACCCGCTGCCCGGAGATGGGTGACCAAGATCTGAAGATATACTTTTGTGGTAGCATCCAGGGTGGCCGCCAGGATGCTGAGCTGTACCTCAGGATCATCAAGCAGCTCAAGCAATATGGACAGGTTCTGACGGAAGTTATTGGAAACAAAGATGTTCTTAGTATCGAGGCTGGTAAGAGAGGGCCTTGTTTACATAACCTGCAATTGATACCAAAGTCAGTAATATATATATATATATATATATATACACACACACACACACACGCAGTATATTGTATATTACTATTGTAATATATACATTTGTACATTGTTTTGATCCTGTCAAGTGCGTGTATGTTGTGTTTTTTAAGGAAAGGGAAATTTGTGTTAAATTGACCGAATATATGAGTAGTATTTTAATGTAAATACCAAATCTCAAATAACATGACATCTGAAAATATCTGAACGAAAAACGAGGAATCAATTTTATTGCCTTTATATAATGTACTCCCTAAGTGTGCAGAAGTGGAAATCAACTCTTGGTGGAGTCGTCATATCGGGGATTACCTCATCTGAAGTGGAATCCACGCGGGTGTTGTTTATGTCTCGATTTCTTTTATCTTTTATTTTGACTAGCGATGACGGAAGCTGCAATATATGAACAAGACATCAAATGGCTAGCTTCTTCTGACGGTAAGACATACTTTTCACTCTGCAATTAGTTAACATTTCTTTTTCTCCTTCTTCTTCTTCTTCTTCTTCTTCTCCTCCTCCTTTTTCTTCTACGACTTACTAAACATACTTTTCACTCTGCAGTTAGTCAATATTCCTTCTTTTTCTTCTTCTTTTTCTTCTACGACGACGACTACTACAACTACTACTACTACTACTACTACTACTACTACTAATTCTTCTTCTTCTTCTTCTTCTTCTTCTTCTTCTTCTTCTTCTTCTTCTTCTTCTTCTCCTCCTCCTCCTTTTCCCTCTGCTTCTTCTTCGATTTTACTGAACAAGCTGAAGGGGGTTTTGTAAAAGCGGTGCGGGGGAGGCGGGATGGGTGCAGTATAGCGGGGAGTGGGGTATAACCGACTAAGCATTAATGCCGAAGAAACCTATTGTAGTTAAGAGGAGAATGAGGATGGTATTGTATCCTATCATTAGATATTAGCTACTTCTATACCTGTTCTCTTGCCAAAGTACTTCAAAAGAATGTTTTTAAAATATATTAAGTGATTAAGAATGAGCAAAGCTGCTGGGATGCGTAGTACCTTATGGCAATTATATCAATTTCAATTTCATTTAGTTTCCATTCCAATAAAAGAAAGTCACAAAAGGCGTACAAAGGCGTTTATATAATAAACATTAAAGCATTTTAAACTTGAAAAAGATATGTTCACATTATACTGAAATGGCATATCAATAGCATGAAATAGACAAATCGATAGAGGAAGGAAAAAAAAAAACACTCAGTTTTTTGTCGTGGCAGTAATTATGAATAAGCATGAAAAATGTATGCATGAAATTGATTGGATTAGAATTATTAGGCATGCAATACTAATAGTAATACTGTTTGTTCGAAAAGCTTGTTATTGTGGGTTTTGTACTCATGGCAGCGAATTTCTGCGAGGGGCGAATGAATAGGTCCTCACAGGGCAACGAAAAAAAACCAACAACCCAATGATGTTTAAGATTTAGAAACATTGTCGAAGCAGATAGCAATGTTAGACAAGACCTAATTATTTCTACCCCAGCTGCATAATTTTTTGGGGGGTAAAAACCATGCTAAATCCTTTCCATAAAATACCTATGTAAAACATTCTCTCCCTCCTTTTTTCTCCCTTCTCTCATTTACCTTGCTTTATTTCTCTCTCTGCCGCTCCCTCTCTCTTTTCTCTCATGTATCTATATCTTTCGTACCCTTACTGTAATCTCTCTCTCTCTCCCTTTTATTGTAGTCGTGGTAGCTGAAGTCACCCAGCCTTCTCTCGGAGTTGGTGTCGAGCTGGGAAGAGCGCAGCTTTTAAAGAAGAAAGTCTTATGTTTATTTCGACCCAAAGAAGGCAAAAGTGAGTATTCAGCAATTCGAGGTCGGCTTTAGATAGAAGCTCCTCGATTTTCACAGTTTGTTTGGGGTCTTAAACTATGTGAGAATAATGATATCATTTTGATATACTTTTCGAGGTTAAATTGAAATAGATTCCAGCGGAACTTGGCTGCCATATGGATAATGCAGCAAAATGTCTGTTTCTTTGAATCTTAATACAAGTTGAGTACTCTTATCACTAGTTTACATATTATAGAGCCATTAAAACTGCTATTCTACTTCATCTGTGGGGAATTATATTGCAGACTTTCCATTGACTTGACCAATTATCTGTTTAAGGTCGATAACCTGACAAAATGAATGTTAGCATGATTGAGAACTTGATAACGACCCCCGTAGAAATACCATCTCAGGAAATTGCTTTCCCGCCTGCCGTGATTATCATCCAGACACCCACCACTTATTTACACACACCAATGACATTATCAACTGGACCTACATCCCTTATCCTTGTATGTTTTAAGTTGAAAGTTGAATTGTAATTATTATCCCAGTATCATTATTCCCAGTGGACTATATTGTCCGGTTGATAATGTCAGGATAACAATAAAACATGGAACTCGCTTATATTACACCATCTATCCGGTATGCTCTTCCGAGGCGCATGTTAATAGCCCAAAGAGATTCCCAGCGGATCAAGGAATGGGGGGGGGGGGGGGGGGGGGGAGTATGGAGGGGACATACTAAACAAGGAAAAAAAAAAGAAATTCGCAAATTTGGTTGGGGCATGTATCATAACTACGTTCCCTGTGTGTAAGTGTGTAAGGAAGTTGTAGCAGATTTGGTTGGCTGATGTTGGGCAATGTGTCCCATCAACCCGCCTGTAATACAGTTTCATAGAAATACTAAATGTAACTCCAGATGGGTCACAATTCATATACGCATACCTACACAAAGACATGCAAAACGAGAGATTTCAAGAAAATCTCAATTTAAAAAAAAAGTATTTTGGATGAGGTAGAATAAAAGTCATTATTTTAACGGGCTGTTTTGTGGGCGCCTATAGGTGCGTGCGTGTTGTACGTGTTTGGGAGGAAATATACCCATGGGTAATGTCTAGGAAATGTCTTTCATTATCTAAACACAACAAAAAAAGTAACTCCCCCCTGATTCAAAATAGCATAACTTTTTAACGAAGACGTTTTTAGGAAAATACTTTGGCAGGAGTGTTCCTACACTTATTGACTAACTTCTATTTGAAAATGAGATTGATCTGTCAAGTCATGCATGAGTGAGCAGACATTAAAGGCAAAAATGTCACTTTTCAAAAGTCACAAGAGTCATTTGGGGGGATTTGTGAAACAAGATTTTTCTGGCGTTTTTTAAGTGTTGTTGATGTTTTTCGAGGTTGTGCCAAGGCTGAAAGACAAAATTGCGAACGATGAAGCAATGAATACTGAAAACTTACTGTTTAATGCCGGAAAAAAACGAATACTGGTATTTTCACATAATGTGCTGACTCATGTTGGTTGATGCCAGTTTTTTCCACAAACTGAACGGATTTTGCAGATTTAGGAGGGCTGAACATCATTTTTCTCAAAAAACTGTGTTCACCCAAACTGTGATAAACATGAAAAGTGTCAGGGATAGGCATGACTGGATCAAACAATGGAAGAATTCAAATTCGCCACAGGTTTGTTTCACAGAGCCCCAAAATGACTCTTGAGACTTTTGAAAAGTGACATTTTTGCCTTTAATGTCTGCTCACTCATGCATGACTTGACATGAGTTGACGAATCAATCTCATTTTCACACAGAAGTAAGTCAATAAGTGAAGAAACACTCCTGCCAAATTATTTTGCTCAAAACTTTTTCGTTAAAAAGTTATGCTACTTTGAATTAGAGGGGAGTTACTTTTTTTGTTGTGTTTATTATCGTTCTTTTCCCCAACCTTTCACCCCGCCTTTCACTTGCTTTACGATATTTCATTCCTTTTCTGAACTTTACCCCCAAGTCCTTTCAGCCATGGTACGCGGAGCTCATGACGGGGAATTATTCATCGTAAAGGACTATACCGAGGAGGACCTTCCCACAATATTCAGCGAACTCTTTGACAAGTTTGGTCCTGTTAATACCGGTGATAAGGCGGATTAAAATACACTGAGAAAAAAATTCGTCTTTTCCGATATTGCCGGTGATTTTCATGGACCTTCACTCTTTCAACGAATCGGCTACACCGACACAAAAGGAAATGAGGATTAACAAATGTCTGGAAAGGGTATATTTTCTCAAATGCCGCTTCGCTTCGTGTAGTGCATAAATTGAGCTCTAAGAACATATTGACCTTGTACACACCAAAGCAAAGGCGGATTGAAATGAGATGGAGAAAGATATCAAATTTCTAGTCAGATATTATAAGAGGACGAAAAGTGAACCCAAAAGTTTAATGAAACATGTTATGTTTACCGTTAAATTTGGAGTCATGGGAAATAGCAGCTTTCTCTCTTTCATACTTTTGCCTCGGTCACTTCTCTCCGACCTGCAAAATCCACCGCCAAATCAATAAAAACATGCCAAGTGTGTTTTGCATTTTCAAAATGGAATATTTTAAAGATTTGCTAGAACTTTTATCGTGATGTACCTTGCCGAGCGGGGAAGAGGGTATGTACTCTCTGCCCCCAGTAACATTAAAAGCTTTTTCTTGTCAAATAGAAATTTTAGTGACGTCTTTTGCTTTGTTTTTTGTCATATATCTGAAACACATAATGGTCACCTCCTGCTCGTAAAACAACCTGAATTCTTTGAAAGTTGTTTTTCTCATAGATTATACAAAGAATACATGTCACTATTTAAAATCAAATTCACATTTGTTCAATACTTTATTATTCTCTTGAACATGCGGACAGTTTCTGTACCTTTTCCTGCAATATAATATAACTACTCAATGAATACAGCAAAATCATCAATAATAAAATAGTGGTTGCATACACATCTGCTCTTATTTCTTAAAGTAACAATGCTGTGGTATCCAAATCATATTGTGGGATACAGGCTTCTGATTTACTCAGTGTAATGTTCGATAATTCAAAATGTTGCTTTTAATGATTTGTAATAATTCAGTACAAAATTCTGAGCAAAATGCGTTTTTAGCCATGTCTTGACACAAACTGTGAAAAACATATGGACAGCATGGCTATATTGCAGTAGAGACATGGAAATCAGAGAAAATTACAAATAAGCTGTAACAAATTGGACTTGGCTGGATGCACTCATGATGATCTACTACTTTTACTGAATATTAAAGACATGGCAAATTTAACCAACTTGATATATTCTAATTTGGGTAGAACATGAATTTTCCATAAATTCAACCTTTATATACATTCAACAGATAAAATAGATAAGTTAAAGCTTAAACATATATGAATTAAGTTAATTTTATGAAGTATACATGGAATGTTCTTTCATCTCAGCAAAAATCATAGTCAACAAGTTTATACATATGCATGATTTAAAAAATAATCAAATAACTGTTAATTTCTGATATGTCACCATTTGGTAGTGTTTTTGTTCAAAAATATATGTATAATTCAGGCAAAGATTTAATAACACACACTTCCATACAGTACAAAGTTAAAGTTGTAAAAAATCTTTGTCATGATTCTGTTGAGAATGTTAGAATACACAGTCCATGGATATGAGAAATTACTCTAACAACCTTATGATATACTGGGAGCCTTTGCTTATGTTTATTGCTAGGAAGGAATATACAGTCGGACTGGTTTGTCATGGACAGACTTAAAACAAATTCTGCAAGTTTGAAGGCCTGTAAAAAATAAAAAGTAAACTTGAAATGTGTTGAGCTATTTTATGTTTCATTCTGAAACGCATCACAGGATTTGAAATTCGATAGAATTTGGTTGCCCTGGTTGTCTGCTTCAATTAGATCCATAAAATGATCAATGTCACAGATGAAAAAAATGTCACACTGAACAGATCAGTCACTAAATCCCCCCCCAAACAACTGACCTTTCCATCACACTTAATTAGTACTTGTGGTAAGTTAAAGCAGAAACAGTTTGACCTATTTCATAAACCCATGTAACTCCACAACCTTAAGGAACATTCCCTTATGCAGAATTGCTGCCAGTCCATGAAACGGCCATGTTACTGCCTTATTGGGGCATTCAAGCAATCTCTCCTCATGGCAACCAAAATTCTATCAAATTTCAAATCCTGTTGTAATGTGTTTCACAATGAAACATAAAATTGCTCAGCACATTTCAAGTTTACTTTTTATTTTTACTTTTTACAGGCCTTCAAACTTGCAGAATTTTTTCCAAGTCCGTCCATGACAAACCAGTCCGACTGTATACTCCTTCCTATCATTAAGCATAAGCAAAGGTTCCCAGTATATCATAAGGTTGTTAGATCATCAAGACCCAATATTACATCATTATCGGGAGGAGAGACCTGAGGGTTACAGTGATTCAGTTCGCTTTTTGGCTCCCAGGCACAGGTGACGCCAAACCAAATAATAATAATAATAATAATAATAATAATCAATACCAATTATCCAAGGCTAGTTTATTGTCTCATTTTACATTTTCAAGCCGCTATCTGGGGAGCATTTCATGAAGAGTTTTGTCAGTGATTTTCACTGATAACTGTTTAGTGTTACAAGCTACTGAAAATCCTTGCATCTGATTGGCTGAGAGCAAATTAGTCGGTGAAAATCACTGACAACACTCTTCATGAAACGCTCCCCAGGTTTATACAAGAAGAACTGGGCCCTATCTTACAAAGAGTTGCAATTGATTTTAATTGATCGCAACTTTGAGATCTCAACTGTACTCTTTGCAAGATGGGGGCCCTGGAGTATACATATATTTGTTCACTGCTGTAATTAAGGCATCATCCTTCTCAAATCCATTCATTGTTTAAAAAAATCAAACTAGATCTATCTAGTTGTCCTGTTTCACAAACCTTTCAGATGTAACAACTGCAGCCAGTAACATCTTTTGTGAAACAGGATCTTCATTCCATTGCACAATGTGAGGCACAGTTCATACACAGGCTGTCTAAATCAACATAAATTAAGCTAAATTTTGGGCCTAATATTTCCCATCCTTTAAACTACCATGCCCTTTAATAATCATAAAAGCAAACTTCAGCTGAAGTACAAGTGGGCAAATTTAGTCAATTAATCTATGAAATGCCAACTTCCAAAGCCAATTAAAAATACATTTTTAACTAAATGAAAACAAGAAATATCAAACTTGAAATCACTTTCTAATTTTCATTGATGAAATTTGTTTCTTTCCTCAATTCTTGTTGTTGCAGAATCACAATTATTTGTAAAGAATAAAAGCTTTTACATTTGGCACTCAAATGAATGAAGTAAGTTAATACAGTCTACAGTCTTTTCTTTGTCTGAATACTCGGTTTACTGACCCTATGTGATGATAAAGAACATGACATCAATACTGTTTATGCTATGTTCACAAAGCATTACAAATAATCATGTAATTAATGCAGTATCCTTTGTGCCATGAATAAATACCATATTCGAAAATTTGTGCCATCAGAAATGAGTGCTTATTTTCCCTTTTCAGATTACAATAACACTGTTTCAGTGTGTCCACAGAAAAAAAACTGCTTACCTCACAAATCCAAGAAAAAAAACCCAATAGATATTCATTTCATGACTTTATTTTGTGGTTTTAACAAAAAGCAAAACTCCACTGTCTGTCTATAATAAAAAGTCACCATTTGGTGGAACAAAAATACTGTTTTAAAACTAACACTTTACAAAATCAGCTCAATAAAAAAGGGTCGAAGATTTTATGATGATGATTTCTCATAATAACAGGACTGCATCAAGATAAACTAATTTGATTTGTCTACACAAATTTACATATCAACACACACTTTGAAGATAAAAGATTACAGGTAAAAAGTCCAACATGTCATTACTTGGATGTATATACTGTGTATTTACAAGAAATTTGTAATTTCAGGCAAGAACATATATTGGAGAACATACTCCACAATAAATCAAACCTACAATAATATGAAAATAGTAAACTCTTTTGATGACCCAGCAGCTGCGTTTACATTGTTCTTTACTGAAGCAATAATTTGTGAATAAATTTGTTCAAAATTGTTCAAGATCTTTGTATTATATTTTACCATGTAATCTTCAAAACGAAAAATAATAGTACCCCAGTAGATACCTCTTTATTTCAACTGATCCCCTCTTTATATATGGATTTACCCTAGCTCCAACCTTATGCCCACAATCACTAATGACATAAATTTTAATTTTCTGCAAAGGTATATACTTTAATCACACTGATAAAACATTGATATCGATATCACACTTTTTATATCTTTGTACTAATAGAACTTCATAAACTAAAACATTCTAGTGTTATCTATTCCCGAAAATTGTAATCATTAATGCTGTGAACCCAAATTATACATGCAGCATGATTCCAAATAAGGAAATAAAATCTTTAGAACTTAATATCGTTTATACACTGTCAGTGGTTACATATCAAGTACCCTTCAAAATCTAATTTGAAGCCATGCAAACTAATAAATGGACGGAATCTAAGTAAAAATTCTTATTCATGAATATATGTCTTCTCTTTGATCAGCTGTGCTCTTATATATATATTTCAAGATCTTTGCAAATCAAATAAAATAGAAGTGTTAATAAACACTTTTCTATCATGAATTAATCTATTCAGTTTTGAATCTAACTTGAATTATAGTAGATTTACATTAGTTCAAGAGTAAGTATGTAGCGAGGTATTATTGGAAAGCATGTACATGCAAATATCATTTTGGCAATTGATTCATTTTGAAATATTTACATTCCTTTCCAAATTCACTGCTGTTATTATCATTCAAACACTGCAATGAAATCAAGTAGTCCTGTATGCAGCCATTAGCAGGTATTTTAATTTCACTGGGATCAATGTCTATTATTCAAAACTTGAGAGATCTTTATATCGTATGTGTAATTTTAAAGTCACTGTACATTGTAATTTTAGGGCATTCAATGCATGCAATGCATCACTGAATCAGTTTCTTGCTGAAGCAAGTCTGTCTATACTGCTAATGTTGTGGTTAATCACCAGGCTTTCATAGATTTCTTATGGAAATCCTGTCCAGATTTTACTGCTAGAAAGATTTCCTTTCAGTACTACATGTTGGTGTTTAAGTGTGTAATTCTGCTGCTTCCTTATCAAAAGGTGTCCCAATACATCAACACCACACAACCATTCCCCAATGCTGATTGTCTCAAAAGCAGTTTTATTTCATGTCATGTATTGTTATCAGTAGCATGTTTTCCCATAATGTGAAGATGAATAAAGGTTGGATTTTGATCAAAATGGGACAAAAAATTTTAATCAAACTCCATCTAATGAAATGATTCCTTTTCATTACAGTGTATTTTTTTTTGAAAAGTTGTTGTTTTTGCAGCAATACCTAGAAGCTGAGGATCAGTATGCTTTGGATTTCTCATAATTTTTTTCATTCTCTGCTCATTTCAAGGGGATTCTACTTTTGCAGCAGTTCATGACTGAACCTGTCAAAATTACCTTAGAGGAGTCAGTATACTCCATGTGTATATGATGCACCATGCATTTCCAAATGCTGTGTCATCTTTGACTGTAGAGCCACATCTTCCAAACATTTCCATGACTTCAGCTCTTCCTAAGATTAATCATGTTCAGATTGAAGCTTTAAGTCCATACGACAAAATCACTGTAAGAGGTAGGATGGTGCCCTGTCAAGAAAAGTAATGTGCACTGAAACTACACATGGGTGTGATCCTTAATAAATCACTGGCTACAGTGCATGTTGTTCAAAGTCAATTCATGTTTCTTAACATGGTGGCAGGAGTGGGATATGATAACCCCTCCATATTCTAGCAGATTACTATGCAAAACATGACTCCCTTCAATGTCTCTTTATTTGATCTCGGTGGCAAAGTTGATTTGAAAAAAACAATTGGATCAGGATATCGAAAAAAAATCCCCCAGAGGTGCATGTATATCACACCCTCATATGCCTGGCTTATCACTCCATTTCTAAGACACTTGAAACGTTATCCCGTATCGTCTTGAGATTTGATCTCCATGGCGCGTTCATTGTCAATGCAACACAGTTGCTATCAAAGGCACTTTGTCCCATAGAAGTTTGCTTTGGTAAAGAGTCTGTATCTCTCACACATACAGCAGAGGTTGATCAGAACTGAGCTTCCTTGCTCTTTTGTATTGACGGCAGCTGAAAGTGTCCATACACATTCTTTGATGGTGCTTGCTGGAATGTCTAGAAAGGATAAAGAGGGAAAAGAATGAAAATCAAATGGAGAAAAAAAACTACATATCAGGTGGATCTCAAATAAAAAATGATATTGCTATTAACAGGAAGGGACAATAAAATGAAAAAAAAAGTCATACACAGCAAGAGAATATTAGTTCTTAGCTGCACAAAAGTAACTTTACGTTAATTGAACATGCGTTTATGACAAAAAATATATAATTACCAGTTTGAAACAAATGCTAGAGTCATAATTCTGGTCACTTCATGAATACACTGAACATGGCTCATCTTTGAACAATGGGGTACATTATCATTACTTGTTCTCAAAATGTGGAATAGGTACCTTTGTTGTATGATGATGCTTATTGTAATGTGTGTTGGCTATACTGGGCAGCATACTCTGTTGATGCCTATTGTTTGTGTGGAGCTTGGGAAAGCTGGTGGAACCAAATGTCTGCGTCGGGTAGTTGCTGATGCTATGGCTGACCACCTTTGAATTCTGAACCTTGGGCAGTAACGTGCTGGAGAAATTCTCACTGTCATGAAGCTTACTTTTCCTCTGTTGAATTAACAATAGAGTTCAAAATAATGAATAGAAATAATGATACCAAGAGTAACACTTGGGTGAAGGTGAGAACAATTTGAGAAACACAAAAATTCAAAATTGTGAATGATACAACATGCTGATATTCATTTAATCAACAAATAATTCTTAAAATAAATTCTTAGGATGTAATTCTTTACTTATTTGTAAGTCTTAGATCCATGTACATCCAAATTAATTTTCAAGAATTACTGATACAAACCTCATTTTCGACTCTTCACTTCATAGTACATGTTTTCAATTCGGATGATCTTCTATGACATAAGTCATAATTTTAAAACTTACAAGCATTATTTTTAGGTAAATATCATTAAGTGATGCATAATTTATGTGCATATTGTGAGCAATGCATTGATTCAAAGGCATTTAAGTACATCAAAGCCCTCAGAACTACAAAAAAAGTGAAAATCATGCATGTGAGTGTCTGTCTTGACAAATTCTCTGTTTCTTTTCACACAAATGTACTATATATCAGGAGTGGTAAAGGATTTTGCTCTGGAAACTTAAAGAAATTTGCCCATTAAGAAATAGCAGTTCAACAGAAATGTTACAACAATTCTTATCATATAAAATATTGTCCCATCACAGCAGCACACAAACTTTTCGTCATACAAACGAAAAAAAAAATCTTCCTAGAACCAGAAGACAAGGGCTAAACTTTCACCT
The DNA here is from genome assembly GCA_029962745.1 of Echinometra lucunter. Lineage (NCBI taxonomy): Eukaryota > Metazoa > Echinodermata > Echinoidea > Camarodonta > Echinometridae > Echinometra > Echinometra lucunter. Next base: position 34,369,471 of record CM057152.1, read on the forward strand.
ACTGTTAACTCCCTTCTGGTCCTATGTGTCTACTTCCACCATTTCTTTCACACAACAGTACAAACACAAAACAGTCCTACAAAATATAGTGAATATCAGATTGGTTCATGACAACAAAACCCTCAGACAAGATCTTACCTTAGGAATCTTCTTTGGCCGTCTTACTCCGTCTTTTTTAGATTTCTTATGAGAAGAATGTTGTAAAAATCAACTTGTTTTGTGAAGAATTTCAGGTTTGTCTTGCCAAAACAGTTATAGGCTTCAGTTATCTGGCATAATGAATTATTCTCTCCCCCAATCTCATCCATTTCTCCTTCTTTTCCCACTTTTAACTAATGTTTTGGAGAATACAAACTTGACCTTTAAGATTTAAGACTATGGACGGGATATCTTGATTCCTGCACACATCAGATCAAAGCTAATCATGACTGGCCTAAAATTTTCCATCTTCTTTTGAAAATCACATTTGTATATGACATGTATGTCACTTGACAACTCAAAGGTGTCATTAGACAATGTCCCTTATCTGATAATGCTCTGTTTGAGTTAAAGTTTGATGAGTTCGACCATATCATTAGTGGGGGCGGGGGTAGCTGCACACGATGTTTTCAACATTTGCTATGCTATGGACTAAAAAGTTTTGATGAATATGATCTTGAAGCTGTCCTTCTCAGTAGAGAAGAATGGAATGGTGCTCCTGATGCAGAATAATTTCAAAGTCAACTGCACATTTCATGGAGCAAAACTAATGATTTATGTGAACAGACAGGTGCATCCACTATGCAGAATGACTACAAAAGTAACTGCATATTACATGGAGAAAAAATTTTTGACTCATGCTTTTTCCTTCCCACCATGACCTGGATTACAGATATGGATTAATAATCCTGATAGAGTACCTACATATGTACATTTAGTATTTGGTGAATATTCATCCTTACCCTTGCTTTTCTGACGACAGCTTTATGGTTTTCATTGTCGCCATCTTTGCCCTCCACATGACTCTCCTTGGCTGTGTCCTCTGATATGACTGACCCTTGGTCCCCAAGCGACATCTTCTTCTTCTCGGCATGCTGCTTCCTTTTATCTGCATCCCTATGGTAATTAAAGGTCAAAGGTCATGATTACACATGTGATATATTTTCACTGGAAATATTTTCTTCTTGAAGATATCTAATCTTAATACATGGAGATGATTTATGCCAAATTTTGCAATATATTACTGGAAAGTCTTAGAGAAACCTCTTTTCTAAACCTCCAGTGAAATTATGCTGAATGAGTTGAGCAGATGCAGAGCTAAACCATTTTAAATGAGAGGGAAGGGGTGTCCAAATTTGTGAATTTGTTAATCAGAATATTACAAACAAGCCAAAGAAAACGAAGGAAGATTTTCACATTCAGCTGTAAGGGCAAGAATTGGTCCTTTGACAGATGATGAAATGATAGCAAAGATACTAAAATAAACTGAATTCACTTTTGAGATTGTTCTAAATGGTTATCTGCCTCTCTTCCTTGAAGGGTTTTGATAAAATAGCAGTATGATTTGGCAATTAAAGACAAGTCTTTGCTTGATTTGATAGCTAAATACCTGCATAAAAACCACTTAATGAGTAATCCAAAGCAGTCACTAGCACAATATGCAAACATATATCTACTATTACAAACTAAGATCAGATAAACATAAGTAGGTGTAATGGTTATATTATCATAAATGGGATTCAAATTATCGAATTTCATCACAACAAAATACTTCAGTTTCTTAAATGGTTGACAGTGGCACATTTATATCTAGTAAATCTGGTTTATCAAAAATCAATTATGCAGTTTCTAATACTTGGATGTTTATCCACAGCTCAAACATCCATTATACAGTACTTGCTCTACTAATTCAGTATTGTAAATCTTTATTCTTTATCAGTTTATAAGAACATGAGCATCGGTTATTAATCGACTCACACTAGTTTTTAAATCATGGTAAGGTGTTGAAATTATCAATTATTAACACCTTTGTATAATTGTATCTGAGATAACCCAGATTAATGTGATTTTGCTTAGGGCAAGAACAGTTCAAAATGTCATGATTCATTTTCTTTAACAGTATGGTGTTGCAATAATGCAATCCTAATAATCTCCCAAGCCTTCGTTACAAATCTGCAATTAATCTTTACAGAAGAGGTATTTGCCACATAACATTGGTACTTTATTCTCATATATTAACAAAACCAGGGTTAGGGGGATGTATAACAATGGGATTTATTCTGTCAGGCGTAAAGAACAGTGTTAGGGAGAAATGAAGCACGATTATGGGGACATTTTGATGGCATAGAACAAAAGAATGTCCTCCTAACAGTGTATTTACAAGTAAATATATATATATATCTTTATATATATATATATATATATATGAAGAGTTTATAAGTGAAAACTGATCAATGCCATTTTTGAAAATATTAAAGTAAGGCCACCATCATAGAGTAGAAAATAATACTTTTCAAATGATACATTGATCATTACATATAAAGGTACGCTGTTGAAGTTATGGTCAAAGGTAGCATGTATTTTCTTATCAATTTCTTTATTTTTCTTGATCTTTGATTGCAAATATTGAAATTTGACAAAAATGGAGACTGTATTGGTTTTTTGCACTTAGACTCTCCATATACAGTACATATAAAATATTAGAAAGGAGAAAACAGGTGAGAATGATGTATTGGAAAGTAGTAAAGAAATTTGTATTTATATTAAAGAATACATTTAAAAAGAGAGCAACTTCTTATACAAAATATAGTAACTGAGATTTTCTCTGCCAAAAAAAAGACAAAAGAAAAACAAGATAAAACAAAAAACAGGAATGGTCAGGATATATACAGGTTGAAGAATGGAATGAAAAGAGAAAGTTTTAAAAATTTCATGTGTGAGTGGGCAGAAACTTTCTTAAATTAATGTATAAGTAAATGTTGACTGCTCATACAATCTTTTGCAAGACTAATTGGTGACATGCACATACATGTTGCCTATAATGTAGAATTCAATGGTGAAGACTTTAATATTACCTTCCATTTGAAAGCTGGTCTCAACCTATTGCAGCCTAAAACTGACATTACAAGAATCTATAGTATATTAAAGATAATATCTTCCCACCACATGATTAAGCTGGAAGATGGGTGTTAATCAGTATTTTTCAAATTATTAAATTTAGAAGTTAATTTTTCGTGTCACGAAAAAATAGATTGGAAGATTCGAAATTTAATTCAACTGTTACTTAGAATAGTTTCCTCTGCTGAAAGATAGCGCACAACGAAACAGTTCACGTAAGCGCCGCAGTATGTACGGTGTGTGTGGTGACTGCTGAGCAAGCTACGCTTAGCTAGCTCTGCACTACATAATCTATGGTACTGCCGATTATCTGACTTGCTCATTGAAGATTGGTAGTCAGACTTTCAACATACGACAATAAGATTAAATACACAGTATCAGAAGTGCATATCCTACACTCATACTAAGTTGTATAGATTTTTGCAGATTTTGCAAAAGGTTGAGAATACCTTTAATAGTGGAATAACAACAATGTTCAAAGTTTAAATAAGTGGTCATAAAAGACACATATTTATTACACTGTTAACTCTTTAATGGTAACATTCATGAATTCTTTACATAAAACATGTTTTTGAAAGTCAATTTCAGACAAGATGGTAAACCAAAGGGCAAATTTTGTAATAAGTATACAATGTATGTATCACGTGAGGTGCATAAGATGGTGTTATTATCTACACAAGTTTTCTGGCTGTCTTTAAATATCATGTATAAATCACAGAGTATTTATAAAATCCTGGTAACGTGAATTTCAGCTTTTACAAACATCAATTCCTGTACAAACAGGCCTACATGTCAAGGTAATGGTGCTTATGCAGTTAAGTTTTCTCAGTTAAAGAAGTGGATTGAATCATTTTGACAATTCATAAAGAATTCCTTTATTCCTCTATTCTCATCAAGTTGAAAATTAAGTAACTGGAAAGCGAATAATATTTTGAATCTCGGGTCAGGGACATAAAACAACACAGCCCGCATACATGTAAAACAAATGAGAGTTTCGTTTATGTGACAAGTGTAGCATAGTATTGTGATTGTTGTGAGGGGAGCAGTCAGCATGTAGGGTCCTATAGCATAGGGCTGAGCATAGCCGATACATTGTGTTTATTTCAGATTCACTGGAAATCATGAATGAAATATCACTTGATCTCAAAAATATATCTTTTTATGCAAGGTGGACAAGAGACTAATGGTTTCATGCCAATTTTCTCTTTGGTACTAAATCTGGACAGGAGCTTTAATACTCGTATACTTTTAAAAATTCATTTATTTTATCAGTCCAATTTAATTACACTTACATGATGTGAGAAATCATGAAAGCTTCCATTGAATAGTTTTTATATGCAAATACATATTTCTAAATAGAACTGACCCTTGCCAAACCTAGTCAAACCAATAAACATGGATAATCTTTTGTACTGATGATGTAACTTTTTTACATGTCGGTCAATTTGGGCATGATGTCTTGATAGCTTGGTCTTCCTACAAATATTAAAGTCTGGTCAAATTCAAGGATGTTGCATCACAATTTATAAATCTATATGGAATAATTCAGATGGTACAACAATTTTTTTCAGAAACTGGTTTGACAGAGGAATTAAGTTTGTTAGTGATATTCTGAATGAGAATGGAAGTTTCACATCATAAAGAGAAATGCAACTACATTTTAATTTGAATGTTAATCAATTTATGTGCTACTTTGCTATTGTTTGTGCTATCAAGTCAACGTGGCGAAATATGTTTATGCATCGCAATTCTGTTCATTCTTCTGAAGACCACAAACTACAGTTATTTTTGTTGAAAAAGAAACCAACAAAATTTTGCTATCCAGTGTTTGTAAATACGGTGTGTTTAAGTTTGAATGATACATATCACTTATATAAATGGGAAAGTGACCTAAATTTGAGTTAGAAACATTATTAATTCACTGGCAAGACCAGTTTAAAAGAATATTCAGGGTTACCCTTGATACCAAGATACACTCTTTTCAATTCAAGTTCATTCATGGAAGAATAGTAACTAATGAATTTTTTCTCGCATTGGAGTCGAAAGTTCAACAATGTGCAATTTTTGTAAGAAGGAAAGTCAAGATCTTATGCACTTGTTTTTCTATTGTTCGGTTGCCAAATTATTTTGGAGTGAAGTAAATAAGTGGTTGGTTGATTTGAATGGTCTCATTTTGCCAATTTTGGTTTTAGATATTTGTTTTGGAGTTCATACAAAGAATGGTTTAATTAACACAATTTTGTTTTATGTGAAATACTTTATCTACAGACAAAAATATATTGAAAAATATTGGTTTTAAGCATTTTCAAAAAGACCTATTTTTTTCTAGAGACTGTAGAGAGAGTTATTGCAAACTTTCAGTTCAGCTAGAGAAATGGAAAGTATTGAATATGCCCCATTATGTACTTGCTGAATTGTAGAATATATACTTTTCATTTATATATGATTTGTTGTTCTGAAATGGATGTATTTTGTTTTTTGAAATGAAGCAATAAAATCTGTAATAAAAAAAAAGATTAAACACAAATAATAATAACAAGTCTCCAGTTTTAACTTACATCTAAAATGCCTTTTCTATTGTTAACATACAATTTTCTTTTTCTAAGAGTGGTTAAATTATTCTACAAGACACAAAATTTCAATGAAAAAAATCAGTTTGTATGAGATTAAATTTCTCAAATTCTTTTTTCTCTAAAAATAAAATTCTAGGAAATAAAAGACAAACTGTTAAACTATCTTCTCTCACTAAATGAAATTAAGAGTAGACAGAACTTCAAAACACCTTCCTTATGTCTCTTACCTCAAGTAGTAGGAAAGAATGTGAGGCTGATCATATGCCATCTACTCCTTTTAACATGCAGATTAATGGTACTTGTTAATCACTGAACTATATCTTATTCAGCTAAGAAGTCCTCTAAATCCCCAAGACAGCATTACATCTCCATGACGATGATAAGTTTTGATCAGGATCAACTGAAATAGCTCAATTTTTACAAAATCATATTCTCTGCATTTGCATTATTTTCTAAGTTATCAACGTTTTCAGCAAGATCAGCTTGAAAAAGTCTCATCCTTGGCATTAATACATATTTTTTTTCAACTTTCAGTTTTTTCCAAGTTCTGATTAGCAAGCTATCCAAGGATTCGCTCTCTAAGTTATCAAGGGAACTCTCAAGATTATCCAGTTTTGCAAATGCTCCACAACAGTAAATGAAATTGTAGTGTCCTTTTAACTATTCCAGAAAGTGATTTGTTCCAAGAAAGCAAAATATCTTAGCTTCCAACTTGCAAAGAAAGCACATGCTATTTTCAGGCTTTCTCATAGTTTCCTGTTTTTATGTTGTTCCAATATACCCCTTTTTGGAAGAACTGCAAGCACCAACTCCTTGCCAACACTGACGCTATATCAGAATACAAACAGACCGTATGAATGTTGTAACACCCTGCTCATCACAAAGGGCCCTATTCAGCTGCGCAGATGCAGGGCTTGTAGATAAATAACTGACAATGCTCCAATCAAACAACATGTACACTCCATGCCAAAGGTCATTTCAACTAGGGGACAGAGATTTCGTATTAAGCTTAACGGTGGAACAATTGATGAGGCTCATTAAGGATCTTCATGATGATCTGCTAGACTGTCCAGATAATTAGCACTGATTAGAGAAATTAACAAGTATGGAATGCAACATAGCAAAACAGCAACTATTTCTATAGTACATGTGCATTCCTTCATGTTTATTTGATAAAGATGGTATAAAGTTTGATAAACAGTAAGTGACATTTTTCCTTCTTTCCTCCTTTGTCCCATTTTTTTTTCTCTTGTGTTGGATAACCTTTCAAGAAAACACAAAATAAGTATTCTCTTGCCAAATGAGGCATGCTGCTTAAATTGTGGTATCATTTCAATACTAAAAATCTGATCTTAAAGATAGAGGTACAGACAGCAGGTTAGATGATCAAAAAAGAGGAAAGAAATTGTCAAAAATCTGAATTTAATCTTATGAATATGAATGTACCTGATGGAGAGAAGGTTAGACAAAGAAGATAGGAGGTTTAAAAAAAATAAGTCACTATATATGTATGTATGTGTGTGTATATATGCAGAGACAGAGAGACAGATCAACTGATAGATAAAGAGAGAGTAAGAGAGAGAGAGAGAGAGAGGGGAGGCACAGAAGAGAGAGCATTGATGATGCTAGACTTCGATGAATTACATGAGCAAATATAAGAGATAACAGATTTAGCATGGTGATGTTATCTTTCAAACAATAGAATAGTACCCAGCCTCCCTAATAATCTTTTTGAAGAGAACATCCTTCACTCAAAAGATTCTACATGTTCTACATGTTTTGTTACAAGACTGAAATAAACATGAACCAAGGCCTCCAGATATAAAGCAAATACTAGAGAAACGCAAGCATAGTTTCCACAGTGGTCTAATTCTGCAATCGCCATCTCCCTATTCTACATTCACAAGGGAGGTTTGAGGTAGTAAATGTTGACACAGACTGAGCCACAAAGTAAATATGCCCAGTGTAACAGAAACTTGTAAATGTGAGCAAACAGCTTTTGGTGTTGTTCATCTTTTACTGCAGGCAGACAAGCAATGTCATATCAGTGCCAAGAATTCATGCACTCCTTGGTAACAGCTTAGCAACAGTCATAGAGGGCAGTACAGCAACCATTAATAAAAGTCATATAGTTGTATTTATATTCATTTCTTTTTCTGTAAGTATGCAGTAGGGCATGTGTAGTGTACATCTGAAGGAAACTTCATGAACTATGATGAATTCTCTACAGCACTCAACTATTATGCATTATTGATCCTGCTATTCATTTGACACAGTCAATGAGCATACAAAGGGGGATAAGGGGCATGAAATAAAGAGATATCTAAAATGATTCTTCCTAACTAAAAGTAAGAAACATCAAGTTTTCTAAGTTTAGCATTTCTTTGTCTGATATCCTTGGCAAAAAATGTAATCCACTTAAACAAATTTCATTGACTTTTCTGGGTAGCAAATAAGGTAAAAAATGAACACAATGAGAGCATAAAAGGTAAAGAAGTAGAAGAAGTAGAATATAATTTAGGTTTAAATTTTTCTACATGTCTGAAAAAAGTATCAAAATGAAATTAAAATACTAATAAAGCTTAAAAGATGCTAAAGAAAGGATTTTTGTTCCTGACTAATAAATAAATTAAACGATCAAAACTTGAAAAATAAGAAAAACTTTGTACCTGAGATCTTTGAAGAATGCATGCCTAATGACCTGCTTGGCTGTTATTCTCTCATCAGGGTCATAGGTACAAAGTTTGTTGATGATTTCTAGAGTCTGCTGTGTGGCATGGGGCAACAACTTCTCAATACCCGTACCCTTCTTGGAAGGGAAGTTGTAATTGATGCCTCTCGCTTTACTGTTAATAATAAAATAATAATTAATTATATTTCTAGAGCATTTAATACTGATGCTTCTAAGTGCTTTACAAAAGTGATAAAGTAATTAAAAAACAACAAATGAGAATTATTACATTATATAAACTAAAGATGAAAAAAAAATTACTGGAAAAAAAATGGAAATTTAGACAAACAAAGCCCAATACAAGGAAATACGTAAAAACTGTTGAAATCAAAGATCATTAAATATATATTAATCTCCACAATGACAACTCTAAAGCCATCTCATGAAAAACTTTGTACATCTGTTCATCATAAGCCTTACCTCACATAAACAAGAATCGGGTTAAATTTATGTCTCAGATATAAAGCATGTGCTCTTAACCATGTAGTGAACAGAAAGCTCAGGGTTGCAGACTGAGTAAAAATTGGCTTTAAAATAAAAACTGTTTTCAGAAGTATTTGTACATATACAGAAATGACTTTTAAATAATTAAAGTCTCAGTCAAACTGGAAAGAATAGTCCACATTCTTGCCAAAAATATTTACTTTCAAAATAATGCCACAGAAGTTACTCAACAGATACAGCAAAGTGTTTCATGGCAAAGTGTTTCATGGAAAAGTGTTTTATGGCAAAGTATTCCTTGGCAAAGTATTTCATGGCAAAGTGTTCTGTGGCAAAGTGCATTAGCACAGCCAAGAATTACTTGAGATTTCTCCTCTGTTAAAACTAATATCATATCACCTGTTTGGAGCCAGAGAAGTGTCGAATTCTGAAACAATAATAACAGTATATGAGTTATATCTAGGTGGAGGACTTACTTCCTAAATTTGTTGAGTACGGTAGCATCTGGTGTGCCTGTGACATCATGGATCTTGGCAATCTGATCCACCTCATTGGCCCCGGGAAACAAAGGATGTAAACTGGAATAAGAACCAAAAGGAAAGCAATCATTATTATCATTATTATTATCATTATTATTATCATCATCATTATTATTATCATTATTTATTTATTTGACATTTTTCATTGCAAAAGCAAATAAAATATACATTCCATATATTCATAACAGTTGAAATGTGCACAAGTGATGTACACATAATTCCTTGCTCCAATGCAGTTTGCATTATCAAAATTTAGTAGAACTCTTTCAAAAGCTTCTCATAGCATATAAAAAATTACCCCATACTGCCTTGCAGTTAACTGATATATAATGAAAATACTAACACATAATATGTCTATAGTATTAATATATGGTTGTAGAAACAATATATTTGCAGAAATGAACATTTGTTTTTACATACCTGAGTATTTCAAAGAAGACACACCCTACACTCCACATATCCATCTGATATGAGTAGTAACCATCTGTTAATAAGCACTCCGGAGCACGGTACCTGCATCATGAATATTCATAAGGAAGGTTATGTGGATTTCTAGCACTAAAATTCGCACATGGGGTATCATGTTTAAAAGAGAATCCTTACATCTTTAAAAATAACCCTTTTATTTTGGAAACAGAAATCCTCTTGTAATACTGTTCGCTTGGATAACTACATGTAACAACCAAACTGATAAAGTTAGCTGTAAAATGAGTGAGGAAATCATGAATATTTATGTTGATACTACATGAGTCATATTTTTAAATAAAAATGTACAATTTTCTCTTTTCTCTTTCTGGTTTGTACGTATACACTACAAAATCACCTACTGAGAGTAAGAATTGCATCACTGTATCTCAATAAGTGGTCATCTTTCCAGCTCGCAGCTGTGAAGAACATCTTGCTCGGTCGAGGTATTTATAACAAAATGTATTACTGCATAATAATTTTTTTTTTAAATTTTTCACAGACTGTTCTGCTTGATTAGTAAATGTTTTACTTCACCAGTTGAATACTATGCCCAAGATAACTCAGACCAAGGTCTATGGAAAATACATGTTATAACAACATCAAATTGTGTTCAGTGGGTTATAAATGAACTACTTAATATGTCAAATTCTGTAGAAAGAAAAAAAAATACAAATGCTACAGTCTCAATGAGAAGACATTACCTTAACACGATTATTTTCCCCCAAATGATTACTGAACATGAACATGAAATGATGTCATAGTTCAAGGTACAGTGTAATGTGTACATACATATTAAAGATATGAAGACATACCATCTTGTTGAGATATACTCTGTGAACGGCTGCTTCGAATACACACTTCTACATGAACCAAAGTCTGCTAGCTTCAAATGATCATCCTAAAACAGGAAAAAATAAATAATAAACAAGAAAACTTAATACTACAATACTTACAGCAAGGAAAAGATACTATATACTTCCACATCTTTTTCTGTTCATTAGAGTAATGCATCTTTTTCACCCATTTTCAACAAATGTAAACATGCAATCATGCTCTTCACAGCACTGGGAAGGGAATAACAACTACTGTTCAAGGTTCTTATGCTCCTGTTAGTGATCTTTCATGCACATAGATTACAGGAAAGAAAGGAAATATGAAAATTCATTTACTTCAAGGTTGTCACAATTAAGAAGACTACTTTAAATGAAGGGACTTCAGAATTTTTTTCATTTTAGAATAATGGAAAAGAGCTCACATCTGATATCCCATTCATAACAAGAATTATCGACTGAACACCATGCATGAGATAACTTGGGCTAGGGTCTGTGAAGAATTGTGTTATACTAAAATCCAATCATGCTCAACAGATTAATTGTCACTAGGAATAATTACAGTGAATGAATGAATCAACCAATCAATCAATCTGAAATATATAAAATAAAAACACCTATTGTTGATGTAACAATATCTGCAAAGAACATGGTAACACATATAAACAAATCCATAATTACATCATAGTATGCAAAAAGTTATATCGGGAATAGAGACCAGAGGGCCACAGTGATTAAGTTCGCTTTTCCCCTCCCAGGCCCAGGTGACGCAAAATACTCAATATATGTTTTAAGCTCTCTTTAATCTTCAAAGATCAATGAAGTGATAGCAGTCTCATTTAACTGACAAAGAGAATGATTACCAGTATAATAATAATATAATTCGCAGGTGTTACTATGGGTACTGGCATCCTGACGCAGTGTCAAATTTTATCAGCACTGAAATTCAATTACATCACAACTGTCATTCCACAAATGCCCTTGCACCACAGGAATGCCATGGGCATGGCATTACTGGAAACAAATTAAATTATTATTGATCGATTTCATGCCACAATGATCTCATGCCTTAGCTAGTTTATATCTCCCTCTGGAACCTAATTAGAGAAATGGCAGTATACATTTAGTGAAAGACATGTTGGTGTATGTCTATATCAAAATGCAGGGAACATGTCTACTCTTTTTTTTTCCCTTCATGATATTGAACATCATTACAGCAATGCTGCAATGGTGGGCTCTTTTAACACTGGTATGCAATTATAAACTTCTCATTACAGGTAATGCAAGTATACTAGAGATATAACCATTCATATTTCATGTATTTAAAGTCACTTTTAGTGATTTTATGCCACAGAAAAAAAAAAAAAAATCCTTCCCCAGTCCCCAACCCTCACCCCTGAAAACAACAAGAGCCAATGATTCATCAATTTTAATAGTCAAATGCGCTTTCTATGTACTTTATTCAATGGATTTCCTTGCATGTTACTTCCAGTTTCATTGCTAGCTTTAAAAAAAAAGTATTGACTTGACTAAAAAACAATCACAAATGTTTTAAATATCATGTTTCAAATGTTTCAAACAATCATGAGTTCCTCCCATTTCTGAGCAAGTAACATATGCTCTCGATATAAGGAAGTTTAGAAAAACATATTTATAATATACAGTACACTAAAAAAACTCTAGGTAAAATTTTTCTGTGTAATTTTATTTCTGTGTAAAATTTCGTCAGATTACCAAGAATGTGGTGATCTTGCTTGCGAAAGGCGAATTGTATACAACATGACTTGTAAAACTATTTTTTTTACACACTTCCCTGGTAAACACACATTGGTGCGAGCGCACCAATGAGCACTACTTAAATCGCGCGCTTTAGTTTTTGCGTGGCAGGGGGGCCGCTCGGGTACCGTATGCAAATAGTTGAATTTCGCATTCTGCATATAACCTGCATGTATGTACGCGTGGTACGTGCATGCTGCACGCTGCATATTTTTATGTGTGTTTAATTATGACAGTGCAGTGGTGTAGGACTGAGCCTGTTGAAACATCATCAAAGTATTATCTCTTGCCTTCCTCCTTCATTTACCATGGATGACGAAGTTAAGGAGAAACTAACAGAATGGGGATTGGAGACGTTGTTAGAAACTTTTAGGGGTAAGTCCTGGAAATTTATCACCGTCGGCTGAGGCTTGAACTTTGAAGTTGAGCGGTACAGGCTACAGCCAGTGTCAGCGTAATTGACACTGCACTACAGCCTGTACAGGCACAGGCTTACCGCTCAACTTCAAAGTTCAAGCCTCAGCTGACGGTGATAAATTGCCAGGACTTACCTCTAAAAGTTTCTAACAACGTCTCCATCCCCATTCTGTTAGTTTCTCCTTAACTTCGTCATCCATGGTAAATGAAGGAGGAAGGCAAGAGATAATACTTTGATGATGTTTCAACAGCCAACAGGCTCAGTTTCATTGATTTCATTGATTTAGGTTCCTATGTAGTTTATGAACATTTTCACTTTGGTTGCCCAAACAGCAACCTTGAACAATTTGCATAATTTGCATAAATCTGTATGGAGTAAACTTTACATGTCTTCCTGGTAAATGTGAAATCACCAGGAAACGGGGTAATTATTTAACCAGGAATTCCTGGTAAACTTTACACGGCTGACTGGTGAATTTTAAATCACCAAGAAACAGGGTAAATTTAACACCAATGGTGTTGCTCCCCCGGGAACATGGAGGTCTGATGAATTTTACCCCGTTTCTGTTATAATTTTACACAGAGTTTTTTTCAGTGTACATGTATTGTGCATATTCAGCATAGCCTAGGCCCAAAGTAATTAATTTTTGAAAAAAATATATAACTTACCCTGATTAGAATATTTTCTGGTTTTACATCTCTATGGAAGATTCCATTCCTGAAATTAGTTAAAGAGGGGGAAAAGAAGCTAGTGAAAGAGGTTTATCCACGTACATCCATACAATGGGCATGCTGTTACTATGACAACAATACCAACAAATTACCAGTAACATCTATACTTTGGAACCGTGCATGTGTTCATACACTATCAGGAATGTGTGATCTACAGAATTTCCCTGCAGAAAAAGTACCATGGGTACCATGGTGCTTTAACAAAATTACCATCAAAACCATGAAAGCACCAGGCAAGCACCATTAAATTACCATGATTTGATAGTAATTTTGTCAAATTACCATGGTACTCATCATAACTCATGGTACTTTTTCACAAGGGTTAATTATCTGAAAAAATGGGAACATGAAAAATCTAAGGCAACCATGAGCAGTCATAATATAAAATTGAAGATTGTAAGCAGATGAGAGAAATGTGCACAAATTTGTACACATCCCTGCAGAAAAAAATACCATGGGTACCAAAGTATTTTGATGAAATCACCATCAAAACCATGGAAGTACCAATGTAAATACCATCATATTACCATTATTTGATGGTAATTTTGTCAAATTACCATGGTACTTCACAAGAGTTAATATTCTGAAAAATGTGAATGTATAAACTCTAAGGCAACCTTGAGCACTCATGAAATGAAATTGAACACTGTAAGCAGATTAGAGAGATGTGCACAAATCTGTACACATGTCTCCCCCTCTTCCCCCCCCCCCCAATTTTTTTTTTTTTCCAAATCAAGTATTACATGTACCTGTATTGGACTTGACAGATTCAAGCTCACAAGTACATGATCTATACGCCATCCACTATCATTCACTAATATATTAAAAAGTGAGCAAAATTTCGATGGAAATAGTAGGAAGTAAAGAGTGTGAAAGTGTACAAATTTCGATAGCAAGCTTATCAAAACCTAGGTAATATACAACCTTGTATCCTAAAGCCCCTCATAATAATAACAATAATGCACAATTTTTGTATAGTGCATAACACATTACATTTGTATGTCCCTACGTGCTTTAAGAAAAAGAGAAAAGAAATAATTAAGATCATAAGATTTAAGGTTATAGCCCACTGTATTAATTAGCATATATCAATACTTACCGATGCATGTGTTCTAATGCCTTGATCAACTGATAGATGTAATTTTTAACTTTTTCTTGGGGTAGGTAGTGCCTTCTCCCTGAAAAAACCAATGTAATAACTGTTACTTCATCATCACAACATTTACAAGGACTGATTAAGGATATTAAGAATATTCAAAACTTTCCACACATATATTAGAAGCATATTTCTGCTTATTTCTGTTTTATTGATAATTAAATGGTTTCACTGAAAAAATGTAATCGTTCTTACATGTACCTCTTTATTTCAAAAGGTACTTCTAATAACATTATATTATTTTTAACATAAAAAATTGAGGCAATATTGCATTCAGCCTTTCAGAAATGATGCTATTACTTTAATTACCTCACATTACAACATATTCCTCTTATTTCAGAAGGTATTTCTAAACATATAATATTACTTTAATATAAAAATTTGAGGCAATATTGCATTCAGCCTTTCAGAAATGATGCCATTATTTTACATGTAACTTGCCTCACGTTATAACATATTCCTGATTGACATTACACTCATAATTTCTAGTGCCTAAAAGGAGCTTGTATAACAGACAACTTTTATCTTTCATAAGCTGTTGCAGCATTCTATACCTCACAACATGAAAGGCTCATAAAACACATGAAAGATACAGTGTTTGTGTAAAATCATCATTAATTTGGTTTGTCCTCCATATCAATCATTTATATGAGAATGGAGAAGGAATATTAATTAATTCCTTTAGGCTCATAGAGCTGTAAGTGATGCAGACTTACCTCGTATTAATTCATAGATGTTCATATCCATAAGTTCACATACTAAGGAGAGGTTGCCTGTTTTTCTATCACTGTTGATAATGAAAGAAACATAAAACAAAACAAACAGATCAGTATATGAATATTATTCATCAATATCATAACAGAGCAGAGGTTTGATAGACCTAAAATATTTAGATAAACACTTTAAATCATATTAGCAATCATATCATTATTTTGTTTTTGACAACCATCCTTTCCAATACCATCATATTCGATTCTTAACATTTACACAAGAGAGAAGTAAAGAGATAAGATCAGTTTTTCTTCTTCAAATTGACAACACCAGTATTTTTTGGTAATCTTATTGCTACAGTGCTACACTTTTCTCATAAAAAGTAATATATCTGAAATGAATATAAATTGACAGAGAATACATTGAGAACTTAAAAAGTTGCCAATTTCCATAGAAAACTGGGATTCTGAATTTTCCATACATTGCCAATTTGAAGATTTTAATGCTTATTTTCCTTTAAACTTTCGACATGAAACAACAAATACTGATACAACCAAATGGGCACAGTATGTGCAGGATTTTTTGCTATTTCTGGTTATATATTTGGTATGTTTATTAGGGTTCTGCATAAAAATTATTGGACCAAAGCACACACTGTGGTCACGAATGGATTGTACAGTGAATATCCTTCTGGCTCTGAAAAGACAATATGCAGGTCAAATAACAAAATAGTAAGACTGATGGTTGTATGTCCACAGACCTTTGACATGTAAACATGTAATTAGGCTAAACTTACTCCATCCTAATTTGATTTCTTATGAATTAAGTGAGACCTTTGCCACTAACAATGGCCACAAAGTTTAACCACAATAAAAGCGTGAAGTAGCTAATGACCTGATACTTTAAAATAATGGGCAATAAAAAGTAGATATTAAAAATAACAGTAGTTTTCTGCATAGATTTTCCTTGTGTGGGGCTCATTTTCCACTGCCTAATAATGGTTGAGTTCTATCACTGCATCACATACTGAACAGTCTGTTTGCAAGAAGAATCTTATTTTTTATTGAATAGCCTCTACTTATACTCATATGATGAATATACTATTAGTATTAAGTTAAAAGAAAGTATGAAACACTCAATAGTATCCTTGAAATTTACTTAAAAACCGCAGAGCTTTGTAAGTGCAACAAAACTAGATTATGGAGAAGCTAAAATTGTTCTACCTCTAAACTTGTATGTAGCACTACTCTTCATTTAAATACAGTATACACATGTACAATGCATCATGCATGAACATATATATATATATACTGCTGAAGGGGAAAGAAACCATTGCTCAATTCAGTCTTTTGATTTTTTTCTTTTTACATTATGTTCTCAGTTATTCACGTAGACACTGCTTTCTGAAGTAGCCCCATATACAGATCTTCATCACAAAATCCCATTAATAACCATACAGCACAGTTTCCATGGAAACATCAAATTGTGAGAGTCGAGGATATTAAAAACATGTTCTTTTGTTCCATACAAAAGAGAGTGAGACAAAGGTATTTAGACAGGATAAAAATGATCCTTTAAATGCAGCAATTTTTGCAGTAAACTGATTCTTTTTATAGTACAAGCAATGTTCAGTGAGCATTAAAGTTAACAATGTGGAAAAATGCTGCAAAAATATTCAATGTGCAAGGTGCACTGAAGTAGAAAAGATTATGTTGGCACAAAGAGAGAGAGAGAGAGGGAGATAGGGAGAAAGAAATCATATAAAACTAAACTTTCACAGTAGTGGGGGGGGGGGCAGAAAACAATCAGTTGAGGGGCAGAAGGACATTAAATTACATGTATCTGATTTGACATCCTTCTGACTCTAATCAGACAAATGAAGATAGCTCTGGAATGAAACCAGTAACATTCCTGAAAGAAAGTATGTTTCATGTTTTAGTAAACTTCTGAGGGAAGTTCTCACTTTGCCAATTTCGGTTTTATATATTTGTTTTGGAGTTCATACAAAGACTGGTTTAATCAACACAATTTTGTTTTATGCAAAATACTTTATTTACAGACAAAAATATACTGAAAAAGCACTCAATATGATTTTTAAGCATTTTCAAAAAGACATAATTTTCCTAGAGAAAGTGGAGCAAGTTATCGCAATTAGACAAGGCAGACTTTCAGTTCCCCTAGAGAAATGGAAAGCATTGAATATGTCCCAATATGTACCTACCGAATTGTAGCCTATACCTTACATTTATATATGATTTCTGATTTATTGTTCTGAAATGGATATTTTTAGTTTATTGAACTGAAGCAATAGAATTTGTAATAACAATTATAAAAAAAAAAACTTCTGAGGGAGTAATGCAGGGGGAAAGAAATAAGAACACCTAAGAAATGATACATTGCAGCCCCCCTCCAATAAATAGTTCCAACTTCCAACAGAAAAAAGGGGCACTTACAAGATAACTTCCTTGAGTTCCAGGATGTTGGCATGAGGGCTTAACCTCTTCATCGCTTGAATCTCTCTGAGGTTGTTCACTTGCTCCAAACTAGACATCGAATGAATAAAAGAGAAAAATATCTTAAATCTACAATCCATTAAGGAAAATAGCATATAAAAATATGTCATATCCTCTAATTTACATGCACTCCTCCTTTTCTCCTATTTGATTTGATATTTCATTGTGTCATTTTACTGCAATTTCACTCCTTTCATTTCAGTTCTCTACATTCATCATAAGACAGGGAGAAATAATACCACATCCCTGAAGAACCTTACATTAATAATTGGATGACTATAAATACTATAAATGTCATCCTCCCAATCAGGTTAATATCAGCTGTCACATTATGAGAGGATCAATCTGTTAAAGTTTACAAAAAAAATTCACATGAAAATTCTTTTTAAACACACGTATGAATCAAGTCAAAAATTTCTTCAGGCACCTTTGGAGAAATAAATTGTGTGTTCAGGCAAGCTTTACTCATTTATAATTTGCTTTCCAAAATGGCAAAGTGGGTTTATTTTTTCCACATCATTACCACTTCTGTTGTACAACCACATGTCTATAAATATATTTCCCTAATCAAGCAGGGTGATTGTGTGTAGAGTGTGCAAAGAGGCATGAAATCAATTTGTAGTAATTAATATGTAGATATGTAGGCTCAGCATAAACCTTGATGGCAGTGTGTATACAGCAAATTAGACAGATTGTTTTAAGTACTTTCCTACATCAATTTGAAATTCAAAAATAAAAGCATAATTCACCTGCTAAGAGTAAGGAAAGCATTATTAAACTGATTGCTTAAATGTAACTCACATACTTTTTACACAGCATTACTAATTTTACCACCCTTCTACCTCGAAACAGAAAATATAATTTTCTCACTTCTAGTTTGACAACCTGCATATATTTATTTGTATTGTTTATACTGACATGTAATTGACTTTTACACTATATATGCTTCATGTTCTTATTTTTCATATTTCATTATTTTTTATACAACTGATATACATGTATTCATATATTTTCAAACTTCAATTAATGAGGAAAGCCTTTTACAGAAACATTTTTCTTTTGGTAATTCTCAGGCCTTAGTTGTTTTCTTTTTTTCTTTCCTTTTCTTCTGTGAATGTAATTTCTTATATTTTGTTCCTGGAAATGAAATAAATAAAACGAACATGATAAATTTTCTTCATATATCTAATTTTCTTCAAAGCCAATATAGAAGAATATGGTTCTTTGTTTTTTTCAGTGGAAAAATCAGAAAAATCTGACTGCAATTTGGAATTCATGCTCTTGTGCTTGGTGTATAAGGAATCACCAGTATCTTTTGAACTAAAATAATTTTGATTTTAGAAGTGTGTAAGTGTGGAATGTGGATAATTGGTAGTTTACACCTGAACATGATTGCGTTAATTCATTTAAGTGCATTAAAGTGTGGAATGGGGATGATTGGTAGTTCACAACTGAACATAATTGTGCACCTCAATTTTAGAATATAATAACTGTTAATAGATATGAATTCATCAAAAGTCATGTAAACAAACATTCAAAAAGTTCTTTCATGGAAATTACAATATCGGTGAAGAAAAGAAATTACCTGCTTCCAAGTTTACTTACCTTTGGTAGTTTTGTTTCATTTTCTTGCAAGCATAGTATGTCCCATCTTGTATGTGCTGGCATTTCAGCACCTCGGAGAAGGTACCTTCACCCTTCTTTCCCAATATTCGATATTCTACAAAGGAGAAGTGTAGAGAAGTGTACAAGTGTAGTTGCTTATAAGTTTCCTTGCTTCACCTCTGAATTCCTCTACAGATGACACTGATCATACATTCTTTGAAAATGTAATTACCACTGGCAGTCTGGCTCCAACAAATGACTGAATTATCAAAGCATATTTAACATTGAATTACTTGACTTAATGATAATAAAAACATTTTTAGGGGAAGACAATGCAAAATTATAACATGTATTTATGCACACATGTAGAGAAGAGTACTTTGCTACTGTGAATAAGAATATTTGTGCCTTTCCAGCATCAGTTTTCAATTTCCTTTTTCTTCCCTTCTTTTTTCTTCCCTCTCAATTTGTTCTAATTTCATACGAAGATGAAATTGAAATGTATGAGACTGAAAAGATTATTATGCCCCCCCCCTTTTTTTTTTTTTTTTTTTTTACTTATACACGTTCAAGCCTTGCATCTGGTTAGAGCCTCAAGGTGTTATTATACAGTGTAGGCA
Source organism: Echinometra lucunter (assembly GCA_029962745.1). Taxonomy (NCBI): domain Eukaryota; kingdom Metazoa; phylum Echinodermata; class Echinoidea; order Camarodonta; family Echinometridae; genus Echinometra; species Echinometra lucunter. The sequence continues at coordinate 34,389,679 of CM057152.1, forward strand.
TGTTAAAGACCCTCTGTTCCTATCACATGTCACTTTGCACTGCACGTTTTAAAATCCCATTTGGATAATGTTGTTACACATAATACTACACATGATCTCAGCCAAAAGGCCAAGAAGCAATCTTTCTTCATCAATTTTTGCTTCTGTCATACTTGATCATCAAGTCTATGGCATTACTAAGAGACTTAAAATTAGGATAAAATAATTGGATGGTTAAAAATACAAAAAATAAGAAGTAAGAAAAAAAGATGACCAAATATCATAATAATAATAATTAAAAAGCCCAATGCAGAACAATGGGACCATTCAATTGGGCCCCCCTCCAATATTACAACTTAATATGTTTTTAATTACACATAAATTTGAATAAATGTAATAAATTCCTTTAAACAATGAACATCATATGAAAAATTGTACATAGCTTCATTATCAAAGAAAAGGAATGCTGTCTGTCCAATAATGGATATTTTAACTACCTGTACTTCTAAAGCCTCATTCTTGCAAAAAGATGAATTCAAATTAATGTCATGAATGTGTGATTGTTTTTCATTTCATGGAATACACATAGTAGCCTACTCACACAATGCCATGGCATGGGCATAATCTGATAATGGAATATTGTTAGCAGTCTCACTTATTTAATTGACATCTTAAAAAATGCTTACGCAAAAATTTTGTCATGTTTCTCAGTTAAAAATACTCCTAAAGTACAAGTGATTATCATAACACGGAACACACCGGGTTAACCGACTCCCATCCCTCAGAGCGGTAGATGGTTACAGTATAATCCTCGCTGATATACACTGGTAAACATTGCACGTAACAAGGTACATTATTATACTCACTGTGCATAATTATCACGATATATCACTTGGCGTAGCAGAATACATGTATAAGGCGTGACGATGATTTCCAGGCGATAAACTAGAGAATCCAGATTAAAATTCTGTCAAGATGACATCTCTTGATCATTTTATGGTAAAATTCTCCATTTTATTGGTTCCTGTGCCTAAGGCAAGCCCGAGGGAAAGATACGAGACCGCGATAAGTAATTCCAGTTCACATGTTAGCTGCCGACGTCTCGGGTCCATTCACACAAACCTATTCTCTTCGGATTAGTTAAAAGGGCGGAGCACATTGAATTACTATTGATAT
>CM057152.1:34391333-34406967 GCA_029962745.1 Echinometra lucunter
GTGTACCTTCCCCTTATCAATTATTTGAAAATATTAGATATATTTTGGGGGAAAATGCTGTTGTAGCTGTATTTTGATTAACGTTATGTTTATCTTGTTGTTTTAGTTACTTCTAGAGATAAAAAAGGCAGCGATGTACTTTTTTTTCGCACTGCCCTATGACAGTCTGCCATGTGTAACATACTTTATATCCTTCCCATAATTATAGCCTACTACAGTGGTCGCGTTTTCCATTGCATAATCGAACCAACGGCACCTTTGGTTTTGAGTAAACCAACAAAATTAGCCAGTTTGTTTATTGAGACATGACCAACCCCATGGGTGCTCATGGGTGCTTATTTACAGAAACGTTATACACACACTCTTGCTCCTATCCCCACTTGTAGAACAAACATCTACAAATCATTATGATCAATAAATCAATAAATATTTTCTTTCTTTCATTTCTCCCGACTCCGCACTCCTCATCCCCCCGTACCTTCCAACTTTCTTTCTCTGTCACTTTCTGTCTACCTCTCCCTCTTTCACTGTTGCTTTCTCTCTCTCTCTCTCTTTCACTGTTGCTTTCTCTCTCTCTCTCTCTCTCTCTCTCTCTCTCTCTCACCAAATCTTTCTATATCACTTTTTCTCTAACACTTGATAACTTCCACTCTTCTTGATATATCCAAGTCTTTCTCTCACTCTCTCCCTCCCTTTCTTGCATTTTCACTTTCTTTCTTTCTCTTACTATATAAATTGTCCGTATCACTCCCTCCGTCTCTCACTCTCTCTCTCTCTCTCTCTCTCTAGCTATTATACTCTAGCTCCTTTTCTTTTACATTTATTTCCATATGTCTTTTTTTTCTCTAAAGTTTTCTTGCTTTCACTCTCCGTGCATGTCTCTCATTCTCTCTTCTATTTTGTCTCTTGATCTGTCTATCTCTCTATATATCTCTCTTTCTCCATCCCGTCTCACCTCCCCTCAGAACAGACATGCATGTGGCTTATAAAGGAGGATACAATGAATAAAAGCCACCACATTTCTTTCTTTATGTCTTTTTTCTCTATCTCTTCCTAGCTTTCACTCAGTGTATCCTTCTCCCTTCTAGTTTGTTTCTTGATCTATCTGTCTCTTTCTGTCTGTCTGTCTGTCTGTCTGTCTCTCTCTCTCTCTCTCTCTCTCCCTCCTCACCTCCCCTCAAAAACAGACATGCATGTGGCTTATAAAGGAGGGTACAATGATTAAAAGCCTCAACATTTCATTTCATTTCATTTCGTTTATTTCACTCTCTTAAAAACATCAAAATGTAATATACAATGTATGTTTCACAAATAATTGCGGATAAGAAGTCGGGGAATCATAAAAAGCCATGTGGGCTTGTCAGAGATGATTCCCTGAAATATACATTATTACAAAATTGAAACATTTTAAACAAACAAAAAAATAAAGAACGAATAACTTAAACTACGGATAGGACAGATGAGAAAAAAAGAGGAAAGGAGAGAAAATGAGATTTCAGGAGTAAGTAGTTCATATACCTTTAAAATATTAGCATATCATATCATTTGAATTTAAATGATCCTTATACAAACGTTTAAAGTGTTGTAATAATTTACTCTTTTTATGACTCCAGGTATTATGTTCCACAACATTGGACCATGAAAAAATAGAGTAACTTTTGATAAACAGGTTCTGTGTAAAGGGAGATGAAAGTTTTGGGTATATCTGGTATTATACTGATGTATGTTACAATTCAAGATAAAGTGTTCTTTGAGTAACATTGGTAAGGGTGCATTATTGTACAACGAGATCATAAAAGCTGCCATATTCAATGATAACATGTCATGAATTGGCAAGATTTGCAACTGTCTAAATAAGGGTTTACTATGACTTTAAAAAATTGAATGAGTTATTATACGTATTGCACGTTTTTGTAGCTTGAGAATTCTGTTGAGATTATTAATTGATGTAAACCCCCAGATAATATTACAGTAATTTAGATGTGATGAAACTAGGGAGTAGTACAACAACTTTAAAATCTTTAGTGGTAAAAACTGTAATCTATAAAGTACACCAATGTTTCTGGGAAGTTTTGTGCAAAGTTCATTAACATGATAATTCCATGACAGCTTATCATATAAATAAATGCCTAAGAATTCAGTACATTCAACTTTTGCAATTTCTTTATTTCTATATTTTAACTTTAAATCATTATTTCCATTTTGACGTGTACCAAATATCATATAATTTTGGGGTTTTTTTCAGTGTTTAAATTTTTTTCTCTATCTCTTCCTAGCTTTCACTCAGTGTATCCTTCTCCCTTCTAGTTTGTCTCTTGATCTATCTGTCTCTTTCTGTCTGTCTGTCTGTCTCTCTCTTTCCCTCCTCACCTCCCCTCAAAAACAGACATGCATGTGGCTTATAAAGGAGGGTATAAGAGATGCCTCCTCAAGTTACGTACTTCCTCATGTAGACTAACCTATCACCTTACGTTTGTTTTGGAACGCATATAACGCTCACTAGACACTTCTAGATGCAATGAGGGGGGGGGGGGGGCATGATCGAGTTAGTGTACCCTTTACTTTGTCAGAGTTTTTCTTTTTAAATTGGACCCCCTTTTGCGTATTTAGATCGCCTCCTTTTAGCCTTATAACTTTACGATTATTTTTATTTATTATTATTATTTTTTTTTTTGCTTTTGCTTTGTCAGAACTATGGAGCCTCCTCTGAAAATTTAATGTAAAATAGGCCTATTTTACAACTAAAGATGGTAATTTTCCTACAAGTAAGCTCCGTTTGCTAACAAAAGAAAGAAAGAAACAAAGTAAAAAGAAATCATCAGCTTCAATTTTTCGGGGCATACCCTATTGTGTCCACGTTCCCACCCTTAAAAACTTGGGGGACGTGTCCCCTTGCCCCCCCCCCCCCCACTGACGCCCGTGCAGATGAGAGGAAAAAAAAATCAGTTGATGATGATGTGAACATTACTATTCATATCGTTCATATATACATTCCTAATGGAAATGCATCACAGCAAATCAGTAAAAATGCTGTGTTATGAATGCTTTGTATGAAATACATTTCAGTATTCTCAATTTCTCAGATGTTTCTGAGAAACCTAATTCCTTTTATGCATTTGCAAGGAAATGATGTGAATGTTTATACTAGTACTTTCGTTCATAGAACATAAGCGAGTTTAAGAATTTTACATAGGCACTACGCGTTTATTTTGTAAACAGACTGAGAAATAGTTCTTTTTTTTTCTTGCTTTATTTTTTTGATAGAATGGATTGTAGTACTGTAACTACTTTGTCGGTCAAGCATACGATTGATTCCTGCTCCCTGCTCCCTGCTCTCCAACCAACCTCAATCTAATATTAATACTTTTTTAGAATCTCTTAATGAAATTTTATCAAATCCTGTTTTGAAAAACAAAGATTGCTTTTTTATGGGTGACTTTAATATTAACTTAGTAGATTGTAATTCAAACAGCACCTCACATGAGTTTCTCGAAATGTTTCTTTCATATTCTTTTTTACCGCTTATCACTAAACCGACAAGAGTGACAGACAACTCGGCCACTTTAATTGATAATATTTTTAGTAATATAACTCAACAAATTCCCAAAGCCGGTATTATCCTTAGTGACATTACTGATCACTTTCCAATTTTTGCTAAATTATCTACAAATAAAATTATCATGAAAGAAACATTCAATGCTCCATTTCGAAAGATAACTGATGACAACATTAACAATCTAATTAATACTTTAAATACAACAGACTGGTCAACTGTTTTTGAATCCACAGACGTTGATGACGCATATAACTTTTTTATTTCCAAATTAACCTCTTCTCTGGATACTCACGTTCCTTTTACCACTAACAGAAAATCGAATTATAAAAAGGTTCCACTCCACCCTTGGATTACTAAATCACTTTTGAGATCAATCAATCGAAAGAACAACCTTTACTATAAATACATAACTAAACAAAGTAACGAATCTCGCTTTAAATATACTTCATACAAAAACACACTTACTACTTTATTACGCATTGCAAAAAGAGAATATTATACCTCCCAACTCAATTTGTGCAAAAACGATATGAGGAACACATGGAAAATTATTAATGGAGCATTAAATAAAAACAAAAAAAGTACTTCTATAACAAAAATAAAATTAAACAATACAATTACCGACGACAACATCTCAATAGCACAAGAATTTAATTCATATTTTTCAAACATTGGCAACAATCTGGCAAGCAAAGTCCCTCAAACTCATAAATCTTTCAACAGTTTTCTTGACAACCCAAATCCAAACTCTATATTTTTAACCCTACTAACACAAGAGAAATTATTAATATTGTTAATAATCTACAGACCAAGAAGAGCCCAGGTTTCGATGGTATTCCTAATTTCCTACTTAAAAAAATTATTTTAACTATCGTCGATCCTCTGGTCCACATATTTAATGTTTCTATGAACACAGGGAAGGTACCTAACCTAATGAAAATAGCCAAAGTCATCCCCCTTTACAAAAAAGGTGATAATCAGCTTGTTTCTAATTACCGTCCTATTTCATTGCTCACTTCGTTATCTAAAATTCTCGAAAAACTTATACATACTCGTACAACTACGTTCTTTAATAAATACAATACTTTTTCGAACTCGCAATTTGGTTTCCGTGAAAATCATAGCACCTCGCATGCAATTTTGACTTTTATTAATAAAATTACTTCTTCCATAGATAAAGGTTGTCATACTGTTGGTATTTTCCTGGACTTCTCCTAGGCCTTCGATACCATTAACCACGAAATACTTCTTCATAAACTTTCTTTTTATGGTATCAGGGGGAAGGCCTTGGAGTGGTTCAAGAGCTACCTAACAGACAGGTCTCAATTTGTGTCAGTCAACAACGTTGTTTCTTCTACTCTTCCTATTACATGTGGAGTACCACAGGGTAGTTTACTTGGTCCTCTTCTTTTTATTACATATATTAATGACATTAAAAAAAGTTCTACTTTACTAACATTTGTATTGTTTGCTGACGATTCGAACATTTTCTTTTCTCATGATAACCTAAACCAACTTGTAAGAATTGTAAACTCAGAACTTATACATGTCACTGACTGGATTAAAGCGAATAAACTATCACTTAACTTACAAAAGACGAATTTTATGCTTTTCAGTAACAGAATAAATACAATACCTGATAACATAATTTTTGATAATACTGTTCTTGAAAATGTTTCAGAGACCAGTTTTTTGGGGGTTACTATTGATAATAAGCTATCATGGAAACCACACATCAATAATATTTGCAAAACAATTTCAAGAAACATCGGAATTATCAACAAACTCAAATATTTTCTCCCATCTCACACCTTACTTACACTGTATCATACATTAATATTACCATACATTAATTATGGCATTTTGGCATGGGGTTGTGCGACCCACACACAATTACAAAGAATACTGTTGCTGCAGAAGAAGGCTCTTAGAATAATTTTTCAAACCCAATTCAGATCACACACAGATATACTATTCTTCCAAAATAATATTCTTAAAGTGAGCGATTTATATCTTTTCCAACTCGCCCAATTTATGTATAAACTAAACAAAGATGATCTCCCAACAATTTTTTCAAATATGTTCTGTAAAAACTCCTCTATACACGATTACCCAACGAGACAACGTAACTGTTATCACCTACCCCCTACCCGTACTATATTAGCGAAAAACTCTTTTATCTTTTTTGGACCTGTGTATTGGAATTCCCTGCCCAACGACTTTAAAGAATCTACAAACCTTAATATTTTTAAACGCAAACTTAAAAAGATGCTCATTTGTCAATACTCCACACCAACAATTCAAGCTAACACATAACCTAAAACTACATAATAACTTAACCTTTAACCACCAATAAACTTGTCAAACTTTACTTATGAAAAAAACAACAACACTACAACATGATACAATACATTACGACCTGTGCACCTGCCATGTTTCCTCTTTTCATTTGCACTTTTTATTTGCACCTCCCTTATCTCCCTCTTTTTTTCCTTTGCCACTTTACCCTCCCTATTATAATTTTGTAGTACTTTTTTGTGTGTGTTACCACTGTAATTATTATTATTTGAACTACTTTCTCTTATTTTTTATGTCGCTTATTCGTTTTATTTTGATATTTGTGGATTACTTGTTTTAAGTTTGTCTTCTGCGTCCGTCTCGATTTTTGTATATAGTTGTATATAGTTTGTTTATAATTAGTATTGAAACTAAGTTTAGGGGCTTGCCTTCTTTACAAGCTTTTGCTTTTCTTGGCAAGTCCCTCCGTTCATTTCTTGTTTCTTTTCATTGACAAAATTACTGCAACAAATTGTAGCTTTGTTTAATTTATATTTGTTATGAAATGTCATTGATTTGTTTGTATTATCTATTATATTGAATATGTATTGTTACTTTGATTGTATTTTGAAAAAATTGTTGAACGGAAATAAATAAATCTAAATCTAAATCATGTCTCCCTCTATCGAGGAGGCATAGCGTGGGACGTCCCCTTGGCGACAGGTCATTTGCATACGTAATTGACTCACGAACAGGTCCGTGATATTCGCGTGTACATTGAAAATGAATCGCATACTAGTTGACGAATAGAGTAGCAAAGCCGAAATAAGGCAATTTTAGGGATTTTAGGAGAGGTTGTCTTGAAGGAAACTGCTATGGCGACGTCAGAAACGACGAGTTTTCCTTACAAACTGGAGCTGGAGCCCCAGAAACAAAGCGTTTTTGTGACGCAACTTGGAGAGCGAGGGTAAGAAATTTATTTAGTGCTCTACTCTGTCTCTGGAATAAATATGCTACGACTTGTTGTGGTGTGTCTGTACACTGAGACTGAGTCGAAGACCTATTATTAAGTCACTCACATTTAACCTGCTTAACCTGAGTTAAAGTAGGGTAAGTAGGTTTTAAATACATTTAGGTAGTTACTAAGCTAAGACCTGAGCCAAGAATGTTGGATAATTGAAGCAATCCTGCATTGAACAGTGAAGTAGTGCCCGGGGGGGGGGGGGGGGGGGGGGGGGGGGGCTGGGGGGGCACTCGACCCCAAAAGTGGTAGGTACGTGCCGCGGGCGAGACAAAAAACAGGGGCTTTGGAACGGGCTTATTGTGAAAAGGAGGGTCTTCAGAACGGGCTTCGGAACTACAAATGTTTGTGAAAAGGGGTGTCTTTGGAACGGTTCGCCTGTGTGTGAGTGCGTATGTTTCCCTATGGAACGGGCATACGTGCATGCAGCTAGCCCGGCGGCCCGTAACGAAAAACATGCGAAGCTTTGGAACGGATTTCTTTCTTCTTTTTTCTCGATGGGAAGAAAATGCTATGCTTTGGAAAGGCTTTCTTTGTGCTTTTTCTCAATAAGATAAAAATGCTATGCTTTGAACAGAAATTTGAGTGTAAAAATGGGGGTCTTCTCTGCGGCACATACCCACCACGCATTATATACTGAGTGCCCCCCCCTCCTCCCCCCCCCCGGGAAATAGTGATTAAATAGATTATAGTGAAAATTCATCATGTTGATGAAATCATACAATTCAACCCAGGTAGTAGTGATTTTGTTGTGTTTTGATAGTAATATATGTCTATTTTCTTACTATATCATGAAGTACTTATGATGCAAAATATAAAATTTCTTACAAATACATTAATAATGAAGTTTCTTAGAGTGAAGAATGGTATACAATTTGTCGTGAATATTGAAAATATTAATAGCATTTAGTTTTTTTCCACAGATATTCTTCTTGCATTGTATAACCACTCACATGAATGCAAGGGTTATAAATAACAGAGTTAAGATCAGATACTTGATGATGGTGATAGATGAGGAATGTATTTATTTTTCATGTATTTATTTATTAATTAATTTATTCATTTACCTAATTTGCAGTGATGAAGAAGATGACAATGTCAATAGATACCCAATTGTTAAAGAGGTAAGTTACATAAGATACAATCCCCCCCCCCCCTTAGAAAAAAAAAAATTCAAGATGTTTGTTGCATTTGTTCATTTGTTGAATTTTGTAGAAGTTAATGAAAGAATGAACATAATTATGTCAACACATTATTTGGAAGTCATATAATGGCAGGAAAAAAAATGCACTTGTTTTACTCCACAGGAGTGTTGAGTCATATTCTTCCTGATCCAGATATGCAGTGATAGTTGGAGAGGAGTTCTAGCAGAATAGAATGATGTGTGGATGTACTAGTGTATCACTCTTCAATGTCTCTTAGAAAAATTGTATTAAGCGCAATGTAAATGTTACATATTATTATTATGATTATCATTAATATTATTAGTATTATGATTATTATTATTATTATCATTCATTTTAGTGTAACATATCAAATCTGGTATTAAAAATTTGGACATTGAAAAGGACCTTTTGAAGAATGAAGGGGGGATTTTGCAAATGAAGTTAAAATATTTCATACATTGCCATCCACCTTAAACCTCCCCCCCCAAAAAAAAATGTAACTATATGCACAGCTGGAACGAAAACTAAAGTTTTCACTAAAAATCATATAATTATGTATATCCCCAGAAATATGCATGCTACCATGACCAGTTTAATTGTATCAAACAAAAGAGCTTATTGAGCTTTTTATATTGGCATGCTGTTGGGACTGAATTTAGCCATTACTTTCTTGTAAAAAGAAAAAAAACTTATGAATCATTCAAATAACATGCCTTGGTGTTATTGTGTTGATGTATAAATCATAAAGAAAGAGACCACAGTTTGAATACATGTTTTCATGAAGAGAAAAGTTTGCAGGATTCCATGAAGATCTAAAAATATTAAGAAAACTATTTTTCGGGGAGATGTTTGTAAAAAATTTTGGCCAAGCTATATATCTACATGTATTTTTCATTCTTATCTTCTTATCCAATTCGTAGTCTGCAGGTAAGCTGATAGAAACAGGACTCAACACGTTACAGAAGACGCTGCTGCTGAAACGAGAAGTAGAGGTGGACGATGTCACGCAAGAACTCCGGACCAAACGCATCCAGTTCCAGAAACGGATGGAGGAATGCGAGAAGAAGAGGGTGGAACTACAGAAGAAGCAGCAATTAGTGAGTAGGCTTAAAGAGAAGATTGGGTTCTGGGAGGAGATTGAAGATCATTTATTAGCTTTCTCAGTCTTTTGATGTCAGTTTTGATGAAAATCATAGTAGGAATGTCCCTTGTAAACTGTAAAGGATTGCCTTTTACATGCTATCATATTCGAAATATGACATTAAACAGCTTGAGTGTTCACACGGTCTCAACAGTTGCATTCAGTCCCATTTACCCATTTCTGTGTGTGATCATTGCGATCATTTTAAAATCTCAGGGTGTAAACCAACTTTTCTTGACTTCTTAATCACTGTTTCCCAAATGCTTCAAAACAGTTCTTTTCAAATTGTAATCTCATGACAGAAACCCAAATTTATCTTTAAACTTGGCAATATGGTCTATTAGGAGCAAAGGGGACTTGTACTATGCGCTTTTGTACAGAGATAACAATCTTCTGGCTTTGAATGGATGATATCATTTGAAAGCGTTGATTCAGATGGTCTATACCCAGCTGATTTCATATCACTGTGATGATTTCATAATCTTAGATATACTACCAGTCTTTGTTTACCACGATCAGTCATCCTTTCCCAATGGCTTTGAAACAATTTCTTTCCGGGTGGGTGACTGTCCCCCTATGATTTTTCAAGTGATCAAAAAAGAAAAAGAAAAAAAAAAGAAAAAGGGGAGAAAGAAGAAAGAAAGAGCATGGGGAAAGAGAGGACTGGGTCATGCAACTATATGATACCTATGTTTTTTTCATTTAAAACATAAATAAAATCACTATGGGTCATCTTGCCCCCCCCCCCCCCCCCCCATCAAAATACCCTGGTGCCACCCCTGTTTCTTTCACATGTAATCACATGACCAGACATTCAAGTTTATCTTTCAAATACTTGAAAAAGCATGTTGAAATTTTGTCTAGAAATGTATGTATAGTGCGGCTTCATGTATGATAAAAAGGATATGGAACTCCTTTGAAAATGTTGCTCTAGATAACTATGATGATATATCATTCTTAGGCATCCATATTGTGGTATAATTAAAAAAGTCATTGAGAGTGAGAAATTGTTATATTGATCAATAGCCATTTTCATCATGCCAAGGCTCCACACTAACCTTTTTGGTTGGGGGTCCGCAATGAAATGTTGGGCTCTGTATCTCTTGAGCCCTGTACTAAAATTGTTCAATTTTGGGGGTCCAGACGCACATTTTGGGAGTCCATGTATCCCATCAACATGGTAGCGTTGAGCTTTGCCTTCCCATGACCAGAAATTTATCTTTAAGACGTATCAACACATTTTATTTATAAAATTGTTCAACAGATGAAAGATAGAGTGGAGAAGTTTGATAAGTTTATCCATGAAACAGAAGCAAAGAGGAGAAGAGCCATTCACAAATATCAACAGGAACTCAAGGTCAAAGAACAGAAGCAATCAGAGTACGAACTACTCCTAGAACAGTTGAAGGAGCTAAAAACAAGGTAATAAAATCCCAATTAATTGTAGTATTAATCATATTCATAATGATGATAATAATAATAATAATAATAATAATAATGATGATGATAATAAGAATAATAATAATGATAATAATAATAATGATAATAATAATCATAATAATAATGATAATAATAATCATAATGGTAAGAAGAAAAAGATGAAGAAGAAGAAGAAGGAGGAGGAGGAGGAGAAGGAGAAGGAGGAGAAGAAGAAGAAGAAGGTGAATAATGGTGGGAGAGAAAAAAAAAGCGTACGGATTCACAGTGAAGTGGTCTTCATCTAGATATTTATGATTATTTTATAATAAACTTTAGTACTTATTGGCTGTATTTTAATTTTTTTATTTGTTTGTTTTGTTTACCTAACAGACACAACAAGCTGAATGAGAAGATCAAGAAATACAAGAAATTTGAAGAGTTCCTCATGAGAGTGCTTGATAACATTCCAGAAAGTAAGTATCATTTTACATCACAAGAGAAAGGAGATACTATAATGCAAAAGATAATTAATAGAAAAAAGATGATATACGTTTTTAAAAAAATGAAGTAATGCTTTCAAATCGGCATTAGTCAGCCACAGCATAGGACCCCAATTAACTGCCCCAAAGCTTTCGCTCCGTCCTGCCTAATTTGCATAAAATAAACAATTTGTTTACGCAAAACTGCTACGGAGGCATCGTGGCTAAACTGTAAAATCTCGCCTTAGAAATCACCAAATGAAATGAATCAAACTTCAAATTAAAGAATGAGAGTTGTTCTTTCGCATCACTATAACTATTTGTAGCAGAGTCATGTTTTAATATATGAAAAATTAGTGAAATGAGATGCCTCTTTTTTTTTTTTTTAAGTCAGCAAAAGTTACGTTATTCGTCATATTTTCCGTTGTTGCCCAAGATCGAAGCTTGCATATATGAACAATCAAAGTATATCAAAATTCCCCTCCGAATATCTTTTCAAAATATATTGTCAAACAATTATGTCGGGAAAAAATCCAAGGCAATGTCATTCATGAACCCTTCAAGATTCAACTCCTGTAGTCCCATGTACTACGGTTCATGCATGCATATGTCGTCATTCGCACTGTACTTCGCAGTGTGACTGTGCGAAGCTATAACTGAACTATATGTGCTGCAAACCGTACGAGACCTGTACACTTCTAGGAAGTTCTAGCTGAAATTAATAGCTCTGAAAACACAGATCGAAGCATGTCATAGTTAAAATATAAATGAACAGTTTTACAGAAAGGAAATTTGGAAGAAAATTATGTGCATACATTATTTTGGCCTCGCATAAGCAGCGAAAAACTTGCTGCTTGCTGGGCTGCTAGTATAGTCCATCGACAGCCGCGAACAGTACATACAGCAGTACATGACATAATGCGTTCGACTTAGCTCATTCATGGAAAAAGTCAGAAAAGCGCATGCGCAGTAGTTGAAGCTTACAGTTGTTTCACATGGAAACAGTAATTTTTGAAGGCAGAAATACAGAAAACTACTCATTGCGCAAGCATGAAAAGGCACTGGGAGTTAGTCTGGACACTGAAGTCTAGTAACATGTCAATTGTTTGCATATTCATGTTCTCCTACGGTCGTGTCGGGAAAAAATCATCACCTCTTCCCACGGTCCTCTGAAACTGAAAAATACTTGTATTTCAAAAAATGCCCAACCGATTTCAGAGAAAATGAAAATGAAGAATAATATTATCATTTCCGATGTAATCTGAAATTTGTATGAATTTTGGTGCCAAAATAAGGGAGATACGAGAGGTTTTATTTTCGAGGATTCATTGATCCTCTCTCAGCGAGGCGTTTGGTAGCCGTTACGAATTCAAAAGCTTTTATGTGTTTCCAAGGATTTAATTGGGGTCCTATGCTGTGGCTGTAGTGGGAGGGAGGCAGCATGTATAAGGTGGACATCTTATAAAAAGGTGTCTGTTTACAGAGGTGACTACTTAACAGATTTTGAGGATGTTACTTCTGTTGTTTTCTTCTATTCTCTTTTTTGTCAATATTTATTTTTTTTTTGTTCATTGAAACTGTTCATTTATTTTTTATTGATATCTGTGGTGATAGTTTGATTGTTTTGTTTTTTTTTAATTTAGAATTTGTGTTTGATCTTATTATATCAGAACTGGAAATTATCTTCATCTCTTCTTTTCTTCTTCAGACTACCTGGAAGTGAATGATGACATGTTGAGAAGCATCATGGATAGACATCGGACGCTGAGTTATACCAACGATTCCCTTGTCAACAGGGTCCAGTCTATGTATGATGAAGTCGATGAGAAGAACCTTCACCTAGATGAGCTCAAGTACAAACACGATCAAAGTATATTGGTAAGATTCTTGAACATATGTTTCTGCTTACAGTGACATAGAAAGAAATTTACATCAATCAAAACTGATATTATACCAAGCAACATTTTACAGTTTATATTTTGCTCACAAGAGTACTATTTTTTTCTTCAGAGATGATCACATCTACTCCTTTGTATTTTCTTACTTTAAAACACCCATTGATGAAAATGCATGGGCTCCTTTAAGTTATATAATTCATATGTACTATTTTTTTTTTTTTTTACTGTTTTATGCCTTTTTGAATTTTTTTTACACTATCAGATTGACATATTATATTTTTATAATTTTATAACTTTTTATAATATTTTTAAAAATCATGATTTATGAAATGAAATGAAATGAAATAAGGCAATAGTCATGATATGAATTGAACATACCTATCTAACTTCAAGTGCATGAATCTAGATTTTTTGCAGGATTCCAGAAATTGTATACCAACTAAAATCACCAGTAAAGCTATTAAATCTAACATATTTATATCCTTTTTCTGATCTGATATTGATTTCTTCTCAGTCAGTCATGCATGAAGGATTGTAGGTGTGGGGTTTTTTTCTTGTCAAAATATTGTCCAGTTGAGCAGATGAAAACTGTTGGGAGGAACTTTTAAATAGACCATCAGAACCCATCGACACTTTCCTCCCACTCATTCGTGAGAAAATCAATGTACAAGGAAATTTATGAGTCCATCTTTGCTGAAGTAAAAAACACCTGTCTGACTTCCTGTAATCATTTCAATATTACCTCCTTTTCCGGCCATCATTAAGATGCGTCAATTTGATGACACCATTTGCAGCTGTCCATCCTGGCAGTCATTTTGTGTATAGCTCTGCCTTGCCATGGCTGTAACTCTAGAAATTTATTTTAAGTTCACTGGAGATTAAGATAATGATGCAGTGGAATTATTATGGATAAGAAAATGTATCACGGAGAGAGAAAATGAGAGAAGCTAATGATAATTATAATGATGATAATAATCATAATAATAAAATACTTTTAAAACTTCTCTATTTGCTTCACATAGGTAGATCTAATTCTACAAAATGATATTACAATAGTATATACAGAAACAGAAAGACAATGACGGAAAATATGTTATTATGCAATTGGTGATAAGAATTAAACATAAAGAAAGGCACAAGAAAAAAATAGAATTTAATTAAATCTATATAACAATGTAAAATTGTGAGAATTATGCATGATCATATTTTATAGACCAATTTCACAACGCAAGAGGGCAGCAGACTGTTCGACACAGTTCGACATACTGGGGTGGGCGCTCCAACTTTTATAGTACACAAGTCAATAGCGCGTTATGTACATTCGTTCGATTTTTTGTCTATTTTGACCGGTATATGCAGATTTATTTTAATATTTGCAATGAGAAATTATCAGGGAAGTTCAGGTCGCAGCTGTGCGGTGTTCAAATGCCACAAGGATTAGAGAAAGTTTAAAAATTGGGAGCTAACTGAGTGCGAAATTCACTCTCTTTTGACTCATGAAGCCTGTTTGTGTGAGAAGCCGTACTCCCTACACAGGTTTCCGTAAGCAATGTGAAGGAATTCGTCGCCAGTGGGTAAAAACATCAACAGAAGGGACTTTTAAGTCAAGAAACATTATCATTATGTACTTTGGCGTAAAATTTAATGAGTGAAAACTTGACTTTGTAAACAGGGTAAGATTTAGGGCTCCCGTTTACTACGGCTTCTATGCTGCAATCGAACTTTTACTGACAAAACTAAGTTGAAAAACCATCGAAATTACAAAAATACATCATACCTTCATCCGTCAGACATGCCCATTGTCTTACCTCATCTACCCATGTATCCATGCTTTATTTTATTGATCTAGAATAAAGTAAATGGAACAATATCGGGGCATATCTCATATCTTACATTCATTTTGTACACAGAGCCAATCGCGGTCAGCGCGCTTGCCCACAGCAGCAATGGCGTCGCCGATAGAGGGTCAAATACATAAACCGGCCGTGAAATTGGTCTATAAAATCTTGTTGCTTATATATGAAGTCAACTGACTGAGATAGTTATTATGATGGCCTGAATCATAATCAACTTTATAATTATACAGTGATATAATTTGTAATTTTTTTTGATATTTTTGAGATCTGAAGATCCTGTAATTTATATCCATTTTAATTTCTAGGAGGGTATTAATTCTATATAAAAGGAATGGCATGAAGCCCTTTTTATTAGAAGTTGGCAGATGAATTATTGAGCTGAATTCTATCGTAACCTGCTCTTCACAATCAGGTAATCAACAAGGACCTAGCAGAGATGCAACACCTACAGGAGGAGAGGATTGACATGAATGCAGAGCTGGAGGAGATGATCTTTAATGATGCATTTGCTTACAGAGACCAGGTGAGAGGGAAAAAACTTGATAATAATAAATGGATACCAGTAGTTGGAAAAATCTTTAAATCGCCTAATGTCTTATCAAGTCAGTAAGGGAGGGTATTAACATACACGTATGAATGCAGAATCATTGTAATATGGCAATTATTGTTATTGATGTTATTATCATATTAAATGTAATCATATATATTTTTCATTTATTTATGCACAAGGTTTAACTCTGTAGATTTATCCTATTCATGCTTATAGATTTTGAAATTATTTTTTAAAGTATTTTTATCTTAATTTTATCAATGAAAATCTT
>CM057152.1:34407467-34634215 GCA_029962745.1 Echinometra lucunter
TCTCTCTCTCTCTCTTTCACTGTTGCTTTCTCTCTCTCTCTCTCTCTCTCTCACCAAATCTTTCTATATCACTTTTTCTCTAACACTTGATAACTTCCACTCTTCTTGATATATCCAAGTCTTTCTCTCACTCTCTCCCTCCCTTTCTTGCATTTTCACTTTCTTTCTTTCTCTTACTATATAAATTGTCCGTATCACTCCCTCCATCTCTCACCGTCTCTCTCTCTAGTTATTCACTATAGCTCCTTTTCTTTCACATTTATTTCCATATGTCTTTTTTTCCTCTAAAACCTTCTTGCTTTCACTCTCCGTGCATGTCTCTCATTCTCTCTCCTATTTTGTCTCTTTATCTGTCTATCTCTCCATCTATCTCCCTTTCTCCATCCCGTCTCACCTCCCCTCAGAATAGACATGCATGTGGCTTATATAAAGGAGGATACAATGAATAAAAGCCTCCACATTTCTTTCTATATGTTTTTTTTTCTCTACCTCTTTCTAGCTTTCACTCAGACTATCCTTCTCCCTTCTAGTTTGTCTCTTGATCTATCTGTCTCTTTCTGTCTGTCTGTCTGTCTGTCTCTCTCTCTCTTTCCCTCCTCTCCTCCCCTCAAAAACAGACATGCACGTGGCTTATAAAGGAGGGCAATGATTTAAAGCCTCAACATTTCATTTCATTTCATTTCGTTTATTCCACTCTCTTAAAAACATCAAAATATAATATACAATGCATGTTTCACAAATTATTGCGGATAAGAAGTCGGGGAATCATAAAAAGCCATGTGGGCTTGTCAGAGATGATTCCCTGAAAATATACATTATTACACTAAAAATTTTAAACAAACAAAAAAAATAAAGAACGAATAACTTAAACTACGGATAGGACAGATGAGAAAAGAAAGAGGAGAGGAGATGAAATGAGATTTCAGGAGTAAGTAGTTCATATACCTTTAAAATATTAGCATATCATATCATTTGAATTTAAATGATCCTTATACAAACGTTTAAAGTGTTGTAATGATTTACTCTTTGTTATGACTCCAGGTATTATGTTCCACAACATTGGACCATGAAAAAAT
The DNA here is from genome assembly GCA_029962745.1 of Echinometra lucunter. Lineage (NCBI taxonomy): Eukaryota > Metazoa > Echinodermata > Echinoidea > Camarodonta > Echinometridae > Echinometra > Echinometra lucunter. The sequence continues at coordinate 34,408,544 of CM057152.1, forward strand.
AGAGTAACTTTTGATAAACAGGTTCTGTGTAAAGGAGATGAAAGTTTTGGGAATATCAGTTTCTAGTATTATACTGATGTATGCTAAAATTCAAGATAAAGTGTTCTTTGAGTGACATGGGTAAGGGTGCATTATTGTACAACGAGATCATAAAAGCTGCCATATTCAATGAATTGGCAAGATTTGCAACTGTCTAAATAAGGGTTTACTGTGACTTTAAAAAAATTGAATGAGACAATGAGTTATTATACGTATTGCACGTTTTTGTAGCTTGAGAATTCTGTTGAGATTATTACTTGATGTAAACCCCCAGATAATATTACAGTAATTTAGATGTGATGAAACTAGGGAGTAGTACAACAACTTTAAAATCTTTAGTGGTAAAAACTGTAATCTATAAAGTACACCAATGTTTCTGGAAAGTTTTATGCAAAGTTCATTAACATGATAATTCCATGACAGCTTATCATCTAAATAAATGCCTAAGAATTCAGTACATTCAACTTTTCCAATTTCTTTATTTCTGTATTTTAACTTTAAATCATTATTACCAGTTTGACGTGTACCAAATAGCATATATTTTTTTTTTCAGTGTTTAAAATTGAGTTGTTAGCTTGCATCCACTGACTTATATTGAGTAGCTGTTTATTAACCCGTTGGTATAGTGAATTTAAGTCTATCCCTAATGTAAAAATATTTGTATCATCTGCAAATAAAATGAACTTAGTAGACTTGGTACAAACTGCTATGTCGTTAATATATACAGATATATATATTTCTTTTTTCCATGTGTCTTTTTTCTTTACCTCTTTCTAGCTTTTACTAAGTGTATCTTAGTGTATTTTGAAGAACTGTAGCACATGGTCCCTCTCCCCCCCCCTCCCCCCCCCCCCCCCCACCTACGCCCCATTATAGGATTTTCCAGTTTCGTTTTATTTTGTTCCTTTGTTCTTCTCACTTATCTTGTTATGTTGTATGTTTTCTTGTCGATAATTCGATTTATTGATTTGCTCTTATGTTTAATTGTTTTACTTATATTTGTTTTACACCGTTTATGTTATGTCTTTATTTATGTATCTGTTCCGGACCCCACGGAAGACCAGCTTTCCCATGTTGGTTTAGCTGAATGTGGGCAATCCACCGTATATTTTGTTTTTTATGCTTTTTATACGGAAATAAATACTACTACTACTGCTACTACTACTACTACTACTACTACTACTACTACTACTACTACTACTACTACTACTACTATCTTTCTCCCTTCTAGTTTGTCTCTTGATCTATCTGTCTCTTTCTGTCTGTCTGTCTGTCTGTCTGTCTGTCTCTCTCTCTCTCTTTCTCTCCTCCCCTCTCCTCGAATACAGACATGCATGTGGCTTATAAAGGAGGATATAAGAGATGCCTCCTCAAGTTATGTACTTCCTCATGTAGACTAATCTATCACCTTACGTTTGTTTTGGAACGCATATAACGCTCACTGGACACTTCAAGATGCAAGGAAGAGGGGGGGGGGGGGGAGGAGGCATGATCGAGTTAGTGTACCCTTTACTTTGTCAGAGTTATTCTTTTTAAATTAGACCCCTTTTTGCCTATTTAGATCGCCTCCTTTTAGCCTCATAATCTTACGATGATCTTTTTTTTTTTTTTTTTTTTTTTTGCTTTTGCTTTGTCAGAACTATGGAGCCTCCTCTAAAAATTAAATGTAAAATAGGCCTATTTTACTACTAAAGATGGTAATTTTCCTACAAGTAAGCTCCGTTCTACACGTGAAAATTAAGGAAAAATGATACAATAAGCAGGGGCGTCAATCCGTTTTATATTTTGGGGGACACTGTCCAAAAATTGCTGACAAGGAAAAGAAGGGGGATCCTTGGCCCATATTTGGGGAGACATACCCCAAAAATTTGCTAACAAAAGAAAGAAAGAAAAAAAAAGAAAGAAAGAAAGAAAGAAAAAAGAAATCCTTAGCTTAAATTTTTTTGGGCCATACCCTATTGTGTCAACGTTCCCACCCTTAAAAACTTGGGGGACGTGTCCCCTTGCCCCCCCCCCCCCCCACTGACGCCCGTGCAAATGGGAGAAGAAAAAACAAATCAGTTGATGATGATGTGCACATTACTGTTCATATCGTTCATATATACATTCCTAATGGAAATGCATCGCAGCAAATCAGTAAAATGCTGTGTTATGAATGCTTTGTATTAAATACATTTCAGTATTCTTAATTTCTCAGATGTCTCTGAGAAACCTATTTTCTTTTATGCATTGATTTTCAAGGGAATGATGTGAATGTTTATACTAGTACTTTCGTTCATAGAACATAAGCGTGAGTTTAAGAATTTTACATAGGCACTACGCGTTTATTTTGTAAACAGGCTGAGAAATAGTTTTTTTTTTTCTTGCTTTATTTTTTTTGATAGAATGGATTACTGGTACATGTACTGTAACTACTTTGTCGGTCAAGCATACGATTGACTCCCTGCTCTCCAACCATATTAAAATGTCTCCCTCTATCGAGGAGGCATAGCGTGGGACGTCCCCTTGGCGACAGGTCATTTGCATACGTAATTGACTCGCGAACAGGTCCGTGATATTCGCGTGTACATTGAAAATGAATCGCATATACTAGTTGACGAATAGACTAGCAAAGCCAAAATAGGGCAATTTTAGGGATTTTAGGAGAGGTTGTCTAGAAGGAAACAGCTATGGCGACGTCAGAAACGACGAGTTTTCCTTACAAACTGGAGCTGGAGCCCCAGAAACAAAGCGTTTTTGTGACGCAACTTGGAGAGCGAGGGTAAGAAATTTATTTAGTGCTCTAGACTACTATGGAATAAATTACTACGACTTGTTGTGGTGTGTCTGTACACTGAGACTGAGTCGTAGACGTACTAAGTCACTCAATTTAACTTGCTTAACCTGAGTTAGACCGAAGTGTTCTGTCTCTAACAGTCGTCGTTAGCCTCGTATTTTGGTAGGGTCGGCACTCCTCCTTTTTAAAAAGGAGGAGTGCCGACCCTACCAAAATTACGAGGCCAACGACGACTGTTAGAGACAGAACACTTCGGTCTAAACCTGAGTTAAAGTAGGGTAAGCAGGTTTTAAATGCATTTAGGTAGTTACTAAGCTAAGAGTAAGACTTGAGCCAAGAATGTTGGATAATTGAAGCTATCCTGCATCGAACAGTGAAATAGTGCTTAAATAGATTAATATTGACAAATTCATCATGTTGATGAAATCATACAATGCAACCCAGGTTGTAGCATGTGTAATGATTTAATCGGGTTTTAATATAGACGTATGTCTAATTTTTTTTTACTTGATCATGAAGTACTTTTAATGCAGAATGAAAGTTTCTTGCAATTAAAGTGATGATGAAGTTTCTTAGAGTGAAGAATGTGGTGAATATTGAAAATATTAGTTAAAATTTTTAAATTGTGAGCTCTCTTTGTATAGGTCTACACAACTCATGTTGCAAAATTACAATGAATTTTACCACTTGCTTACAGGACAGGGGTATGGCCTGTTCCTTTTTTTGTCCATGATTTTTTTTTCTTAAAAATATTTCTTTCATTGTATAACCACTCATATGAATGCAAGGTTATGAATAACAAGATTTGAAATCTAATAGATGAATACATGTACATGTATATTTATTGACTGATTAATTTACTTATTTTGCAGTGATGAAGAAGATGACAACGTCAATAGATACCCCATTGTTAAAGAGGTAAGTTACCTTCATATGATACAATCCCCCAGGATCTTCTGGGGGAAAAAAGAAGCTCAAATTCAAGTTTCAAGATGTTTTTTGCATTTGAATAAATCTTGAATTTTGCAGAGTTAAAAGGAAGAATTAATAAAGAAAGAATGAACATAATTATGTCAACAAATATTATTTGGAAGTCATATAATGGACACAAAAATATGCAGTGATAATTGGAGAGGAGTGATAGCAGAATAGAATGATGTGTGGATGTATAAGTAGTTGCTAGTTGTCAATTCCTTTAATCCATTTCTAAGCCTGGTGAGTAACATGACACCAAAATGTGCCCTTTAGAGGATTAACACACCTTAGTAGGTTTACTATGGTTTAGCAGTACCATACATTGTTTTACAATGTATTTCATTCTGTTTGTTACTTTCTATAATTTTTTAAATATTCATATTCATTTTATTGTAACATATCCAATGAAGCTAAAATATTTCGTACATTGGCATCCACCTCGCCCCCCCCCCCAAAAAAAATGTAACTATGTGTACAGTTGGAATGAAAAGTAAAATGTTCACTCACCAAAATATCATGTAATTATTTATATCCCCAGAAGTATGCATGCCACCATTACCAGTTTTGTATCAAATAAAAGAGCTTATTGAGCTTTTTGTATTGGCATGCTATTGGGACTGAAGTATAAATTTAGCTATTACTTTCTTGTAAAAAAAAAACTTGACTTGACTTGACTTGAAATGGTTTATTAAGATAAAAATCAATCGCGGCTCAAAAGCCGAATTACAGATTTTGTACAATTAAAAAAACGGAATCAGTAACTGAAACAATGAACCAAACTAAAGAGTATACATGAATTATGGATTTCGACATTATAAACATCATTGAAATTGGATAACAAAAGCAAGTGTAATCATTACTATTACTATAATTATGTTCATCATTATTTTCATTAATACGTTATCATCCATATCATTATCATAGCAATACATTCTATTGTCATGAAACCAATTATTACTATTATTATCACAATTATCATCATCACCATTACAATTACTATTATGATTATGATTATGAATATTATTATTTCTGTATACATAATACTGACGAGTTTACTTGAGCTATTGCACTTAGAATAAAAAAACATAATTTTAAAGATAAACGCTGTAAAAGATATATCAGTGGAAAAATCATTACTACTAATCATTACTATTACTATTAACATTATTATTACCATTTTTATTTTTATCAGTTCATTATCATCTATATCATTATTATAGCAATACATTCAATTATCATTAACACTATTATTATTATCATTATTATCATCATTATTATTACTATTGAAATTATTTACATAATTATTATTATTATTTCTATATACATAATACTGACGAGTTTACTTAAGTTATTGCACTTAAAATTAAAAAAAAAAACATTTCAAAAATGAATAATGTACAGGATATTGGATATGCAATAATCACATGAAGACATTGTGACAAGAAGTAAACTTGATATTTCATCTGAAGTAAGAAATGAAGGAATATGCAAAAATTTTGATAAATAATAGGAAAACGATTTGGACATGTCAATGATAATGCGGTGAAATAATTTTTAAAAATTCGTGTTTAGCGGGTAATTATCATAGAGATTCTGTCGTAAAATATTATAATCCTTTCAGTAAAAAGCAATGTCCAAGTTTCAATTAAGAAGTAGAACATAAAATCTACAAAAAGAAAACATAACGGAAAATTGATCGGCAAATTGACCATACATCAAAACATCGCAGGAATTCATGTATCAGAAATGTCATTTACATGAAATTCAATAAGTCAATGAAGTATGGGATAGCACTTTGTCAAAATCTTTGAGTTCTGCATCTGACTTGTTGCCTGACTCCGCTGTTTCTCAGGGTTCTGCAGGCATCTTTAGGCCGGGGGATGAGGTCACACAGTCTTTCATTTCTTCCAAGGTTTTGTGCAAACGAAAGACACAAATCTTTTCGTCGATCAGCTAGAGATAGCAAGTCAAGGGCTTCAAGGGCAAAGTCATATGATATATATCGAGGTCCGAGGATTATCTTTAGAATTCTCCTCTGGATCCTTTCTAGGGACGCAACCTGTTGTCGTGTGAGTCCACTGTTCCACACGGGACACGCGTACTCCAGGAATGGCCTCACATACCCCACATAGATCGTACGTAGATCATCCACACACAGGCCGTGGCTTCTTAGCATCCTGATCATGTGTATTCTACCATTAGCTCGCTGAAGCATGTAGTCTACATGACACTGCCACTTAAGGTCATTTTGTAGTTTCACATCCAAAACTTTCACAGTGTCTAATGTTTTCAAGGGTTGTTCATTTATTCTGAACACTGGAGGGTTAGGAGGCGATTTCATGAAGCATATCTGCATTGCTTCACATTTCTCTGGGTTAAGAGTCATTCCGTTCCTGCGGGACCAATCTTGTAATTTCAATAAGGCATTCTCAGTGAGTGACGGAGGTTCCTGCGCATACCTCGTGTTAACGATACTCATATCGTCTACGTACTTCCAATGATGGAGATTGTCATCTTCACAGGCGTCATTGATAACAACAAGGAACAGGATCGGCCCTAATAATGTTCCTTGAGGTACTCCAGCATGTAGCGTAGTCCATTCCGAGCGACAGCCCTTGTAGCGAACACACTGCTTCCTATTAGTGAGAAAATCCATAACCCATTGCACAAGATGAGGGGCTACTTCGTAGGCTAACAACTTCTGCAGCGCTAAGGTGTGATTAATTCGATCAAATGCCTTGCTGAAGTCTGTCAGGATTAGGTCAGATACTGCTCTGCTTTTCTCCGCATGTTGGTACAAGGTGTGTAACAGATCCACGAGGTAGTGACAAGTAGAAAGCCCCTTCGTATTCCCGAACTGTTTCTTGTCAAGATGAGGCACTAGGGCTTGTGAGATCCACTTGACAACAAAACCTTCCAAGATCTTTACGAAGGAGTCCGTCAGAGATATTGGACGTAGTTTTTCAACCACTGCCGGCGTGCTCTTAGGGACGGGCACAACAACTGCTTTTTTCCACAAGTCCGGTACACGCCCTTCAGCTAGTGATGTTGAATATATGTCTGAAAGCGGTTCACTTATTTCGCAGGCGAATTCCTTAATGATGCGAGGAGGCACCAAGTCAGGACCTACTGCTTTACCAACGTTTATTTTCTTCAACTGCCGATACACCTCCCATGGTTCGATGCGTGGATGGGGCGATGGTGAAGGTAAGTATGCAGGTAGGTCATCCTTTTTCATAGGAGGAACGTCCTGAGCTGTTGAGGTAAACATCTCATTTATCTTATCAGCTATCTGTTTATGGTCATTTTCATCAATCCCTGGAACTCTGATGCTAGTGCTTTCTGATCCAGTATTCGTCAGGATTTTTATTTGCTTGTACCATTCCGCGGGATTAGATTTCTTGTGGGTCTTGATTCTCTCGACATAATGATCTTGTTTAGCTTTCTTGATCTCTCTCCTAACGCGATTTCCAATGGCTTTGGATAGAGCTAAGTCATTGTTCTGGAAAGCACGCTGACGTTCCTGAATCAATGCTTTGATTGCAGGAGTCATCCAGGGCTTATCACAGCTATGCATTCTAACGCTCCGAGTCGGGAGAAAACGATCGATCATGTCAGTCAGCAGTTTGTAAAACATCTCAGTCTTATCATTCACTGTTGATGATTCCAGGACGGGGTCCCAGTTACAACTTGTGATGCAAGAACCAAATTCCCTCAATTTCGAGTCTGGTAACGGTCTTGTAATCCTCTTTACTATGGTACTGCGATGTCGACATGGTACGACCGGAAGCCAAAAGACGGCATTATGATCACTTGCTCCTAAGGGGCAACTAATGGACGGTTCCTTGTATTGATCCGAGAAGTTCGTTACAATTTTGTCCAAAGTTCTATCTTCTCTTGTTGGTTTATTAACTACTTGCTTGAACCTTTTGTCCCTAAGTAGTGGGGACAAGTCGAGCTGGTTAAAGTCCCCCATTATAGCAATACCAGCGCAAGGATATCGGCTGAGGATCTGGTCGATGGTGTCCTGGAGATGGTCAATTAGGTTGTTAGCAACCGGGCTGCTAGGTGGATAATACACAACAGCTATTATTATTTGCGAAATTGAGCGTGGAAGCCGTACCGGTCGGATCTTCACCCAGAGGACTTCCAGTTCATTTGGCACAGTAACCTCAAAGCATTCCGGTTTAAAGACATCCTTCACATAGAGTGCTACTCCCCCTCCCGTTCTGTCAGGTCGCGATTTTGAGAACAGCATGTAGTTAGGGAGAGATATAAGATTCGGAGGTATGTCTGTGCGAAACCAAGTTTCCGAAATCGCTCCCACTCCTACCCCTTCCTGGGCCATAATCACATGCAATTCATCAATCTTATTATTCAGCGATCTGGCATTGCACAGGTAAAATTTGGGCAGAGTAGGTTTCCTGCATTCTGTATGGTGTCTTGTGTCACTTGTCTTTTCGATCTTTACTTTCACAAGATTATTGGGTGATGAATGTCTTTCGTTCTCCCTAAGAATGTGCTTTCTATGTATTATTTGAATCCGTCTCTGTATATGTGTTCCACCCCTTCGACCTCGTTTCCGTTTCATGATGCTACATTCGCGTATCATTTGGTACATGTGTGGGGAAAGGTCTGTCTGTGTGTTCTCCCAAAAAATTTGAAAGAGTTGTTCTCTAGAATACGAACAGCGTGACGGATCCATTGTGACACAGCGTTCTCTATTCAGGAACACAATGCGATTCACTTTGAGGTTGAAGATGCATCGATCCGTGAAACTTGACCGCTGAGTAGAAACGGCGGTCGACTGCGGGGTAAACGGGAGCCTTGTTAGCTCTACGGGGAGCAGCCCGTCGGACGGTGGCAGGGTTGCGATAGTCCAAATAGTTGAGCACATCAGAAGAAAACATATTCCAAATTCAAGATTATTGCACATCCTCATCAACAGATCACAAAATGTCATACTCACTAGTGTACTAGATGTATATCTAACTTGAATAGAGGTGTCAAAAATACGAAGGGTCCATAGATAAAGTGTGAATTTCCAGTGTAATCTGGAGCTACAAAATCGGCGTGGCAGCAGCTTGTTCAGCGCCTTTTATGAATCATTCATATAACATGCCTTGGTGTTATTGTGTTGATGTATAAATCATAAAGAAAGAGACCACAGTTTGAATACATGTTTTCATGAAGAGAAGAGTTTGCAGGATTCCATGAAGATCTAAAAATATTAAGAAAACTATTTTTCGGGGAGATGTTTGTAAAAAATTTTGGCCAAGCTATATATCTACATGTATTTTTCATTCTTATCTTCTTATCCCATTCGTAGTCTGCAGGTAAGCTGATAGAAACAGGACTCAACACGTTACAGAAGACGCTGCTCCTGAAACGAGAAGTAGAGGTGGACGATGTCACGCAAGAACTCCGGACCAAACGCATCCAGTTCCAGAAACGGATGGAAGAATGTGAGAAGAAGAGGGTGGAACTACAGAAGAAGCAGCAATTAGTGAGTAGGCTTAGAGAGAACTTGAGTTCTGGGAGGAGATTGAAGATCATTTATTAGCTTTCTCAGTCTTTTGATGTCAGTTTTGATGAAAATCATAGTAGGAATGTCCCTTGTAAATTGTAAAGGATTGCCTTTCACATGCTATCATATTCGAAATATGACATTAAACAGCTTGAGTGTTCACACGGTCTCAACAGTTGTGTTCAGTCCCATTTACCCATTTCTGTGTGTGATCATTGTGATCATTTTAAAATCTCAGGGTGTAAACCAACTTTTCTTGACTTCTTAATCACTGTTTCCCAAATGCTTCAAAACTCAAATTGTAATCTCATGACAGAAACCCAAATTTATCTTTAAACTCGGCAATATGGTCTATTAGGAGCAAAGGGGACTTGTACTATGTGCTTTTGTACAGAGATAACAATCTTCTGGCTTTGAATGGATGATATGATCATTTGAATGCTTTGATTCAGATGGTCTATACCCAGCTGATTTCATATCACTGTGATGATTTCATAATCTTAGATATACTACCAGTCTTTGTTTACCACGATCAGTCATCCTTTCCCAATGGCTTTGAAACAATTTCTTTCCGGGTGGGTGACCGTCCCCCTATGATTTTTCAAGTGATCAAAAAAGGAAAAAAAAAAAAAAAGGGGAGAAAGAAGAAAGAAAGAGCATGGGGAAAGAGAGGACTGGGTCATGCAACTATATGATACCTATGTTTTTTTTCTTTTAAAACATAAATAAAATCACCTATGGGTCATCTTCCCCCCCCCCCCCCATCAAAATACCCTGGTGCCACCCCTGTTTCTTTCACATGTAATCACATGACCAGACATTCAAGTTTATCTTTCAAATACTTGAAAAAGCATGTTGAAATTTTGTCTCGAAATGTATGTATAGTGCGGCTTCATGTATGATAAAAAGGATATGGAACTCCTTTGAAAATGTTGCTCTAGATAACTATGATGATATATTATTTTTAGGCATCCATATTGTGGTATAATTAAAAAAGTCATTGAGAGTGAGAAATTGTTATATTGATCAATAGCCATTTTCATCGTGCCACGGCTCCACACTAACCTTTTTGGTTGGGGGTCCAGACGCACATTTTGGGAGTCCATGTATCCCACCAACATGGTAGCGTTAAGCTTTGCCTTCCCATGACCAGAAATTTATCTTTAAGACGTATCAACACATTTTATTTATAAATTTGTTCAACAGATGAAAGATAGAGTGGAGAAGTTTGATAAGTTTATCCATGAAACAGAAGCAAAGAGGAGAAGAGCCATTCACAAATATCAACAGGAACTCAAGGTCAAAGAACAGAAACAATCAGAGTACGAACTACTCCTGGAACAGTTGAAGGAGCTAAAAACAAGGTAATAAAATCCCAATTAATTGTAGTATTAATCAGGATATTTATAATGATGATAATAATACTAAAATGATGATGATAATGATGATAATAATAATAATAATAATGATGATGATGATAATAATAATAATGATAATAATAATAATGATAATAATAATGATAATAATAATGATAATAATAATCATAATGGTAAGAAGAAAAAGAAGAAGAAGAAGAAGGAGGAGGAGAAGGAGGAGAAGAAGAAGAAGAAGAAGAAGAAGAAGAAGAAGGTGAATAATGGTGGGAGAGAAAGAAAAGCGTACGGATTCACAGTGAAGTGGTCTCCATCTAGATATTTATGATTATTTTATAATAAACTTTAGTACTTATTGACTATATTTTGATTTTTTTATTTGTTTGTTTTGTTTACCTAACAGACACAACAAGCTGAATGAGAAGATCAAGAAATACAAGAAATTTGAAGAGTTCCTCATGAGAGTGCTTGATAACATTCCAGAAAGTAAGTATCATTTTACATCACAAGAGAATGGAGATACTATAATGCAAAAGATAATTAATAGAAAAAAGATGATATACTTTTTTTTAAAAACGAAGTAATGCTTTCAAATCGACATTAGTCAGCCACAGCGTAGGACCCCAATTAACTGCCCCAAAGCTTTCGCTCCGTCCTGCCTAATTTGCATGAAATAATTTGTTTACGCAAAACCGCTACGGAGGCGTCGTGGCTAAACTGTAAAATCTCGCCTTAGAAATCACCAAATGAAATGAATCAAACTTCAAATTAAAGAATGAGAGTTGTTCTTTCGCGTCACTATAACTATATTTGTAGCAGAGTCATGTTTTAATATATGAAAAATTAGTGAAATGAGATGCCTCTTTTTTTTTTCTTTTTTTTTTCAGCAAAAGTTATGTTATTTGTCATATTTTCCGTTGTTGCCCAAGATCGAAGCTTGCATATATGAACAATCAAAGTATATAAAAATTCCCCTCCGAATATCTTTTCAAAATATATTGTCAAACGATTATGTCGGGAAAAAATCCAAGGCAATGTCATTCACGAACCCTTCAAGATTCAACTCCTGTAGTCCCATGTACTACGGTTCATGCATGCGTATGTCGTCATTCGGACTGTACTGCGCAGTGTGACTGTGCGAAGCTATAACTGAACTATATGTGGTGCAAACCGTACGAGACCTGTACAGCTCCGAAAACACAGAACGAAGCATGTCATAGTTAAAATATAAATGAACAGTTTTACAGAAAGGAAATTTGGAAGAAAATTATGTGCATACATTATTTCGGCCTCGCATAAGCAGCGAAAAACTTGCTGCTTGCTGGGCTGCTAGTATAGTCCATCGACGGCCGCGTTCCATACATACAGCAGTGCATGACGTAATGCATTCAACTTAGCTCATTCATGGAAAAAGTCAGAAAAGCGCATGTGCAGTAGTTGCAGCTTACAGTTGTTTCACGTGGAAACCGTGATTTTTGAAGGCAGAAATACAGAAAACTACTCATTGCGCAAGCATGAAAAGGCACTGGGAGTTAGTCTGGACACTGTAGTCTAGTAACATGTCAATATTCATGTTCTCCTACGGTCGTGTCGGGAAAAAATCAACACCTCTTCCCACAGTCCTCTGAAACTGAAAAATACTTGTATTTCAAAAAATGCCCAACCGATTTCAGAGAAAATGAAAATGAAGAATAACATTATCATTTCTGATGTAATCTGAAATTTGTATGAATTTTGGTGCCAAAATAAGGGAGATACGAGAGGTTGTATTTTCGAGGATTCATTGATCCTCTCTCAGCGAGGCGTTCAGTAGCTGTTACGAATTCAAAAGCTTTTATGTGTTTCCGAGGATTGGGGTCCTACGCTGTGGCTGTAGTGGGAGGGAGGCAACATGTATAAGGTGGACATCTTATAGAAAGGTGTCTGTTTACAAAGGTGACTACTTAGACAGATTTTGAGGATATTACTTCTGTTGTTTTCTTCTATTCTCTTTTTTGTCAGTATTTTTTTGATTCATTGAAACTGTTCATTTATTTTTATTGATATCTGTGGTGATAGTTTGATTGTTTTTTTTTTAAATTTAGAATTTGTATTTGATCTTATTATATCAGAACTGGAAATTATCTTCATCTCTTCTTTTCTTCTTCAGACTACCTGGAAGTGAATGATGACATGTTGAGAAGCATCATGGATAGACATCGGACGCTGAGTTATACCAACGATTCCCTTGTCAACAGAGTCCAGTCTATGTATGATGAGGTCGATGAGAAGAACCTTCACCTAGATGAGCTCAAGTACAAACACGATCAAAGTATATTGGTAAGATTCTTGAACATATGTTTCTGCTTACAGTGACATAGAAAGAAATTTACATCAATCAAAATTGATATTATACCAAGCAACATTTTACAGTTTATATTTTGCTCACAAGAGTACTATTTTTTTTTCAGAGATGATCATATCTACTCCTTTGTATTTTCTTACTTTAAAACACCCAGTGATGAAAATGCATGGGCTCCTTTAAGTTATATAAGTCATATGTACTATTTTTTTTTTTTTACTGTTTTATGCCTTTTTGAATTTTTTTTACACTATCAGATTGACATATTATATTTTTCCAACTTTTTATCATATTTTTAAAAATCATGATTTGTGAAATGAAATGAAATGAAATGAGGCCATAGTCATGATATGAATTGAACATACCTATCTAACTTCAAGTAGGATGACTCTAGATTTTTTTGCAGGATTCCAGAAATTGTTTACCAACTAAAAGCACTAGTGAAGCTATTAAATCTAACATATTTATATCCTTTTTCTGATCTGATATTGATTTCTTCTCAGTAAGTCATGCGTGAAGGATTGTAGGTGTGAGGTTTTTTCTTGTCAAAATATTGTCCAGTTGAGCAGATGAAAACTGTTGGGAGGAACTTTTAAATAGACCATCAGAACCCATCGACACTTTCCTCCCACTCGTTCGTGAGAAAATCAATGTACAAGGAAATTTATCAGTCCATCTTTGCTGAAGTAAAAAACACCTGTCTGACTTCCTGTAATCATTTCAATATTTCCTTCTTTTCCGGCCATCACTAAGATGCGTCAATTTGATGACACTGTTTGCAGCTGTCCATCCTGGGAGGCACTTTGTGTATAGCTCTGCCTTGCCATGGCTGTAACTCTAGAAATTTATTTTAAGTTCACTGGAGATTAAGATAATGATGCAGTGGAATTATTATGGATAAGAAAATGTATCATGGAGAGAGAAAATGATAGAAACTAATAATAATTGTAATGATGATAATAATCATAATGATAATAATAATAATGATAATAAAATACTTTTAAAACTTCTCTATTTGCTTCACATAGGTAGATCTAATTCTACAAAATGATATTACTATAGTATATACAGAAACAGAAAGACAATGACTGAAAATATGTTATTATGCAATTGGTGATAAGAATTAAACATAAAGAAAGGCACAAGAAAAAAGTAGAATTTAATTCAATCTATATAAAAATGTAAAATTGTGAGAATTATGCATGATCATATTTTATAAAATCTTGTTGCTTATACATGTATATGAAGTCAACTGACTGAGATAGTTATTATGATGGCCTGAATCATAATCAACTTTATAATTATACAGTGATATAATTTGTAATTTTTTTGATATTTTTGAGATCTGAAGATCCTGTAATTTATATCCATTTTAATTTCTAGGAGGGTATTAATTCTATATAAAAGGAATGGCATGAAGCCCTTTTTATTAGAAGTTGGCAGATGAATTATTGAGATGAATTCTATCGTAACCTGCTCTTCACAATCAGGTAATCAACAAGGACCTAGCAGAGATGCAACACCTACAGGAGGACAGGATTGACATGAATGCAGAGCTGGAGGAGATGATCTTTAATGATGCATTTGCTTACAGAGACCAGGTGAGAGGGAAAAAACTTGTTAATAATAAATGGATACCAGTAGTTGGAAAAATCTTTAAATCGCCTAATGTCTTTTCAAGTCAGTAAGGGAGGGTATTAACATACACGTATGAATGCAAAATCATTGTAATATGGCAATTATTGTTATTGATGTTATTATCATATTGAATGTAATCATATATAATTTTCATTTATTTATGCACAAGGTTTAACTCTGTATATTTATCCTATTCATGCTATAGAATTTTAAAATTATTTTTATAGTATTTTTATCTTAATTTTATCAATGAAAATCTTTCTCAATTCAGCCACTGGCCATGACAAAAAATATAAAGAATTCATTTGCATGTAAATGATAAAACTACTTTGGTTTGGGTGACTATTGCTTCCTTAAGTTAGATACATGTAGATATCACCACTGTAGGTTGATGAGTGATTTGCCTTATGGATGATTTCTCAGGTGGTAGTTGCCTGGACAGTCAACCCATTGACTGACAAATTCTCTCTTTTCCATGGGGTCTGCCCACTTGACCGAAGGCCCGCGAGGCCGACTTTTCTCGTATTGTATTTTCCTTCATCACAAATAATGCGCTATTGGTATATAAAATGATTATGTCTCGTTTAGCATGTTTAGTCCTCGTTTCCGGAGGCCCCGCTGCTCTTTAATACTTCTTAAACTTCCTTCTGGCACAGGAATTGGTTAGAGTGGTGTGATATTATAGATTACAATTAGCTATTTTCGGCCTCATGGGCCTTCGGTCTCTCGTGCCTTAGGTGAAGTGGGTTGTCACCTTTCCCATGTACTCAGTAATTGATTAAAAGGACTCTTATGCCATTGGTAATATTTCTAGGGTGTACCTGCAGTTGCATAAGCTGAATGAATTACTTGATTATGATGAATATTATCATAATTAGAGCCATTATCATTATTTCATAGTAGAATAAGTTTTCAGGGCTACTCCATGTTTTTTTCAATTAATTATTTCATAGATGTATGTTATTGTCAAAGTCATGATATTCTCATTCATTGTTCATTTAGAGTGAGACCCTTGGAAGGATAAAGATGGCAATCAACAATCTGGTGGAGAAGTGCCACAAGAAACATGATGAACCTTTGGAGACATTGGACTATGAGGAGAAGCTTCACTTGATAATGGTAAGATAATGTCTTTGAAAAGAAATTCTTGGACCTAATGCAATAAACTGTCATAAAGCCTGAATCTCCCACTATATCCATCATACACACCCCAGTTCGTTAGAAGAAAGAAAGGAAAAAAAAAAAGCATCACCAAACCCCTGTAATTAGTTTCAGAATGCTGTAATGAGTGAACTTTAAAGTGTAAAAGTGGAAAGTTGAAATTTATCTTTAAAGATGAGATAAAAAATATTTTTTAATGAGGTATCTCATTTTTAGGTGAATGTGAAGTTTGCTCAATCTCTATCATGTAAAAATTGAAATTATTTAATGCCTTCAGACATCAAAACCAATCCAACTTTTCAGTTGCAATAAAGAATGAATAAAATCAATTTTTAAAAAAATATTGACTTCTATATCTAGTATTAAAAGATTTTACATTTAACTTATCCTTCTCAGTACTGGAAATATCATGAAACATGAAAGAAATTCTGATTGTCTTTTTGTATTACTTTGTTCATATTTCAGAACTATGTAGTTGACAAGATTCATGTGGAGAGGATGGCCAGGCAAGGTTTCATTGTATCATCTGCATCGTCATCAGGAAAACGGGAGAGGTCAAGATCAAAACAAGAGCGAACCTGAGAGAGCTTATGCCTTTCAAGTATCTTTTCACAAAACACTGTTGATGAGATATCATAGAGGCTGGGTTTCTGTGTGTTTCCTGTGCTTGGCGTACTGTCTGTATCATTGTGATCATGTCATTTACGTGGAACAAAGAAATATGGGTTCAATGTTCCAGATTGGTGCCTTATGATGCTTGTTCATATATGGCACTGTAAAGCTTGGCAATTTACCACAGCAGGGTTTTAAATGTAAATGACTTGCATGCGATGATGAAACACATAGCCTCACACAACAGAGATCTTGTGTGTACTTGCATATCTGTGTGTTATTTTGCTGCAGCTGTTTACTGTGACAGTTTTCCATGACATATGTGGACAATGCTTTAGGAGCATTGAATCATTGGCCATGAGATCAAATAGATGACAGATCACAAAAGATTTATTTTAAGAAAAGAAGCCAGAAAGCTCAGTGGTAGAGCATTGGTCTCAGTAGAGGACCCAGGACATTAGGTCACTGGTTGCTTGCCTACAACCATTGTCTTGCTTCCTTAGAAGTAAGTTGCAAAATCATCATCATCATCATCATCATCATCATCATCATCATCATCGTTGTCATTATCATCATTACAAAAAAAGTTAGAGATCTATAGAAGTGCAGAACAGTTTCTCATCATCATCAGCAGCAGCAGCAGCAGCAGCATCATTACTAAAAAGAAAAGTGGGAGATCTGGAGGAAACAGTTTCTCTAGAACAGTTTTTCCCTTGCATCCTAGAGTTAATTCTTTAGGGGCAGTGCTGGTTGTCCATGTGCAGATTTAGGGGGGGGGGGGGGGTTCCCACCCGGCCCGTGCCCCCTTTTCATGATTTTAAACATCTGAAAATGCAGACGTTCCCCTTTTTTTTTTGCTTGTTAGCAAATTTTCCAGGTAAAATAGACACCTGAAAAGACTTTGCCACTCCCCCTTTTGAAAAATCCTTGATCCGCTGCTGTCCATTTGCATTATTAGCATGCAATGCCAATGACTACTTCTTAGATTGTAAGTACAGTTGTCCTGCCAAAAGTATATCATGCATTGCTGAATGAATCAACCATAGCCCCCTTTTGGTGGAGCTGGGGGGGGGGGGGGGGGGGGGGGGGGGAGGGGTTAATAGTAATCTGAAAATGCAGAGGTTCCTTTTTTTTTTTTTTTTTGCTTGTCAAATTTTTCAAGTGCCTGTGCAGACTCCCCCTTTTGAAAAACCCTAGATCCACCGGCCGATGTATATTACTAACTTTTGTGCTCACAGCCTTATGCTGGGCACATCTCATATATTTTTTCATCATTATTGTTATGATAATTTTCTTTTATGTTGTCCAAAATGTGCTACCTGTGTGTCACCTTCTTGAAATGGTTGTGTAAATGCTGGCATTCATCGCACATCCACAATATCAAAGACCAGGAGTTGGTTTGCCTTTTCCAAAAGAAAATTAATGCTGTACTGAGGAACTCTAGTGTACCGGAATAAAATAAAATAGCTTTTTTATTGAAATGGTTCAAAAAGAAGTCTAACCTATAATGAATACCGGTTATTACATGTTTGCAACAGTTCTATGCACCTTTGTCAGAATGATTCAAAATTAATTTTGAATATGGAACCAAGGTTCCAAAAATGTGGCCTCAAAGTCAAGTCTTCTAGTACATCATTCCATTCTTGATAGAACTTAGTCCATTTATATTAACTCAAGAAATTATATATTTTTTTCAAATAACTATTCTTTATGCATAAAGTGAGTTCATATAAATCCTATGCATGATTGAGAATACAATATGCACACATGATACTAGTGTTTCATATATTGCAGAAATAGCTAATAAAATAAGATCATGTTTGTAATTTGTTATTTTCATGTGAACAAAGAAGTATATCTAATGAACTGATCTTAAATTATGAACAAACACTTGATGGAATTGAAAATAAGTGTTCAATTATCTTAAATGTTAAAAACACAAATCATGATTAAGATTCACTCATTATTAATAGTTTGCTTGTAATTATGTCTCCTAAAGTAGTAACAGTTGCCTTGTGCATGTAACCTGATAGTAGAATTAATCATTGTTTGTGAACAATATTTATTCCCTTAGGTGGAACAAATCTTCAATCATGTCTTATTATTAAATATTGCCTTGCTATTTGAGAATAATGTTATAAAATGCAGGGAAAAAGACTCTTTTCCTCTGACATAATATACTTCAGACAAAATATCAATTTTGGACATACTGTATTTGTACTAGTTTTGCAGAATTTTGTAGAATCTTTGATTCTTGATTTTTAAAAAAATATATGCATGAAGAAAATTTGTAACTATGCATATCATGTCCATGTAAAATTCTTGCCAGTACTGCATTGTAAATTTATATATGTGTATATAGAATGGTATAAATATATGTGACGCATCTCCTATACATACGCACCTTGATGTCATGCATGCAAGTTACCTTTGACATACTTGTTGGACTAGTTTTTTATTGAAGTTACCACGAAAGGAAACTTTTATTTGTAAAGAAAAGATTAAGAAGTGGTCAGTGCTTAGATAAATTCTTGTTTACCTCATGGTGTTTAGGACAACTATAAAAAGTATTTCTTTCATTTACTATGGACATTTACATAAAATGTTTGTGTTGCAGTATTTTGCTAAAAGCCCTCATATGGACTTGTATCGACGTTTTAGAAATATGACTAATACAATACAATCATGGGTTAGGAATATTAATATTTATGTGTGATCAGTCACGTCTGGACGATTTCTCCTATAGAATCTTGCATAATTGAAATTATATTTATATTAATGTTGATGTGTGTATTTTTGGTATGTGATAAACATGTATATGCAAAAATAAAGTTATGGAATGGAATATCATGTGTTCATTTTAAACAAGGTAATATGGAGACAGGATCAGAATGCTAGATGGATATCAAGATGGGAAAGAGAGAGAGAGAGAGAGAGAGAGAGAGAGAGAGAGAGGAGGAGAGATGGGGGGAGAAAGGTGATGTGGAAAATGAAGGAGAGGGAAGAGAGGGGAATGACAGAAAGAGAGAGACAGAGACAGACAGACAGACAGACAGAGAGAGGGGGAGAGAGAGAGACAGACAAACAGACAGAGAGGGGGACAGACAGACGACAGAGAGAGAGAGAGAGAGAGAGAGAGGCAGACAGACGGGGGTGGAGGAAGAATCAATCATGCACGAAGGGATGAAAAACTGAAATGGGATACTTTAACAAATACAATAATATAATGTTTTAAACAAGAGATGGCGCCAGACCACTTTAAACTACTGCCGTGTCTTCGAGGTTAAAGAAATTCGCCACACAGCTGCATGAAATTCTTTAAGATTATTTAAAACAATGGGAATTTCCCCCAACCATTCCGAGACAACACATATTTTCGTCTATTTCAACAATAACTTTCAATAGACATAAAAAAGACTATGTGTTTTTACCTATGAATACCATAAAGCTTGCAATTGCCAGGTACTAATTTGCTCGACATTACAAAAGAGAAAATAAGAAGTCGGTGTACTGCTTATACAATACTTCAAAAGGTGAATGCAAAATTTGTATATGCTCCCCAAGAAGAATCTTCCATAAATCTAAATACATTTGTGAACTGGTCTACTGATAACGCAGGTGAAATTATTCATTATCCCCGTACCCCTACCCTTCTCCTCTCTGTCGCTCCGCCCCTTTCCCTTGAACTCCCCCCTTCTTGTGTTTGTAACATTTTGGATATCCAATTTGTGACTGATGAATAGAAAATACAAATTATTCACCTTCCTACCCCTCCCTCCTTCATTTTGCTCCCTTTCTCTTTCTTCCCTCACCCCCCCCCCCCCCCCGCCCCCCCGTCTCTCTCCCTGTCTCATCCCTGTATCGTTATTTTCTACAATAAATCGGGTTTCGACTTCTCTTAAAATTTCTCACATGAAAGAGGTAGTAGAAGAATGCATAAAATGTGATATTTGTAAACTATTTAAAAAAAAACTGCGTAAATAAAACACAATCGGAATGAGAGAATTCGTCAATGGGGTAAAACTGCACTTCACTGTAATGTTTTAAACGGGAGATGGCGCCAGACCACTTCAAAACACTGTCGTGTCCTCAAGGGTTCAAGTATGTGGGTCAGTCAGGTGTTTAAATTCTTTCTGATTACTTTAACATTCTCTGAGGATACCAAAAAAAAAAAAAAAAAAAAAAAAAAAAATCATTGTTATGCCAAGTTAGGGCCGTTTGTAATGTTTTCGATTTAATAAAGCATGTTTTCCCCATCACGAAGAATTACTATGGCATTCACCTGTTGCTTGTTATTTCTATTGTGAAAGTCAAAACGCATACTGCACGCATTTGGTGTTGTTCAGTCAGATAAACAGTGTTGTTTGCCCGACTTAATTAGCAACATTAAGTATGCATATTTACACTGGCTGATTCAGGGGGATGGGGGGGGGGGGGGGGGGGAGGGGGGGGGGGGGCACTAATGCTGACATGCATAAAACAACCAATTACATCCACACAAGATAAATGTGCTTAAACCTTATCCACCCACCCACTGAAATAACAGTAATAATAATAGTAAAATGAGAAATAATAATAATAAAAAAATGTTTGGAGTTATTGCTATAATCGTCAGAGATTCATTTTGGTATGCTTTTGCCTGTTTGCTGTAATGTTTTCATTTTTTTTTGCACGTTTCCCGATACAAGTGAATTCTGGTTCCGCCATGGATATGCATTGCAATGACTGAAACAACTCCTTTTAGTTGAATGCTTTAATTTGACACGAGACAACGTGTTTGAATTTGAAAGCATTGAAGAATCCTCCTTATTAGTATAACAATGATTATTTTGATCATCACCGATTGTTCAACTTATCCGAAAGAATTTAAACACCTGACCGACCCACATACTTGAACCCTTGAGGACACGACAGTGTTTGGAAAAGGTCTAGCGCCATCTCCCGTTTAAAACATTATAATGTACTCGACTCGTATATCAATATATCAATACCTTTACCCGACTCGCCCCCACACGCATCTCCCATCCCCACCCCATCCCACCCCTCATATACATTCGTAATATTCGTACTGTCATATCATATCATATCCACAACTGACTTATGCCAGGCACCTAAACTATTTTAACTACTGTTTTATATTAATTTCTAAAAGATTTCTTTCTTCTTGATTATCTTCTCTTTTCCAGTGCAGGTTGTATTCCCGGTGTTGTATTCATTTGCATTGAGAAAATTTAAGTCATTGATCTTTTGTGCAGTGGCAACTGACGAACTTTTGCATTCACCTGTCTCTCTCTCTCCAGTTTCTCCCCTCAGTGTGCGCGTGTGCGTGTGTGAGGTGTCCCTTCCCACCTTTAGCTCTTTCTGTCTCTCTCCCCTCTCTCTCTGTCTGTCTGTCCGTCTCTCTGTCTCTCTCTCTCTCTCTCTCTCTCTCTCTCTCTCTCTCTCTCATCAAGTCGAGATACCTGATTGACTTCGTGTCTCCAATGCCAGAGGAATGTTGGCAATCACGTGTTTAAAATTCTTTAGGAATGCTTTATGCAGCATTGCACACATCTGATGATGTAAGGTCGGACAGGCCATTATCAACAAGTCATAGGCGCGGTTTGGGAGGTTCTGAAGGGGCACATCCCCAACAAAATCCAATCTGGCATTATAATCTTAGTACAGAGCTTGAATGAGATCGTGCCCCCCCCCCCCCCCTCTCTCTCTCTCTCTCTCTCTGGGAAAAATTAGTAGTTAAAAACGTTACCAAAATGTAAAATTATAGTAACTCCCCGCTGAAGATATTTTTTTCGCTGGCCCCCTCCTTCCCGAATCTCCGAAATGCCATTGAAACACAGGGCATTGTGCCTATGATGTCATATTTCGTCACAAGGTGGGGGTTGCCACCAGAAAATGTGACTAAATGTTTAAGCACAACAATGGGTTTTATTAACATCACTTATTGTCAAGTAATAATAAGTATTATCCTCAAGAATTTGAACACCTGACTGACCTACATATTTGAACCCTTGAGGACACGGCAGTGTTTTCAAGTGGTCTAGCGCCATCTCTTGTTTAAAACATTATAGTGAAGTGTAAATCGCACCATGATTTTCAGACTCGAGAATTTCATTTTATATCAGAATCATTGTCACCGATTTGGAAATTTATTGAATAATTGATCAGAATACGTATTTTGCTACTTAGAATTATTTTTCCTATTCTCTTACATTATTGCATTATTTCACTATCATCGTTTGATGAAGAGAGAGAGAGAAAGAGAGCAAGAGAGAGAGAAAGAGAGAAAGAGAGAGGGGAGAAGGGATGGGGAGGTTACAAGAAAGAGAGGGAGAGAGATAGATTTCAAGAGAGAGTAACAGGGAGAGAAAAGAGAATTAGAAAGATTTGCTATTGTTCTTGAATTGGGTTTTTACAGACGTGTATCAATCAAATGTGATTATTTACTTCTGGGACTGATCTTCAACGTCACCATCCAAAAGACGTGGCAAATGTAGATTCATATATTGCCATTAGTGCCGTGGCAGGGATTCCAACTCCAGACCTTGTGGTTCAAAGTCTGGAGACTTATCCACTGAGCCACACAACCTCTAGGAAGAGGAGATAATACTGAGATAAAAGAGGGGATAATACTGAGATAAAAGAGGGGATAATACTGAGATAAAAGAGGGGATAATACTGAGATAAAAGAGGGGATAATACTGAGATAAAAGAGGGGATAATACTGAGATAAAAGAGGGGATAATACTGAGATAAAAGAGGGGATAATACTGAGATAAAAGAGGGGATAATACTGAGATAAAAGAGGGGATAATACTGAGATAAAAGAGGGGATAATACTGAGATAAAAGAGGGGATAAAACTGAGATAAAAGAGGGGATAATACTGAGATAAAAGAGGGGATAATACTGAGATAAAAGAGGGGATAATACTGAGATAAAAGAGGGGATAATACTGAGATAAAAGAGGGGATAATACTGAGATAAAAGAGGGGATAATACTGAGATAAAAGAGGGGATAATACTGAGATAAAAGAGGGGATAATACTGAGATAAAAGAGGGGATAATACTGAGATAAAAGAGGGGATAATACTGAGATAAAAGAGGGGATAATATCGAGATAAAAGAGGAGATAATATCGAGATAAAAGAGGAGATAATATCGAGATAAAAGAGGAGATAATATCGAGATAAAAGAGGAGATAATATCGAGATAAAAGAGGAGATAATATCGAGATAAAAGAGGAGATAATATCGAGATAAAAGAGGAGATAATATCGAGATAAAAGAGGAGATAATATCGAGATAAAAGAGGAGATAATATCGAGATAAAAGAGGAGATAATATCGAGATAAAAGAGGAGATAATATCGAGATAAAAGAGGAGATAATATCGAGATAAAAGAGGAGATAATATCGAGATAAAAGAGGAGATAATATCGAGATAAAAGAGGGGATAATATCGAGATAAAAGAGGGGATAATATCGAGATAAAAGAGGGGATAATATCGAGATAAAAGAGGGGATAATATCGAGATAAAAGAGGGGATAATATCGAGATAAAAGAGGGGATAATATCGAGATAAAAGAGGGGATAATATCGAGATAAAAGAGGGGATAATATCGAGATAAAAGAGGGGATAATATCGAGATAAAAGAGGGGATAATATCGAGATAAAAGAGGGGATAATATCGAGATAAAAGAGGGGATAATATCGAGATAAAAGAGGGGATAATATCGAGATAAAAGAGGGGATAATATCGAGATAAAAGAGGGGATAATATCGAGATAAAAGAGGGGATAATATCGAGATAAAAGAGGGGATAATATCGAGATAAAAGAGGGGATAATATCGAGATAAAAGAGGGGATAATACTGAGATAAAAGAGGAGATAATATTGAGATAAAAGAGGAGATAATATTGAGATAAAAGAGGAGATAATATTGAGATAAAACTAAAGAGGGATGGAGAAAGAGATAAAAGATGGGGGGCAGAAGGTAGGGTTAGGATTTGTATTCAATGCTACCCTAAATGGATAACAGTGAGAAAAAAACCCAACTTTCAAACTGACAATGACCTACAACATGTATTGAAACACAGAAGAACTCGGCTGTATTCAACTTTTCATAATTTATTTTTCCTTTGATATGTTGTTAATGGCATAATACATAATAATAAAAATGATAATAATGCATTATTGCTGACATGATTTCCACCATCATGTCCTCCATAAATATCACATATATCATGTACAAGTAGAAACATCTTTGGAGTATTAAAAATGAGTACTGTGCATGTAAAGCACAAGACCAATATTTGATGTATGGCAAAGAACTGTAATCAAGTTAAAGCTAATCTTGTGTTATGGTCATGAAAATTGTAGCTCCAAAAAACAGGATTAAGTTATTTTCAACTCTTGCAGTAGGAGTTGTTTAGATCAGCAAAACATAAATACAAAATTAGAGTTAGATGACATCCAATGTATAAAACATTTGAAAAAGCATGACAAAATATATTTAAAGTAAACGCTGCTTGCTCAGCATTTGTCAAACTACTTGATGGAGAAATTGCTAAGCCATAGTTATTTTCTTCCTCCCTTTTTCTTGTTATAGCTATGTAGCAGCACAAAAACTGAAACTAGTAAAGGCTTTGCACACCTTTCTAAGCAATTCTGCAAGCAAGTTACAAGTTTTGTTAGTGCACAAGTGCAGCTCTATTTATGAACATGATAATCCTAAGCTCTGTACCAAAACAATTAACACTACATCTTTTCATCCTTCTGCATTAAATAAAGCCACTTCTTAGGTCTTGACTCAAATACCATCACTGATCAGTGTGACAGATTACAGATCCATGTGATCTACAAAGAGGTGTATCTTTCTAATACTCGTAATGAATACAGATAAAATATCAAACTACTGGATGAATAATCCTTACTTAAAGTGGCATGAAAAACAATTGCACTTTATTCAGTTGATACAGAGTCTGCAAATTCAAAGTGTACCAATCACCTGAATAAAATAATTTCTATACAGCTAGTACATGTAAAATGACCCCCCCCCCCCCAAAAAAAAAAAAAAAAACCCTGCCATTCTACGGTTTACCAGTTGTGGAGTTGGAAGAAAATAAAGGTTAACTTTAAGACCACACAATACGGGTGTTAATGGAATTGATTAAATTAACGCCCTAGTTCATGCCCGTGCATGTGCATACGTCGATCAGTTTACCTTGCTAGTCGCTTTACTCGGTAATTCTTATTGAGGGTATATTTGAATGCACAATATCTCTTTTTAAAAGTAATGTTTAAAGCTTATATTTTGAATATAGTGTAGTGACAATGAATCAGTGATATACAGAGAAAAACATTTTTTGGTGATTGGTACACTTTAAGCCTCTCAACTAATCAGATATGTGTGACCATTTATGAATGTAGTCAGAACCTAAAAAAATGATATGAAATAAGGCCTTTACAAAAACACACAATTTGACATATGCTTTTCTATGTTTCTATGGTTCATGATGCAGTGAAATTCGGTGGGTGAATAAATTGTCTTCCCCTAGAAGACACAAAGTGAGAATGAGTCTTGTCAGAGGGGAGGGGTATTTCAGTCAATAGTACTCACAGCAAGTACAGTGTAAGAACTACAAGGTAATTTCTCTTATGCTCGAGACATAACAGGTATATTTCTAGCTGAATTGAATCTACGACCTTTGACTCACAGCTAATCCAATTTGCTGTAACAGTTTCACACATGAAAAAAAGATTTGAAAAGCCACTGATACACAAGATTTGGGATATCATACTTCCTACCAACCAAACCAGTGATCACACTACCCCAAATGCCCAAGAAAAGGCAGGTTTAGAGTCAGTTTAGCTCTGTGCCTGAGGTACTGTGGAGAAGCTAATATTGCAACACCATGTCTAATCTGTGAAACTATCCTCACTGAAGAACTTTCAGTTAGCACAGGTTTAACAAGACCATTCTTATCAAGTGCTTCAAGCCACCTAATTATAAGCAATAAAAATACACTGTACACAGTGCAAGTGCTACCCAAATCTTCACATCACAATTGAATCTCATGAAACACTGTATAACCTGACAATGAACAGTTTGGAAGATCCCGTCAAAGATTCTGACTGGTACTACATACACCTTCCATAATATTGGAACATGGTCAAACCAATTGCTTGTGTTTTGCAGCCAATTTAGCATCCTCTCTACTCTAAAAACAAATGCAACTGTGATACTTCTCAAGAAACCAATAAGATAAAATGTGGTTAGTTGCAAGTTAACATTCCATTGCAATTGCAGCTGAATTGTATATCAGGCAGTGAACTAGGCTTTAGAGACCCTGTGAAGCTATCAAGATTTCTGCACAAGTACATCATACATTTACCTTTCAAAAATTGACAGCATTTATTGTTAAAACGGGGAAAGCACTTTAAGGATGAAAGCCCTTGACAAATTTGGCAGACATAAGAAAACGATTTTTTAACAAGTGGAGGAAAAGGCAATTTTACAAACAATACAAATCAAATCATTGTGAGTGCAAGATAATTAACGATAAAAATACAGGAAGAGTACAGCTTCAAAGACTATAGAGTACACTAAACTATTATTAAGATGACATGATAACAGGAGTAAAAATAATGGTTATGATGAGAATATAAGTAGACATAAGTACATAGAATTATTCATAATTTAGTGCTAAATGATTTAAAGGTCATTACTTTTCGGGTTTACGTTTGGAAATCAATAATCAATGTATGGAATCATCAAAAAATCACAATAGTTATTAATAAAACTAAATACCATACTTAAATTATTGTAAATATATCTCTTTTTAAGTTTAACCTCTTCCAATAAATATTCTACATTTTATTTGTTGTTTCTGCATAAGTTTGATTTCTATGCCCTCTATGCCCTTATTTCATTCAGATAGAAATGGTTAATACCTTGCATTACAATATCAATATTAGTCCTTATCTTTATCTTTCTTCTGAGTTGATGGGGGTATTTAACAAACAGACAGAATTAGTAATGTGTACATCTACACATAAACAATGCTACAACATACTTCAGCGTAACAAAAAGGGGTTTCTTTTACACTCAGAAGTGACTAAAGATTACCAAACACAAACCTATCAACGCTGGTTGCACTTATAGTTTGCAAACCCATCATGTACCACACCACACTATATGGCAAACCATCCCTCTCAATCTAACAGAGAATAAGTCCTGGAAGGAACCAAAGTACAGCTAGGTATGAAAAGGCTCTTGTGGGTTAGCCTGGAGTGACATGTAAGTTAGGTATGTATGAAAGGGGTTTAAGCAAGAATATTTAAAGTATTTCCACGATAAGGCTGATGTGACTCCTAGGCTGAACCTTAAGAAAACAGTATGAAATATGTTTCAAAGACTCTATGCAAATGATTTTATGGTTAGCATTAGCATTCACTGTACCTAATGACATATTCTTCAAGCACATACTACATAGAGACGTGTATAACAAGTACCATTGCTACAAGAATGATATGCCCAGGCATAACAAGGTGACTTAAAGCTAATATAAATATGGAAGTATATATACACCTTTGGCACTGGCATTTGATGACCACATTAAAAGTTTCTCCATTATTTACACACATGTATTTCACATACAAAAGACAAATATATTTACACAGGAAGGAACAGACAATTCACTTTTCAAAAATCACTAAAAGAATGTATTTATATATCCATGATCTAAGTTGCGAATAAAATCCTTTAAATGAATACTAGACTAGTAACGTTGATTTACAATAATGTGTATTGGTGCCACTTTGAGGCCGAGTCATCATTACTCAATGAAAAATATTGGAAATAAAAATAAATATTGCTTTTTTAAATATTCCAAGACTAATACTGACTAACAATTATGTGCATCTATCTTTTCCCCACATGAGTTGTCATTAATTACAGCTAAGATTTCCTTTCCTCTACACTATTTCACATTCATTTCCAAACCCCCCCCCCCCCCCCCCAATGTTAAAGCCTACACAGCAGCCTCTTCCAACTTCCCTCTGGCAATGGTTTCTCTCTGGGAGAATAAATACAACCGCTTGTAAAATCTTGTGTATTAAACAGAAGAAGGAAGACAAGAGAAATTTAAAGGACAAGAAATTAAAGAAAAATACATCATGAAGACAACCTCAAAATGACAAGCTGTGAGAAAGAACAGGATTAGAAAAGGAATGATAGAAGAGAAGAACAGGATATAAGGAGGGTGCAGGAAGACGACAAGAGAGAAGAATGAGAAAGAGGCCAACAGAATGACCTGAATACACACAGTAAAGCCCTACCTCACTGGGCTGCAACAGCTTGCAACTACATGTAGTTGCAGACACAAATTATTGAGAAAATACTCTAATCAGCGCATAGCCCAACTTTCACTTGGAATCACATTTAATTATATATGCCATGAAATCCTGGCAAAATTTGCCTAGAATTCACATTCACATACATTTTGTGTGACAACATTCGCAAGACAAATTGAGAATTTTTTTGTACTTAAGACTGTCGTGCGAATGACGCACAACAGTTTGTGCCTGTCCTCGCTTTGGGAATGTCAGATTCTCATCTCTGTCTCCAATCAGTCTCAATGAAACTCATAGGTCGCCAACTACAACTCACAAAGTTGTCTCACTTCTCACATTTTCTGACCCACATAAACAAAATTGAAAAAGGTTCAAGATAGGTTTGCAACACCCGCGACAACTCTGTGACTATTTTAAGAGAAAATTTCTCTCGTTAATTTTTTTCAACATGTTCACAATTTTAGCGACACAAGAGAGGGGTCCTGCAACTAATGCGAGGAAATTAAGAACCCTGCAAACATTTTAAGACATTTTGGAAACTTCCTTGCAATTGCCACTCACAATTTTTCGCAAACAATATCAGCCCATTGAGTTAGGGGCTTGATTCATTCTGGTACTGTAGACTGCTTGAAGGATGTGCTTGATGAATGATGCATGCATGATACACACATGTACATCTGACGCCGAAATTTGGTTTATAACTGCATTAACATATTTAGAGATAAATACCTCTAGCACTTTCATTGCTAGAGGTAAATTCTGCACTGGAACAATGACGACAACACGTTACTCACTTATCCATATGTATACTTTGTTCCACGTACATGATAGGATAAAGTAAATAACCATGTCTGTCAATGACTATACAATTAACCACATGGCAATAGAGCAGATGAAAGAACATACATATGTTAACAGTCTTCAACATTTTGCAGGAAAGCACATCCCTCTACCATTTCATGATAATCTTGATTAACCTGTTTACTAGTGGATTCTGTCATCCCCATGTGTTTAGTAGAGGATCCATCCAGTTCAAAGAGGGACTGGGTGAACATTGGGGAGTCAGATATCATGATCATGCTCATCTGGAGAAGCCATTAAACTTCCTTGTCTTTGTTGCTAGTTGCAAGTTGATCTAAGGAACCAGTGCAGCTACACATGAATTTCATCATCTTGCTTATCTAAATAAACAAGGACATTCATCTTATCCCTATCTTATCCTTGCTGCTTAGTACAAGTTGATCTGTTCACATATGTAACCAGTTTTCATCACCTAGTCACTTGCCTGCCACAAGCAACGAGTTAACCTGAAAGCAATTCTCACCAAATTCTTGCTAATGATTGCAAGCTGATCTGGATTATATTTGGGTAACATATCTTGGGAACAAGGGCAATCATGCCATCAATATTCATAACCTTACTGATGACTGCATGGTGATCTACAAGTAGTTCACAAGTGCAACCAGATAAAACCATCACGCTGGTGTAAAAACACAAGGAAATTCATCTCAATGATCGAACTGTGCTGTTGATTGCACAGTCATCAAGTCAACAACAACAAAATATTTATACATTCCTCTGTCATATCCTTGTTTCTCTGCCATCTTTAGCACCCTGGTTTTGCTGATGCAGTTTTTGTTGCTGTTGTTGTTCGTGTTTTAATAACTGTTGATACATCATTGCAAAATGCTGCTGCTGGGATAACACTTGTTGTCCATGTTGTTGTTGCAGGAGACCTGGATGTTGTTGGAGTTGATTGAGTTGGCTGACTGGTCTTTGCTGCTGTTGTGCCTGGCACTGTTGTTGTTGTTGTTGTTTTTGATGTTGTTGTTGATGTTGTTGATGCTGTTGTTGTGGGTGGTGGTTGGCTGGGTGGCTATGGGGCTGAGCAGGTTGTGGGTAGCCATGTTGCTGGTATGCTAACTGCTGCTGCTGTTGGGTAAAACAAAAATTTCCTTTCAAATAACTCACTGTTTGAAGCATACAAGCAGAATACTTTGGTAATATTTAGAAAGCAAACAGGATATCAGTAATACTCCCACATGAGCAAAACATCACTCAATCTGATATGAATGTGCAGCTTTTTGTTAAAAATAAATGGAAATTAGTCATTTACATAGGAAATGTTATTTTCAAGGTCATTTTTAGGTCATGATTTCACTTAACTGATACATTCTCTCTTCACATTTTGCTATGAGCTAAGATGGTAAAAACAAATATAGACCCATTTGTCTTCAAAGCATTTCCTATCAATCTGTTTTTATTAAAACCCAAATGTCATAATTCTGTTGTTCTATCATACTTCCAACTGACCTGATTACATACACTGAAAAAAAAGAATGATTTTGCAACTAAATGATAATTTCTTTTAGGGGATTAACAGTGAAATCTGCTAACTATGTCACCTCAACATTTTTGGTCATCTTCCTACAGACAATACTTTACCTGTATCTGTAATTGTCTGTAATGCCGTCTCTCAATCTCCCTGAGTAGTGATTGCCTGTAAGCTTCATAGTCCATTACCACTGTTCTTAGATCTTCTTTGTATAAACGAGTTAGCATGGCTTGAAATGCATCTAATTCTGGCAGTCTGAACAGGTCCCACTTGAGCTTATGGTCATATTCAGGCGAGGCCTTATAGTACACATCAAGCCAAGTAGGTATTTCTGCAAACACATGAAGGATGTACAAAACAAATGATGGGATAAGACTGTAAGCAGGTTGATAGAAGTTAAATCAATTTACATGGAATTATCAAAACATTAGATGAACGCTTCTGAAAGATGTGTAGGTGAAATGCTTACCGAGTATAAAATTTTACAAGTGTTTAAAATATGGCCATCATTATGCATTCGCATAAAGTGATGTTTGATAACATACATCTATAGCATTTGAAATCCTAGATATATGCTCTGCCACATTATCACAAAATCATTGAAAATGAAACGATTTCAACAGATCGTAACTGATATTTCTGTAAAATGGTGGTCAGATTTGACCAACAATAATAAAGATAATTTCAAGTGCATACTTAATATAGCTGTAGCAATAAGGATAAAGTGGTCAAACTCACCAATTTTTCAATGATTTTATCATTGAAAAAAGAATTGGTGAATTTATCGGCAAGCTTGACCACTCACATTGCAATTGTTATAGGAATATTAAGTATGTGCATGATATCATCACTGTTGTCGGTCAA
The DNA here is from genome assembly GCA_029962745.1 of Echinometra lucunter. Taxonomy (NCBI): domain Eukaryota; kingdom Metazoa; phylum Echinodermata; class Echinoidea; order Camarodonta; family Echinometridae; genus Echinometra; species Echinometra lucunter. Next base: position 34,440,543 of record CM057152.1, read on the forward strand.
ATCTGACCGCTGCCTAACTCTAAAATCAGTTCTATTCTAAAATCAAACCTATTTAAAGACAACCACAAGAAATATGTTACTGTTGCCATGACAGTTGTTTGCAAAGACTGGGACAACCATAAGGCTCGTTCACAATTGCCATGACAAACCCCTACCAAAATACTGGGATGTTTTTTGTGTATACTAAATAACTAGCTGGTGGGAATGATTGATCTAACAAAGGTCCTGTGTGTACTCTCTAACCAGTGTGCTTTAAAATAAAGATAGGTGAAATGCAGCATGCTTTAAAAAACTCTGGAATTTTTTTCTTTAGCAGTTAAATGAGGCATGTGATGCAGTGTTTGGTAGCCTGGGGTACCAACTAAAAATTCACCATTTTGTTGAATTATCCGATTTTTTTTTCCAGCTCTCTACCATGGGTATCAAAACCATATGAAAGTAATTTCTTTTAGTGTTTTATGCAAGAAGATTTTAATGAATTAAAAAATTCATCATCATACGCCATCATAAACCATCATAAAAGAAAGAAAATTGGCATTGGGATCATTATTGCCAATAGGACATAAAAGTCGCCATGACAACATTGCATATCTGTATTCTCATGTACCCCAGGTTATGATGGTACTGCGGGTCATGGCATACTGAATCTTATGTGAACATGCCTTAACAATGTTTATTGCTGGAGGCAACATTCACAGTAGGCTTTTAAACTTCTAATGGTCTCACCTGTATATAAATAAGGATTGGGTGGAACCCAGAAGTTGTTGGCTTGGCCTGGTTGCCCTTGTGAGCGGGAAGCAGGGTTGATGTTGGACTGTGCTGGGATGGGGAGACTCTTCGGGATGGGTGGAGTGGGTTCGTATCGAGGGATCTTGGGAGCGTTGGGATGTCGGTACTGGGCTGTCTTTGTAACATGGCTGTCAAGTAAAAAAAAAAAGAAAAAAAAAGAAAACTGGTTTGATAGGAACAAGGGCAAACTACAACTAGGAATAAAAAAGGAAAAATACCTGGATGGGAACAGTGAATTAGATACAAAGAAAAGACTAGGCTGTACATAGCTTATCAAAACTTGGTTTCATAGAAAAACCTACCTATTCACTATGTCAACAACTCTTTCAAGAGGCAAAATGCTTAAAAAATCAACAAAAACAGAGATTTTGATTGAGAATTAAAGATAACAGAAGAAATAGAGCTTTAACATGACACTGAATCAAAAGACGTATATCATGCAATTCATATGAGTATACAAATCAAATGATTTTTAAAGGTAATTTGTAACAATTTCAGGAACAAAAACACCAAATCATGCAACTACACACAAAAAACTTGTCTCTTATATCTTAAAAAGTTTCAGAGGTTCTCTTACTAAAAATTGTTTTCATATATTTCTCATCATACCTCTCAAATACTAAAGAGTAGAATGGCAAACTCATATACCCATAAAACCCTCAGCACTATTAGTGACTAGGCTACCCTAGACAAGTGAGACTGCATTATCATCATAGATAAGAGTGGATACATACTTGACATAGTATGTGCCATGCTCTCTGGATTCCACTTTCTCCCATCCAGGTGGCAACCCCTCCTTTTCTAATGGATGACTCCAATGCGTCGTCTGAGTGTTATGGCTGCGTTGGATAAACACAGGAAGACAAATCCAAATAAAATCATCACAGAATCTACTGAATGAGTGCAGTATAACTTGATACTGACAAAACTTTATAGCAGGGGCATCAATCCATTTTATTTTCGTTTCATGTATTTTTTTTTTGGGGGGGGGCACATCAGAATTTTTTTGATGGGTGTCTCCTTTTATCCCCAAAATTTGCTGAAAAAAGAAGGGTATTCTGCTTTTTCAGGAACCACCCCCCCCCCCCCGACTGACCCCCAAGCTTTACAGAGTGATGCCTGTCATTCATTTGATGTCAAAGCTGACATGAACAGAAAAAATAATGACATCAGAAAGCATGCAAGCATACAATAAAATACTTTATATGCATTGAAGTTTATAAGAGTTTTCTTCGCACAAATTTTTCAAAGGGCAATTAATCTAACATCTCAGGCACAAATGTGCTTACTTGTATTGTACTATAAAGTAGCCTGGGTTAATTATTATGCAACAATAACTAAACGAAGTGTCTGTATCTTTTCCATCAATGCACATCAGCATGAGAGAACATCAGTTCACAATGTGTATAAAGAAAATTACACGTATATCAGACAAGTATGACTTACTCAATGTAAAACTTTCTCCCTCTCATTGTCCTGTCCACAGTCCAGCCAGGAGGGAGGGGCATGTCTGGTACATTCCCTGAAAAAAATAACAAAATTCAATCTTGTAGAAAAAGGTATAAATATATTACCATCCACCACAAAGTGACCAATAAGTCAGAAATTTTGCATTTCTACATTTCAACATACTTTGAAACTTGGGGTGGTATTCTGAAAATTGTCTTAACTTTTCTATTAACTTTTGTCTTATCTCACAATGATAATACCTTGCCAAAATTGTTGTAAATTGGTATTCTGAAAATTGGCTGATCTCTGTAAGGACCACCCATACATGTATTTTATCTTCTGTCACGCCCATTTGTTGGCTTTTTACCAATCAAGATGGGTCTTATAAGAGCGGGTGGATCAATAGCAGTATCCCTTATAGTAAAACATAGGAATGGGCTTTGCGCTTTAACAATTTTATGCGTCATTGATTAAGTTACGCGTTTTATGCACTATACGCAATCGCCAGCAACTAATTAACCACGAGGCTCATGTCCCCCCTCGCTCAAACCAAATCACCATTTAATGTAAAATCATTGATTCCCACTTGTTAATTTCTACAAAATGTCTCTTCTGTGACATTTCTAGTAACAAACCCTCTTTATCTTGCTGGTCGATCATGTACTGATTGTTTCTGAGCTAGAAATTTACCGACATTGTGAGATACAATATCCCCCTAGCTGTTGTAAGTTTTTGTTGAAATCACCATGGAAGATGAAATAAACAGAAGATACAATTTTCAGAATACCTATTATCTCGAGATATTATCTCAGCGTACGTATGTAAATTAGGATCATGCGAAGATTGAACAAAGATACAACAAAAGTTATGAGAAAAGTCAAGACAATTTTCAGAATACCGATTTTATCTTAACACCAAAGATACAACAATATTAGAGATAAAACAATTATCAGAATATGGCCCTTGGACTATTACAAAGAGAATGAGAGCTTGTCAGACAAGCTAATCACCAGAATAATAGAGGAAACAGGATGTACATGTAAAGAGGAGTGACCATTCAGGAGTGCCCTAGTGATGTCCTATTGTCTCTCTCACTAGGCGCATTCACACACGTGAGGAATTGAAATTTGAATCAGGATTTGAATTGTGATCCAAATTTCAGTTTTACTGCTACCGTACACACGCAAGGAAAAATTAAAATTTGGATCGCGATTCTAATCGCGATTCAAATTCCGACTTTGTTTTTGAGCATTCGCACACACAAGGAAGCAACAAAAACAGGCAGGAGAGCCCACAAACTTCTCCGCATAAACTTCTGTTGTACACGATCTGGACGGGGAAAAATACACATCGACAGTAAAAGGGCTACAGAAAGTACAGCAACAAACTCAATAATTAAAAACTAAATAATTGTGTACTATTTTACAAAACATTTGTTTACTATATGAGATCAAAATAGCGTGCAGTGTGTCTATGCTTATACAGGGCATGCATCCTGTAATGTAACACACACACTGCATAATGCATGCACAGCGCATCGATCGCACACGCGCAAAGAATGATGGGATAGATAAAACCAAGTTTATAATCGCGATTCTGTTCACACACACAACGCACGGGATATAATTGCGATTCTTCTGAAAAATCGCACTTCTTACTGCAAGTTGAATCGCGATTAGAATCCCGATTATTAGTGAGATTATTCTGTCCACACACAAAATCTCACTTTTCACCTTGTGTGTAAACGCCTCTACCATAAAGCTGAATGAAAACTCCCTAGTTTTGACTATGAAGAGATTATCAGATTAAGCTCAACCTTGGATTAGTTTTAAAGGGAATATACTTCTCTACATATTTAGATTTTGAAAGCCACAGAGTGATTACTTCTGAGCGATGCACACATATTAATGTGATGATTTTATCCAGCATGCTCGCATATATCTTTATTAGAAAATACTCCCAAAATGGTAATTTTAAATCAAAGAAAAACACATTGCTACATTGCACATGTCCTTATCATTCTGGCCAGATGGTAGATCAAGAAATGAACTATAAATCAACTTTTCAACCCCACATTCACTATTTTAGCTGCCTACTCTAAAATTCAACTGGTTTTTTTTTCTGTTTATTTTGTGGTGGAGGGTCCCATATTGCCAACAGGTTCAATCCACTTGGAGTCAATCATCTCCAGGATCTCCAGGATTGTTTGCAAATGCATTAATTGGATATTTAGACTCCAATGGAAAGACATTTGATTAAGATATCACTTTTGATGAAGGTGGGGGAGGTAGGTATGAAACTGTCTTGTTGGTATCCTTGTTGGTTCCTGTATTCAACATGGGTAGGCTTCATTATGTGTGATCCAAACAATCTTTCAAACTATTATTAAACACAACAGTGCAAGCAATTTCATACTTCCGCTTGCTACTTACCAACATGAGGTGGTTTATCTTGTCTATAGGCACTGGCCGGAAGAAGGGGAGATCCCCCTCGTTGACTGGGGACACCACGGTCACCATATCCACTATGGTGCTCTTGAGGGAAAAGTATACAAAGAAAAAAATTACACTGATGATGGATCTAAAGAGTGGTAGTATTCATCTTTTAGAATACCATCAAAATGTACTCCTAAATTCAATCCTACAATATAAGTTGTAGATCAAAATGTCAGCCTGGTTTTTAACAAGTGTGAAATTATAAGGTAATTGTGGTGATTGCTTTACTTCTATCTTAGTATTATTTGCATCACTTATCAATTTCCATACAAAAATGAGTATTTCACAACATAAAGTACAATGTGGGGAATTTAAAAAAAAGAGAAAGAAAGAAAAAGAAAACAAAGGTTTAAAAAAAGCATGAACAAAATATATGATAATCAATATATTAAGATGTTGAGGAGAAGGATGATGATGATGTTGAAGATGATGATGATGATTGCAATGATGATGTTGGATGATGTTGATGATAATGTTGGATGATGTTCATGATAATGATGATGATGATGATGATAACAATGATGTATCAGAGTGGTTACCTGTTGGTGCCTGTCCATTGTCCTTGTTGAAGTCTGGCAGACCGAGCTGAGAGAGACCAGGGCGTCGCCCTACCGGTGCCCCCATAGGTTCCCACTGAGGTAGAGCAGGGTTAGTTGTCCCTGGCTGTCCACCGGATGGTATCTGGGATGGCCTCTTCATGGCAGGACCATTGCGCTGAACAGGGCTCATGTAGCCTGGACAATGAAGAAGTTATTGAATATATCATGTACAAAATTATTAGTGCAAACACACCTTCCAGATAATTTATTTAGATCTGTATTGTACCGGTAGGTATACATGTACACAGTATTTAGAATGAGAAAGTATATTACACTCTTCACAAGAAAATCACAGCGGTGAAAACAAAATACCAATTATACCATACCTAAAATATGCTTTCCCTGAAAAGTCATACAATCTGATATTAGGTACAGAGAATTGAACTCATAGTCCTATAACTTGCTCTAGAAACACAAAGTACAGTATATGTATACATGTATATAACAGCTTAACATGGATCAATAATATATAAATATAATCCAAGACATTCCTTTTCCTGAACCAGGAAGGAAGATACATGCAAGTCTTGTACGATCTTAATCATCTTTCTCTTGGCTCTCATTTCTTCTTTTACTACCCACTTTGTGAAGATAAACCTCTGTATCGACAATTTGAGGTTTTCATATCAATACTACGAGTCATGATATAGAAAGTGGTTTTCTTAAAGTGCACCAATCACCTGGGTAAATGCAGATAATACATGTAAAATAAACCCCAAGCTTCACCCGGCATTCTAGGGCTTAATGGTTGAGTTTGAAGGAAATACATAGAATACACATAATTAGGGCATGTATGGCTGTTAGATTCTGTAAACACCCCAATTCAAACCTGCATGTGTGCGTAAGTCGACTAGTTACTTTTATGTTGATTGAGAGTATACTTGCACTATCTTTTTTGTGGAAGTAAAATTTGACGCTCATATTTTGACTATAGTATAATGGCATGGAATCTCTAATACACAGAGCAAAATGTCTTTTACATGATTGGTACATTTCAATAAGAATGCCTTTCCTGGAGGAGACGAGATAACAACACACTGTCTGTTGAGAGTCAGATGGCATTACCTCACATCCTTTTACAGAGAGACGAGAGTCAATGCAAATAGGGCTCTGAACAGAAGACATGTACATGTAGGTATCAAAAGGTCATAGCAAAATTTACAGTGATCAAAGTAGATGTAAATTGTTTACCCTGTAACCATGGTGATGTCTCTTTCTTGGTGTATTTACCAGCAATTCCTTCAGGAGGTAGTGGTTTGGATGAGTCTTTCTTCCTCAAAAGCATGTTCTACATTTGGAACATCTGCAAAAGAAGATGCAAGACAATGAATCAACTAAACTATGACTTGGCACGGTCTCAAAACAATTAGATCACATACACGTATCACGAAATTGTACTTTAGTCTAAAATTCATATGATAAATAGCTTTACTAACTGATCAAATAATCAACAGCAATTCCATTAAAGTGTTTAAAGAGGGATGTCTGTTGTACAGACTAAAAAAAAGGTGAAAGAAGTTATTGGAAAACAAAATTGCTGAATATAATCACACACATTCCAAATGTAGGTACATCAATGTCAGATCGAAATGCAAGAGTATTTACTTTATGATTTTACACAAGAACATTGTATATGTCAAGATATGTCTTCAATACATCTTTGTGCTTGCTACAAGTAACTCATATTCTATGAATAGAATACTGCAGCATGTTATGTGTAACTCTTTGTGAGTTAATATAAAAATGTTGAATTTGGAGGACACTGCACAATCTATTACAAAACATATTAGCCTGTAATCCTGAAAATTAGAGTTTAAAAAAAAAAAATCACCACCACCCCCTAATGTTGTAACCCGCACCCGTTGCGGTACGGGTTAACCTGCCGGTATGCCCCCGATCACGGGCTGCGGGCCGGGCCGAGTTCATTCTCAAACCCGCAGACCGTCATACGAAAAAAGGGAGAAGTAACGACACATAATAAAAACATTAAAAATGAATATAAAATAAATTACAAACCTTCCCAAACAATAAGTAAAATATGGCAGAAAAGGTGTACGGCAAAAACACAAGAGATAGAATAGATCAGAAATTAGCGAGCTGGGATGACCGGAATCTAACAACAAATAAAAATAGATATCGATAGCAGCTATCGATGCGGCCAAAGTGCGCGCGCGAAATTAAAACTTACGGTACATACGTCGTATTATCGTGTGCGCACGGATTTACTTGTGATATCGAAATGAAGCATTTCTTACGTGAGACGGGATCTTGTTTAGATGGGCGTAATGCTTTCAATTTCGAGATCACAGCGGACCCATTTCGTGGTACAAAGTCACCCAAAAAAAACATTCTCTCCGGAATAAAAGGCGAATTTGCAAATTGTAAGTAAATTCAGTTCACTCTAGGCTAGGTTAGTAGTTGGCATATATTTTCCTGATTTGAGCCTGTATAGTGTGGGGATTGCAAAAATAATTTTCATTTTTCAAAGATAAATTGACTTGCGGGTTAAAACCCGACGGGTCAGCGGGTCCCGCTTGCAAATTATTGGATTATACGGGACGGTACGGTTCGGGTTTTCACTTGCGGGTTACAACATTACCACCCCCTCCCCATCATTATGCAAGCCAAAATGCATATTTAAAAATGAGATTTTATCAGTTAGCACTTAATTTAAGATACATGTACATGTACATGCATGAGACTGTGGGGAAAAAAATAGTATATGGCTTTCTGCAAGAATGTTAATTCAATTAACTGGATATCATTTTTACATGTGCATGAAATAAAGCCATCTTGAGGTGTTATCTAATAGGTTCCCATGGTGACTAATCACAATCGAAGGATTTCTTCTACACTTAAAAAGAGGTTTTACTCTTATAATAATAATAATAATAATATTCTGTTCTTGTATAGCACATATCACGCATATCTATGCACTTCCAAAGGACTTTGGATATTATTACCCAGACTTTAGCCCGGCAGCCTTTTACAGAGCACAAGTATTTCAAGGAATGCAGTCCCTATATTCTATCCACCTCTCTCTCACTCTCTTTTAGAAACATTTTATAAGAAATTATTGTCTGACTACGTAGGAAATGAGGAATCAATATATATTTTTCAGTACAACTGAAGAATCTAACTTCCTCAGATAAGGGCATTCCAATTTTACAGATTTATCCGCACATATTCCTTGGACTATGTATTCCAATTCATCACATGAGAAAATGCTTCTAAGAGAGATTATCAATTATCACAGTATCACTTCCCAATGGAAGCACACATTCTATAACTGCATTCAGTAAAATAGTGCATTATATATTTCTCCACAAAAAGAAGCCCATAGTACACATCATGAACCTGTACAGTATCTCTAATTCTGAACTCACTGTCTACACAAAAGTCAGTGGACCTACCATACAACAGAGACAACATAAACCCTGACCCCATTCATATTATATGCAAGTAAGTGGTATCCCTGTTCTGACAAAGAGATAGCTCATTAAAAGAAGTTTGCCTCTATGCAGTGGAATGGCAGGAATGTCTATTACTAGCATGTAGGAGATGATATATATGCTTTATGGATGGGGGTGTTCTGCAAAGTACCACACTTTATTATTCCTTTCATATCAAATCTCATTTCTCAATTACATGTATGTAAATTGTTTAGTTAATCTAATTAAGCTAGAAGCATACATATGCAGGCTTTAGACAAATATTACGAGTTGTATGCATCTTAAACAATAGTCCGACTCCATAGAAATACGTGTACATGTAGGCATGGACAATGCTAAAAGTGGGAGAAAATGTTAAGCTGGGTTTTGACTGAATTAAAACAGTTTTTATAGTGCTCCAGTCACCGTCCAGTGTTTGTACGAGTGATAAGAGTATTTGCTGGGATCACAGATATATATCATGGACTTACATGTAGGTAATGAACTATACTGTTGGCCTGATTTTCTTGACGAGAAATTCAACCATATTCAAATTATCCTTATACAGTTGGTAAGCTACAATTCATTATTGCAGATTTTCTCCTTTCCACCGAAACAAACATGCACCTACAATATGCATATTCAGTACATGGACAAAAACTGACATGATCACATTGAAAAAAGTAAGAATTGCACCGAGAGAGAAAAACTAATTCTTTGAAAAGCACTAAGTACACAGGCATGAATGTTCTACAATGCAAGTGTACAACTTTTATTGAATTTAAAAAAATAATTGACATGTAGGTAATTATACACAGCAACATGAACACATACATGTACATGTGTAAGTGTCAATGATAGATTGAAAAATTGGCTTATTTCCATTAGGGATATGCTCTACTGAGTCTATGAGTGGCTGTTTTGAATTCCTCTCCTACTAAGTGTTGCAGGATAGCCTCAAAAGTCAAGACATCATAAAACTCACGGATGGATTTTCTGTGCACTATATACTAGTGCTGTAACATCACGGTTATTTTCAATTCCATTTAACGGGGAGTCAAAAACGAACGGTTTTCGGATAAACGAAAACATCACATCTTTGCCAAAGTTGCTGCCTATTGAAAGTAGTGCTGTCAGCCGGTCCGGGATCGGGATCAAATCCCGGCGGTTTCAGGTTCCGGTATCAATCGATTGAGACCGTATCCCGGCAGAAAATATAAATGAACAACTTATTTATTTAGGTTGTAAACTTTAGTAATTGTACTTACAAAATACCATGCGAGAGAGCTAATGCATAGATCTATTTGGCTTTCACTGCGATTGTATTGCGCAATAATTCGCTGCGCTGTATTCGTGTTCGCTTTCTACACATAGCTGAAGACACCGGCGAACGTACATGGTGTAACGGTCAACGAACGTTTTTCTAGTTCTGTGGTAACGGTATTGTTGCTTATTTCAGTTATCAGTGAAAAGTTGCATAGACGAAATCCCAGACTAAGTACAGCATTTTCTCTTGCGGAACCATTCTTTTATACATGCTGAAGGTATCGATCATTTTTTAATTCTCAATTTGAAGAGTGTGTACTTTTGTTGCACATCGAAAGTACATGTACCGATAGGACATATCAATGATTGATGAGGCGATCTCTATGGGCGATTCCCGATCTTCAAATTGACTTCGAAAGCTCTGCTCATGGTGCTTTTGCAGAACGTATTGTATATTTTTGTATTGGCAGGTGATCGCAAGCCAGTAAATAAATCAAGTGCGCATTACATCCGAGCGTATCGCTTGTGAGGTGCTGCATCATCCGCCCGCGCCACGACATACGAGTGACGTGAGGGACCAATTTTTCGGTGAGCTTATCAATGGTTAGCTGACGTAGTTTAAGAACTTTGCGTGAAGAAAGATCACTAGTAAAGACAGAACATCGGAAGTCTTGGAGTTGATTTATGATGACAAATAAGTCAGAAAACTTGAAATATTACAAGTAGCTACACAAACAATGTGTAATCCCTGGCTGACAGTAAATCTCCGTTTATCCGAAACCGTCAAAGCGAAAACGGTTAGTGGTATGAGCGGTCGTTTACCGGATGGAAAAACGTTTGACTACAGTACTACTATATATTGGTAAGTCCAGGGCAACACATAACTGAGGTTGGAAGTACATGCTAGATCCACATTCCACTAACACCTAATAAGCGCATTCACACACAAGAGGAATTGAAATTTGAATCACGATTCAAATCGCAATCTAAATTTCAATTTTACTGCGACTGGACTGTTCACACACAGGGAAAGATTGAAATTTGAATTGTGATTCTAATCACGATTCAAATTTCAATTAAAAAAAAAACCCATCACACACACGAGGAAGGAACTAAAACAGATAGGAAAGCCCACGAACTTCTCAGCTTAAACATCTTTTCAACACGATTTTGACAGGAAATTTCCACCATACATCAAGAAAAATCATTGCAGCACACTCAATGAAAACAATGTAATCGAACACTTAATTACTCTCAATACCAGATCAACGGCATCAAGATAGCGTGCAGTGCATGGATAGCACACATCGATCGCGAACAAACTGGATATTGGACGTTCATGCACAAAGAATGATGGGATAGAAAAAATAGTTTTAGAATCTCAATCTCCGTTCAGGCATTCACACACACAACGCATGGCAAATAATTCTGAAAAATTGCATTTCTTACTGCGAGTTGGATCACAATTAGAATCGCGATTTTTAGCGAGATTATTCTTTCCACACACAAAATAAAATTGAAATTCTAATATTCTTCTATTCTTCTATTAGAAGATTGATTTTTGAATCTCACTTTTTACCTTGTGTGTGTGAACACCCCTACTGATGTTCTGAAGTTTACATAAATGTTTTAATAGTATATTGATTCAATTTTTATTTTTTTCATATTGTTGCTTTAATATGATTGTTGATCCTTACTGTGACAATGGTATAGCATTTAAGGGAAACCAGCATATATAAATCAAAGCCAAGACAGAATAAAACTAACAGGTGAAAATTTGAACAAAATTGGAAATAGAATAAGAAAGTTATGCCCATATCAATTTTTCTGGTTTTGACACTACGACACTACCATAGCTACTGGTGATATAATTTGTGGACAACTCTCCATTGTTTTGTACACAGAAATGCACATATTAATATTTTCTTGAAGAACCATGTTTCCATCGTCCTTATCCCAAATATGTTGTGGAAAAAACACTACTACATTTTGAGTTTGGCTTATGTACATGTAAATCTGCAAATCTAAAACCAAATGGCAATGTTTAATTATGTGTACAAAACCTATTGAGAGTTGTCCACAAAATTATGTCATCAATAGCTGCATGGTAATGTAAAAAACGTCAAATACAGCGTATTACAGCCATAACTTTCTTATTCCGGGTCTAATTTTGTTCAAAATTTGCTGATCTATTTTATTCTGTCTTGGCTTTGATTTTAAAAACTACTTGACTTGAGGGTGTTGGTTCCCTTTAAGTGGATTAAATATGAAAAGGGTCAGGAGAGAATATATCATTCTATCAAACAATGACATTCATGTAGGATGTGTGGTTTTGACAGTGAGTGCTTTTATTTATTTTATGCTTGTTTACACTGTTTCCATTATTCCATTGTCATCCAAGCGTGACATTCCAATGCATTCAACATAAAAGGGGCAGGATGAAATAGAATCAAAACACTCCATACAGCTTACAATAGATAACTGTTCAGGATTATCAGGCATATGTCAAACAGTTTGTTTATTTCAAAGATGAATAGAAAATACTTCTGAATTTTTTAAAGGAACAACTTTTTGGAAGCTGTAACTTATATGGAAAATACATATGACCACATACAGTAACTGACACAATCTGACCGGTTTAGCACTTGTATTTTGCAGCAATACAAGTTTACAAATTATTGGCTTACCTTGAAAGCATGCATGCCCATTACATCTTCTAATATAGTGCTACATGTAAATTTCAAGGTTTATTCCTTGAACTCCAACCTTAAAAGCACTGACAATGTGCATACATGTGCATGTACATCTGCACAGACTTGCTTGCATCTGCAGAGGTCACATTACCTCATCCCACAAGAATGTGATATTTAATGTACTCCTGTATTGCACATACATGCAGCATACAGACTTCACATGTTTACAGGTGTTCAAGAGCAAGAATTAGATGTACACATTGCACAGTGAACATTCACAGCTACTACTTTTGTGAGATTCTTTTCTGTATTGAACAATATCAAGCAAATATGAAAAAAAAAAAAATCTTTTCAATTTGCATCCAAAGTTAGCACCATATCGATATGGCGCTATCTTGAGGTGAACAAACTTAATACATGTAGTTTGCAATATGGCAGCCTCCAGACGCTGAACGACGTCGTAGACATTGATAAATTCAAGCAAGATATCTGCCCACTAATCTTACTTCCACAGTTCCATTTCATTGACCTAAAGGCATTGGTTAACACTGTTATAATTTTTTAAAAAAAATCAATTTTGATACTTGAAAATGGGATCAACTTACATGTATTTAAGGGGTAAAGTGTAAAAGAACCAGTCTAAAAGTTTCAAAGAATAATATCCTCAGGAAGTACTATTTTCAAATGTTAGAAATGTGAACCAATGTTAGTCGGTTGTACAGACTGGACATATGGAGTGCGCATGCGCGCATGGCTCACCGGACCGGAGAGAGGCAGGTAACGTTTTTTTTTTAACACTCGAGCAAAACGGTCCTCTTATTTAGTGTCTCTGAGACCAAAAATAATAAAATTGCGGTTTGCGTCTTATTAACAGTTTTTCATTCCAAATTATGGTTTGTTTCAGGGTTTTTGAGTACAAATACAAGTACTCATACACATGTTTTAAATCAGCTGCTCGCAAAGTTAGCCAAATAAGCCAATGCCTTTAAGGTTTGAAACATAATATTGTGTGAAAGCTACAATAGAAATAAAGATCATAGTTTTTAAACTGATGAAATTCAAAAAAGATAACATAAAATGAAGGAGAAGAAGAAATATGATGATGACAAAGGAACTTTTGATTGAACAACAGTCAACTTGTAGCAAGAGCGAATTCCTGCTTGTTAACTTACACAATTGTTACTCGATCTCTCCATATCTCTCTCTCTCTCTATGCGGCCAGCCGACCCGCGAGCATGTGCAATCAAACAGCTTCACATAGACCGAATTTTCTGTCTCCATTATCGTTAGCCTCTTATTTGGGTAGGGCCGCTTGAAAATCTTTGCGACCGTATTCGAACTGCGTTGGAGAGATGACGTCATCCCATATGTGCAGTACACAGTTCAAATACGGTTGCAAAGATTTTCATACAGAGAGGACTTTGAACCTGAAATTACCTGAAAAATGAAGAATAAGGGATTTAACAGTCAAATTGAGAAGTTGAATATATTTTTTATGGTCTATAAAATAGGAATAGTCTACTACAATTCTTAAAATCTCATTAAAAAAGCGGAATTTTAAGCTATTAACTAGTGCATAGTTTTATGAAGTAAGACTGACTAGTAATGCCTATGGAGCGCTTCTGTCTTTAAGTGAGGAGAGCCGACCCTACCCAAATAAGAAGCTAACGACAAAACGGGAGACAGAAAATTCGGTCTAAGCTTCACAATGCCTCATGCATCCATACATATTACAATTTACAAGTATACTACACGTTTTACAGAACAATTAGCAATTCTGCACTCCTCCTTCTCATTCAACTCAAACCCGATCTCTCCCCATCTCTACCTCTCTCTCTCTCTCTATCTATCCATGTGAGCACATGCAATCATGCAGCTTCACAATGCCTCATGTTTGCCATAACAAGTTTTTCCTTTTTCCCATTTAGAACTTAAATGGTACGTAAGTTTACACTATTTATGCTGTCCTGTTTACTAAAAATATATACAAAGTCATTCTGACTTTATAACTTGCAAATTGTATTTAATCACCAAGGAACATTTTTATAAACGTTGTATTTTTAGTTCCTCATTTCTCATATTTTCTTTCTATTTCTTGTATAATCATGCTACAGGTTTCTGTGTACCTTAGACTTATTGCCAACTTGCTTCAATTTTTGTATATCATTTTTTGTTATATTATAATTTTTGTTTGTTTGATATATATGATACATGAGAAATAAACATGCTTGAACTGAACTCAACTGAAAATATCCTTTCAACGCACTTCTCATACTCACTAAGCTTTTTCGGTATTGATTGATTTGGATTATAAAATCTACACTTTTACATGCACGTGTGTGTGTGTGGGGGGGGGGTGTATGCATTAAATAGTAGAGTGGGTCCGGAGGCTGTATGCCAGCGATGAGACATGCAAACGTAATTCACACTGTGCAGGGATATGTAAACTCAGAAATGAACGTTAATCTAGATCTATCTATGTTGCTAAAAAGTTGGTGATGTTTGATAAAAAATGTACCGTACTTTCTTTTTACAAAAAAAAAATAAAATAAAAAAATAAATAGCGTTCTTGTCATGTCCATATTCTCAAATGATAATTCTCACTCGAACGCAATGCAGACCTGCCAACCTCTGGGAATGAAAAATTGTATTCTGTGATCCTAAAAGCTGTATTTCCCACCCCCCCCCAAACCTGTATTTCATAATAAAATGCGCACTGCTATGCAGATAAAAAAGAAAACATATTGAAACACATGTACATGTATGATATCTCACCTGGGTTTTAATAACATGATTAATACTATACACGTACATCTATCAATCTATCATGCCCTAAAGTCCGAGCAATGGAGGTAGTTTTGGTGCGAGGACATGAAAACTGGGCAGCAATTTTGCTGTCTGGAAACATTTTCTTGACAACACTCACTGGTGATGAAATCATCAGAAGCTGAAAATGGGTCGTGGCTTGTGCTCCACAATATATTCAGTCCACAAGGTTTCCGCTCTGATAACATCAAAACTAGCACTGGATGGCTTTGTAAGGCATTGAATAATTGGCGGTTGCTTTTTCAAATCCTCAGCACAACTTATATGCTTGGTTGTTTTGATATGCTATTCGATATCATATGATCCACTATGTGCAATGCTAAAGTCTGATCCACATACGGCGCATCGCACGAAAGTTTCTCATCTGGCAGATTTAACAATAAAATCCCATTTCGTAGAGTACTGCGATTTGAAGCACTGCTTCCTAGGCTGTTTTATCCTCCTAAGTAACTGGATGATTTGGATGCCATATTAACAGTTTTATGGGTTAAAATTCCATCGAAGAACTGAAATTCCGAAGCGTGGTGAGCTGCTTTTTGTGCAAGGTACTGTGCGGAGCACACCTGGATATCCCGCCGAAGCTCCGGCGGAGCTGGTCGTGACCATCCCGCTGCTGTACATGCAGATGTGATGTGCGCGCGCTGCAATGACAAGCGCGCTGGCGCGGCATGCACAAAACTATATGCATACAATGCGTACAAAAATGCGCACGCGGCAGCTACAAGATCCATGACAAGATCGCTACATACTATGGAAAGCCAGATACAACAAAAATGACTTAGATCATTATGATTTTTTTGAAAAAACGTATTAAAATAGAGAAAAAGCGTATGCCCGTATTTTAATTGAAAAATCGTACTGGTTAGCTGGTCTGCGCAATGCAGTGCCGAGGCTAGACCGAAGTGTTCTGTCTCTAACAGTCGTAGTTAGCCTCGTATTCTGGTAGGGTCGGCACTCCTCCTTTATAGAGACAGAAGCGCCCCGGTGCGTTGTGCATGCAATCTCATTGTCATGAGCAAGACAATGAAAAACTACCTCAAATCATTGATTTTCCCCTTTTTTCATGGATATAAAACATATCATAATATGCTATAGAGTATACAGGTTACCGATTTTATGATTGATTCATTTTCAGCCACAGCATAGCACCCCAATTAACTGCCCGAAAGCTTTTACTCCGTGCTGCCTAATTTGCATAAAGTAAACAATTTGTTTACGTAAAACCGCTACGGAGGAGTCTTGGCTAAACTGCAAAATCTCGCCTTAGAAACCACCAAATGAGATGAATCAAACTTCAAATTAAAGAATGAGAGTTGCTCTAACGCATCACGATAAGTATTTGTAGCAGAATCATGTTTTATTATATGAAAAATTAGTGAAATGAGATGCTTCTTTTTTTTTTTTTAAGTCAGCAAAAGTTATGTTATTTTTCAGATGTTCCGTTATTGCCCAAGATCGAGGCTTGCACATATGAACAATCAAAGTATATCGAAAGTCTCCTCCGAATATCTTTTCAAAATTTACTGTTGCACGGTAATGTCGAGAAAAAATCCAAGGCAATGTCATTCATGAACCGTTCAAGATTCATCTCGTGTAGTCCCACGTACCCCGGTTCATGCACGGCCTTCGAAGCTTCGCACTGTATACTGCGCAGTGTGACTGTGCGAAGCTAACTGAAATATCTGTGGCACGAACCGTACGAGACCCGTGCACTTCTAGATGAAATAAATGGTTCAGAAAACATAGAACAAAGCATGGCACAGTAAACAGATGATGAAGAAATTCAAAGAAAGGAAACTGAAAGAAAATTACATGCATACAATTATCTTGGCCTCGCATAAACAGCGAATTAATCGAAGGCTTGCTACTTGCTGGGGGCTGCAGCAGTGCTTCGCTGGTCGTCGCGACATACATGCACCATGTACCCGTGCACGTGCAGCGCAGGCATATGCAGTGATATGCATGACGTAATTGCTCTACTTAGCTCATTCATAGGAAAAGCGCATGCGTAGTAGTGATAGTTTACAGTCGTTTTATGTTAAAACCATGACTTTTGAAGGCAGATTTACAGAAAACTACTCATTGCGCAAACATGAAAATACACAGAAAGTTAGCCTGGACACTAAAGTCTAGTAACATGTCAATCGTTTGCATATTCATGCTCTCCAACGGTTGTGTCGGGAAAAAACAAACACCTCTTCCCACGGTCCTCTGGAACTGAAAAATACTTGCATTTCAAAAAATACCCAACCATTTTCAGAGAAAATGAAAATGAAGAATAATATCATCATTTCTGATGTAATCTGAAATTTTTATGAATTTTGGTGCCAAAATAAGGGAGAAACGAGAGGTTGTATTTTCGACGATTCATTGATCCTCTCTCAGCGAGGCCTTCGGTAGCCGTTACGAATTCAAAAGCTTTTACGAGTTTACGAGGATTTAATTGGGGTCCTACGCTGTGGCTGTTTTAACTCTCCATTTTCAGGTAAATCCAGGGTCCTAACGTTAGGTCCTCTCGGTTGAAAATCTTGCAGCAGCCAACCTCTATCTCTGTTCACCTCGCGCTTTTCGCAGGGAGATCGACCAATACGAAACAACAACAACAAAATCATCGTTCGTACGTATACATGTATGCCCAAACGTGCGTGGTCGATCATTTGAATACGGCCGGCTGAATTGAAATGCGAGGAGTCGCAAATTCGCTGATCTCCCTGCGAAAAGCGCGAAGGTGAACAGAGATAGAGGTTGGCTGCTGCAAGATTTTCAACCGAGAGGACCTAACGTTAGGACCCTGGATTTACCTGAAAATGGAGAGTTAAAATGAATCAATTATAAAGTCAGTAAGCTGTATACTCTATAGGCCTAGCGTATTATGAAATGTTTTATATCCATGAAAAAAGGGGAAAATCGATGATTTGAGGTAGTTTTTCATTGTCTTGCTCATGACAATGAGATTGCATGCCAACGCAACGGGGTGCTTCTGTCTCTATAAAGGAGGAGTGCCGACCCTACCAGAATATGAGGCTAACGACGACTGTTAGAGACAGAACACTTCGGTCTATGCGGAGGCATGCCGTAGGCGTAGCCTGATCACTCACTGCCCACTCTTAACCCAGCCTAAAACTTAAAAGAGTTAAAGTCCCCTCCATGCCCTCCGCCATTCCTGATTGATCATTAGCATATGTGGTGACACAAAGTCCCACCATGTGTGAAGACGAAACAGCGTGGCGCCACAGTGTGGTACCCATAGAGTTATATAAACCTAAACACTAGAGGGCTCACTTGAGAAAAATTCATGTTCCGTTTGATTTACGGCGGCCATTTTACATCAGGGCAACGGAGGAGCGCACGACACACACAGTTTACAGTGGAAAATATAGAGCTGCAGTCAGACGATCGACGCGACGGCGACACGAAGAAGGCAACAATGCCAAGCTCTTGTGCCTGCTATGGTTGCTCCAATCGTTGGAAGAGTGGAACGTCTACTTGTTTCCACCGGTAAGAAATCTCCCGTTGTTATTATGAATGTAAAATTTGTTGAACTTAACGTTAAATTGGGTTGGGAAGTTAGGATGACAGAACTTCAGAAGTTGACGTCTTAGCTGCTACCTGTATCTGTAATTTCTGTATGTGGGACTGTACAATTCCAATTGCTGTGTTTTGTGGGCCTGAACTTCTGTCTTCTGAAGACGAAGCTATGCACTACATTGCGAGTCAGAAAAAACGTTACACTTTTTAAATTAAGTATTCTTTTTTTTCAAGAAAATGTAGGATTCAGAGAGAGTTTCTAGCATGTATGGATAGATAAATCTAGATCTAGCCTAGGCTAGAGTAAATATTTCTGTCACTTGTCTTGGTAAAATTTGTTTCAGTGTTGACAATGACAATTGACATGTTGGTTGAGACGTGCATAACAGCCATGCTCATGTCCATGGCATGACAGCCATTGTTTGTAAAAGTGTCAAAACCCATTTGCGCCAAGTCAGGTGATTACCTGCTGAATCAGAGTCAAAAGTATAGTGAGTGATCGTATTTATTGGAATATGTGTTTGATATGATCAAATTCATGAAAAGTGTTCGGTAATACGATCCACTACCATATTCGTACAAATCCTAACGTTTATAGGTCTACGCATAAACTTTACGCTCATTATTTGTGTGAATGCTCTTGTGTCTGTTTCAGCAGGTAATCACTTGACTTGGGTTTTGACAATTTATCAAACATAGAAATTAGCCTGAAGTAGTTGAATTTTGATTGTGATTTGGCTTAGACCATAATGAGCTGCAAAACATACAGGTCTAACAGGAGACAAGTCCTACTCATTACCTCAGGTGAGGGTTTGTGTTCGGTCCACTCACTTTCACCACCGTTACACTACGCTAATCCTCAACTAGTGGAGGGTAACGTAGTGTAACGGGAGTGAAAGGGAGTGGACCGAACACAAACCCTCACCTGACGTATCTACTCATTAAATCATGTTAGGTGTTCTTAATGGCGGTGTGAGGCTGTATACACTGCCAAATACAATTAGACTAGACTAGTCCTAGGTCTAGTTAGATACACTCAAGTCTTAATTATCCAACAATGTACAAGGTTATGATATAACCTTGTCCTCAGAAACCACTGTGTGGTGAAATTACATGAATAAGATTGTCAATGTTTGGCTTTTTTTCTCTTGATCTAGAATGAATAACACGCTTGATTTTTTGGTACAGTCAGATTTTACTAATAGTAATTCATCATAAAAAATATGCCTTGGACCAAAACTAAATTGAATTCTTAAAATAATTTTTTTGTGATTAAAAAGGGAGTCTGTGGAGATGGCGATCTGCATCAATTTCAGTTTCCACCAATAAAGGTTGTCACCAATATGCTCAAAATTTAAGTTTTTGAGCGCTCTGGTGGATAAAAAAATGATTCCTAAGTCTATAATGAAAACAAATCATAACTGAATGGAACTGGATGTTGTTGTTTTTTTTTCACAAAAGTGATATTTTAAACACTTTTTTGAGTGTGTGTTGTATGTTGCATAGACTCACCACAGACAGGGTGGTTGCAGAGTGCAAGTGTCTAGGATGCATTACCATTGTGAGCTGTGCAAATGTGTGTAATGTTTTCGTCTCATGTGTTTTCTCTCTTTCTAATACTTTACATTTTTTTATATTTTGATTTTTTTTTTTTGGGGGGGGGGTTAAAATTTTAACATAACACCTAGCTGGACCTAAAGAGAAATTGTATTTTATGGTTTTGAATTATGTTGCAGGTTTCCATTCCATGACAATGAACTATTGCAGAAATGGTGTTCTCGTGTCAGTCGTGACCATTTCAAACCAACCAAATACCATTATGTTTGCAGTGAGCATTTCAAGAAAGAGGATTATTTGTCAGGTAGGTGACGTAGGTCTTTAATATTCCATTAAGAAAGTTAAAGAAAAATCCCTCTCTTGAGTCAGAGTGTCAATAGTATGTTAATGTAATACAAAAATTTGGAATTTTTTCTATTAGTAACACTTAATGAAGGTTAAATGCAAGTACATGTAATTTCAATTGAATAAATATTGGTAGTTCAAGCATATCTTTACTTTTTTCTTCCAAAACTTTAAAATTTTGTTAAAAAGAAGAAAGAAATCGTAATGTTGGTCTCTTTTCCTCTGTCTGCATTTCAAAGATATGGCCATCCTGCAGTCTGCTTTAGATTCTCTTTGGCATACAATATTTCATATGTGTAATGAAAATGATGTATCTTGTTGGTCTTACGTTTCGTGTTATATGCTCTAAGCTATTTTTGGTAAAAGAAGTGGTAATTAGAAGAAAACACTCTCGAATGTATTCTCATAGTTGACCCTACATGTAGGTTAAGTTAATATAGAACATGCTGTTACGAAGTGCATTTGCAACTAATTTACCAAGTACATGGTCTGCAATAATAAGTGTCCCAAAATATTTTAGCAGTGAATTGTCAAAGACTACATGTATATGAGTGTAAAATATTTTTTTTTGTGGGGGGGGGGGGGTTAAAGTTAATTTTTTCATGAATATTAAAGGGGAATCCAACCCAAATAAAAAGTTGTATTTAGAGGAAAAAGAAGGATCAGACAAGTTGATAGGTGAAAGTTTGAACAATATGGGTCAAACGATCAAGTTATGAATTTTCAAAAGTTGTGAAAATCGGTAATCACTATACCTATCACCTATGGAGACTTCAAATTGGCCGCACATGTGATGTTATAATGATGTCAGGCATAGACTTCTACTCTTCCATGTGCCCCAATACATAAAATGACTAAAATCTAATTTTTTCAAAAGTTTTATTTCAAATTATGTTTTTCTTTCATGTGGACATAAAACAATATGCCACCTGGGATATATTTTGATTACTGCCCCAAGGGAATTGCTACTTAAGAGAAAACCAAAAATCCCTGATAATTAAGTACATGGCCTATGAGGAAGTTGTCCTTGCCCCATGTCATAATTTACTTACATAGTTGCCAATTTTAAATTTACATAAATGTAAATTTCAAATTGGCAAGATCTTAATTTTAAAGGAACCATAACTTCCTTATTGCTCAGTGTCCGATTTCTTTCAAACTTTCACCAATCTGTTTTACTTATTTTCTCCTTTCCCACACAACATGTTATGACCAAGGTTGGATTCCCCATTAAATAAGGAAAATGAAACCGCACATTCCATAGAAGTGTGGACAAAGTCATTTTTATTCTGGACTTAAACCTGTGTTTAGCATATACATGTATTTATGAGATTACCATCCTCTGTGTTTTGAGAAAAATGAGTTAATCTTCTTGCATCTTGAAGCTAAGAAATCTTATAGACAGTTGAAAAGAAAATATTTCTTACTTTGTTTTATATTATATGTTTCCTCTGATGTTATTTTTCACTGCAGGTGTTCATCCAAGGGACGACAGAGAAAAATACAGGCATACCCTGACGGCACAGGCGGTCCCTTCTTTGTTTCCGTGTCATCCACCCCTCAAGCAGCCTGTCATCCATCAGAGGAAGCCTCCCATTAAAAGAAGTCTGCCAGCAGAGGATACGGTACCATCTGAACCTTCACCCAAAAGGATTCACAATGACCATTCATACAATTTTAATGAGGAGTTGATGAAAGAAAAGCTGCAAGACACTCAGAAAAGGCTTGCTGAAACAACAAAGGAACTAAAGTCTGCGAAAAGAAAAATCAAGACGAGAGAGAAGACCATCTCATCTCTCCTTAAAAAAGTGAGAGATCAAAGCATGATCAGTAAATCTCAATTGGACATGCTAAACGAGAATTTTGATGAGAGCACACTTGTTCTCATTGAAAATGAGCTGAAGTCACTGAAACATAGCACTCAACTTCAAGGCATGCGGTATTCTGATGACTTAAAGAAATTTGCTGTCACTGTACATTTTTACAGTGCACAAGCTTATGAATATTTGAGGAAATTCCTTCACCTTCCCCACCCTTCAACAATTCGGAGATGGTGTTCCAGCATTGATTGCAAGCCTGGATTCCTGACAGAGGTGATCCAACACATCAAAGAGAAGGTGGAACAGAATGAATACATGAAAGATTGCGTGCTGATGCTAGATGGCATGGCTCTGAAGAAAGAAGTTGTTTTTGATCCAAAGTCTGGAAGCTATGCAGGTTTTGTGGATTGTGGAAACTTTCAGCCTTCCTCTGGAGACGATCTGGCATCTGAGGCTTTAGTATTCATGGTTGTAGGCCTAACAGGACACTGGAAGTACCCTGTTGCTTACTATGTGACAGACCATCTTGGTGGCGAAGCTCAGTCCGAGATTATAAAGCAACTCATCTGCATACTAACAGATGCTGGTCTGAAAGTGCGAGGAGTAGTGTGCGATGGCTCCTATGCCAACCAGTACACTTCGTCATTACTTGGATGTTCACTGATTCCTGGAAGAATGCAGACATACTTTAAGCATCCCAGCAATCCCAATGAAAATATTCACTTTCTATTTGATGCATGCCATCTTGTGAAGCTTGTGAGGAATAACTTTGCACAGTTAGGTGTAATCTATCAAGGTGGTGACAGGATTTCATGGGAGTATATCACCAAGCTACAGAAGTTGCAGGAAAAGGACAATCTCAACCTAGCAAATAAACTTACGTGTAAACATATCCAGTGGCAACAACACAAAATGAATGTAAAAACAGCAGTCCAAACTCTGAGTTCTTCTGTAGCTGATGCTATTGACTTCTGTAGAGAAGACTTAAAGTTACCAGATTTTGCAGGAAGTCAAGCAACGACTGCGTTCATCCGCAGAATAGATCGTCTATTCGACTACCTTAATTCGAAGTCGACAGCAGGTAAAGGATTTAAGAGTCCAATGACGCTTACCAACTTCGATAAGAGGAGACGATGGATGCTTCAAATGAAGGAGTATATAGCATCTTTGAAGGATCCGTCTGGTGCAAAGATTTGCTTTGGTCGCAGAAAAACTGCCTGGGTTGGTCTCATGATCACTATTAGTTCTGTTCTACATATCTGTGAAGATCTGTTAACTTGTGAGAAACCCTTCAAATATGTGCTCACATTCAAAATGTCTCAGGACCACTTGGAGATGTTCTTCAGTAGAATTAGACGACGCAATGGGTGGAATAACAATCCAAATTGCCTGCAGTTCAAATGGTCCCTTAGAGCCATCCTTTTGAAGAATGATGTTATGCCATCCAAGAAGGGTAATTGTGTCATAGATGAACCACTAAACACTGTCTTCCACCATTCACCATCGTCTTCTTCAATTCATCTTGATGAACATTTGCAAAAATTTGCTGAGTTACTCTCCACACCATCAGAGTACCATGATCATGTCCTTCACTACATGTCTGGATATGTTTCGCGTCATGTCATCAGAAGCTGCAAGTGCACCCAGTGTTCCCTTGCACTCCATCGAAATGCCCCCAATTCTTTGCATCTGACTGGTATTGGCTCCTTCACTGAGAGGAAAGACAGAGGGGGCTTAGTCAAGCCAAGGACAGATGTATATGAAATCATCAAGTGTACAGATAAAATTCTGAGGTAAACAAATTCACTAACTTGTTGTTTTGTTTTTATATTTCCTGAATTTTTGCAAAGTCTTAGCTAATACTAATTTTAGTTTGAATGTTTTCTATATTGAAGTTAATTTGTTATAAAATATGACATGCACATGTTCTGTTCACCAGTCAACATTTATTTTATGATTTTTCTTCTTTTGTAAAACAAGATTTCAATTAAAAATTCCCTTTGCTGCATTTGAGCCTTTATTACATGGACATATTGCCATCAATAGTGTTTCCATTTTTTTTATTGTTGATGGTGTTGATTGTTACATTCATTATGTGTATAGTTTTATTATTATTATTATTATCTTTAATTATAATAATAATGATTAATTATTATTCTTTTAATAATTATTACTATAATTACAATTATTATTATTACAATTACTACTAATATTATTATTATTTCTATTGTTCATATAATTTTATTAGTGCCAGAACTGTTCAGTTTCTGCAAACATACTTTGCAAATGCTACAAGAATAGCCAGCCATTTGAAAAAAATAGGCAAAATACATGTATGTACAGGAATGCACTTTTGCCTTTTTCTTTCACCAGCTTGTCAATATTTACTTCAAATTTATCACTATACATGTATTTTATGTCTCTGATGTTTATTACTTTTTTACGTATGATAAGTTATAAAAGAAACTCATAATATCAGCTATGAAGAAATTTTATTTCCCTACGTCTTTAACAGTTTTATTGTTCATTTTTCTTGTTCCTACAGTTTGTTTATGCGTTCACATTTTTCTCTCTTTATCAGGAAAAAATAGTCAGGTAAGATGATTTCATTATGTGATCAGTTTTTAAGGACATGTTCAAGTCCTGACTTGTATGTTTGTTTCATTGTTGTTTCATATCTTCAAATTTTGTTTACCATACATAATTGCTGTGATCTATAATCTCATTTAACTCCTAAAGATTTTGCAGTTATTTTGCAAAATTAACTATTGTATTGATGTTGAATTCTCAAGTATCAAACAGCATGTAAATGGTAAAATATTTCATAGAAATACTTCTGTAACTATTTCTGCAAATGTTTAATTAACATAACTGTTTTTTTCCTTTGCCTTACAGAAACACATTGTGCGCCAACTCCAACCCAATGAAAGTGTCTAAAGATATCCTACACGGCGTTCAACAAAATGTAATCGAATCAGTAAGGCATAAGGTGTTTAGGGACTTGGAGCAACATTTTTATGATCAATATTTAGAAGATGAAGATGACCATTGTGTACAGCTCATTAAGCATATCAGTTCGTTGTACATTAAGACTATTACCCATCATCACGGCAGGCTGTTCACTCGTCGTTATGTTAATAACAATCAGCCATCAAGAAGACATAAATTAACTAAGACAATTTTGTTCCTAGGTCAGTAAGTTTGCGGAAACTCACTATAACTTATATTCTAGGCTGGGGCAGCTGCTTTTTTTTTGCTGTCAATCGTAATGGTAAGCAATGTGTCTGATGTGACAAGACTACAAACGGAGAGCTGCAAAGTAGCCCAGTTCGTACCATCCGATCTTGCATTTTGATTTTTTGAAATTAATTATGGACAATGAGGATTGGGGGCGAGGTTTCATATGAAAAATCAGTGTTGTCCATAATTAAAAACAACCACTATTGCAAGACCAGTGTATAGGCTGTGAAATGGTGGACTGCGATCAGCCCATCGTTTGTAGTCTTACATGTATATCAGATGTATTATGTTTGCGGTTGACACCAAAAGACAATATCTGCAGCCCTATCCTAGATTATAGGCTAACTGTTGGGATTAAAAAAAAACCAGAAGAATGTCTGATATGCAAAATCACATAATATCAGGGATATTGTTATATCACTTTAAATATTGAGTTTCCACTGTATACCCTGTACATGATTTTAGGCTTGAATTACATTTATTGTCATTTTCCATACCAGAATTTTTTCAAAAAAATGTAAATTGTTTTGGGGTCCTCCATTTATCCTTCTGTCTATTTGACAGATCAGTTTTAAACTTTGATCATGTATGCATATAGGAGTGAGGAGGATCTGATTAAAGTTAAAAGGATTAACTTCAGGCTTGGTTCATGTATGTTTATGGGAAACACAACTATATTTTGGAGTCACAAAAACAAAATCAGATATGTGATGTTGTATATGGAAACAGAAAACTAGGCCGTACATTTCCGCTCTGGCAGTGGCGGAAGCAAACATGTCATTCAACTTTGCGCAGTCAAAGATTCAACCTGACAATTATAGCTTTTCTAAACATGTTTGTATATCACTCAAACTTGAACTGTAAAAGCCAACCTTGCAATTCAGGTTCGATTTGTATAGGCATAGGGCGAGAGTTAGATATATGTACTTGCTTTATTGTTCCAGGATTGAGTCATGAATCCAGTTACAAGGTTATCACTTCAGAACAATTGCCATAGGGGCTTGTTTTGTACATGTAGTCATGTACTACCATTTTGATATATGTGCATCCCCTAAAAATAATGAATTAAATGAATGAATGGATAATTAATTTTGTAAATATGAATTAAAAAACTATAATTCAAAAGTATTCGCATCGACAATATGGGAGCAAAGTGTATATCACTTGTATGATATTCTTTTGGATGTATACAATGCATATAATTTCCTAAATGGTTAGATTGCCCTTTTGAATATGTATGTACTGTAAATTGGGGGCAAATTGGACAGGAGACATAACCTACAACAGTTTTAAATGACATTTACATATTTTTGCTGAGCTATTGGTTTTTTTCTGAAAATACATGTTTATGATATGAAAGGAGTTGAGTAGAGGCATCATTTTATAACATACAAAAATATTTTCAGATAAACCAACTGAAAAAATGATTTTGAAAATGTGTAGATTTCACCCATGTTAACAATATGCCAACTTTTTAAAAGTAAATAAAGACTTTCTGTCAGAAAGGTCACATCCCTCAAGGGAGAAAAGTTTTTTTCCAACACCAAAAGCCAAGGGACATGTATGCCTTCTTGGGCTTTCTGATATGGTCTACTTGCATATTCCGATATGCATGCACATTTCTATATTAATGAAATATAATGTATATATAAGATAATATATGATATAAATATAATATGTATAATAGTAATATATATAATAGAAATATAATATATATTGTAATAATATATATAATAGAAATATAATATATATAATTGAATAATGAAAATACTGCTGGTTTTTATAGAAGATAACTTTATTACAGAATAATTTTTGTACTGAAATACATGCATTGTTATGAGGTTTTATATAACAACAAAGGCCCCCGCCCCCCCCCCCAAAAAAAGTGATAAGTAAATAAAAATAAATAAATAAAAAGGAGGAAGGAGATAGGACAAGCAACATATCCTAGTTATGGAGCTATGATACAAGACCTTCACTCCCATCATAAGGCTCCATTGTTTGTGCTCTGAATATGGGTATTTATCTCTCTTCCTTTCTTTATTTTCAGATTATTCTTCCCTCTCATTCTTTTTTTTTCTGTACTTGGTCTTCTTGCTCCTTTATTTTTCTGTATAATAATTACATTTGAATCGTCCGCCGCCAGCCTATCAAGTTTGATGATGATGCTGATGATAAATACCATGTATTCTAATGCTGTAGTAGTATTAGACAATTCAGTTACTGATTCCTCTGCAACAAATTTTCTTTCCATTTTTTCAAGTAAACAGAAAGGTGTTAATGGCAATTAAATGACATTTAATACTTGATTCTGTTCAATAGAAACTGACATGCATACCCCTTTTATTTTTGATCTCCAATGAATGAAAGAGGTGAACAATTTTGTTTGTGTGTTTGTTTGGGGGTTTTTTTTATTGGTGGTGGTGGTGGAATTAGGCATTGGATTGGAGGAAGATGAGAATTTAAGAGAGCTATTTATGTGAAGAAAAGAGGAGTGAAAAGGTGAAAAGAAAATGAAATGATCTTGACTGAAACAATAAGGTTTTGCTCAAAATTACTCTTATCTATTTTTTCTCCTGTACTCTACAAATAAACTGTATTTGTCAAATTCTGTAACTTGTAAAATTTGACAAATACAGTATAATTATGGGTATATTGTTCATGAACATTTCGGTGGGAGGGGGGGGGGGGACCTTGTTTGAAATATCATTAGTGGCAGCAACAGGATTTTGGCAATATGGGGGGGGGGGGGGGGAGCAGAGGCGCATTCATGGCCGTATGCGGAGTTTTTCTGGGGGCCAAGACACATTTTTCAAAGAAACTTGAAAGAGAGGGAAGAAAGCAAACGAGCTTGTCATTAGGGTGCTTTCTCATTTTCTGAAGTGAAATTGGAGGACTTCTTGCACACTTTTGGTGAATTTTGGGGAAATTTTCATTTAAACAAAATGTTAGTTAAAAGAAAATAGGAATATCCCCCCATGTACGGCCGTGGGCGCATTTGCTATATATTTTTTGTTCAATTAAAAAAAAAATCGCGGGGAAATGCCCTCTTTGTGATGCTACTGAAAATCAACTGGAACATTTGATTGGTGAGCTGGGTCTCGAGAGCTACTTTGAAGATTCATGCTGTACTGACATAGAATGATTTGGAAGTTTTGGGTAGATATCTTTTACAATGCATATAAATCTAGGCTTATACATTGACAGAATAATTGGTTACAAAAAAAAATGATTTAAAAAATCGTATTGATATGGGGAATGAGAGAGAGAGAGAGAGAGATATAGTCAGAGAGCATAAACTAATAAACGACAGAACAAGAGAAAAAAAAGTGGATGGAGATGGGAGAAAATATTTAGAGTGTACGAGACTTCAGTGCTTCAGCTATTCGCAGTAGAAAGTATTGCTTTTATTTTCATCCATAAACTGTAAATATTGCTCTTTTTTATTTGCTTTGTTTTTTCCACAATTACTGTCATTTCAAAATATATTTTATTGGAGTTTTACTCTTCTAAGTCATAGAGCCTGCTCTAGACCCTCGACGGTCCCAATGCCTTTACACGTTGTAGCTTACGCGACTTCCGGGTTAGTTGCCCTGATCCGCGCGTGCGAGCCCATCTTCAATTAGGGACCTTTCGTTTGTACGCGCACTATGGGGAGCGCGCGCTCTAGTTTAGTACGTATTTAACTCTATGGTGGTACCACACTGTTGCATCATGTGTGAAAGCACCTTTACTGTCTCACACTCACAGTCACAGACCGGCATCTGGCGTCGCTCGAATGCCGCAGCCGCAGGGGCTGCTGCCTAGTGCTGTGCTGCATGCACGGGCTGCGGTGGCGCTACCGTACATCATTTGTGTGCTCGAGGCTCGAGGCCCGAGGACGAGGTCGAGGCGAGGGTAAAGAATTATAATGACGTAAGATAGAACAGATTACTCCAATACAAATAAAGTAATACAGTGAGATATAGCTTGAAATATATTAAAGAATCGACGGTAAAACCTTCTGAATATAAACACTCACCCAAAAGCTGGTAAAATAACTGTAACCCAGAATTATCAGTCCACAAATACAAAATTGACGAAATGATGGATAATTGGCAACAAGTTACAGGTCATGAAATATTGCAGTCCAAATCAATGATTTATTTTATTTCGTACTTATAAAAATATATCCAAAATATCGAAATTAAATGTATTTTTTAATGAAATCATTCAAGCTGATTAGATATTTTTCTAATGTTTTAATTTTATTTAAAAAAAAATAAATTGAGAAAAGACTAACGGAGTCGATATGCTTCACTGATCTGTACATGTACACTGTACTATGCCTGCATTTTTTTGAGCGCTATCGTTTCCCCTGTGTGACGTCACGGCAATGATATGCAGCGAGATCCCATAGCAACAGGCCGCTGTCCCGATGAAGAACGTGTGTGGATATTGATAGTAAATACTCATTTGTTGTTTACTACTTATTTTCTAAATAAACTGTAAATTGTTGTTTTTATATTGTTTATTATAACTTTTTCAAATCAACCATTGATTTTCTATCCAATTATTTTGTTCTAGAACCTGAAAATCGAGGACGAACTGAAGTGATCGTGTGCAGCACTGCAGGTGTGTGAGAGCGACCAAAACACAGACGGAGCTAACAATTGTTGTGGAAGGAGGTGTTCTTGGACTTAGTATTAGTCGATTTACATCTGCTTTGATTTGATTTTAGACCTCTGAAGGAATAACTGTCGACAAATATATCTGGAACTAGAAGTCTTAATGACCTAGAGACATAGACTTTAAAGATGGAAGAATCTCAAAATAATGAAGGAACTCCTAAATCAGGAACGCCCAAGCCACAGACTCCGACAGGAACAGCAGTTGCAACTCCACCAAATATGGCGATGAATCTGACTCCCAAAGAAGAGGCATTGGTGAATGCAAAGGCCTACCTTCTGAAAGCTAGTAACAAATCAAATCTAAATTTGTAAGTATTTTTTAATATGAGGAACTGTTTTGTTCAAACATAAAAGGAGATATTGGGGAGGAATTTTTGTTAAAGTTTAATGTTAGAAGTGTTAACGTTAGGAGTTAATGTTGAAATTTGAATTATAATGGGGGGGGGGGGGACCAAAAACTGCATACTTTTTTTCAGCAGATTAAAAGTCATTAAATTGATTGATTAATTTCTCTTTAGCTTAATTTCTTTTATCTATCTTATTCTTGGTTCAACATACTCTAAAGTTAATGTATTGTGAAAATTACGACAGACAATATCATCATCAGGATCATCTTGATCATCAGTATGTTAGCCTGTATACCCAGTTGTTGTGTGTCCGGACAGTCAATTTTAGACAGCCATTTAAAAAAGTTTACAAGGAATGTTTTTTTTAATTTTTAGCACAAAGTGTTAGACAATTTTATAGAGAACAATTATTGATGGTGATTAGCACTATTCAATGCATAGTTTTTCTTTAATCCAAAGACAAAAAAGAAGGTCTCATTTTTGTTACGTGTCTGGACACCCGGACCCCCCATCCTATTTCAAAAGAGAATAAATGAAAAGCAAATCTTGATTTTAAAATTGACTGGTGTGAATATCACCCTGATTTCTAACTAATCATAATGTTACAAGAAATAAAGAAAAATTACTGATTCTTTCTGGCAAACCTTCATAATATTCTTGTTGCTTAGTCATATTAGTAGTTTGATGCATTGAATGGGTTGCATTCTGCACATTTTGCCGGTTGCGTAGCTTTGGGGTCACTAGCTTTTGGACCCCTGACCATAATTTAAAAGTTAATCTGCCATGTGTTCAGCAGTTTATTGTTTATTTTCATATTTCACAATACATGCTTTAGACAGTTAGTCATGGAGTATCATGAACTTCGCAGTTGATGTATTGGTCAAGTATATCTTAACAAATATTCATTGCTTGCAAAACTCTTTTAAGATTGCTGTTTGTCATAATCATTAGTCTAGGTAGACTATCTTTGGAACCTTTTGTGTAGATACAGATCTGAATAGGTTGTAAAGAGGTTTTCAAGTTGTTCTACTTGATTGATCATATTTAAAGTTGCATAATTAGATTGCGTTTCATGTTGCAGAATTTTTTTATTCACAGTAAGAATTCTTCTTTCCTGCCAGATATGATCACCTCAGCAGAATTCTGACAAAGGTCTTAGATGAGAGACCAGAGAATGTAGTAGGTGAGTGGTATTAATGCAGTCATATATTTTAGATTTGAGATAGTTTACTTTGATTTATTTCCTTTGATTTATTTCCTTTGATTTCCATGAACAAATAATGACATAGCAATATGTTTTAACAGGAGCATATATAAAATATGAATTTGCTTAAAGCTACTTGTAATTACTTAAAGCACAGCGGTGTGTTGTTAATTAAAAATAAAACCGCTATTGTTTATATCATAAATTTTATGATTTCTCACACATTCTTCTTGTGAAACATGTAACTTTCACTTCACTTCAGAATTATTACCCAGCATTCAAAATCACATTTTTGTTATCATTTTTTTAAATCTCAGACATCTTTGAGGACATCAGCAAGGATGTAAAGAAGTCAAAGTTCACATCAACATCAGACACAATCTTAGATAAGGTAGACAAAACAGCAGAAGTACAACTAGCAGATACACAAAGGATTCTCTTTGAGGTAGGTTTACCAATTAAAAATAATATCCAAGCCGCTTGTTTTCTCTCTCTCTCTCTCTCTCTCTTGTCTTTTTCATTGTTCTCTTTCAATTCATTGATGGCTTTGATAAAAAACAACAACATCATCATCATAGCTTAGTTCACCCTCAGGGGTGCGTCCTCTCTCCTGTGTTATTCTCTATCTATACCAGTAACTGTGTAAGTTTATCCTCAAATTGTCAAATAATTAAGTACGCAGACGACACGGTCATTTCAGGTTACATTACTGATATCAGTAGTGAAAACGACTATGTCACTACAGTAAACGAATTCGTGCAGTGGTGTGAACGACACCACCTCAAGCTGAACGTCACGAAGACAAAAGAAATGTTAATAGACTTTCGAAGAAGTCCATATATGAGACCTCCGCTTACTATCAAGGGAACTGCTGTAGAAAGAGTTAGTAATTATAAGTATCTGGGAACAACCGTATCTAATTCACTTGATTGGTCATGCAATGTCACTTTACTTAGGAAGAAATGTAATCAAAGAATGTACTTTTTGAAAATGATGGGGAAGATGCATATAGATAAGACTATTCTGATCCTGTTCTATAGGGCCTTGATTGAAAGCATAGCCACATACAACATAATATGCTACTTTGGGAATGCAAACCAAGTAGATAAGAGGAAATTAGATAGTATAAGGAGAATAGCAGAACGTATAATTGGCACAAGTCTGTATCCAATATCAACTCTTTATGAGGTAAGAGTAGTAGCAAAGGTCAAACGAATCTTGAACGACCCCACCCATCCGCTTCAATCTAATTATAATTACAACAGATCAGGCTTTCGACTATGTGTGCCGAAGACTGCACGAGTGAGAACTCGGCAATCATTCATACCAAACTCCATTCACCTGTACAATAGCATGTCTCGTAGACCCCTTATAAACACGAACTAATTCTGGCCACTTGCAACCTGCGTATATACCTGAGCGGTACGCTTTGGGTACGCCCCCCCCCCCCCCCCCCCCCCCCCCCCCCCACATCTCGGGTCCTTCGCATCCTTCCGTCTGACCTTTGTCACTGCTAACATGTTTATCCCCACATTTCAGAATCTTCCTCTCCTCTTCCTTTCTTTTTCTTCTTATTCTTCCTCTCTTCCTTCTTCTTATTCTTCCTTCTCCTTCTTCTTCTTCTTCTTCTGGTCTACTTCTTCTCCTTCTTCTTCTTCTTTTATTTTCTTCTTCTTCTTATCCTTCTTCTCCTTCTTTCGTTTTTTCTTTCCTTTTTTTTCTTTTCTTTTCTTCCCCCCTCAATGCTGTAATTGGACGTATGTCATATTAACTTTCTGCATTCCTATTTGCAATGTATAATCATGTATAATTCGCCGTTAGTTTGATTTATTGTTTATTGTATTTACTTAAGACAGTTTCATCTTGTTAAATGATTTGATACCAGTGAAAAACAATTTTCCATGTAATATGGACAATAAATACTCAATAAATACAAGGTTCTAGGATAATCCTTCTCTGATGTCTCTATGAATTTATGTTTATTGCATTGTATGTTTACTGTCCTATGTGTAGTATAGAAATATTCAAAACTTTTGGAGGCAATGATTTGATTTTTATTCACTTATGCTATTAAAATCTATCGATTTTTCATTATTCCTTCATTGTCTTAAGTTAAGACCATGTATTTGTGTTATTTTTGCAGAGGAATCAAGAAGAAGCTGAACATGATGGAGGTGAAGATGAAGTTGAAACCCCGCTGCCAAACCTCCCAGAACTCATGTATTACTTTGAACAAGCAGGAGTGAGTTGTATTCCATATTATTAGGCTTCATTTAGTGGGAAAATGGCTGTAATATATATAGTATATAAATTTACTGAGATATTGGAAAGTATAGTGGAAATTATTCATCTGGGCCGGTATTCTGAAAATCGTGTTATCTTTGCAATCAGAAATAGCGTACGCCATTGGCTCACATCGCGCACTTTTGTCTTGTGTGCTGGTCATTTGCGCAGTTTATACCAACCATAAGTACGCGTTTTAAATTTGTTATGACAATTAACACAGTGAAGATAAGACAAAAGATAACACGATTTTCAGAATACCGGCCCTGAGGAGGGACTGGCAATAACTATTTTGAAGCGAATATTTGTTATTGAGAAGTGGGCATGCACAGTAGTGCTGACAAAGAAAATAATTAAAGGAGCATGCGCACTGCTGCCCAGGAAAAAAATACTCAAACCTATTTAGAGCAGATATTTTATATTTCTAGTGAAATTATTTCTAAAACTGCGAGCATCAGTTGATCAATCACGTTTTCAGAATACTCGTTCATAGAAGGGATATGATAGTAAAATGGTATGAAATTATGGGTTGTATTCAAAACTTGTACCAGTATACCGAACATATAAGATTTTATGGAAATCACACCCACGGTAATGCGATTCTCTTATCAGTTATATTGTTCATACTGTATAGTTTGGCAGCATTGGTCTTTTTTTATTGCATTGGCAATAATTCTGACTTCTTGAATGTAATATATTAGTTTTGATGATGAATGAATATGAATGAATATAAAAATAGTTTTTTTTTATAGAAAGAATCCAGTGAATAAATTAATAAACAGGGAAAAAAAGGAGTAAAATATAACAGTATTATCCCTAACCTTTCACCCAGGTTGGCGTGAGCAGAGAGGAAATGATGAGGATCTACCTGGCCCTCAAGCAGCTGGTAGATAACTACCCTCTCCAGTCCTGCAGGTTCTGGGGAAAGATCTTTGGTACAGAGAAGAACTACATTGTTGCGGAGGTTGAATATAGGGAAGGAGAGGAGGAAGAGGAAGAAGAGGAAGAGGTGTGTATTTTATGGATGGGAGATTTGTTTTTCACTAGTGGAGAAGCAATTAACAAAATTGATTTTAAAAATATTGAAATGATATGAACTGACAGTGTCTTTTTCGGGGTTGTCATTAATTGATGTTATATTTTGTTCAGATAGTATACATCGAAGGTATTTTTTTCCAGTGTTTTCTCCTGATAAGTGTACTCATAAATTGTTTATAATCTAAATGTTATTTTCATGGCATATATCCTTTTTTTTTTTTTCTAAACATGCATCAATATCAAATCATTTGTTAATGCACCCTGGGCTAGTAGAATATTTGATTTTATTATCAAAAGTCCTGGTAAACATGATAGTCTGATGTGTTAAGAATTTATGATCTACAATTGAATCCCTTATATTCAACTTTTATCATGCATTTGTTTTGTTTGTTTTGTTTTGTAGGAGCATGAAACGGAGGAGCCAGACACAGAGAAGGATGATGAGGAAGGAGAAGGAGGTGTGAACAAAGTTTTATTTGTTTTAAATCATCATATGCTTTTCCCCCATTTAAAATGGGAATATCATTCATACTCTGGTCACAAGGAAGAGCTTTGATTTAGGTTTAGGGATGCTTAAAGGCAATTAATTTTATTAGCTTTCGTCTCGAGAGACACTGAACTAAGAGGACCGTTTGCGCGAATTCAAAAATACCGTTACTTGCCTTCCGCCGCGTGATACGTCAATACACACAGTGCGGTCCGTTGAGTCATGTGCGCATGCGCACTCCTTACGTTGGGTCTATGCAACCAACCCTCGTATATTTTTCAAACATTGGTTCACATTTCTAATATTTAAAAATACTTCCCATGGATATTATGCTCTGAAACTTTCACACTGGTATTTTTACACTTTAACCCTAATGTTTATCCCATTTTTAAGTAACAAAATGAGATTTTTTTAAAATCATAACAATGTTAGTCAATGCCTTTAATAAATTTCCAGGGTTTTGAATTTTGGTTAAATTAAATTGTGTATAAATCCACATTGAATATGCTGAGAAAAAGTAAAATTGAATATTATCAATATTCTTATTTAGTATTCTCAGGGAGAGAGAGAGAGAGAGGGGGGGGTTGAATGTAACTTCTTCGACAATATTCCTTCGCGTGAGGACTTACATCGGTGCACTATGAGTTTAAAGTTTTCTTTTTCATGTTGCTCTAGCAATCATACATAAAAGCAAATCGTTTTATGTTTTATTTTTGTACAGAGGAGCAAGAAGAAGATATTCTTCCTAAGCCTGACTTCAAACCCCCTCCAGTTATCCCTCGGGAAGAGAACAGGACAGGAACTAACAAGAAGACATTCTTTGTCTGCAATGAACGTAAGTATATTTAAAGATTGAAAAACCAGTAAGATGCATGCTATTGTGTCATTTTCTCAAATATGCATGTATAGCTTTGGGCAGTTGGAGCAAGGTAGTTTTTAAAGGGGGGGGGGGGGGGCTTTTTTTTTTACCTTTCATATCTATTAGAAAACAAAGGTACAATTGTAAAAGAAACTAAGGCAATTCAGCATTATCGATAAGAAAAGTATACTGTAGGCATGGTCACTTAGATTCACTGTATGTTTTTCACCAAAGTATTGTGATAATGAGCGATCATGTTTGCAATCGGTTTTGTATTTCTCAGGTATGAGTTTTTCAAGAAATGCTTGGTAAGATATGTTATGGATATCACATTGTGAGAGAGAAACACATGACTCTAATAATAAATATCCTGATTATAAATCCCACCCTCTCAGCTGGTCAACCTTGGGTCAAGCTGCCACCAGTCACTCCACTCCAGATCAGCGTTGCGAGACAGATCAAGAAATTCCTCACTGGTCGTCTAGACCAACAGGTATGCTCTATCACAGTTGCTCAGTATTGTATATTAAAGTAGGTATGATTTGACACAATGCTAAGTCACATGACAGTTGCATTCACTGTAATTCTATCATTCTGGCTGTATTGAAAATTAGGAAATCACCACTAAGATAGAAGTTGCTACTTTGAGGGGTGAAAATATAATAAGTTTTTAACCAGTTGAACACAATTTGTGGTATAACACACATTTCGCATAGACCACAGCGCAGGTTATCTCATGCATATCAATAAATTTGAATTTGAATTTGAATTTGCATAGTATTGGACGAGTTAAGAAAACTTTTGTGATCTAAGAAGGTGGTTATATGTACTTCATGCATTCTTCCAAGGCAGGGATATTTTCTATTGTTGATTTGATTTGAGAAAAATCTAAACAGAATTCAAGAGACCTTCTTGATGACTGGAAGGGATAATGTATCTTTAGTTCATCTGTTGCTAAATAAAATGTGTTTCTTCTTTCACCTAATTCATTTCTACCCATTTTCTTATGATGTTAACAATTTTCTTCTGAAGTTTCTGAACCTCCACTTCTTTCCTTATCAATTGTTGCATGTCCTCAAATACATTTCTTTGATAAGTAATGAAAATATTGCTGTGCTTCCAGATTATCAGCTACCCACCTTTCAATGGCACAGAGGCCAACTACCTGAGGGCACAGATTGCCAGGGTCTCAGCAGGCACTCAGATCAGTCCTCTAGGATTCTATCAGTTTGATGAGGAGGAAGAAGAAGAGGAGGAGGATGGAAGTAAGATATGGACACTCCATTTCAATAATCTAACATTTGCCTTGCCATCATTTGCTTTTGAGCTCTATTTTGTTGTGATACAGGATTAGACCTTGACTTGTATTGCAGTTTAGGTCTGGGTTGGATGTAGCATTGGGTCCAGATTTGAAATTTCAAGAGATTGTTTTGTTAGAAATCTACCTTTGAGTATTTGCCCTTGGAGCTACTACATTCCATAGGCTTAATAGTGCTTGTTTGAACTGCAAATCATTTTTAGCATCTTGTTTCATAACCTGTCAGAGCATTCATTTTGTTTCAAGTGGTTGTTCTGTTCTGAGAGTTATCTACATTTCACTTTCTAATCAGAGTTCAAATGACTAATTCATACTCTTTTTTTTTTTCTCTTTTCTTCCATCCATTAGACCGTGACAGCTTCATTGAGAGTCCCGATTTTGAGGGTATCCCCGTCAAGGATCTGGTAGACCCATCACTGGCTAACTGGGTGCATCATGTGCAACACATCCTGCCTCAGGTATGAAGCAAACCTTGCTGTTTTCTCATTAACCTTGGTGTCATTTTGGCCATAATAAAGGAAAGGTATTAGAATCTAAAACTGATTTTAAAAATTGTTTGAACCTTACATTGTAGTACAGATGTTGTAGGTCTGTATGCTTCATTTTCTAGGGAATGCTAAAATCCTAGGTTTTCAACTGTTCGGTAAAGTGTTTGACTTCTTCATGCAATATGCAGGCATTCAGTTTACTCCTTGATTTCAATTATTGCAGTGTGGATCCTATTATATAGTTTTCAGTGCAAATATACCAATTGCCAGCTTTGTGTGTGTCAAGTGCTATAAAGTTAGCTTATTAGAAGTCTCGTGGATTTCCATTATGGAATTAGGGTCCATTTGTAAGGGATGAATAAAAATCCTGATGCTTGTTCTTCATGTAACTAACCAGTCTGTACATTTTCCATACTGTTGTGCAGGGCCGATGCTCGTGGTTCAACCCAGTCCAGCAGCAGGAGGAAGACTTTGAAGATGAGGAAGATGAGGAAGAGAGAGAGGAACCAGACGAGCCTGAACCTGAAGTTGGACCTCCTCTCCTTACACCCATCTCGGAGGATGTTGGTGAGTTCATGTTGACACTATGTTAACCCACTGAGCACAATTTGATTTTGGTATAACATGTGTTTTCCATGGACTCTAGTCTTGGTTATCTCAAGCATAGAGTTTAAGGGGTTAAGACTGAAATACTGGAAATGGAGCTAAAAACTTCTAATTTGGTTTCAATGGCCAGAGTAGTCATAGTCGTATAGTCATATGCTATTGTAATATGAATTTATTTGCCATGGGTGTTAGTGTAGTAGTTGTATTTGCCTTGTAGGTGGTGTTTCATTTTCTGAATCCTGTGATGTGATCAGTGATGTATGCATTTGTTAATGTCCATTCCTATTGTAGAGATTGAGAACATCCCACCGTGGAGTGCCCGTCTCACTTCCACCCTGGTACCTCAGTATGCCATCGCCATCATCCAATCAAACCTATGGCCAGGTGCCTATGCCTTTGGAACAGAGAAGTAAGGAAAGCTCCTTATTCATGAAAGCATTTTATGTTTCATATTTATTTCTCTTTCTCTTACTCAACTATTTCTCCTGCCTCTGTCTCTGTCTCTGTCTCTCTCTTCCATTTTTATAGTTATCTAATTAATCAATCTACCATTGAATATTTGGGATGAAGAGCTGATGGATACTTACATTGCTGAAAGTAATGGTGAATTTGAATTTTACATGTCACATGTTCACAAAAATGATATACGACATTAATTATATTCCTGTTTACTTGCATGGTATAAATATGGTAATCAAAATCTCTGTAATGGGTGCATATATGAAATTTGTGAACATATGTATGCAGTAATTCAGTCTGTTGAGGTTTGAAGTTTGTTATGATTGAAACACTTCTAATGGTGTACTGTCTTGCTTCTTTCCCCTCTCTCCTTAGAAAATTTGAGAATGTGTACATTGGCTGGGGTCACAAGTACTCCCCAGACAACTACAGCCCCCCTCCCCCACCTCCAGTCCAAGAGGAGTTCCCAAGTGGGCCCGAGATCACGGAGGCAGAGGACCCTACTCCTGAGGAGGAAGCAGCCCTTAGGGCCGCCCAGCAGGAGGCCATGGAAGCCGCAGAGGAGATGGAGGATGAGGAGGAGGATGATGGTGAAGACGATTAGGAAGGATGAGATCCATAGATTTGTTTCAGGGAAAGGTTGGGGGAGGGACAGGTTACAAAGATAGGACAGGGCAATGTGTATGCTACAAGTGACCTGACGCGTTTATTGTCACAATGATAGCTATAACATCCGTTTTTTCCTCGTCAACGTTTAACCAGATGGTACTCTAGGGCAGAAATACTCACCAGCCCTTTTTGAGTACGTGTTTGCAAAACACACACACACATTGATTCTTACATGTCAATAGCGGGATAAGTCATAGTTGCTTAAACTGCATTTTCACACATGTATGCATCACAGCGATATATTATGTGTCTGCTTGCATTTTCATTGCTTTATTTTTGAATGGATTATAATATTGAAAATGCTGGGGGAAGGCTTCGCAGAGAGCTAGTGTTTTGTCATATTCAAAGTTCCTCTTTGTACAATCATCCTTTGCCTAGATGAGGATGTCTGTTTGATATAAGTTCAGCCTAGTTTTCAGATAATTTTTTTGCCTTGTATCATATTGAAGCCTAACCAGTCCAATTTAAACCTTAAATCATGACAGGATTCACCCAAAGAATAATTATGTTCCTTATACTGCATCAAAGAAACAGCACACTGTCCATTTTTCTAGTGTAAATATTTAAAGAGCCTTCTAATAACTACTCTGCTGTAAATACGTAACTTATTTTTATTGAACAAGAAAATTATCCAGTTTGGTACTTACAGCACCTATATGAAGTTCTTCTAAAGGAATTTTATCTTTCTTTTTGTCTACAAAGTTGTACATTTTATCAGAGCTTTTGATATTCATATCTTTGTTCAGGTTGTACATTCCATGTAATCATTACCTATAGTAGACTATCTCGTTTGCAAGTATGCAGTTAAACATTAAAACATTTTCACCTACAAGACTGTATGTACTCTCTTTTTATTCACATCTTTTTTTCCCCCCAGATTTACTTTACTTCCACAAATGTAGATGTGTTCAGTTGTGTTCAAGCATGGCTTTACAAGAGTGCCAGTTGTATAAAACAATACAAGTAGGGAAGAAATGTGAAGAAAGGGAGAGAGATGGAAGGGAGAGAGAAAGGAAGGGAGGGAGAGAGAAAGAAAAGGAGAGAGAAAGGGAGAAGTGAAAAAGAAAAAGCAAGAGATTATGAATTACATGCATTGCAGGGAAATTATGGCAAGGTCACATCTGCAGAAAAGAAGAGTTTGTGAATAAAAATGATAAAAATGAGGGTAGTTGAAGGTGAAGTCTTCAGAAGAATAACCTTGAAGATAGGCAAATCATGATATTTATGACAACATGCAGTAAGACAAGTTATTGCCAGATCTTCAAAACTTGTGGCTCCATCCCACAGAATCATGCACTTTTCAGATCAATCATACACTTTTCCATTCAGTTTACAAGCTCATGTACAGTTTTGGTATCAAAAAGAAAATTGGCATGAGACAGTTGAATGTGGTCTCACAGCATCATTCTAGCATCAAAAGATACGTGCAAGATCATTAATTTTGGTATTCTAATCATGATATCAGTGGATTTTAGATCATTTGCCAGTACCCGTCCACTTCGATGGCTCCTCAAATTATAATCACAGCCCTTTGTTATGCTGTCACATACACTGAACCCTCACAAGTTTCACACGAGTGAAGTCACTGTGCATTGCATATTGATGTTCTTTGGAGTTTACCGTGTCCTGTGATCTTAACTATGTTTTGCCTTCATCATTTGATTGATGTTCCA
The DNA here is from genome assembly GCA_029962745.1 of Echinometra lucunter. Lineage (NCBI taxonomy): Eukaryota > Metazoa > Echinodermata > Echinoidea > Camarodonta > Echinometridae > Echinometra > Echinometra lucunter. Next base: position 34,482,682 of record CM057152.1, read on the forward strand.
TTTGAGGGGGGGGGGGGAACAAAATGTCATCTTGGTTTTATACTAACTAATCTTGCTACACTTTCACCCACAAGCAAAGATATCTGACGAATAGTTTTTGAGGGCTTACCAAAACTGCACATAACCTTTCATGACAACTGTCTCTTTGTGAGAACAAGTCTTTAGATTCTCGGACAAAGAAATCATTCACAAAAATTCTTTCAAATCAATTTATTTTTAAAAAAGAAAGAAAAGAAAAGAAACCACTTACAACAAGGAAATCAAAATATTAACCCACAAATTATTTTTAAAGATCCCATTAGACAGATGTGTATAATGGCTATCCTCTCTAAATGTATACACAATGTTCCAGCTAAATGAATACATAATCCACTTCACCCTACATTGTCTTATTAGCCCTTAAAGTGTTTGGCAAATCTGTGATAATTTTTTTGCCCGACAAGTAAAATAGTACAATGGGTTTTTTTTATTAATCTATTTCAAAATGCATTTATAATCATCTCTTTTACTATAACAATTACATGATGTATTCATGTATAAACCAATTGTTCTGATATTTACAACAGCTAAGTGTCAAAAGGGAACGACACAAGTTTCCCACTAAAGGCTGTCAAATGAGACTACCTTCACATTATTTTGAGAAATTACAATTGCAGAAGTTGTTATTGAATATTGGATCAAGCTATAAAGAACAACATTAAGTGTCTCTTAGACATACAAATATTACATACTTCTGTTTTAAAAAGGTGATATGAATGAGTACACTGGTCCCCTATACAGCTTTGGACCAACATTTCTTCTTCAGACTGAATGGTTGTACCAAGTGACTAAACAAAAATTGATTAATACTTATCTCCTTCACATTTCCAACTAGTAGATTGAATGAAGTGTCTTAAGCTTGAAACAGTTATGATTTTTTCTATTATCACGAATCTAGAAACCCAGTGTCTCAATCTCTGTTCTAACCCACAGATAAAATAGTAAAAATATATTTACAACACTGTACAATTATTATAACATGCCATACATTGTACACAAAACAACATATATGTATATGACAAAATGCATTGAAAACAATATATCAAAGTCTGTGCGACACAACATTTAGGGGGCTTTATTCAGAAATAAAGACGGGGTGATTCCATGTTGTGTTGCACAGACTTTGAATGTCATAACAGGCTATCCTTTATATTTCTAAATAAATTTGAACAGGCTTTGACTAGGAATCTCTCTGTGCACTATGTCCCCTTCCTTACAGCATAACGATATTGATTGATATTCTCATAATCAAACCCAAGGTTCATTTTAAGTCTTGTTTTAACAAAAGGAAAACTCAGATCTCTGTTTATCTTCTTTCTTTAGAACCCAGGGGGGTGTTTCACAAAGCTGTTCGTAAATTACGAACGACTTTACGAACGACTGGCGATACCTTCTTGGGCGCTAATCAGATTCTCATTCATTTATATGTAGCACAAGAAGGTATCACCAGTCGTGCGTAAAGTCGTTCGTAACTTACGAACAGCTTTATGAAACACCCCCCTGGTTGGGTACAAATTTCAGCAGAGTACGGGCCATTGTCTTTGGAGAGAAAGAAAGCATTTAAAGCACGTACATAAGAGTTAACACCCTTTTGGGTCTTAGCAGTTGATGCATGGATACAATTCCAAACTTTTTAAGGGTGGAATGTTATAAACACAGTTCAATTTTTGAATTTCATTGTCGGCTTGATGTGATGGTATTCACATGCAACAACAATATGGAAAATATAATGGGTAAAAAATATCACCTTTACTACAGCAATGCTTAATTATCTGTGTTTGCTACCGAGACATGGTAGTATAGAACTGCAAGCTTCAATACGATGAGACAAACAAAGTGAGAGGAAACTAAGAAAACTTGATGGCAGAACGATGTATGACTAGCAGTCCCCCATTTTTATACCATTGCAAAAACTTTGATTTCTGCAATGATTTTTCCCTTGTTAATGAAGTGAAAGTCCACCATGATGATCAGCATGGTAGTTACTTTTCTGCCTAGATGAGATCCGCAACTGTAGGGGGGGGGGGGGGAGAAAAAAAGTTACCATCATTAACTGACATTCAATACAGTATGGTACTCTAATAATCAAGAATATATCAAGCCTTAAAATCATGCTAGGAAACATAAACTTTCTTCAGGCTTGTTACACCATGCCCTCTCACATAGCAAGCAGTATGGTTTAAAAAGACAGAAAAATAAAATCAACAATAGCACATTTACATTTACAATTAAATTGTCAATGAAGATATAATATGAAGGTGAACAAGTTATTTGTCATGTTTCATAGTGACATGGTAAAAGTTAGTGACATTTGCAGTACTGTTGAATGGCTAATACAGTATTCAAAGACAAACTTATGCATTTTAACTATACCAATAACATAATGCCTCCAGCACCCACCCTCAATGGGCGAAGGCATAAAATGCAACAGTTGCAAGTAGTATAATTCTCAAATTATATACATAAACAATTGTTATATGTTGAATAATACTGTAATAACATTTGCTACATAATGAATCTTTCTTACCATTCATAGGCATTTCATCAATCTGTGTGCTGTAATACTGCTCTATATCACGCAGGATCCTGATGTCATCACTCTTCACAAAGTTGATGGCCACACCCTTACGGCCGTAACGACCTGATCGACCAATCCTGAAAGATGAGATTTCACAGAGACATATTTTTAGCTATTAAAGAAGTTCAAATTCAAACCTTGAACAGGCAAGGTACTAACCTACATACATAAATCGCTGTCAACACTTTTATTAAATGGACTTCTAATATGCTTTAAAAAACAGAGAGATATTTGCTCGAATTAATGAAAGAGGTTTACTTCAAACCATGGTTTAAACCTCTGCCATGGAATAAAATAAGCATAAATATGTGTAAATTAGCATATAGAAGCGCATTATTGTCTGCTCTTTGGAGAAGAGGAACATGTGTGTACTATGCTTATGGAGGTTTTAAATCATGGTTTAAATATAAACCTCTTTCAGGCATTCCAGCCATTACATCAGCAAGTAAATATGGTTTCTGCATAATGGCAGTATTTATAAATATCACTCAACTGTGCAATTTTAAAACTGCTTCTGTAGGAAAAGTGCTTTTCATGTTGAGCATGTCAGGTTAAGGCCATTTTTGTGAGACTGATATCATTGAACCAAACAGATTAACACACAACTTCTGCTTCCACATCGAGAAATATCTTCAGTAAGTCATTGCATAAAGATTTCTTTTCAATGCAACTCTGCCTCTGTAATCAAATAATGACACAGAAATTGAAAAGTCAATCAGTGTTAGTCATGTTTACCTGTGAATGTAAAGCTCACGGTTGTTTGGCAGATCATAGTTAATAACCAGTGAGACTTGCTGGACATCCAGACCTCGGGCCCAAACATCAGTGGTGATCAAAACACGACTGGAAATGAAGAAAAGAATGGAAATTCTTGAAATATTTTGAAAAGGATCAAATTCAATACAAAATGTGTTAGTTTTTAGAAAAAAAAACAGCCCCACTTCCACCCCCTCTCATTTGCATTTTCTCAAATGCAAACTGAGAAAATCATTTTCACAAGTTTAAACTGTTTAAATTGGCTACATCTTAGCAAACAAAGTTCAGTATGTACAGAGTCCAAATAGCTAACAGGAAGTAAGATTCTTAGGCCATAAAAGCTAGCAAGTTCAGACATTTTACAAAACTGCACCAGCATAAATCAATTTTGAAGGGGGGGGGGGGGTAATCAATATCTTTTGCTGAAACACCTTCCCTCTCCATTTTACCTATGGAAAACATTCTTGTAACAAACATGGATAGGAGATGCTGCTAAATAAAGTCAGAATTAGCAGGATCTTCTAATCCTACCTCTGGTTTTTAAACGCATTTCAAATTGAATTTATTTCTTCTTTGAAAAGTGTGTGTGTGTGTGGGGGGGGGGGGGGAATCTGAACATGTCACATGTCATCCCTCCTTAAAGTTTTTTTAAAAAAAATATACCCCCGCCTGGGATTTACGCAAAGGCAGTATAATATTCATGCCCTTTTGCTAGGCAAAATATGAAAAGATTTGATCCCTTACCTAGCTCCTGATCTGAATTCCTTCATGATGGCTTCTCTTTCCTTCTGAGGCATGTCACCATGCATGGAGGACACTGTGAAGTTAGCCTCACGCATCTTCTCTGTCAACCAGTCAACCTGACAATAGATCGGAGGAACTTGGGTATAACATAGTAGCAACAGGTGAAATCAACTACACAGGTGTGGCTGTGTTAGGCCTATTGGCCAATAACTTTGCCTGAATCACTGATTTCTTCTGACACTCCACATCTTATCATTCTTCTTCATCACGAATGGATATCATCAAGAATTCATTCTCATATACATGGATTCCTCTTATGATATCTATCAAGATATTAACTTGGCATAATGGATTTCACAAAGCCACATTTTCAAAATGCAATGATAAAAAGGAGGACAGAAACTGGAAATTGCATTAAATTTGGATAATAAAATTTCCCATAAATGGCAAGATAATAAATTTCTCAAATGAATAATAAAGATACAAAAAGCAAATCTGAGTCTACTATGTAATGAAGACATCACTTTCCAGCTATTCTTTGACAGGATTACCTTACCTTCCTCTTTGTGTTGCAGAAGATGACAGCCTGTGTGATGGTGAGTGTGTCATAGAGGTCACATAATGTGTCAAACTTCCATTCTTCCCTCTCCACAGCAACAAAGAACTGTTTGATACCCTCTAGAGTCAATTCATCACTGGGCAAAACAAGGAAAAATAAAAGGTAAAACGATCAAATTTAACAAAGGAAATTAAAATCTTTCGGAATTAAATGGTTCTGTATTGTATACGAGGCTCAACACTTACAGCCATCAAGGACACTTAAACACCTAAAATTGTGCCTCCTCCCCCACATTTAAAAATGTCAAATTTAGTGTGGAGCCCTATTTTTTTAACACTCTTTCTTGAACTCAGAAGACATGATGGTAAAGGACAGAAAGGCAAGAGTGGGAAACACATTAAAAAATGGGCGGGGGGGGGGGGGGGAAGAAAAATCCCAACAGACAAACAAACAAAAACTAATTTTACAGAAAAGCCTCAATAAGCAAAACATAAGATCCACACTCCTAATACTTACCGTTTGACTAGGATTCTGATAGGATCTGTCATGAACTTGTTGGTCATTTCTAGGATCTCATGTGGCAATGTAGCACTGAAGAGTACGACCTGGGTTGCAGGGGGCAGGTATCTGTACACATCATAGATCTGCTCTTTGAAGCCTACAGAACACAATAAGAGCAGAATAACGATCAAAAGAAGCATGGCAAAAATGTATTATACTAACTAGAGGAAATGCCCTGAAGGACCTCAAAAGGCTAGGCTGTATTCATTTAGTATAACATATTTCCCCTCTCAAATACTTAATACACAGCAAGATATGTAAACATTTAAAAACAGATGACACTAAGCATAGAAACAATCCCAAAAGTAATATGCTCTTTACTGCAAACAGGAATAATGTTCACAAGACAAAAAGAGCAACTCGACTCAAGTGTGAATTTTTTTTTTTTTTAAAGAGAGCAATGGTCTAATAAAGCTTTAGTTTTGTACCCCCATCCCCACAGATACAAAATTTTGCAGTAGATGGGAAATCGAAGCCTCAAAAAAAAAAAAGGTTCTTAGCATCAATTTGTAAATTAGAAATACACAATAAAGCAGGTATATAGTTCACGTCTTGTGACCCATTTAAAAAAAATGTTGCCCATATCACCTTGTATTTTGTTATGAAATTCAAACATGATGAATACTTTGTCACAGACTAGTTTACTGTCTTACCTTTATTCAACATTTCATCTGCTTCATCTAAGACAAGCATCTTGATGGATCTTGTCCTCAGATTTCTTCTTCTGATCATGTCTGCATTGCAATGAAAGGAGGATTCTCAGATTAAAAAAAAAAACAAAAAAAACACCTTATAGGAATTCAAGGTTCTTCTCACAAGGTACAATTTACTTTGTATGGCTGGGGAGTGGTAAATGTACATGATGTCTTGCCAAATGGACATTAGTGCTGTGGTAGGGATTCAGACATGTAAAGTAATCTTTAAGGTGCATTCAGATATGATGCGACTTTGTGCCACCAAATTTTTTGTGTACAGGTCTATGGGTATGGGGTGACAAAAAATGTCGCCGAGGCAGGACACATTTTGGTTTGCTGCCTGGCTGCAAAAAAAAAATGCGCACCAATCAAATTCCTAAAAACTTAGCGCAAAAATTGTTGTCATGAGATTGTTTGCTCAAGTTTTGACAAAATTCTCTCTTACCTGAGAGTTGACGCGTAATGCGCATTCCTTAGCATAAGTGGCAGCACAAAGACACATAATATCTGAACGCACCTTAAGTTTGATGACCTACCCACTGACTCATGACACCACCCTTATAGATATGTGCTTTTCCTATACAGGTAGTCTATAAAGCGGGTATCATTGTACAGTATACTACTGCAGGAGTGTCCTGCTATAGACCAATTCCACAATGCGAGAGGGCAGCAGACTGGTGGCCAAACTGTTGTATGTTACCCAACTTTTACAGTACACAAGTCAATAGCGCGTTATGTACTTTAGTTTGATTTTCTCTATTTTGGACCAACATTTCTTTTAATGTTTGCAATGAGGAATAACAGGGAAGTTCAGGGAAGCTATGCGGTGCTCAGATGCCACAACAATTTGAGAAAGCTTAAAAATTGGAAGCTGAGTGCCAAATTCACTCGCCTTTGACTCATGAAGCCTGTTTGTGTGAGAAGCCGTACTCCCTACACAGGTTCCCAGGCCTTTTACTGACAAAACTAAAGGAGAAAAATTAACAAAAGTACAAAAATACATCATATCTTCAACTGTCAGATATGGTCATTGTCTTAAGTCATCTACCCATGTATCCATGCTTTATTTTATTGATCTAGAATGAAGTTAATGAAATAATATCAGGGCATATCTTTCATTGATTTTGTACAAAGCCAGGCACGGTCAGTGCACTATCACATACTGCAGCTAACGCCTCGCCGATAGAGGGCCAAATACATAAACTGGAGATGGAATTGGTCTATAGCATAATCCCAGTCTGAAAGCATTACATATTTGGCTGCTTAGCTATGACCAGAGTGATGATATTGGAGAGCCTTCAATGTCACAGCATGGCAGACCTCAGTCCTATGCAAGAAGCCACCATTCTTTATTCATCCATACCCACCATGAAATATATCATGCCAATTAGACCTATACCCTAATGGTCTGATGAATATGGCTGTCTTACCAAACACTCTGCCAGGTGTCCCTGAGACAACATGCTGACCAAAGTCCAGCTTTCTGATATCCTCTCCAACGTTGGTCCCTCCGATACAGGCATGGCATTGAACACTCATATAATCACCCAGGGCTAGGATCACCTACAAATTCAAATCAATACAGACAACTTTACCAATTGCATCCACTGCCAAACTGAACTTTTGGTGATCAACTATAGTCCACTGCACAAATCCACATCAAATACTTACAATGAAATTATTGCAGTTACCCAGTTATCACGTGGGCAACAAAGGCAGGACTCTAAGCTATTGGGTAATATTTTCTATGGTCAGTGACACACTTGCTATCATTAATGTTGGACCCTTAGCTAACAAAAAGAGATTATCAAATACTAAACTACACAGTAAAAATCGAAGTTGTATTTTCGAAATGATTTTCAGATTATCCAGAGCTCTTTTGGGGGTGACCGGACATGTCCTCCACCCTTCTGGGGCTAGTGCTAACAAGATGTCTGCAAACAAATAGACGCACTAAGATGTCTCCATAGTTAAGAATATGTTGTTAAATCTGTAATACTGTGCCATACATAGTTAATATATACCTGCTTGTCACGGTTAGTTGCACAGCGCCCTCTATCTCCACATTTGTCGGACTTGGGTGCATGTATCACAGCACCATTCTATGGTGTGTGTTTTACGTGTTTCCAGTGCGACATTCTTACCTATCCTTAATTTGTATTTTCCTTTTCTTTCTGATCATTGTAATTATTGTTTGCTACCGTATTCATTATACGATGTATATGTATTCATTACATTATTTTATGTACTTCTATTTATGTAAAGTCACATGGATTGGAAAAGAAGACCTTCGGGTTATAGTTATTAAGTTAATCTTTTTCTTTTCCCGGCATCCATGTGACTCTCCCTATATTTACTATTGTTTGTATTTGTTCTTTGGGTTGTTGATTCTGCCGAATAAAATAATAATAATAATAATAAATTAATTATCATTTTTGAAATCAACAGAATGTAATTTTTTTTCATTTCACAGGCAGCCAAACAAAAGAAATAACCTTGGATACTGATACTTTTAGGACTATCCAATATCTTTCTAGATATTTTCCACTCATTGCAGGCCTTTTCATACAATAACAAATCTCACCTTTTGAATCTGTGTTGCCAATTCTCTTGTTGGAGAAAGGACCAAAGCTTGTGTTTCCCTCACCTGAAGGACAATAAGAGCATACATGAGGTAAAAACAACAATTGGTTAAAAAAATCTTTGCTGTGTTAAATTATAAAAGATAAGACATAATGTTAAGAGCAATATTTAATTGTATCAGCAAACATGAATATAGTTAATATGCAAGTTATTAGTATGGAAATTCAATGGTGAATGTATAAATTTTCTTGTTGGCCTGACTAGGTTACTACAGGGGAAACTCGGTATAACGAGGTCGTCGGGACCGAAGGGTTTTCCTCGTTATAGCCGTTACCTCGTTATATCAGAACAAACAAAAGAGTGTATGTATGGGACTACATGTACATACATGAATGTACAGAGGTCTGCTGCCGCTACTTATGAACTCATTTTGCAGCTACAGAGACATTGATAATAATATCATTCTCTGATCTAGCTGATAATATTCTGGATAATATTAGAAAATGTGTTTAAACTACTAATTTCAGACGCCAAAATTACCGATAACATGAAAGTTCATCGCACCATCGAGGTTGCCTGTTCTGCGATATGAAAAAAAAAAGTTACGCACTGTACTATGCTACAAATAAAAACACGTAATCTGCGTGCATCGGCCGCCCAGTTGAGCGAGCTGGGACTTGTTTGTGCCAGTAGCGGTGCCGTTATCTCTGCTGAATGATTTTAGCGGGGGGTTTTGTTGATAAAGCTGCAGTGAAATTTGCTTGCTCGTTATAACGGGAATGATTATCAATGTATTTCTTTGTTTAAGGGGTTCAGGATTTAGCTCGTTATAGCCGATATCTCGTTATAGCCGATCTCGTTATAACAGGTTCATGCCGCCATAGACTTACACGTAAGTAAATTTGGGACCGTGACAAAACCCTCGTTATAGCCGTTACCTCGTTATAGCCGAGCTCGTTATATCGGGATTTCCCTGTATTAAAGGGGAAACTGAACCTACTGAATATGATTGTTTGGCCTAAGTGGATGTAGAAGTAAAATTGCACAACTATACTACATGTACGTACCTGAAGTTTGTGGATGCCTTGCTGTTTCATAAAAGTAGGCAACCAATACGAAAACACCTGGGGGGTGTTTCACAAAGAGTTAAGTTTGACTTAAGTCGCACTTAAATTCCTACTTGCATGCTGTATAATACGCATCACCATACTGGTCAGATCATGCTCAGGGGACACACGCTATTGAGAAGTCTATCAATGAGATTACGTGTTAAATACAGGATGTGCATTGGTGCTTACGGCCTTACGCATAACTCTAAGTCAATTTTAACTCTTTATGAAACACCCCCCAGGACTTTAAGAATTTAAATAAAAAAGAAGTAAATAGACTTTGTTTTTCATCAACACTAAGAAAGTGATACATTGCGAAAGTGCTACCAACCTGTGTGTCTAGACATTGTAGAATTGAAATGGAAAAAGTTGCTGTCTTTCCTGTACCAGATTGAGCCCTGCAAAGACATGGTGGTAAGAGATAAGGTAATCAAAATATGCAAAGTGAGATGGGTAGTAATATATTACTATTTTTGTAAGCTACAGGCAGTGACTGTCCTTTCTGTCACACAGCTACTCTAAAATCAGATAAGATAACTATTTTTGTTTGGTACAAGCATTGACTGTTCTTTTTGTCATACAGCTACTGTAAAATCAGAAAAGATCACTCACAAGTTCCACAAAATGTTCTTAAAATTTCTTCTGCGGTCAGCATTACTAATTTTATGCTGCAAAATAAAGGTATCACAATATTAAATTACTGCGATTTGTGAAAGCTCATGGCTTTTCTAATTTCACTGGAAAGGGCAAACTGACACATATACATACATGTATGTACTGGTCAAATTTCAAATACGTTCTACAAAAGAAATATCAGACATACTGTTAGAGCCTTAATATGCTCTAGCCTGTTTGGTCATTCCCTGGTAAGTCAAGATAACCTTTGTAATTTTAAGACCAGAAAGATCAATGACTTCTGTTCATCACTCCTTTGCATCAGAAATCATTATTACAAAATCAGCATTACACTGAGTGAGAGAGAAGAAAGAGAGGGGAGAAATGACAGATGGAGACAGGCAACTTAATACAGAAATCTTGTATTTCCTTTCTTCATGACAGAATCTGGAAGAAAATAAATACAAAATATTCTTTCATCAACTTACTGTGCGATTACATCCCTGCCTTTTACCACTGGTTTGATGGCTCTCTGCTGGATTGCAGATGGCTTTTCAAATCCTGCAAAACAAGGAAGACAAATGTCAGCTCTTCACACAGAAGTTGCAAAAGAATTTCATGAATATACATTACACCTGAAGGCATTTTGGACACACAAGACCTATCAACACAATGAACAAGGTTATGATATAACCATAGACATTACTAGACTGAAAGCAGCACGCGCGGATATCATTACGCGAATGGCATTAGGCCTCACTTCTTTCAGATCATTTGAAGGGGCCGATAAGGACCCATTATCACCATGATATCGATAACACTTTGCGTTATTCATATATGTATTGGGCATATCAGTTTCATTGTGACACTTAGATTTAATGCGCATTACATGTAGTTGCGCATTACATGTAGTTGCGCATTGCGCAGACTCAATGCAAGCATACCCCAAATTGCCAAGTTTCAATCCAAACCCCTACAAAAAGTTGGTGTGAAGCCCTGCCTAAATGTGATATAGTCATGGCTACCCCTACTGCTGTACTACTACTGCATGCTACAGTAAACAAATGCAGATTTCCCCTTTCCATAGTACAAATGCAGCATTTGGCTCTATCAGAAAATTTCAATGAAAGCAAACAAATGAGCTTTAAATTCCACATTTCCTGAATTTATGGTTTAGCTGGTCACCAAAGAGGGACTTTCCAGATTGCTGGTGAGATTTTAATTTTCCTACTTGCAACCCCATATTTTCATGTCATAATATTGGGGGGGGGGGTAGTTTTTTTAGGACTGTTTATCTAGAATTATCTGCATTTCTTGCAAAATAATGAAAGCCCATATTGTTACCATTTCATTACAAAAAAATGAAATGAAAAAAAAAGAAGGGAAATATCAGGGCATTATTGTGAATAGGATAACCATTAAATCAATTCAAGTCGCGCTTTATTCTATCACACGCATTAACCCATAGAGGTACAGTGTCACCTTTAGGAGATGCTTTTGCAGTATCTGTTGGTCCAGAAAGTTGGGCAATACATATCATAAAGAGAAAAATGCACTGACAAATTTGATCCCATTACCATTGCTGTATGGTGTGGCGTTCTGGAATTAGAGCGGTTTAAGTGTAACTAATCATAAAAATCTTTAAATTGGCAGCACAGTGAATAATATATTATCACTTTTTCTGTGTTCAAATTGGCAATTTCTGATTCAATTTTACAATCATATTTCATTTTGGTTTATGTTACATCCATATTTATTTTTTTCAAGCTATGTAAATTTTGACCTCAAGAAAGCTCTGTACTGCTATGGGTTAATCTCCTCATTCCCTCTCCATCAACTTTCTTTGTACGAAAGTGCATGCATGCGTACATCCAAACCCATATCAGTACATTGTCTCCTTTTAGTGACACTTTTTGAAAATGTCTGTCCAGAATGCTAGGAATTATCGGTACACATTATACAAGAGCAGAAGAAAAATTCACTAAAAAATTGGAGTCCATTTCCAATTCAGTATGTTGAAAAAGAGTGATTTAAATGTAACTAATCATTAAACTCTTCAATGTTTTTTTGGCAATGCAGTTCAGTGAAAATTACATAATCACGAGTTCTGTTTGCAAATTGGCAATTTTAGATTCACTTTGGCAATTATCTTTCATTTTGTTTCATGTTATAATCTATTTTCATTTTTTTCAAACTAGATCAATGTATTAAAGAGTGGAAAATGATAATTGTTGCCAAATTGAGGAGTGAAAATTGATTAATCTAGATCTTATGAAAGCTTTGTACTGCTATCATGGCTACTGGTTCTTTGTCTCAGCATATGGTAGACCATTTTTCGACATGGGAGCGGTAGTTTTTGACTGCATGTACAAAGTCAAAACTAACAAAAAAGTTAGAAGTGTGCATTGTGTGCTCGCTTGTTGAAAAGAAAACAAACCAACTCCCAGCATACACAGATACAGCATTTCCGCCTCAGACTTAACTCTAGGTACAACCATGTGATTTCTTCCTGTGTGTTTGGTCAAATTATTCACTTAATTTGGGAAGGTAAGATGAAAATTTGTACTTAAAATATATCAGGGTGGCATTTGGATTTCACGATTTGACCATTATTTCTATTAAAAAAAAGGAAATTCCTCACCAAGTCGATCTTCCCCCGTGTTGCATGTTGTATTGCAGATTCAACATGGAGTAGATTGACAAAGATCTAGCCAGGATTTATGGCTTACAACATGAAATGGCCTACTTTTGACTTTATCATGAAATTTGTCACTGGCGGTACATTCACTGCCGCTTATTTCGTCAGTGCTGGTGACAGCATTCCGCTCCCTTTGTTTGTACACAACACGCAGGAAGAGAGGTGACAGACTTCATGATTATGCCCTACTTTTCTTCATTTCTTGTTGAATCTTACACTAAATGGCCTTATCGTGAAATTTGTCACCCCTCTTCTTGGGTGTGCGCTCGCATTGTGTACAAAGTCTACGGGAGTGGAAAGCTGTCAGTATCACTAACTGTTAACAGTTAACGTTAGGTCTATCACACTTATTCACAGTATCATTCAGTAGACATGGTAGACCTTATCACCAGCACTGACGAATTAAACGGCAGTGAATGAACTGGTGACTTATTTCACGATAATGCCCACTAAATTATTCTTATTCAGAAATTCAAACCTGTTCATCCACCAGTTACTACACAATCATGACAATGAAAGTCAGTTCCACTTTCCTGTACACTAGCAGTGACCGGTAATACCACACGAAATATACTCCGTTGAATTGCATGCAAAAAGAAAGGAAAGTTGAACGCCACGAACATGATGGGGTAGTGAATTTATTATCAATATTCATTAAAAACTCACCATACGCATAAATTCCTCTCACCAAATCCTCCCTTAGAGACAACGAGTCAAAGGTTGGTGTGACTTCCACCTCTTCACTCGTCTCAAATGTGATATTTTGGGCCTCTTGTGACAACACGCGACGCGTCATTTTGCTTTTTGTGACTGTGTTTTGTGATATCAATAACGCCCTCTATTTGTGATTTCGGCAGCAGCGCTCGCGCTCGACGCGACGATCGATAGCGCTCGCAGCGCATGCTTCATGCAAAAAATAAATCCAAGATTCTGGAGCATAGAGATCTATGTTCTGCAGTCTCTGGAACCCCCTCCGGTCCCCCACCAAAACAAAAAACAAAACAAAAACAAAACAAAAACAAAACAAAACAAAAACAAACAAATAAACGAAAACAAAAACAAAAACAAAAAACAAAACAAAACAAAACAAAACAAAACAAAACAAAAACAAAACAAAACAAAACAAAACAAAACAAAACAAAAACAAGAAGAAAAAAAACCCAAAGCAAAACAAAAAAGATGGGTCCAATCAAAGACGTTTTGAAAAGTAAGAAAAAAAATCCCTAAAATCATAAATAAACTCTGAATTATGTAAAAATGAAAGGCTCAAACGAAAGGGAGAGGTAGGATCCGTAACTTTTTTTTAGGATGACCAAAAGGAGAGGATAGAACAAAATTAAGTCCACTGTAGACAAAGTTATCAGGTTTACATCATGTACGTATTCTTAATCGGACCTCTTAGCAAAGAGCTACACCCGGGAGCCAGGGGCGTCGCTAGAGGGGGGGGGGGGGGGGGGGTGTGACATCCCCCACTCAAAATTCTTGTCGGCAAATTCGCGATCGCTGTCGGCAAAGAGAGAGAGAGAGAGAGAGAGAGAGAGAGAGAGAGAGAGAGAGAGAGAGAGGGGGAGGGAGGGAGGAAAAGGAGAGGAAAAAAGGAAGGAGGAAAAAAGAAAAGAGAAGTAAGGTGCCCAAATCGAGTCATATTCGGCTTATTTGCTTGTGTATTTTGATGACGAAATAACACTGGTTCCACGAAAGAGGTCGAGAGTGTATATATTTTTAAGCTCGCTGCGCTCGCTCGTATAAATTACGATACAGGATGTTCTCGGAAAGCAAACACATTCGGCAAGTGAGGTGACCAAATATATAATTTAGATATGTTATAGGCCCATCATGTATTTTGATGAAGAATTATCACTTCTTCCATTAAAAAAAAAAAAAAAAAAAAGAGTACTGAGATTTTTTCCTGGCTCGCTGCGCTCACTCGTATTATATTTACATATGGTTTGGGAAAGCAAACGAATTCTGCAAGCGAGGTGACCAAATGTACATGAATATAAGTTAGATATCTCATAGTTAATTCCACCGGCGTAAATCCACTTAAAGGAGTGGGGGGGGGGGGATGATCGACTTTTTGCCGATTTTTTTTTTTCTGTCGAACTCACACTTAAGTATAAACAAAAACGCCCTCACCCACCTGCACAGACCCCCTTACACACATTTTGGTTTTCGATCGCATTTTCAAATGAAAATTTGAAAATATGATGAGTGAGCGAAGCGAGCGAGCCAAAAATAACCGCTTTTCTGGTTTTCAATCGCAATTTCAAACAGAAATTCTAAAATATGATGGTTGTTTATGACAAATTAATAAAAATTATATTTTAAGATTAATTCAAATATCATTCTTCCTTAAAAAGTGGGGGGGGGGGGGGATATTTGTACACGCCATCTCCCCCCTTTAAAAAAAGTGGGAGGGGGGACATATCCCTCCCATCCCCCCGGGATTTACGCCAATGGTTAATTCCATCGTGTATTTTGATGAAAAATTATCACTTCTACCATGAAAAAGAGTATATATATTTTTTCCTCGCTCGCTGCGCTCGCTCGTATAATATTAAGATTTTGGATGGCCTTTGAGAGCAAATATTAGGTAAGAGAGGTGACCAAATATATAATTTAGATGTATCATAGGTCCATCGTGTATTATGATGAAGAATAATTCTACCGCGATAGGCAGTATCTATATTCTTCTTCGCTCGCTGCGCTCGCTCGTATACCATTTAGATACAAGATGGTTTGGGAAAGCAAACGAATTCGGCAAGTGAGGTGACCGAATGTTACATGTATAATTTAGATATCTTATAGGCCAATCTTGTATTTTGATAAAGAATCACCACTTCTACCATGGAAAGGAGAATAAAGGCCTATATTTTTCCTCGCTCGTATAATATTTAGATACAGGATGGTTTAGAAAAGCAAATGAAATCTGCAAGCGAAGTGACTGAATATATAATTTAGATATCGTATATGCCCATCAGGTATTTGGATGAAGAATTATCACTTCTTAAATGAAAATGAGTATACGTATTTTTCCTGGCTCGCTGCGCTCGCTCATATAAAAGTCACCAAATCTAAACACAACAAAAAAGTAACTCCCCCCTAATTCAAAATAGCATAACTTTTTAACGAAAAAGTTTTGAGCAAAATAATTTGGCAGGAGTGTTTCTACACTTATTGACTTACTTCTGTGTGAAAATGAGAATGATCCGTCAACTCATGCATGAGCGAGCAAACATTAAAGGCAAAAATGTCACTTTTCAAAAGTCACAAGAGTCATTTTGGGGCTCTGTGAAACAAACCTGTTGCGAATTTGGATTCTTCCATTGTTTGATCCAGTCATGCCTATCCCTGACACTTTTCATGTTTATCACAGTTGGGTGAACACAGTTTTTTTTTAGAAAAATGATGTTCAGCCCTCCTAAATCTGCAAAATCCATTCAGTTTGTGGAAAAACTGGCATCGACCAACACGAGTCAGCACATTATGTGAAAATAACAGGTATTCGTTTTTTTCCGGCATTAAACAGTAAATTTTCAGCATTTCTTGCTTCATCGTTCGCAATTTTGTCACTCAACCATGGCACAACCTCGAAAAACATCAACAACACTTAAAAAAACGCCAGAAAAACCTTGTTTCACAAACCCCCCAAAATGACTCTTGTGACTTTTGAAAAGTGACATTTTTGCCTTTAATGTCTGCTCACTCATGCATGACTTGACAGATCAATCTCATTTTCAAACAGAAGTTAGTCAATAAGTGTAGGAACACTCCTGCCAAATTATTTTCCCAGAAACGTCTTTGTTAAAAAGTTATGCTATTTTGAATTAGGGGGAGTTACTTTTTTTGTTGTGTTTAGTTGAAATCGACTGAATAGGAATGACGAAGGAAAATATGATAGATGCACACAATCGAACATGCCTAGCGGGCTTTATACGCTTGATTTTATAGACGTTGGTCGTCGGTAATCGGTGGCATTGTTTGTCCGCAATCAGTGGCCTCTACCCCCCCCCCCCCCCCCCCCGCTGAAAAAGGTCTAGCGACGCCCCTGAAGGGAGCTACATGTATCTGCCTGAAGTTTCTCCAACATGAAAGCATCGCTGTAAGTCCTCATCAAAACGTATCAAGTTCATCGAATAAAGTAAAGGGTCAGATGGAAGGGTCATATTATTTACGCTTGCCGCCCTCTCTCCCTTTCTGTCCTCATCTACCTTTTTCAGTCCGAGTGTTTTGAAAATCCATCGCCATTTAATGGGGGGAGGGGCTAGACAGTCTGTGCACTCGTGCCCCAGCGGAAAACCCCCGTGGGTTTTTTTTAGTGTTTTTTTTTTTAATCTTTATTTTTTTTAAAAAGTAGTAGTGAACTTGATACTTTAAAAAAATTAATTGGTCTACACCTGTTTGCCCCAAATATGCCTCTCAGTGCCTCGGGTCTTTTTTCCCCAGCCCGCGGGATAATCTACTGTGAGAATAAAGTTTATGCGGCTAACCTCAATTAGCACTTTGTAAGCTCCCTTTACCAAGATGTATATATCACTGTGAATTATCAAAATGTATAGTGATTTGGTAATAAATTCATTCATTTTAATAGGAAAAATAAATTTCTAAACTTGTTCACTGGGTTGCAAAAGTGAAAAAAGGGTAAAATCCCTACCTTCAAAAAGATGATTTTTCTTTTCTCAGTGTCAGTTGTCCTTGCCTTGTAGTTTTTAATTTGGAGGGGGGGGGGGGCATTTTGCCCTCGTTTTAGTTGACGCAAAAGGTTTAAGAAGGTTAGGTCTAATTGCTTTCACTAGAGCCTTGACATTTTATCAGTAATTTTTATCTTGTTGTTTCCTTTGGCAGGAGAAAGAAAGACGTGACAAAAACATGTTTCATTGTATTTTATCATTGAAGATCATGAAACTTACGAATTTGCATTGCAGGATGCAGTGAACTCACCTGTCTTCCAAATTATAGGATTAGTGCATGATTGGTTGGTTGTTTTTCTGATTGACCGATTTATTGATTGATTTATTGAGTGATAATTCATTGACTGACTGACTGATATGTTGCTTGGTCTGCATGAATGCCACAGGGTTAGGGTTATTTTTATTAGCATGAATGCCTCCTGATATTCTTTTTTCTGATATCAAAAGTATGCCGGCTTTAATGGTAAGAACTTACCTAAAATTGATATTTCAAATCAACCAGTCAAATATTCTAATCCACATGTCAGAACATCTACCCAACCAAGGATATTCATTTATAAATTGTTGTAATGCCATCAAAATATGAAAATTTCTAAGCCTTCACAGAGATTACACTACTCTCAGCCCCGCTGATTCCAACCAGGGCCCCGTTTCATAAAACTTGTTATCAATGAAAAGTTGCAATAACTGTTGCAAGCTACTGAAATCCTTGCATCTGATTGGCCGAGAGCAAATTTGTCATAGAAATATGGCAGTTGTTGCTGATAACAAATTTTATGAAAAAGGGCCCCGAACAAATAACAATTCTTGTCAAGCTCAAATTTTGCGCCCTTTCATCACAGAAGTTGCGTCTGCTCACTCGGGCGTAAAGTATTTTGAGATTTTTGGATGGGATTCGATATAAAAGACCCTATCCACAGGAATGAAAATTTCATGAAAATATTTTGAAATGCTCAGATGGCAAGAATCATTCCAACTGTAAACTTTTGGGGGGACGTACTGTTAAGCCCCATTTTTTTTTCCTTCAATTTTTCGAATTCATATTTACAAGTACTAAATTTTCGAGGAATTTGTTTATGGAAGTTCATGCTCATAAGAAAAAAAG
Organism: Echinometra lucunter; assembly: GCA_029962745.1. Taxonomy (NCBI): domain Eukaryota; kingdom Metazoa; phylum Echinodermata; class Echinoidea; order Camarodonta; family Echinometridae; genus Echinometra; species Echinometra lucunter. The sequence goes on from CM057152.1 coordinate 34,501,415, forward strand.
AATATAAGGTATCCTCTTTTTCAGAAGTCTGTGAACATTTAAATGTTTGCGAAGAACCCCCCCCCCCATTCCACTAAAGGGGGATTCTCACTGGCCTGGAGACTAGTTCGCGACTCGACTCTCCGCTGGTTGCCGAGACGTCTCCGCGATGTCTCCTCGACGTCGCCTTGAGCTATGGCCTTGAGACTAGACGTGTCTCCGGGAAGTCGCGAGTAGTTTAAACATGTTCGATTTTTTTGAGACTTTTCCCAGTCTCCAGCAGGTCTCGGAGACGTCTCCGCGACGTCTTCATCAGTTGTGGAGATTATCTTTATCCGCGACGTTGCGGAGACGTTACCGCGACTGAGAAGACGTCTCAGAGACTTCGCCGCGACTGAGAAGACATCTCGGAGACTACAAGATGTACCAAATTTTCGAGGACTTTGTTTTTGGAAGTTCATGCTCTTAAGAAAAAAGAATATAAGGTATCCTCTTTTTCAGAAGTCTGTGAACATTTCAATGTTTGCGAAGACCCCCCCCCCCCCCATTCCACTAAAGGGGGGGGGATTCTCACTGGCCTGGAGAGTGGAGACTAGTTCGCGACTCGAGTCTCCACTAGTTGCCGAGACGTCTCCGCAATGTCTCCTCGACGTCTCCTTGAGACTAGACGTGTCTCCGGGAAGTCGCGAGAAGTTTAAACATGTTCGATTTTTTTGAGACTTTTTTCAGTGTCCAGCAAGTCTCGGAGACGTCTCCGCGACGTCTCTTTCAGTTGAGGAGATTATTTTTTATCCGCGACGTTGCAGAGACGTCGCGGAGACGTTACCGCAACTGAGAAGACGTCTCAGAGACTCTGCCGCGATTGAGAAGACATCTCGGAGATGTTGCGGAGACGTCCTCGCAACTTCCGGGCAAATTGGTTGTCGCCTTGTTTCTGAGACGTCTCCAAGGCGTCTTCTAGAAGTCGCGCCTTGGTGAGAGCGCAAGCCATTTTTTTGCTCTGAGACGTCGTCGCGACTGATAAGTCCGGGGCGTCGCGGCGACGTCTCCGCCAGTGAGATGCGGCCTTTAGTCCTCTAGCCCCTGTCATTACAAGGTGGACACCACGCTCGTACATGGACTTTCAAAATGGACCCTAAACAAGAATTATCCTTCGATCTCAGAATACCCTGAGCAAGTATTTCGTCATGTTTACCCCACCCTAAACAAGTATTTTAAAATCAAGCTGTTGTAAAAGTATACCCTTCTTTGTCTGATTTTTGCAATTTTGATACCCTTTTCACTGTACGCGCGTACATCGCCCGTCCGTGAAAAAACTACCCTTTTTTACGCGTTTTTGTGTACGAGCATGGTGTCCACCTTGTAATGGCAGTGTCCTCGGGACCCTGGAGTGATACATGACCATAGGGGCTATAAAAATGAGACTTCTTGACACCAGGCAAATTTGAATAATACTTTTTCACGTTAGCAAACGTGATAAAACAGTTACATTTAAATCATAGGCTATATACCTCCAGTGGCGTTGTATTTACCTTTTCTCCTCTTCTTTCCGCTCCACCTTTCTTCATCTATTAATCAGTCAATCAATCAATCAATCAATCAATCAATCAATCAATCAATCAGTCAATCCAGCAAACAAGCAATCAGTCAGTTAACCAGTTTACAAACCAACATGTTAAGCCATAGTCTATCACCAGAATTCTTAACTCTTTAAAATCTCTTTATATTCAAATTAGGCACAGCGGTGATTCATTTACTCATAAAAAACAACAGAACGAAGTCCCCTCCCGGAAGATTAATAATAACAATACTTTCAGCTTTTCAAATAATAATAATAATAAAAAAATCAAAAGGCCAAGTTAGACCATTGGCGTCAATCCGTTTTGTAATGGGGGGGGGGGAGCGAGGGACGTACACCAATTTTTTTTTGACAAGCAAAGAAAAAAAAAAAAGGTCCCCAGCTTAAATCCTTTTTAGGGTGGACACATTTTTTTTTTTTTTTTTTTGGGGGGGGGGTATACACCAAAAAAATTGCTGAAAAACATTTTTCATGTGTCTCTTTTTCCATTTTTTTTGGGGGGGGGGGTGAGATGTGTCCCCCTGTTCCCCCACCCGACTGACGCCCATTAGTTAAATTGATTTCTAGTTTTTCATCGGGATATGTTCGAACAGTCTTTGCTACTTTTCCTGTATATCATAATGCTATTCGGTAAATTTCAACACTTCAGCGATTCAGAGATTGTAAACAATGTAGTAAACTTAGATGATATAAATGTTTGTGTGGTAATCTCATTGTGCAGATCCAGTCAGCTTAATTATGATTTCATTTTAGAATGAAGAAATTAATTTTCATTTGACATTAATCAAAGCGAACAATACCTCGCATTTTATTTTATAAACATGAAATATCGTTTCCTAAATAGAATAAAAATTAGAACTGTACTTGGAAAACAGAATTGGAGAACTTTATATTTTTCGTAGTTCAGTAGCAATATAAAAATCCAATTTTGTTTTAATAATTTGACAAGACTTTGACAGAAGCTACAGCGTCATCAGCAGCCGGGTGCAGCTTCATGCTCAAGCCAAAAACAAACCAATTCTTTATATTCAAATTTTCGGAACAATCTCTTAATCTACTTCGTTTCTGCACTGTGCCCGGCCGGACGAAATCAGTATTTAATATAGGGTTGAGCAAAACTGAATTACGGAGGGAAAAGAAAAGAAAGAAGGGGGAGAAAGAGAAAATAGATCTCAAAGACGGAGTTCAAAGTATGCTGGAATAAAATGTAAAAGAAAAAACGGAGCTGGTGAAGAAGTGGAAATAACGTGATATAATTCCAAATCAATATTCGAAGATAATATTTCAATTCAATTCAATTCAATTCAGTAATACTGAAAGAGGAATAAAATGACAGAAGAAAGAAACAGAGCAAGGGGATGATGATTTAAGGAATGCAAAAGAAAAATTACATATCAAAAGGACAAAAACAAAACAAAACAAAACACCCCCCAAACAAACAAAAAACAAAAACAAACAACAACCAAAAAAAAACAACAAAAAACAACAACGGTTTACTCTGCAGATAAGGGTGTTTTTCTTAATCAGAGCAATGCGCTTCATTAGTGATGCAGCATCATCATTCCGCAAGATGAAAATCAGGGAAATGCAACTTTCCCCTGAATCAATAAAGTAAAACAATAATATGATATTACGATAAGCATTATACAAAATAAAAATAATGTCATGTCCTAATTAAATCGTCTTGTAAACTTCCTTGTGCAATATAAGGTTATACAGTGTGTCCCAGAATAAACGAAACCGAGATTGATCGATGTTTAATCATATCTTCATCACAGTTATGATTGATAAGTGGCACATATTTGCAAAGCTTAGACCCTCTTCTTTCATGCGATGTCCCTCATATGATTTCCCGCATGAGTGAATAAAGACAGTGTGAAGTTGGGTAACCAAAAATTCATTTGGCCAACGATGCTTGAATTTCAAAGAGATAATCACATCTCTAGAAAGTTCATTTTCTGCCCTTCCGTTTGACACCTCAATCGGGGAAAAATGAACCAGGGATGACAGAGATAACTTAAGAAATACTGATTGCATTTCCTTGATTTTTAAAATCATTTGTTTCTTGACTTCTCACCAATTGCTCGCACCAATTATTCGCATGAATGGGTGCGGAGATGGTCACGCGTGATCTAAAAAATTTCGTTTAGAGACTCCTCCTATCCCACCCTCCTCATCCTTATTGCCCATCACCACCCCACCCCCACCCCCATCCCCAATCCCTCCCGGAATCCAAACTCTACAATCCCCCAAGCTCCCTCTCTCTCCCTCGTTATGTGTGTGTGATGGTGTTGTATTGTGTTATGGTCGTTTGTTCATCTTTAGTGAAACAACACTGCATAAACGATAAATTGCATGTTAAAACCCATCCCTCCCACCCTCCTCCTCATCTCCACCCTATCCTTAACCCCACTCTGGACTCCAAACCATTCACTCTTCACCCCCTCACACTTCCTCTCGCTCCCTCTGTATGCGTGTTTGTGTGCTGATGTTATGGTCGTCTGTTCTTCTAATAAATTTATTTAGTCAAACACCACTGCATAGCCGTGAACCAAACATGACACGGCTAGACAGAAAGCAACATCAGCAACTTGCTGAAGGCTCTCGAGCTCAGAACGTCCCTATTTTGTTTCTAGAAACGCTAGTTGATCAATCTGTTGTTAACTGCAAGGTGAATTATGTTAATGAAAACATACTTCATTATTAATCAGCTGTCATATTTGTGAGGTTTTGTACTCACCACTCCATTTTCTTGATGATCAACCATGCATGAAGTCGGATTCATGTAATAAATCATGGAAATGCGAGCATCACTTTCAACGAACAGAGCTTAGTCATCCCCGACTCATTTTCATCCACTGAGGAGTCATATCAAAGACTAAGAGCAGAAAATGAACTATTCAGAATTATTATTACAGTAACAGAAATATTTTCATATCTATCTCTTTGAATTTGAGGTATGGTTGTGCAAAGGACTTTTTTGGTAGCCCTTCTTTATATTGTTCTAATTCATTCATGCGTAAATATGAGTGGTATCTAATGAAAGAAGAGGGTCTAAGCTTTACAAGTAAGTATCAGTTATTAATCATAATTGTGATTAAGATATGAATAAACATCGATACATCTCGGTTTCGTTTTTTCTGGGACACACTGTACTTTGATGTACTGAAAAATGAAAGAGGAAACAAATTTATTTATGACTCAAATCCATGCTACGTTTAAGATTATTTCATAATCTTTGTCCGTTTTCACTAATAGAAACTGTAAAATCAACGAGACCAAATACAAAAGAAAGAAAGAAAGAGAGAGAGAGAGAGGGAGAGAAAAAATAAGGGGGATAAGAAACAGGAGGGGTGTTTAGATCTTTTACCTTTTCTTTGCTGAACGAGTTATAGAGCAAATACATATTCATGATTATTTTGAACACATGGTAAACTAGTACATGCTGGGGAAAGCCTCTCACAATGATTATCGCTGACAAGTTCAACAACCGCCACAGCTAAATTAAATAAAAGCATAGAAAAAGAAAACAACAACAACAGTATGATGAATATAAGAGGAAAGGAGCGAAAGAATGATGAGATGGAGAAAAAAACCAAAACAAAACAAAAAACAGATGGAGTATAAATGGAGGTGGAAGAACATCTCAACACCAAGGCAGACATGCTTGTGCATATTCCCCAGAATTCCGGGTGTTGCAACTGATCCTAGAAAGGGATGCACAGAGGGGCGTAACCCCTCTCATTTCGGGTCACCCCCATAGCCTGGATAACCAAGTTTGTGGATACGCCAATCAAAGCTCTAATGTAATGATCCATCAAGGCACTGTATATATTCAATCCATATTGTTCGATACATAAGAACAAGTTGCTTTCTCATCTTCTCTTATATACAGACGTATAGATGTAGAATTTTACCACGCAGTGTGAACTTATTTTAGTAATGGATTGCCATTATAAAAAGGGACAATGACCACTAAACTTCCTAAGAACCATTTGGAAAAATGAGGTAAAGCAGAAACAGAAGTAAACCAAAGAAATGTTCTCCCTCGCTTGTTTCTGAAAGATGATAGGCATTATCTATGGACGCAAAGTTAGAAAGTAGAATTGCAAGAAAGAACACTTAAATGCTCACTTCAAACATATCTTGCAATAATTGGAGTTGGCTTACGCCATGGTAAGATAATCAACGTGTCATCAATGTCCCAACCATTTTTCCAAGACAAAGATATGAAAAAAGAGAAATGATCCCGCTCCATCCAATCTCGTTATCAAAGCATCGTCCATAATGACGGTATCACTTTACTTTATCACTGATATCTATACCCGCTTAAAAATGTATTGTTTTCTCGCGGCGCGAAAGGGTTTTCTTTATTTAACCAAAACTACAGCACTTTTAGCCGTTTTATGATGTATATCTAATCCGTTACAAGAGTCATCGAGATATTGGGTTGCAGTCCACGTTTCCGTCAAGAAAATACATGTATACCTGTATCATAAAAGTAAATTTATACGCTCTCAAGAGCACGTGGAGTTTTTCAAGAGTTTCTATTCGTCGGTGGTGCGTTGTGCCGTCTCTCTGGGGCCGAGCCAGAGTGCGGGCTGATGGGTGGGATGGATATGAGAGAATGTTGGTTGGTATTGAATGTTTTTAGGTAAACAAGGCAAACCAAACGGGACTCCGTACTAGTGGTGTTACTTTCACTCCACCAGTCATTCGATCATCGCGGTCGACCCACGGAAGACGACGGCTCCAACTCTCATTGGATTCGAAACTTTCAAAGCGTTTGTTAGTACGGAGTGTTTAAAAAAACAATCTTCTTTACTTTCTGATACACAAAATAACTCCATTCAGGTTTTCGTTTTCTTTTTGTAAATATTAAAAATATATTAAGAATTTGTTTCTACAAAATGTTGACTGTAATGGATAAAACGTCATTTTTAAAACAAAACAACCAAGACCAGCGGGAGAAAAGACGAATTTTGTGAACTGGGATTCTTCACTAAACTTTATCAAAAAGGAGAGAAATTTCAAGAACTTCCTTTTAGTCTATAGATTGATCTGTTCCTTTTATTTGAAAAGAGTGAAAAGAAAATGGACTTCAAATGATAAAGGAAGTGAAAAACTTCTTCTCACGGGCACCAAACACTTAAAACAAAATAGATCAAAATTTCGAAGAAAATTTTTTAAAAGAGGACAACTGCATTGTTTCGAAGAAACCATCTTTTCTAACGGAAAGTGGAGTCATTGTGACAATCCAAATGTCTTCAGTCGGCACTATGCTACACACAATCTATGTTCCCATGGCGAAAAGAGAAGGACAGTGGCAAGAGGATGGTGATAATCCTTACTTAGATTCTCCGAAGCGAGGGATGCTCTTAAGAAACTCAAACCTTGCCGTGGCTGGCTTTCCTTCTTCTTTACAACCTTACGATTTTGCCTGCTATTCAGCGGATTTTGACGCTAAGCCCGGAAATAATTCCTCGCGTCATGGAGACGACTTAAAATCGCAAATTACCATGGTGATGCAAGGGAGATGTGAACGAAACAATACCTCGGACTCGTCGCGAAGAAAAGGTTTGGATATTCTGTTCACGGAAGACCGATGCGTGGTAGACAGGCTTGGTAAGGAAGCGCTGACGGCTCGGGCGGCCAAAGAAGTGGTACGTGCTTGTGGTGGTGTTCCATTGGAGCCGAGGAAGGAAAGGAGGGAATGCACGAGTCAGACCAGAGACTCTCCACAGGACACCAAGCGCCTCAAGTTTGGCATCGAAGCGATACTGGCCATCGGCAACAAAGAACCTGAAAACAAAACCATAAATTTATCAGGTAACAAGCATATCACATACTTACATAGGGAGTAGAAGAAGAAATTCTTTTATTCAATATAACTTTGGAATTATTATTCACAATCATGAAATCTTACTATATCAATAATAATAACGGAAAAGTGATATGGTGCAGTTAAGGGGTGAGATAGATATCAGGAATAATCATGAGAATGAGAATAATATTCATTTCAATTTCTGTTAACTATAGGACAGAAGTAATTAGTTTGCTGAAACACAAACAGTCAAAATTTCGTTATCCAAAGTTCGTAAATCACAACGAAAGAATGATTTTATATTTGAAAAGATGCACTCTTTCCGATCAACCAAAATAAAATTTCTTCTTATCTATTACATTATATCATACTCAGTATATAAAATCATAATCCTAAAATCATTTACAATTTCTGGGTAATGGAATTTCACCACCAGAATTACAACACGTACCGTAAATAATGATAACAGATATTTACAAGGTCGACGTTAATGTTATTTCTGCAATCAGATTATGAAATTACTGTTAAACTTCAAAAGGCATTTATCAACATCCCTTTCCTGTTTTCGTAATGGACTGCCCACTTATATTCATGCAAATTAAACTCTTCATGATGTATAATATATATCCAGCCTTATTTTTTTCCTACTTTGAAAAATAAAGTGTAAAAAACACATCTCAGAAAATATTTATAGGCTTTGTATTTATATTTACAAAAATAATATGCAAATAAATATAAGCAAGTGACATGCAATAAGTTTTTTGCATTACTTTAACAGGGGTAATTATTGTATACATAATTTTTGTATAGGTCTCCTAAAGAAAAAATGTCAAATGCTTAATGCATATCATAACAATAATATTTATTAATATAGGCCTACTACTAAAATGTATAATTGTAATCCTTCCTAAGAGAGAGTGAGAGAGATAATGAGTCTCAAAAACACTTTATGGCGACACCAAGGCTACGTAATACCCTTAAAATCTACTGATCATTCAAGAAATTAACATCGTTCTATAAAATGAAGATCTCAAAAAGTTTATCAGCGTAACATGAGAAAGATGACATCTCTTGCAGCGTTCTTCCATTTCGAGCGCAATTTGATATACCAGCAAAAATATAACTAAGAAATATTCCAACGCTTCTGTTACCAGGTTTTGGGGGATTATCTTGACAGAATGCATGTCGAGAAACACTTATTATGGCGGTGACCGTGACCGATACTTGGAAAATGAGAATATAATATCAAATAATCACAGATACTGAAGAGAGAGGTACTAAGAATGAAAAAAAAAAACTTATACATCGGAGGCTGAATCTATGACAATGAGAAAGATAATCATCTCTATTACCTTGCACTTGACCTTATTTCATTGTGCCGTAAAAGAGAGATTGAAAAGTTTAATGTAGAAAGAAGACGCCAGCTTATAGTAGCCTGCAAGTGTATAATGTATATTTTGTATATACATAGGCTGAAACTATTTCATTGTTATCAGCTGATGAGATTCATGATGATTTTGCTCATTCAGATCATCGCTACTTATGCCAAATTACATGTCAATGATATCGAGAGATGTACAAATTGAATGAGAATTTAATGAATAAAACTACCAACGCGATTATAAGCAGGATAATAATAATTCATTGTGATTCATAATGCGCCAAATCCTCTCTGTAGAGTGCTCTATAGACGCAGAGAAGGATAAAGAAGTGAAGGTAAAGAGTATAGATGAATACGGTTTCAAAACGCTCACTATGAACATGGCGGACAAAGAAAGCGGACAAAATAAACAACTTCTCATTCCACCCTTCACAATGGTTCTGGTAGTCAAAAGAACATCCCTTCACAGCTATTATGTTATCATGTAGTTCCAGGTGAATATGCATGTGACACCTGTTCCACATATTTTAGACAATAGCAGTGAAGGGATGTTCTTTCGACTACCAGAACCATTGTGAAGGGTAGAATGAGGGGTTGTTTATTTTGTCCGCTTTCTTTGTCTGTCATGTTCATAGTAACTGTAACTTATGTCTGCCATAACTGGGGGGCTTCCAAAGAAGAACAAAAACTGATTCAATGGGTTGTGCAATGAGCCAGGTGCGTTGCTATGTCAGTGCATAAATTATCTTTTGTTAGGCATACTTGAAGCCCCCCAGTTAGAAATTACCATAAAAAACAGCACCCAAACCGAATTGGTCTATAACTACAATAGAAGATATAATGATCAATGCACAGATGCATCCACCTCTCTCTTTTAAATGCAATAAAGATACTCAACCAGGAAGTAAGAATTGATACTTGTTTTTATCACTTCATAAAAAGGCATAGACCTATATGTTTTTGGTTTGTTTTTTTTAAAAGAAAATTATTGGCAATAAAATGGGTCCTATTTCATCGATAGGAAAGTATTACGTGTAATTCGTGAAAGGAAATATCTGTTCAGCATGAGTAGTGTAAGTTGCAACCCGCTACATGATTAGCAATGAAATACACAGGTCATACTCTAAAGATGAAATAATAATAATAATAATAATGATAATCATGAATACCGCACAAGAAAGTATAGCCTATTTTATACGAAATATTAAGAAACAAGGTTGTGTGGCGGGGTTTGATATAAAAGACTCTGCACTGCTGCCTTGATGAAAATTACTTTAAAATAAATAATGTAAGCTGGTTAAGATGGAATTTGAAGTTAACTAAAGGATAATGCGATAATATTCTCTACCACAGACTTCAAACCGCGCGCCTTTGGAAGGTGGGATGGTGTACAAGCAGTGCCACCCGAAGCCCACAGCGAAGTGTACGGTCATGTCGCGGGGAGATCAGCGGGTGGCAAGCATGTGGCAGCGGCCTACCCGAGCCCAAGATCATCATGGAGTAACACCTCGCCACGCCCACTCGGGAGTAGGTGGGAGTGTCTCACTGGTGTCGCCGAGACCGGAAGGGTCAGCTGGGTTGCAAGAGACCATTGCACAGATTACCACGGTACGTAGGCGTACTGTAAACTCATTTAAATTTCAATATTATTCATGATCAAGAAAACAATGGTATTTTCCAAAAGCTCATTATTGAGAGCGATGCAAAAGTGCCTTCAAAACCATCAAAGTAAGAATAAATGAATAATATATCAATAAATACATTATGTAAATGAGCGAAACGAAGATGTATTGAGGGTGTACGTCAATTAGATTTAAACCACCCACTTATGATACATGGGATCTAGTGAAATTATCCATAATACCAACCTGCTTCAGTCAATAACCCGAGAATGAAAATGGTTAATCATAGTTTATCATTTCAGAATAGAGCCTTAATGATACCTGCAGATAATACTCCAAAGAGAAACAAAAGAAACCGAAAAAGCATGACTGCTTTGTCCTCGTTCTATTCACCTCCCAGACCATATAGCTATTGGATATTTAAGGATCTCCTTGGGGAATAATGAAAGGTTGAAAATAGTCCATCTGCTGAGCCCGACGCGACGGGCCTATAAAAATGGAAAATGCTTCCACCGAAAAAATAATTCGGGTTTTCCATTCACTGCATATAGATATTGTCCTTCAAATTTAAGAGTAGACTATAATAACACTCGTAATGCGGCAATATGGGTTACTGAAACATTCAAAGTTGATAGTTCATTATACCCGCAAAATTACATATCATTAAATTTTTACGCCTTGGGTGTTAATATCCATGCTTGCAGGGAACTGAACTCTTGAACAAACAGAACACAAACTTTGATGTCTATGATACAAGCAATGTATAAAGACTAAACACGCTATAAATCTGCACTAAAGGGCACTCCTGTTCTCAACCTAATCAGGTATAATACTGGTACTCAACACGAAAATTTCCTTCTAAGTTATATATGTTTTTCCTTTTTTTAATTGTGATCCCCCCATTACACAAAATAAGTCCACTCTGATCATACACGCGTTAATGGTTCTTTCTAAAGAAACAGAAATATGCACCCATCTTTTAAAAAGTTTGGATCGCTATAATATAGCTCGCAGTATGTTTCTCATCAATGGACCATGCATACCAACTCATTGTCAGTGATTCGATTTAAATATATGTCACATGACCAGGGATGATACACACTCGGCATACAAGGGCATACCACGTGGTTGGAAAGGAGCGCGACCTCTCTGCTATGTGGCAAATACTGTCACTTTTCATCAGGAGAGATGTCTCAGAATGAACTATTACGGACATCTTTATCATTGCGAAATTTGGTTGACGAGATAAAGTGTGATGGGAAGACAACTGCACTTTGAAACAGAGTCAGAGGCTTTAACGCCGAGAGAGATATTACATTACTGTGCATTTGATCCCTGATTTAATACACATAGCCCTGAATAGGTTGAAAGGAATTTGGATGCTTCTTCTTTTAACTTCATACAAGCTTTTAACATACTCCCGTTCCAATTCCTAAAGCAATAAGCTGTCAGCGCAATAATTTGAACCGTTGATGGTGACGACTGCCTTCGAATGAAAAGCAGTTGGGAAGACAAAGTCATCTTGTTATCAAAGGGTACGATTTCAACAAAATAAAAGTAAAAATGAAATCGTTTGGAGTATAGATGAATAAAAAAAAAATGCCCGAAAGATACTCTGACAATGATTCATTTAGTAAGTTATTGCGATTTATAAGAAAAGAAGAAGAAAAAAAAAACCCTCAGAGAAAATTTAGAAAAGCTGACTTTATATAAAGCAAACGCGCGACACCATTTTTGTGAGGGATATACGATGAGAATCATGTTAAGAATCTGGTTCATTTTGGTGGTCGTGGATAGGCACACGCTACACCATGTCTCCCGTTTCTCTTCTTTCACCTTATCAAAGGCTCGATTTCTTCTCAGCTCACCTTGGCACATACCACGAGGACTTAAAGGAATATCATGTCAACCATTATAGTAAAACACCTGAGAGGAGCGACTGCAATATGCGCAAACATTGCCTTTGTAGACCTCGAATACACTTTTGCTTTTAAGTGTACAAATTATAAAACATGCTTTGATTAAAATACCATTCTTTAAGCCCGGCGCACACTATATACGATCCCACTGCGACCCGATTTTCGGGGGAAAAAATGGCATTTAGCATTAAATATGAAAGTTTAAACAAGTAAAATTATTTTATTTGAAGTTCAGAATAATGATAGGAATACTAAAATTGAAATTCTGGTTAACTGCAAGCCTAGCGGTCGGAGTCAAGACCAAATCGGCTTCAAATCGTAGCCGATCGCAAGACTGCTATGACGTCACTACGATTCGGAATTGAGTTCGCTTTTATTCCTACAGGGAGGCTCGCAATAGCCCGGAATTTCGATTTTTGTATTCATACCACTATTCGAAAGTTTGATCATTAAAATCTCACATGTTTGAATGTTCATATCAAATGCTATAACAATTTTTTCCAAAATCGGATCGCAGACGGATCGTATAGTGTGCGGCGGGCTGATCATTTTAAGCTTCTGCAATGGGAGATACACATCAGAGCAAGTTACGCCCCTTTATAATGTTATATTTACTTTTAAAGAAATATTCAAAAAGGTTAGTAAGAGTACAAATTCAAAGTACGTGGAACACTCTATAAACCATTGTTTCAAGAACTGAACATTCTTGGCATATTTCAACTAAATTGTTTCTTATGAGAAATACTGCTTTTCAAACATAGGAATAGTTTTTTACCTCAAAGATTACGCAGTTTGTTAACGTTAAACACTTCTGTACGTACTATAAGTGCAAAGAAGTATCATTTTGTGGGCTGTTCATATATTTTTTTTTCACTTTTAGACACAAAGCATTTGTTATTGAGAATTCTCTACCAAATGAAATTACATGTACATCAGTCCTTTTTTATAGCTTCAAGAGGAAATTAAAGTATTCCTCTTTATTTTCTGAATTCTCACCCTAAGAGCTATGTTTGTTTCCAAACTTTGTTTACAGTTGTGGGGTTTTTGTTTTTGTTTCTGTAGTTTTTATAGTTCTTTCTTTCTTTTCACATCTTTTGCATTTCTTTGTTGTTTTACATTTTTATATATTCTATTGTTCAAGTTCAAGTTTTATTTCCAAAATAATACGAAACATAGAATATCTTTTTTTTTTTTTAAAGTAATTCGCAAATTAGTTATTTTCTCCTTTTTGGAATCAATACAGAACAAAATAAATGTCTGCTTGACACAAAATATTTAGAAAAGAAAATAACTATTGGAAAAGAGAAATCCACAAGAAAGCAACGCTTTTAATTGCATGGATTCCTCAAGAAAGGAAAGGGAAAGCAAAGCAAAGAAAACAACATAATGTTTAATTATTATTGCCTATAAGTGGACTGTTTTGACGAAACCGTCTGGTCTTTTAAGGTACCCTTGATTCCATGAAAAATTATATAATCTGCGCATGTATCTCTGTTCATTATCATTGTGAAGGAATTATTTGTGTTTTTACTGGACTTGAATAAAACTGAACTTGAAAATGATTATTAATGTTTAATTGTTAGATACCTATAGCATGCATGTTATTTCGTTCTCGGTAATAACCTGATGCGATATTTATCATGTTTATCGTGACGATCTCAATGTACTCATTTTAAATTGTCGACTCTAGTTAATTTTCATCTACTTTGCAGATGCAGAGAACTACTTTGAATTATATCTGTAAACCACATATAAGTTACAGATAATTACTATGCAGAGTATCTCGTGTGTCAAGAAATATATGTCACCGCTAGGATTATGATTAATCGAATTCTGTTCACAAGTTGTCGTTACAGATGGGTTGAATTGCAGTCAGTTTAAATAAATTGCACTTCTTTGTAAGTTGGCCTTACGAAAGAATAATCTTGTGGAGGGAAAAGGGAAGGGGTGTCACACAGTATCCCTTTTGAAAAAAAAATTGATAATCGCGAGGAAAAATAGCTTCTCCTGGACTTTGGCGCTTTTCACCCATTTCTCGTCCCTACTTTTTTTTTTTCAAACCCTAGATCTACCCCTGTCTGCCAGTGTATACATGCGTCTCACTTACGCACGTTCGGTCGGCATTATTACCTCGTTTACTCCATGGAACACGACAAAAACGTGATTCGAATGTTGACTTTGAAATCAAGATGTCATTATACCACAATCAGGGTATAAACCGAATTGTGATGACGATGACATTTGACCGGTAACATTCGTACATTCCCACGTACATAAATTCTACTCATGCTGGGAATCTCCACGTCGAGTTTCCTCTTACTAAAACTTGTGGAAAGTGGAAAAAAGGTTCTTTATCTCCCACCATTGGCAACAGTCTAATAATCCGTGAGGACATACACGTAGTAGCAGACGTTGCAGTAAACCGGCATATTTCCATGGAATCGATTTTTTTAAATTTTATTTAATAGCAGCATGTTTCTTCGAGGAAGAGGAAATAAATAAGTCTATCAGCTAAGTGAAAGTATATCCAGGGTGTAGATGTATGTCCTTATACATGAATATTATCTTTACTCATTTTTTTAAATAATCATTAATCATATTGCTTTAATACTTTCATTACGCACCAAGTATAATGCCTAAATTTAAAATCTGGCATCAACTGCACCCCAAGACAAAAGGAACGTAGCAATTAATATTTCCATCATAATGTTTTGTGCAATTAGTACCGATTACATTCCATCATCCCCCTTTATCATCAAAGAGACTGGATTATTTATAAAAGCCGTAGTCCTAAGCCATTATAGTTATAAGATACCTCAAGAAAGGCGATGACAACACTTCAAAGACTGAAGTGATGTTCGCTCTATTCTAATAGACGATAAAAAAAAAATTATCAGCAGATCCTTTTGTTGCGATCTTCGCCATCCTGCATAATAAATTTCACGAGGCCGGATAAATAAAAGGAAATGTTACGGAACGAAGTTAGAGTTCTACAGATTCCATCTAAATTTGAACTCGCTTGCTCTTGCTCGCCCTCCACATCATCACCCATTTATCGCCATATCTAAGTTACTGTATCCGTCATCCTTGGTCGGCTCCTAATGGCCGTTACCTGATGACATACAGACATTCCAGAGTGTTCCACGGGACGCGCGGTGGCATGGCAGATGATATGGAATGGTGGAGGGATGACAAAAAGCTCGGTGTAGGGTGTTAGAGTCGCTGGATGCTTTCAAGTTCGGTGTAGGGTGTTAATTTGTAATACTGGAGTATGCCGAAACAATCAGCATATCAGAGGTTGTTTTTTTTTTTTTTTTTTTTTGCTTATTGTTGTTGCTATTAATGGTGCAATCGTTGGCGACCAAAACGAATGATGAACGTTATCAAGTGTAACTATGGTAGCAGTGGTGCCAACACCAACAGGCAAAATGAAAGTACATGGACTTGCGAGTCGAGTGTTAGTAGTGTCGCGGTTGGTAGAAAAGAAAAGGAGAAAACAAAGGAGAAGAAAACAAGATACATTTCATAATTTATTTCCATTTCCAACAACAAAATTAAAGTTTATAGGAGACTATGAGACTATGTCTCCCATATGCCTCTGCCTAAATACAGTTTTAATTAGTTCATGGCTCAAACTATGCTGAATTCCGTGATAACCAGAATGATAAAGTATTAGAAATACATATTGACCTATAAGACATTTTAAATCCAAAATCTAATCATGTATGTCGCACTATAGTGTGCACATTATTACGAAGTTTGAACTTCACAGCAAATATGGATCTTGAGATATTGCGCTAAAAATGCTGAATTTCAGAAATTTGCCTTCACGACCTTTCATCTTTGACCCACTTGAATAATTACCTGGTCACTTTGTCTCACCATGGATATGCATACGAGCACCAAGTGTGAAATTCATAGTACTAATGGTTCTTGCGTTAACGAGACCAACACCAGTCCTGAACTATCAGAAATTTATTGACAACCCGAAAACAGTCATGATACCTCCGGCATCACCTCCAGTGGGCGGAGGCATACAAATGAACTGATGTGGACTTTATGAAGTTCGTTTAAAAGGTGCAACGGTGTTTGAAGTATAACTATATTGAAGTAATATGTACAAAGATAATTTTCCTTTAAGTAAAAAAAACCCCAAGACTATTTTAAAAGGGCTCTTGTATTGAAACTGGACCAGTTTTTTTTTTTTTTTTTTTTTCCAAGCGATCCTATACCAGGGCCCCTCTCCTCTCTTGGTCATATGACGTTTATTGGGCATGGTCGTCGATGTCCAGCTCGGACTACAGGAGCCAGGCCATCTTGATTACCAAACTCGATAACAAACACAAACAAATAGAGGCCCAGGCCAGATCACCGTGAACGCTCGCATGAAGTCCATACAGTATCAGGCTGATTGCATGAGCAAGAGTATTTTTTTCAAAATATAGATAATCCTGATTCAAGGGAATCAATGCGATAATTACACCCGCAAATCGACTCCACTTCAATCCAACTAACCGACTACTGAACATTAGGACTTATAGAATCTTTTTTGCTCGGTCCGTTGTCGGGTTAGTGTCGCTCTCGTTGAAGATACTGCATGGGATTTTAGCCCGATTGCTATAGACATTGCGTTTATCATCGATGACAAATTAGCGCACTAAAAAATAAAAAATAAAAAAAAAGAAAGAAAGAAAAGAAAAAGAGCATTTGAACTTCATTAAGTTAATCCTTTCTGCTCGGCCTGACTCCTGCAACAAGTGGGAATTTGTCCACTCCCACACAATGCAGATGGGAACATTAAAATGCAAGACCTTTTTTCACGGTCTGTTTAGCTTTTTAACTGGCTAATGAAAATGCATGCTCGTGCAGGGTACGAGAGGATAGAGATGCCGGTGGAGATGGAGGTTGTGTCATGAGGAAGGGGTCTCAATAATCAATATCAAAAGGTCGCATAGCCAATATTCAGCTCAATATGAGGAGAGGGGTTACATCACATGAGATGCATGGTATGTAGATCTCTTTGACCCGAGGCTCAATGCCTACAAAGGAACGCACCATTTCCTTAACAAGGCGTATCATTACATAGTACATTATCATCATCATGATTATATCAATTTCATATTCAAGTGCCTGTTTTCTTGACACTCGAGATAAAATTCATGGAAAGCATAATGTTAGGAACAGCAGTTATCCCCACCAAAAAAAAAAAATCAAAAACAGATTAATAGATTTCTTTTCAATGACTATGTATAGTGATACCGTATATTCTTGCACAAAATCTTTAAGTCAACAGGGCATAAATCACCTGAAACGTCAATATGCATAGAGATATTCCATCACTTTTTAGAGTTAATTTTTCCAAGAACTCTTCATTGTTTTCCGTCTCTGTAAGATTCTTTTCCGATTCGAGAGAACAGAAGAATCTCGAAAATACAATGTATGCATCAACAAAAACTACTCCCCATTGATTCATTCTGAAATAAAACTGCAATTAATGTTTTCACACGAAGTACAAATCTGATCTTTTCCTCTCGTTAAAGAGAATGATAAGAAAAGTTTAAAAAAGAAAAAAAAAACGACTTCCATTCCTCCTCCTCTAATGGAAAAGGTAAATTCTCCCTATAAAGTCGTGAAAAGAAACACCAGTAAACACCAGTAAATCAAGATGACATTGTATTGGAATCTCCTTATGGAAGCGATTTCTGATCGCAATACAATTTTAATCGCTTCGAGAGATTGCTGATACATGGCTTTATAAAAAAATCAAGAACATCCGTTCGGAATTTATTTTGTCTGACACTGATGTATTGTTTCTGTTATAGTCTGATGGTTTAAATACTTCGAGACGTTTAATTAGACGGGCCGGTCTAAACATGCGAGTTATGATACTCCCATCGGGACGGGATGAGGCTCCAGCCAGAGGGGTAGGGGTGAGGACTATGGGCCGCTCGTACTGATAGATTTCACGCGTCTTTATGTTTCAAATGACAACCCATTACATGACCCGCGCGGTGTCCATTTCACGTCTCGATATTGTGGATCAAGAAGCCGAATGGAGCGTCATTGAGATAACGAGACATCGAGGCTGATCTCTGTTTGTGATATGGCGTTTAGCGATGGTTTAATAGGCTCTAGCCGACTGCATTACTGTCAGCATGTGAGCCCTAGCAAACCAAGCGTTGATCGGTGAGGGAGAAAGACGGACGGAATCAAAACAATCGTCAATCAGTCATGATATTAACACAATAATAAATCAACGAATTTATCAATCAATTAATCAGTCAGTAATCCTTAACCATAGGCTAATTAAGGAGGCGATGAAAGGACATCACTATAGATGAAGATATTTAATAAGCGTATACCCGAGGAAGATGGTTGGAATTTAAATACGTTATGAACTATTTTGCCCACTAAACTTCAACAAGTACGAATTGGTCTATCTTGAAGCTGCAGATAGAATTGGAACAATAAAACGTTGATTGTAAAAGACCCCCCCCCCCCCCCCCCCCGCCAAGAGGAAAAATCCGATGTTTGGTAATCATTTCAATCACGTGCATATTTCTTTTGGTGAATGTTGTTTGCAGGGATATAAAATTAGAACAAAAATTATTATGCTAATGATAAAATAAAAGACATGTCTCCCCCCCCCCCCCCCGCCCCCGGCCACGAGGAAAAAAAATCTGATATGTTTGGGAATCATCACAGGTGCATATTCCCTTTGGTGAATGTCGTTTGCAGAATTTTGTTTGCAAAGATTATAATGGTTTTAAATAGTACAAATATCAAAACTAAATGCTCAGAAAATAAAATCAAAACCTTTTCCAACATCTGGACAATGCAGCAGAAGGGCGGAAGTGTGCATGATTTCCTGAATCACAAGACTACAGTTCTGAGTAAACTTTATGTCTCGTAATAGAACTATAAATTTTAATTCCGCCGCAAATTCTCAGTGTTCATGACAATAAAACAGTATAATAATTCATACATGAGAACTGAAAAAGAAGGAAAACTTTCAATAGTTCGTAATGAGCTACCACATTTCCGCTCTTCTTTTGGTTTCTAAACCCGAAAAATACTTTTTATCGTAAATTGCTGAATTCCTCGCCTACCAAGAATGCAGGATTCATTGAAATTAAGAAATACACGTGCGCCAATTATAGTTATGCTATGGACATGATGGAAGCAATAAACCCTTGAATCCCGCACGCTTACCCATCTTGTAAATTTCATGGACATACATGTTTTGACGAATATGACTTCTAATCATAATTCATGAATTCGGCGTGAAAATAAAATTTCTCCATTTTGAACAGGTTTTCTCTTCTTTTCCTCTTTCCGCTACAGAAAACTTCCCCTCCAGACACAGTCCCTACCCGTGGGCCCGAACCTCTGACCCTACTATTCAGCATTGCTACCCACTCCAGCCCACTCTACCACCTTCTCATCCCACCCTCCCACGATCCTTCCATCAGGCTGCATCGGTCTCGTCAATCCGACCGACCTTAGTGCAGAACAACGGTCAGGACGTGAAGTCTAACATTGATGTCAGCGGTGGGATCGTGGGGAGTATATCGGGAAACCATAAGAGGAAGAGATCTTGGTCCAGGGCAGTCTTCACAAGTCTACAGAGAAAAGGTTTGGAGAAACGTTTTGAGATCCAGAAATATGTCAATAAACCTGAGAGAAGACAACTTGCGTCCGCACTAGGCCTCTCAGATGCACAGGTAAGCTAAGCCCTTTTCAGCTTCATTTTCTACAAGCCCTGTTGACCAACTCCATTTCACTTGCAATGAACGAAGCTGTAGTGTAATGTTTACCTCTGACCAGAGACAGCATACCCCCCCCCCAAAAAAAAAAAAAAAAAAAACAACCCAAAACAAGCAAATGATACTAAAGCCTACATTTCTGTGGATCTGAATCAATGGTGCATCTAATTTCTTTTTTTTTTTTTAGGTGAAAGTGTGGTTTCAAAATCGTAGAATGAAGTGGCGACACACTCAACAATTCAATCGGCCACATGGCACGCCAGAAGAGCAACAAGAAGACCTGCAAACGCAACAACTAGGCATGGATAACCACGTGAACACGGAAAGCGACGATTCGAACAATAACGACATCGGGAAGGATGATGAAATGCACGCAGGAAGGCTAGATTTCGGAGTTGGCACTAACAGCAGCGATGAAGACATGAAGTGATAAACTCACGAAATTAATGACAGTTATCAGCTTGATGTTGCTATACCTGTATCCATTAATGGGGTCCGAATAGTTTTTGCACCTCCTGAACTTATTTTAAAATGGAAAAGACTTCGGCATACAAGATCGTAATTTTGTACTTTATGTAAACTTATTTTGATCGCTTCTGCACATTATTCCTTGGGGAAACTATTTTATCTAAAGGGTACACACTAAGAAAAAAAGGTGCAAGTTTGCACTCTAGATGCAACACTGGCAGAACCTTTTTGGGTGCAATCTTGCACCCTATATTATGAGAAAGGTGCAAAAATGCACCTTTTTGTTCTTGTTTGCACCCGAAAATGCCCGTTTGCACCATAAAAGGTGCAACTTTGCACCTTTTAGGGTGCAGAAATTTTTGCGTACAAAAAGGTGCAAATTTGCACCTTCCCTAAAAGGGTGCACCTTTGCACCCTTTAGAGTGCAAAATGTAGCTAACTGCACCTTTTAAGGTGCAAAAAGCTCGTAAAGGTGCAAAGTTGCACCCTAAAAGGAGCTCCCAGTGTTGCATTTGAAGGGTGCAAAACTGCACCTTTTTTCTTAGTGTGTAGATGTCAATGTCTACCCATTATGGCATTTTTAAAAAATCCACAAGACATCTAGGCTCCCTTTCACAACTTTATGGGACTACCAATGCTTGTTACCATTTTGTTCGAAAGCATACTCATTGTGATATTATGTATATCGATATAGAAACAATTGCATCTATAATGAAATGTTAAAAGAAAGAAAAACATATTGCCATTGCCCTATTTAAAAAAAACTAATTTCTACTTCAAAAAGTAGGATCAACAAAAACAAAATGCTCAATATTCAGCAAAATGCTGTGAGAATTAATGAAGATAAATAATTTGGTTACAGGGCGAAAAGAAGCAGAGAAAATACAACTTTATTTAAATCGATGCCTGGTCGTGAAATCTACCTCAAAGTTTGGTTAATGGCTAGTACCTCTGGAGTTGGGACTAATTGCGTGTTCTATATGAAAATGAAACTCCGGTGACCCAGGTACGTACTGGAAGCGAGAGAAAGTCACTCAGATAAAACTGCCACGAGATTGAGAATGTATCCCACTCGGTATTTTTTTCTTTCAAACTGGTATTACCTTTTACAACTTTAAGATTTTCTTCTTCAATCGCGCATAATACTTCTTATAACTTTAATGATCATTTTATATATCTACACTATTAAGCTCCCTTCGGCCATTTGAAAATTTTCACAGGTCAACTATTAAAAATGGTATATGAAACTAGCAAATCAAAATGTTTCTCCTACAATCGACGCATCGACGAAGACTAGTTTGCAGGCACAAAGCCTGGTCTGTCGAAACACGATAAGGGTCTGTGTAGGAGACTAAAGGGAGCCAATGGGGATCGTGTACTATAGCTGCTCCAGACTTATTGACAAAGCCAGTAGGCACTTTGGCTAGGCTTTTCTCAAGACGCAATACATTTAAATAGTCAATAAAGGTCTGTGCCTGCGCAGACTAGACGACCACCACCATCACAATCACCACCAGTAACATTTATACTTGAAATTACTTTTACCATCACCACCACCAGCACTACTACTGTACAACAACAACAACAACAACAACTACTACCACTACTACTACTACTACTACTACCACTACCACTACTACTACTACTACAACTTCTACTACTACTACCACTACCACTACTACTACTACTACTACTACTACTACTACTACTACTACTACTAGTACTACTACTACTGCTGCTATACTACCCATGCTACTACTACTACTACCACTACTACTACTACTACTACTATATACTACTACTACTACCACCACCATTACTACTACCACCATTACTACTACCACCATTACTACTACCACCATTACTACTACTACTACTACCACCATTACTACTACTACTACTACTACTACTACTACTACTACTACTACTACTACTACTACTACTACTACGGCCTTTAGGCAAAGATAGAAATAGGGCAATATAACAATCATGTACTACGGATCTATTATAAAACGAAAGTTTCGATCCACTGAAATTAGAGGTGTTCGCAAATGGTATAATGCGACTGAAATTTAACCTGAAAATGGGATCATTACTTCAAATAAGCAAATGATTTATAACTTCCTTGATCCTTGAAAATGATCTGTGAACTACAAACACTCTTGCACGCTATATGTATTTGTATTTCTCACAATGTGAAATAGAAAAATAAAACGACTTGAGATATCGGATATCCATCTCATAAAAGATTATATTAAGACACATTTTCAATTTCTGGGGTGTTTATGTTATGTCGTAAGTGAAAGTGTGTGGGGTCTACTGCCATGAGTAAATCCATACTTTAGGGTGCACGTGACGGATGCGTCTACATCAGTGAACAACCCGAGATAGTGACGGATCCAGCAAAGGTATCGGGAGAGGGGCGCTCTGGTAAAATTCAATGAGCTTGCGGTACTCTTCCCTATTTTTAAAATGCTAGCCTGCTTGCTGCTTATTAGCAATTCTTTTGACCCTTATTCGCGCCCCTCCGTATAAAAAGGGAGCACTACTAAAATAATAAGGGGGGGGGGGACAAGACGACGCGTCAGCGCGGAAAAAGAGAACGAGGCTATAAATTGACTAAACCTTCTTTTAAAAAAAAAAAAGTACGAAAACTGTAGGGACATTTGATTCATCTAAGCGTTTATATTGAAAGCTGAAAGCCACCTATGTAGCTAGCACAAGATACTCAAGAAAAAAGGATGGTCCCATTCTAATGCAACCAGGTGCTATATATTCTGATGTACCATTTCTTTGGTAATGATCTGGACGAAAACGAGAAATGTATACCGGAAATATGGATGTGGGGATTTACCAGAGACGTTCATCGCTTTAGAATGGTTTAAAAAAAAGAATCATCCAAGATTTCATATATTCATGTCAACCTCCCGGGGGTATAATTACCGGTAATATTAAACCTCCGGCGACGGGGTAATGTTTACGAATCATGACTTGAAGAGCAGGAAACTACCTTCATCTATTTGACCTATTCCAATAAATAACAAAATTTACGCGCTAAACGCGTGACAAATGAGATAGTTTCGGGAACAGTTCTGTTTCATATAAAGACGCAGACGTCCACGATAAACAAATGGGAATCACAGGCTATTCATAAGGCATAACAGAGATATTTCGCAACTTCTACCACGTCTGTTGAGAGGGGAAAGTCCCCCAAGCGGGTCACAAAAACCAACCAAACCAAACCAAACCAAACCAAAACAAAATAGGGAGGAAAGGGGTAACGTGAAAAAATGACTCAACCGCCTCCGTTACCCCTCTTACTGGATAGCCTTCTGGTCTTGCATTTCATCCATCAATCCCCCCCCCCCCCCCCCATCCACACGACACCCGCGCCTGTCAATGGCTGGACATTATAGTTGCGTTATGCCACTGTCTGACATAACTTGTGTACTATAAACGCTTAAGAGAGAGAGTGAGAAAGAGAGAGAGAGAGAGAGAGAGAGAGAGAGAGAGGGGGGGGGGGGGGTAACGGGAGTACCTTGTAATTTCTTTGTTTATAAAGTTTCACTGAATCCAAATTTCGTTCTACTTCACAAGAAAGGACGCGTTGGGGCTTCGGCAAAGAGTTTTAATTGCAGTGTAAATCAATGGGTTTCGGGTAATTGGGTAAATGTACATGAACTCAATCATGCTGAGATTTGCTTCTAAAGGATGGTTATATGGAGAGCTACCGAGAAGTTCACAAAGCCATTCAACATGTTCAACTCACACTCTAGCTAAATAGAGGAAAGTGAACCATCTTTGATTTTTCACAAAATCTTGAAAACAATGACATATTGATGTTTGATCCTGGAAACTAATACTAGTTACCTTTGGGAAGCATACATGTATTAACCACTCTTTCATATGATATGAAATTAAATGCATTTTAAAAGTAAGGTTTCCTTTTTTTAAACACCCAGTAAGAGTAAAGAACACAACTTGTATAACATTATCAAGGGGATAAAAATGGAGGGGGAGAGAGAAGAAGAGCACACTGAAGGGAACTATATATACTATAGGTACACCCACTTCAAGTAAAGCTACAGCAGAAAACCATATTTATGTAAGTAACTAAAGATCTTATAACGCATGGTCCGATAATGAAGGCGATGTAATTCCGCTACAGTACCTATTATTTTCCATATACCAGCAACATAATTATTTGCAGGCAAACAATGTAGCAAAATTACATCTTAATGACGTTGTTTAAATTAACGACATGACAAATACACTCACCAGACGATAAGGTAATAATTATTTGAAATGATATCCTTGAATAAATGACACAAGAAAGAATTATCATGCCTGTACTTTTGGTCAAAAAGCGGGCAAGTGTTACAGAAATGCCTGTAAGTCACACGTTTAGCCAACTTGTCATCAAAATTAATGTGGTTAGCAATGTCCCTTTGTGGACCTGAAAGGCTGGCTGCAACCTATATTCACGCAATTATTATCAAGAGTTTTGAAGATGGCAGACCAATTCATATAATTTTATGGACGATAATCGATGTAATCGTTCTTAGAAAAGCGCGAATTTCGCACCACGAAACAGGCAGTTTCATGCCTGTTGCATTCGATTAATAGGAGCGACAAGCCCATAATAATATCACATTTCACTCAAAGTCCTTGATGACTGAAAAATTATACGGTAATTTGATCGCCATTTTAACAGCACAAGGAAAACAGGCAAAAATACTACTGGTACATTATTGATAAACATATATATTTGGAATAATCTGAAAGTTACAAAGGGGGTGAAGCCAATAGTGGCAAAAGAACAGGAAGACGACATGAGAGGAGAGGCAGCGATAGAGAAATGGGTACAACAGACAGAGAGCGTGAAAGGCATTATGATGCGACTGCCCTTCAGTTTCTACAATCCCCTCCCCCCCCCCCAAAAAAAAATCCCTTTAATAATAATAAAGGCAAATAGAACTACTTCAGAATTTTGCTGATGGCACTGGCGTTGAAATGAATTAAAGACCTTTTTAAAAATTGCCTAGTGTAAAACTATATTGCGTCTCCGTCATCCCTTCCAATCAAAAGAATTCTTCAAGGAATGAACTGCATTTCACTGATGAAATGCAAACTTAACTTTCAGAGATGATCATGATTTCGACATCTTTCCATGTCATTCAATCACTATGATCTGCATAACGCGTATTTATCAATTTTGAAAGAGACTCCCTTGATCTGGCACAACAAAATCTCGATATTATTACTGCTTTATTGCCTTGATATCGTGAACAAGACTCCACTATAAATACAATTACCCCACCGTGAAGGTCATGGCTTCTAAATAGCGATCTAAATTTACCATCGTTTCTTTTCTTCAAGAACCTCTCTATCGACCTTTGATGGAGACTGTCGACCGTGTGGGAATGACACAATTACGATCAAAGGGATCAATTATCACACCCTCTCGTCATCTTCCCAATTTAAAAGCTATGAAATGATTTCTGTAAGTGTTGACTAAATCAAACTCGACAAACTGCTATTCAGGACGCGGAGGCAACGCTGTGCGCCGACAAGACGCAGGCAAATTAAACTTGGCGTTGAGTTTGTAACCCCAAATCAGACCTATCAGCGTGGCGGGTTCTTGCCTTCTCGCCCCAAGGCGGCAAGGGATCATCAAGTCAACTATAATTGATTCTTTAAATATTTGTGTCTCTCTCTCCAGCCATCGCCTGAGGATCATGTGATATTGAATTATGAGGTTTTATGACGCTGTCAAGGCGTGATGCGTGAATCTACGACATGACAGTAGGATAGCTGTACTGTATTACCTGTACAAACAATTATTTTTGTAAAGTAGTATTTAAGTCAAGCCCCCTTTTTCGGTGCACTCGTTGCCCAGTGCGCACATAGCGGACACTCCAAAATGTTGCCTTGTCTTGTATTAAACAGCGTATTCGAAACTATCCATAACTAAAGTATATCACTGTCACAGATATGCTTGTCTACGCTCCAGAAGGGCTTTCACTAAAATATAATAATCTTTTGTTGGATTTATATAGGATAACAGCAAAGGCCTATAAAGAAATTGCTTATGCTTTTGCTTGTTTCTTTATACATATTTTCAACAAACAAAATTCGCATTGACGCCTCGTACGCAGCGGGATTGAATAGCGAGAAAAGGAAAAAAAATCGGTCTTCAGTTTTTGATATCTCGATCTTGGTCTGGATCTCACGAATGTTACCAAATTCCCCCCCCCCCCCCTAATCCAGTGGCGTAGCTAGAATTTCATTGTTTTTTTTTTTTTTTTGGGGGGGGGGGGAGGCGGTAGTGAGCAGTGCGAATTACATACTTCCCCCTTCCCGCGCGAAGCAGGGAAGCTCCGACGTTTCTTTGTCGTTGTTCCCTTGTCTGCTCCCGCTCTTCCTACGACGTTCTCTTACCATTTTCTTTTCTCACTCACGCTTTTTTTTTGGGGGGGGGGGCGACCGCCCCATTGCCCCCGGGTTACTTGATTTCGGAACTCCAAGATATCTCGCATTACTAAAATGGAAAATACAAGTCCATCCATTTAGACTTGTTTTCACTAATAGGCTATCTGGAAAAAAGGGGGGGAATTACCTCAGCTGGCTACTTTGAGATTACTGAAATCCCTACTCATATTCAGCAGAAAAACACAATGGTGTAAGAAATTCATCGGTATCACGTTACCTCAATCAAAAGTGCGACGGTTTTCCAGTAGATGGGTCTTATATGGATAGTGCCTATCGCGTGTCTTTCTTTTTTTTTTTCTTGCGGAAAAGTTAAATACGCTGGTATCTTTATCAATGAATATCCTGTTTACTATTCATGACTAAGCCTTCCTGAAAAACAAAATACACGTAGTATAGGGCGAAGTTCGGCAATTCTTAGGACTTGCTTAAGTTCAAATTGAATATTAATTAAACATAAACCAGTGAAATACATGTATTATCGACATCGACACTACAATCAATGATCACGTCTGCTATAAGGAAAATTTCGCCATGACAATTCCTTTTGTTCTTCTTTGAAGAGGTTTTGGAATGAAGAACAGAGAGACAGTGGGGCAGAAAGAGAGACAGTGGGGCAGAGAGAGAGAGAGAGAGAGGGGGGGGGGAGCATGTACGTTTTGTGGAAGCAGAGGCCTACTATACAAAAGTACCCTCCTCTATGGGGTATGGGCAAAGGTAATATGCAAATACATTGTATATGTAAATATATAGGTATCAGGACAGCGCAGCAAGATCACATGTGCAGTATCCAAACCTATGCACGTTCATTATGGCATTTATTATACATCATATTAACATACTATCGTTATTTATAATGTACACAATGAGAAAAAGGGGGTTTCTACTGAAGGACATATTTATCATTCATTTCTCTGATATATGTGAGATACGCATTCCATGCCAGTCCAAAGATGAAACTATTGCTATAAAGGAAATAGGGAATTACTGTTGGAAACTTCATCTTCATATCCACCGAGATATTATAGGTTTAATCGAGGTTTTATATATATATATATACATAGTTTAACAAACTTGTAGCCAGATTGGTCTTCAATATGTTTGAACATTCTGAACATATAGAGACTGTGCTCCCCTTTCGTGAATCAGCTGTGCCAATCAAGTTTCATTTTAAGTGGTTGATAGAATTTGCAAGAATGGCACAGAAATGACAAACCATATACATATTCCCTTAATGGACTTTAATTTTTTTTTTTAATGTTTATATAAAGACTCCCCCTTAAAAATGCCACACTACCGGTACTCAGTTCGCAATAACAGTGTAACTAAAAATATGCATGAAAGTCCATTTCTCACTTCAGGATGGAGAGTCTTAAAACTTGTGGAATAACATGATCTTACATTGGTCTCCTTACATGCTTTGTGCTTCCTTCTGTAATCTCCCATTTTTCTGCTGAACTACGCACATATCTATGTACAGAAGATTACCCCCCCCCCCCCCCCCCCACCACACACACACACTCACATCAGGAGACTTGCTGGTTCCTAGTCAGGTTTTATTTACTAAACAACATCAAACTGATATTACAGCCATTTACATGCAAGCGAATTAAACAGTAAGACAAGAATCATGAATGCTACAATTATAAACAGATCAAGCAAGCTTGTATGAAGACAAGTTCCTTCTAAGCTTTTACAAAAACAATTACGACCCCAACTGCAGCATTTTTATGCTTGCACAAAGCACTGTTCAATGCAGATTTCTTCCAAAGATGAACGTAACTGACAACTTTGTAACACATCAGATTGTTGAAAATGAAAAATTGTAGGCTCCTGCACATTTTGTCATTATACTTTATAGTTGCCTATTAGGTACTAACACTGTGAGAAGTCAATTTTTTAAAATAATCATGATGAACAAGAGATATTTCTTGCCTCTAATTTCACCTCACATTATTATCTGAAAGGTAAATTGACTATCTTTGCAAGAAACCTTTTTGGTAATAAGAAATAAATTGAAAATTGTTAAAAATGAATACACCTCGATAATCGTTTTCAACTCACTGCATTGTGATATACAATTGCATGAAATGTACATGAAATTACAAGTAACTTTCTTGTTAGACATAAGACTCAATCAATTGAAGAATTTTCATTAGATATAAAGCTGTCCATGAAAGAGTAATGGTCAAAGTGTGCTTTTCATTTCCTGCTCAATGAACAGAATAAGTTAAATGATTAACAATTCAATTCAATATACTTACAAGTAATCCAACTTTTTATCAATAGCAATATGATATTTGTGTTGTAATCAGGATTTATTAGTTTCACTTGTAAGAGAAGCCAACTTCATTTATCTATACCACTTGTGCACAACAGATCACAGTGATATTTGGTTACAGATGTGCATGTTTAAAGTGTAACAATAACCTAAAAAATAATTGTTGTACAGCTAGTAGGTGTGAAATAACCCCCAAAACCTATACCCGGCATTCTAGGGGGTTAACAATTAAAGAGTTTGAAGAACATAAAGAAGAACCTAAAACCCCATAACTAGGATGTTTACAGAATCGAATGGCTGTTCGATTCCATACACACCCTAATTTAAGTCCTCACATGCACGTACATCGACTAATTAACTGAGAGCATAAAATCATTCAAACTTGTAATATCTCTTTATAGAAGTAATATTCAAAGCTCATATTCTGATTATAGTGTAGTGACATTTAATCCCTATTTACAAAGCAAAATGTCTTTTGGTGATTGGTACTACAGATATCAACAACAAAATCCAGAAATGTCAATGATGATGGATAGATCTCAACAAAACTATCACTGAATAAAGCACCCACTATGTATTGATTCAGTCTACGTAGCTTTGCATTTCCTTCTCCATGATGTCAAGAGAATTGGTATTTCCCTTCTTCAGCCAACAATACATGCAAGTTTACACAGTCTGCACTTTGTATGTCAAAATGTCCCTATAAGAAATCCTTCAAAAACTTAAGAGCAGCACATGTATATGAAATGAAAATCAATTTCTCAAATTTCATATGGATATTGGACTATTACTTAACAATTTCCTAAAAAGCTTAACAAATGAATAACAGACATATCATATTTGTTTAAGCATTAGTTAGATTATGGCAACACATAAAATCATAGTAATCAGTGTACATATATGCATCAAATAAACACAATTTTACAGGAAGTTGGACAGAAAAGAGAGGCATATGACAGTCACTTTCATGAGAAACTCTAGCAAACTCTACCCAAATTACAATATTGGACTTAATTCTAATGAAGAACAAAATCATTATGAAGCATAAATCACTTAAATAGTTTGCAAAAGATGTTTTCACTTAAATTATAGTACACTGATATTGATCTATTACATTTCATATCAATAAACTGATTTTTAAGCATAATCTAGCCAATTCTTCATCAGTTAAATTCCTACCCACTGTCTGGCTTTACAAATTAAAAAGATGAAGACCACCCTCAAAATATACTTCTCTCTTTTTTTCTTTCTTTTTTTAAATTAAGAGGTGTATAGAGGGACATTGGTATTAGTTCTTTCTTTCTTTCTATTCCACTACATGAGAGTAACTAGGAAAAGCAGACGTGATATTCCTTTTGAGCAAATATAAAGGCCAACCATTGAGATTTTAAGTTCTAGGGTAAAAAGGATTTTTTTTTCATTGATATATAAAGCACTATTACAAGCAAAGCTGAAGAGGGTGAGGGGGAATGGGGTGCTCCCTCAATAAACAGTAACAGTATAAAACTAATACATTATCACAATTATACACATGGCTCAAAAGTTTCTCACAACCTACTGTACAGAGAGAACACCCTCATTCAAAGTACATGCATATTCTCAGATGTTAGCACAATGAACCCCGGGGGGGGGGGGGGGGGGGGGGGAGGGGGGGGATAGTCAACTATACTGCTGTACACACGTATGACCAAAAAAAGTGTTAACTACATGAATCTTCGACCACGCATGGTCGAACTTTATGCCTGGTTATGAAAAACCTGTGGTCATGAGTGTTTACGGTGATATATTCTGACTGCCCCAGGGATGAGAAACATACTAATTATGATTAAGAACTGGTACTTCTGAGGTACGACATTCCTGGCAGGGGCCTAACGCAAATTCAAAATATGGATCCACATATTTTTAAGAGACTCATTAAATACTTCCACTCAAAGAATAAAAAGAGTTTCTTTGGTTGAATCATTTATGTAAAATGTGATTCATCAAACTGATATATTTCATAAGAATTTGAAAACTGTGCTAATGCGGAGGGGTATGTTTTCAACATAGTTACGTCATACAAAGTCAGTGCTTTATCGTTGTGCCTTGAAAATAAGAATCATCGAAAATTTTAAACAATGTCAGAAATATTCTATAAATTTGTATGAAAATTTGAAAATTGGCTACCGCAATTTTTTTTAAGGCAGAAGATAAATGACTGGGTATAACTACATGCCATACACTTATGTATACTCTTCCAGCAACTCTTTAAAAATGTTCTACTGCCATACTGGTTTTCTTATATTTGTTATTCTCAACTTCCAACACACTTTATTATTTTGAATCTCATGTTACAAAAGAAGAAACTAGATGAGAATTCCCCATTGCTTTCTTTGTTTTGAAAGATATAAGGCCTCAATGTTTTAATGAGATTCTGAAGAGTCTCAGATTATCTGCTGGTCCATACTTTTGGAGAGGGTAAAAAAATCAGGATGTACCTGTCGTTACCCAAACACGTGTGTTGTGAATTAACAACCAATAAAAGAGGTAATACATATAGAAGCCTCTCTTGGCGCTTGGCTGATATC
Organism: Echinometra lucunter; assembly: GCA_029962745.1. NCBI lineage: Eukaryota > Metazoa > Echinodermata > Echinoidea > Camarodonta > Echinometridae > Echinometra > Echinometra lucunter. The sequence goes on from CM057152.1 coordinate 34,533,290, forward strand.
GACTATTCATTAAAGCGAATATCCACTTTAAAGATTAGATAATCTTGCTGTACATGCAGGAGCATCTTCTGCCTGTGTCGGAGGTCCTCCAGAGGTCAATGGCTCCAGAACATTTGTGAGGTGGTTAATTAGGCATGGTATTTCTAATCACATTTAAAAGCCTAATCAGTGACAGTTTTCTTAACCCATTATGATGATAGTGAATACCACTTTACAGATGAGATTGTCTTGCTGGTAGATGCAGGAGTGTCTTCTGCCTGTGTCGAAGGTCCTCCAGAGGTCAAGGGGTCGAGATCATTTGTGAAGTGGTTAATTAGGTATGGTATTTAATCATTTTTTAAAAAGCCTAATCAGTGACAATTTCCTTAATGTTCAAAATAAAAATAAGAACTATGCTTGAAATTATTGAACTATTTACATAAACTCCTCCAAATATTTTCTCTCTTCCTAGGTCCCAAGTGGTAGAATTTCGTGATGACCTTCAGGAGACAATTCTGAGGATCAAAGATAAACAGAATAATGCAGATGAATTGATACCTATTCAACATCACCAAGGAAAAACAAAAAACAAAAAACATCACTATGAGTACATACATGTATGAGTTCAAAAACTTTTTATCAGTTCAATAGACTACTAGAGTCTTGTCACTTAAAGTGAAGCCATTAAGAAACACTAAAAATAATCAGGGTACTCTAAACACCTGGGGCCATATTCACTTCATTGCACACAATGAGTGAGCATTTCACTCAGCATTTTACTTGGCTATGTAAAATGGCTTAACTTGTAATCAGATCACATTTAAGTATTTTACTTTAGAAAAAACTTTAGTGCAAAATACATAATAACTATCAATACGTCATAAAATCCAAAATAACATGCAATAAAGCATCGAACCATATACCCAGTTATAAACTTTACTTGTCTGCAGCATATCATTACTGGGTAATGGGTATGTATGAAAACTACATGCTTGCCAATTAGATTTCCAAAGTAATTGGTGTAAGTCTGTTCTGTGGCTGTTTTAGACTTCAGACTTGTTCAGATATGACGCGACAAACCCCTGCAAGTTTTTTGTGTTCAGATATGATGCAGTAAACCGCACCACTTATGTTAATGAATGCGCAATATTGTGTCTATGCCCAAATAAAAGCGATTTTTGTCAGAAGCTGCGCGGACAAACTCACAACATCATATTTTGTGCCAACTTTTTAAAGAATTTGATGGGTCCACAGCTGCTGGGAGGCAAAAGATATGCCTCTTGCCTTACTGGTTTTTCTTTGCCGCCTCATATTCCATTCACTTAATACACAAGAAACCGCAGGGTTGCCGCATCATATCTGAACAGGACTTTAGGGTAAAGTACTTAGCCAAAGGATGCAATTGAATACTGAAGCTGGCTAGATAGTTAACCTAAGCTGAAAAAAGGAGTAAAATACTTAATATTCTGATTTCAGTACTGAATTGAATTCGGGCCATGGAAAGGGTCACAAGATACCCTTACTCTAACCACTTCGGACATATTCTAAGTCAGATATACATGTAGCAGTGCCAAGTTGGGGGATAGAGCTAACTAATGCGATATGGATATCACCTAATTTGATCAGCTGTGATCATTCTCGCTAAAGAAATTTGAAATGTCTGCATTCAGCAATTAAAGTTAGATGTGGCTACAACAGGGTGCAACTGTTTTACAAACTAATTAAAATGAATTTAACATTATATAGTTATCTGGAACCAGAAACACTTATAACAAACTGAGATTTGAATTGAAATTAAATAGAAAGTCAAGTTTTCTTACCAGAAACTTGCAAATAAAATCTAAGTGTTACGAATTTCAGTAATCATTCTCACCTGCAATGAAGAGTTTACTTTACAATTGTTTTCCACTAGATGTACTTAGTGCGATTGAGAGCCTTGTCAGCATAGTTGTCATCAGTTATCTTGGCCCAGTCGGTAGCTGTCTGGCCGACAACGAAACCTAGTGCACGCATTCGCTCCTGGTCGCGGCGTTCCTCGATGTCAGCCCAACGCACCTGGTGTTAGAAAAGAAAGAGGCAGGGAAGAGACAGGATAAGAAGCTGCTCTTGATGTTTCCTAATGTCTAATCTCTACCCATTTACTATATGAACATATTTTGCAACCAAAAAAAAAAAGAAAAAAAGGACAAAATGCTAACTGTAATAAATCGAGTTCACATTGGGTAGATCAAAGGCATTTTGCCCCATAATTTACTGACCACATATACGACTACATTAAATTTGCATGCCCTACTTGACCTGAGATTGGACCAAATATCATGCAAAATGATACTTTTGAAGCTAATTTATTTTCATAATATCATAATGACTGGTAAAGTATAGGAAACAGAATGATCAAATACCTTGTACTTGCCTAATTAAATGTATATTAATGAGGGATGAGATGATGAATATCAATCAATACACCCGAGCAAAAGCCCTCATTTTGGTGGTAATTCATTATATCAAAGCCTATCTACCAGTACTTATTTCATATCATGCAATGTGTAATACATCATTTCAGCATACCCATCAACAAATGCATCCACATTTATCTTCCTTATTAACATTTATCTGGAAAATATAACAATTTCGTTGATTCACTTTAACCCGTTAAACATGATTTGATTTGAGTATAACAGGCATTTTTTCATAGACCTCAGCCCAAGTGATCAAATGTTTAGTATTCAAGGGTTCACCACATTATAATAAGTTGCAAGTGCCAAATCTTCAAAAAGTTTATTCCATTTTATTTTTTTAAAGAATATACTAATGCAAAGGACAATGAGGATGCATTTGCAAATTATGACTTGACAAACTTAAGCCAACTGTATTCACAATTTTGCCAAGTCTGAGATTAACTAGGTAGAAGAATTGCTTTGTCAGACAAGTCCATACAAAATGTGTCATCTTGGTAAGTCATGCTTATACATGTAGATGGCTCTGAGAAAGCAAATTAAACAAGCTTAAGGTCGTATTTTTTTCAATATTTTGTTTCATCAAAAGTGACTGAAATCAAATAAATTCAATGAAATCAATTTAAATCAATTTAAATCATTATTTAAGAAATATCCTTGTTCAAATCAGTGATTCTGATCAAGCTTTCTTGCTAAAGAAATTAAAAATTACTTTTCATTGCATTAGCAACAATTATGTAACTGAGAGTGCCTGTCATTAGCCACATGGTCAACCAGGCAGTTGATTATCCATTTACTTACTCTATTTAAATACATGTAGCTTAATTCAAAAATGCATTCAAATTGTATGGCTACCTTCACGTTTCACAACTCATCAACTAATGAGAAACATGAGGCTTTAAAGGGATCATCCTGAAACATTTACATGCCATTGGCACTTAGAAAAAAAAATTTGTTAGTGTTCCCATCAAAGATATACCTTAGCATTTTCACATGATATCAGTTAAGAAATTGAGCTTACAATAGACAAGCTGGAGTTATCCCCCAGATCTTCAAATCACTTTTAAATAGAATGAAATAGACAACAGGTAACAAAAGCCATTCATTGTAGCCTAAACACAGTCTAATAGCAATTGTTTAAACCCTTGTCCTTGTAACATGTAACATATCTCTAATAATTTCTTAGAATTGATTTTACTATTACCATCACATTGCAGATTCTACAATCCTCCATTTGGCGAGATCATCACTCCGTGTGCGTTCGAGTTTTCCATTCATGATATACTTTCGAAATTGGCGCTTTGTGGGCCGTGGCGGTCACTTTGCATTTATGCCTTACTTTGCAAAGTGCAATCATTTTGCGTAACGTAATTACTACCAACGTAATTACTACCAACACAATTAGTCTTTCGTTGATTTGAAAGATGTAGTGAATCAAACTTAAATATACTGCTGGTTTCTTTCCGAAGGAAAATTCCAACTCATTCTGCAAATCAATTAATTTTTTTTTCCCCTCCTTGGTTTTGGCACCTAGTTCTACAAGCAATCAATCCTACTGAACAAGACAACGTGAATATCAGTGTCACCAAGAACAAAAAGAATCTGTTGTTTTTGTACTCAAGTTAAAAGACACCTTTGTTCAAGGTATTTATTGAGTATTCATGTTTCTTTTGTTCACTTTACACTACTGTAATTAGAATATTCTTCTAAATTATGCATCTTCCTAATTACTCTTCACATTTTCAATGATATTGTGTGTAAGGACTGATGAACAAAAAAACCAACAAATATATATGACAGGAATAAAAAGTTTGATTTGAATCTAGAGCTGACATTCTGTCAAGACTTCAATCTTGTCAGGCAGGTTACATATGAAGTTCAGGGGAAAAAAAAGAAACTGTTGTAGAGTGTAAAAAAAAGTTGTGGAACCTGATTTTAGAAAATACACAAGAAGTGCAGCAATTATAGCTTTAAAAAGCTTGAAAAATTCAAAATTCTGTGGAATAACATTGCAAGAATTGATGTGCCTCACTTTTATTTCACAATGGAAATAGCCATTTTAGAAAAAAGCTTCAATAAAAGAATGAAAGAAGACATGTGGCATTCCAGAAAGACAACTCAATTCCACTGAATTAAGTACCTGTCTTCACCCACTCCTCTTTCATTCTTTTAGTGTTCATAACTCACATTTTAGGAACTTCACAAGAGATACAACCAACAGCTCCTTTAAGGTCTATCTTCTAGTGTATTTCAATTCGAAAAGAAAGAAATACATGCTGGAATGACAGCATAATATCTGCTAATGTAATAACAGCTAAACTTACCTTAACTTTGATTTTCCCAGATAATCGTTGGAAAAAAAAAAGTCTCCAGACTCTCCACTATATCAAAATTTGTGCGCACAAGCAGCTAATAAAAGCAAAAGACCAAGACTACTCTTAGCCAGCTATACATTCACCCCTAATTAGCCTATGTGCAGATGTATGTACCAATCCCAAGTACATTTTTCGCGTGTGATGGCGCAATAAAACTAAATCCGTGCAATTTCCTACTTTAATACGCAGCATAAAAGTGTACAGGGAGGATGTGTGAGACCTGAAATCTACAAAACTGACATTGGCATTGCAAGGTCAGGAGGTGTTCACACTGCTGAAATGTTCAGTGAATTAAATGTCGATGAAGAACTGTCAGTATCATGCATCAAGAATGGACTTACTCTCTTCTGGCCTGGCATAACAGGCTTGGAGACTACCTCAAACTCATCTCCACTTGATAGGAAGTCCTCCATAGATTGGTAGCTCTCCTTCTTCTTATACTTCTTGATACCATCCAGGGCATCTATGTAAATATATCAAGAGAGATAGATATTAAGGAAAGTACATGTAAGACAAGGACTGATGATGAGGCTTCGATGTACATGTAATACATTCTAGAGAAGAGGAGAGATATGCAGAGAGGAACAACACCACCACCACCACCACCAAAAAAAAAAAAAAAAAAAAAAGACACAGAGAGGGAGTGAAGGAAGGGATGGAAGAAGAAAGGAGAGGGACTCAGGGGAGGGAGGGGTGAGGGAGTAAAGGAGGGAGAGAGGGAAGATCGGGGAGGGAGTGAATGGGTGAGGGGGGAATGGGATGGGAGGGAGGGGGAATGAGAGGGGAAGGAGGGAGGGGTGAGGGAGTGAAGGAGGGAGAGAGGGAAGATCAGCGAGGGAGTGAAGGAAGGGGTGAAAAGGAATGAGAGAGGAGGGAGAGGTGAGGGAGTAAAGGAGGGAAAGAGGGTAGATCAGCAAGGGAGTAAGAAAGGGGTGAGAAGGGAATGAGGTGGGAGGGGTGAGGGAGTGAAGGAGGGAGAGAGGGAAGGGGTGAGGGGGAATGAGAGGGGAGGCAGGGGCAAGGGATTAAAGGAGGGAGCCAGAAGGAACATTAGAGAGAAAGTGAAGGAAGGGGTGGAGAGGAGAGGGGAGGGAGGGGTGAAAGAGTGAAAGAGGGAGACAGGGAGACAGGGAAGGTTGGAGAGGGAGGAAAGGTGAAACACAGAGGGAAGGAGAGGGAAAAAATAGAAAGTCAGGAGATGGAAAGAAAAGACAATATGATAAATCAACAGAGAAAAGGAGGATGAAACAAACAGATAACTAAGCAGAACAGCAATATAAGGGTCTGAGGACAAAGAAGGCAGAAAGAGAGAGAGAGCAAAAGAAGGAGAGGGAGAATGGGAGAGAGGGAACAAATCAGAAGTACTGGTACAGAAAAGTAGATATAATGGTCTACTTTCACTGAAGCAGAGGATAACTAGAAGTACCACATAACATTTTTATTTAGAACAAAAGATATTGAATTGGATAATTATCTTTAACTTCTTGCATTCTGATTTTTTTTTTCACTTTTTCATACTCAAGTTTGAGGGTAACAATCAAGTCCAAACATAAGGAACAAATGAATACACGTATGTCTCCACTGACTATTTGCTTAATTTAGATCACATCCATATACGGAATCCTACATGCACTGAAAAAAAAAAACCCTCTCTCTCCTATCACACTTTGAGATGATTATTTGAATACAAAACAAACAGTGGTGACCTCAAAATGACAACTCTTGGTATGAAAGTATTTGGGCTTGGTCCCTGCAGGACTGCACATACTTCCCTCAGGCTATTGTACTACAATTCAGAATTCCACAATGCAACAAAATATCCCATTCCCTAAACATTCCTTGCATAAATATCTCAATTACAGCGATAAGAATCAGAGATATTAGACCAGTACATTTTGATGATCGCACTCGGCAGTTGCCACACAAGATGTTTACAATGAAAAAAAAAATAAAAGAGGGAGAGGGAAAGAGAGAGAGAGAGAGTCTTTTTGAGTTTGTGATCACTTTGGCAGGGGTTTAGGGAAAATGTGTGTTAATCTGCAATCAAACTGAATTTAAGTAGGCTTACCAGCTCAATATCATATACATCCATCATCACAGAGGTAAAGACAATCAGGATATCATTAACTCTAACAATTATCATAATAAACAGAGTCATTTCCCCCCCCCCCCCCCAAAAAAAAAAAAAAAAAAAAAAATCCCCAAGAAAGCACTGTTCAATTTTTGTTTGTTTTTATGTTGTCGTTTTTTTTTCTCCATTTTCTGTTATGATATATACATCAATTACAGAGAAGGTAATGCTTTTCCCTCAAAGACAGCAAACAATCATCAAATATTATATCTTCACTGGGTGACAAAACCTTGTATCTCATATCTTGGCGAAAATCACTTGTTTTGTATTAATCTCCAGACAATCAATCAAGTGATGTCCTGTCCAAATCCTACCTCTCTTACCCCCCAAATGAAGCCACCACAGCATGTCAAAGGAAAGGTGATGCCATTGGTTATAGTGCTTTGGCCACCATGATTTTTTGCTCTCCTGAACATTTGGCATATTTGAGATAAAAGGTTTTTTCGCCCTAGCAGCAATATGCTTATCTAAAAATGCTCTGACTTACCCAGCTTCTCTTCTGTAGCCAAGTCCCACTTACTCTTAGTCAATGCCGTCTGAAAAGAGAGGGAGAACAAAACGGTAGCAGTATTAAACTTCAAAATACAAGATATCAAACTTTTTTTCTTTTAATTAGTTCTGAAAAATAAACATTTTCTTTGAGGACTTGCTTTTTCCAAGATCTACACCACTGCAGAGATAAAATCTAATGAAATAAAATGGAATTTTCAAATAGCTTCAACTTACAAAATTTCCTCGAGTTATTCTACTCCAAAGATTGAATTCAATACCATCAGAGTGGACTTCCAAAACAGAATCTGCACCTTCTCAGTGCACATATAACTGCTACAAGTTAAACTACTGCAGTACCATTATTCATAACAATAAAAATGCACTTTTGAGTTTCAATCTATATTTAAATTATGAGTAATAGTCACAAATACTTTCGTTCATCCAATACAGAGCACCTTAGGATTATGTAATTGAAATTCAATCAGAATTTTGATTTTTCAATCTTCCACATCTAATCCTGGAATCTAAACCCTTGCTTATGGCATTTAAGTAGCAAACACAATGCACACTGTGAAAATGGGGAAGCTAGGAATTTTCAGCAACCACCACAAAATAACACTTAAATACATGTACACAATTTTGTAAATGTGACATATATGTTTGTCCAACTGGTTATAGGCAGGTCAGAGAAAACCAAAATAACACTTAGGCATCTTTCCTGAAAAAAAAAAGGTACCTAAGTGTTTTTATAAAGACTTTTGTTTTTGTTTTTGTTTTTATTCTTATTTTATCTTCATTTTTTGCCATGAGAAAGAGGATAACAAATAGTCCCTTCTCTTTTAGCATGCTCACAGATCTTTAAATCTAAAACCTGGGAACATCTTTCTTCAACCTGTTCAAAAAGTTTTAAAATACAAACATATACAAATGTTTAAATGAATCTTCCAACCCTAATAAGATTCATACAGACTAACAAAAAAACAAAAAACAAAAACAAAAAACAAAAAAAAAAGAGACATCACTATAATAAAATGCATAAAAATACATAATATATCAAATAAAAGGAAGATACATAATACTCTGTGTTACCTTTCACTGTTCTATTCACGTTCATAACTGCATCATAGAGTTCCTTGGCTTAGATCATAACTTTGTAAATCGCTAAGACAATTGAGCTCTTTAGATTCTGCCATTCTTTTTTTTTTTTTTAGCATACATTTAACTTGCAAAATATGATATTTCTTTGAAACACCAGTAATAGTAACTAACGCAGCATATATTTTCGCAACGCTATGAAATTCATTGGATACAATACCACCAAAGATTATATTTCTTTGAAACACCAGTAATAGTAACTAACGCAGCATATATTTTCGCAACGCTTCGAAACTCATTGGATACAATACCACCTAAGATTATGATATTTCTTTGAAACACCAGTAATAGTAACTAACGCAGCATATATTTTCGCAACGGTTCGAAACTAATTGGATACAATACCACCTAAGATTATATTTCTTTGAAACACCAGTAATAATAACTAACGCAGCATATATTTTCGCAACGCTTCGAAATTCATTGGATACAATACCACCTAAGATTATATTTCTTTGAAACACCAGTAATAGTAACTAACGCAGCATATATTTTCGCAACGCTTCGAAATTCATTGGATACAATACCACCTAAGATTAAAGCTACACATTCATGGCTGTAAGACTGTCACTTAAACCAATAATACATGACCATTTACTGTGGTAAGCACGAAGTGGACTATGTAGTGTGAAATTATAAATCTGTAAAAGTCATAATACACAACTGTGTTTCCTACATTAGAACTACTGACAATGACATTATGAAATTACACAAAATGGAAATATTTTTCTAGCATCCTGATGTGGGTATTTCATGCAAGAAAATGCAGCAAAGAAAATGAGCATTCTTAATGGATGATCAATTAAAGGCAACTTGTTAAGGAATTCAGTTGGGACCATAAAGGTGAACCCTCACCTATTTATACCAGGAGGGGCTCCTTTTAAAGTCAACCTATTCAATACAAGATCTTTTTCATACAGTGTTTATTAGGGTCTTTGTTCTTTAAAACATGACGGCAGTTTCAGTAGAGTTATAAGACAGGGAATGAGAATATCAATCAGGCACCGACACAAACTGTTGTATTACCTGAAATAAAATGGGACTGCATCATTTCAGAAAACACAACATAGGCAAAGCCAATCATAAATATGCAGTGTAAATTGACTAAGGCTAATTCAATTTGTATCATATGTTGTACATATCATTGAAACAGAAAGAGATGGACAGATTGAGCAAGATGAACAGGCACAGCAAACTGTGTCTTTCTGCATGAATTTCTACTTTAATCTCTAAAGCAACTTTCATTCCAATGATTATAATTTTATTAGAGTAGCATTTGCACCTGGGACAAGTGCCTGTGTGTCTAAACACACAAGTGATTACCGGTATACATGCATGCCATACTAGTACCACATTTCATCTGAGAAGATATTTAAAAAGCTGGTCATTTTCTAACAATGTAAAATCTATTAAGTGATTACAGAACAATTACAATTACACAATCTACAACAGCATAAGGGCCTTTTTCCAGTCAGAAATCAAATTTAGTTAGATCTAGAGCAAAACCTGACTAATTACAAAAGGAAACGTCATTCTAGATAATGGAACTACTAACAATTTCTCTACCAGTCATAGAAGACCCTGTCCAAATGGTCCTGTACTTACGAAGAAATGTGGATTTCCCTCCGTCCAAGTTTGAATAAAAGGGAGATTCAAATCACTATGGACAAATCACACTTCTTTTGGATGGTTTATAAAGGAAATCACTGGGTTTTTTTTAATTGTGCCATGGTTGTGATGGCAACAGTTTATTTTTCATGATAGTTATCATCATTCTTAATGTTGTCGGTGTTTTTGCTGTCAAATAAAGGGAATATGGAAATGTTCTTCCAAAACAAAATGAATTGTGAATGAAAAAAGACAAGGAGTTTCTGAGTTTAAAAGATCATGGTAATTTTTAAGTAAAGATTGAGTGATTAAATAAAATTATGAGACTATATAATGAATGCCTTATCTTGATCTTTTCATAAAGTTAGTTATATTATTTACATGATCAGGAACAATCTTTGTTAAAGTAGTATGCATTTATTTCAAAAAATAAACCTGTCTCTCGTTAACAAAATATTTTCCTAATGTGGATGTCAAGAACATCCCATTGATAATAGATGGAGTAAAGTTACCAATGATGTGGTTTACTAAACTCCCTAATCCTTTGTGACTATTGGACAACAGCAAGAATAATTATAATTTTGATGATATACCAACGCAATAACAATCATAGCAAATGTAAACAAAACAGTGAGTTCCTTTGTAAGCCGAAGGATAGTGGGGTTGTCTATTGTGCTCTGAGTCCTCCATCTGTACAAACTGGAACGGGAGGGACTTATGAACATCTGTTTGAAAAATCCCATGCCTGGCACAATCCTATACCTAGTCAAACTCAACCAACAAATTCATAAGATGTTAGGGGTGAATTTGTCATTCCATACAAATTACTGAATTCTGTCCAAAAATAAACAAATAAGAGTATCAAAATGACATGAAAAGGAGATATCGGTTTCTGCATGAAATTTGGTTTCATATTTAGTTACAAAATTATTTGGTTCAAAGGCTGACACTTTGCATTCCAAAAATCAGTGAAATTCTTTCACCTATTGCCTGCAGTTTACACCTGGACCACAGTTAGGGCACTTTTATGAATACCAGGGCACCGTTTCATGAAAGTTGTCAGCAATGACAAGTTGTCATTCTCTGACAATTACCAAAGTAACAGTCAGTGACCAGTGCTTCTCAGCCAATCAAAACCAAGGATTTTACCGAAATTGTCAGAGAACAACAACTTGTCAGTGCTGACAACTTTCATGAATCGGTGCCCTGATGCTTCCCTATTATCTAGCATCCTGTTCCATAAACATGGCAATCAATTACACGTTCATGTAATGAAATGCATCATGTCACTGGTTGCCTGACACCGGGACAAGCTATGAGGATCAAATTTCAATGTGTACGCTAGGCCAGCAAGATGATTTTAATCCACTGTCTGAAAATGTGAAGTGAAATTCTAGGAAGACACATCAGTCACAAGAAGTTCTACTGATCAAGTTACTGACGTGTGTACAAACCTGATAGTGCTGTGCGCGGGTCCGCCTGATGCATGGTCAATGTAGTAAGTGTAGACAAAACCAGCAACTATACACAAATTTACTCGTGTGGGACTAACGAGCTCATAATCACTCAATATCATGAATTCATGCTTCTTTGAATCTTGCCGAATGCTTGTTTTAACAGCAAGATTCAGTGATCGCTTACTCTGTTACATGCCCAGGGTTCTGGGGAATATTTCATAATGATATAGTCTAGAACATCATAAATGAAGAAACAATAAAAAAAAATAAAGAAAACAACGAACTGTCCCAAGTACGACTGGCAATACACATCGTATCCTTTACTTGGAACTCCTTCCTCCTAACTGACTTTATGTCTTCATTTTGGAAAAATACATGTAGTAACAATGTGTGCCTAATCTGAATTTAGTACAATCTAAGATGGTCACTGAAACAGCAAACTGCACCAAGTGCCACTGGCAGTACACAGTGAATCTTTTAATGGAAATCCTTCCTCCAAATTGACTTTATGTCTTAATTTTGGAGTACTGACAATCTTTGCCAAGCAGTGTATCAGTCTGGATTTAGTACAATCTAAGATGGTTATTGAAAACAGTGATTTTACTGGGAGGAATGTAAATAAAGTGAATATAGTATACAACAGTAAACAATATAATCAAATGATAAAACGGTCATATATAAACATAAATATGTCATATCATCAACATTTCACATGCTATTTCACTCATGGATATTTTGCATGCAAGGGTGAAGGTATTTGTGTTTACTCTCTCCTTGAATCTTGTAATCCAAATCTTACCTCTTCTTGATCCTCCAGTTCCTCCAAGGCTTCCTGCTGCTGACTCATCAGTTCCTCCATGGAAGGCCCAGCATCTTCCTCCTCCATCTCAACCTGAAAGCCAATAACATCATCATTCCAGTGTCACAATCATGATCATCTATGTGTTGAAATGATCACCAGATCATCACAAGGCATTCTCGTGATTAGAATCACGATCATCAATCAATCATCCTCATCCTCATATTAGTGTTTTACTCTTTTATCTAAACCTAGAAACCAATACTATCATTGTTTTAATGTCACAATCATGAACATCTAATGATCATCAGATCATCATAAGCATTATATGATCAAGATCATCATTACATCATGATCAGAATCATATCAATCATCAGTCATCATAATATCAGTGTTGTCTTCCTTCATCTCAACCTAGAAACCAATAAACATTATGTCATAATCATCACCATCTTATGTGCCATAATGATCAGTAGACCATCGCAAGAATTTAGCATGATCACGATCAGAACTATTAATCATCATGCCCATCCTCATATCATCATGTCATGATCATTATCATCATCATCACCCATCATCATCATCCTCATCATCCTCATCATCATCATCGTCATCATCATCATCATCATCAGTGATTCCAAATACTTGGAATCAAATACTTGTGAATGTGATTTGCCTGGCATGAATGAAAACAGCTACCAACCTTACATCCATTCAAGAAGTCAACCAGCTGGTTGTTTCAAATCAACCACACCGATTCTCATATCAATTCAATACCATGCAAATACACTTCCACCCCATCACTATAATTTTTTTTATTTGAGGTTAAAAGCACTTTACCTCTGGAATGGCAGCATCTTGCAGAAGTGCAACAACATCCAGCTTGATGTATTTTCGTGGAGCAAACTCCCAGTGCTCTATGATCTGTAGTGAGAGGGAAAAGATGAATATGTTCCAATCTAAGAGTATGATCCTCCTTATCTTCAAGATACAAGTATTTCTTAATAAAGCTGTTTACTTAAATCCACAATGTACAGAAAGGACAAGAATTATGAAAGAGAGGGAAAACATAGCCAATGTTCCACAATCAAGGGTATCGTTTAATGATATCTAACTTCATCATCATGGACCAATTTTGAATTCAAAGAAGATTGGCAAGCTTGCCAGTGTACAAAATAATTTTCCAAACTTTTATCAAACTTTGGAGATTTGAACTTCTCATGACACTTAGAAAAGGTCAAATCTATATAGTGAAGAAGGCACATTCAGTTTAAATAATGGAGCACCTTTTAGTAATAATAATAACAACGAGAATTTTGAATTCGTCACTGGGGACTAATTAGGTGGTCTGTCAAAATCTTATTGTAAAAGAATGTCTCGGGGGACGTCGACATCAAATGTCATAAATGATCTGTCATAAATGTCATGACATTGATGACCGTTAATAGTATGATAGCCTTTATATTTATATCATTTTCATCATCATGGTCATCATTATTATTATGATCATTATCATCGTCAAAATCTCATCGTCATAGTCCTGAAGAGTACTTATACCATTGTAACTCTAACCATGTCGAATATAAAGGAGAAATGAATTTCTGTTAAGAAGATATGACCTGATCACATCATTTTCACAAAGTGGCGCCTTGATGACCTCATGATGACCTGATGAACTCGAAAAATATTAAGGTCTGAGAAGGAGACTAGCATCACAGGAACAGGACGATTTGATTTTTAGTATTATGCAAAGTTAACCCTAAAGTTTCAATACATATTGATGAGTCGTATTTGCAATAGGCTTGTACATATACTACTGTACACTGCATTGCAATAGACATAAGAGGCAAAATAACGCAGTTATTGCATTGTAAAAGTAGTCGAATAAGATGGTAATATGAAAAAGAAAAAAAAAAAAAAAATGGACCCCGCCGTCACTGGGAGTCAAACCGGGGACCTTGCGCATGTGAGGCAAGTGCTTTACCGATGGACTAGAATATAGCCCATAGAGATAACACGAAGATGGAAAATGGGATTCCTATACCATATCTTCCAGTTAAAATTTCGATATGTTCCAGACATCCGATTAAAAAATGAATGGCACGATTAAGTTAGAGAATTTTCTTAGCTACAACATACTCAAAACTGGGTGAAAATTGAGCAGAAATTAACGGAGCTGTTGCTCAAAGAAGACGGGAATGTAGAATCAAGAATTGAGAAAAGGTCATGTCCCATAGACAATACACGCAAAATGTGAAAAATTGGCATGCCTCTGTTTATCGCAAAATTAGACCATGATGCCGTTTTCAAAATGAAAAATAAAAGGAAGCTTTATAATAACAGTATTGTCTCAGCTACAACCTATCAAAATCCTGGCAAAAATCGACCAAAAATAAGTGAGATAGTCTCCTTTAATGAAAAAATTATGAAGTCATAAATGAAAAATCGAAATTTTGAGTTCACATGAGAATATGGCGACTGCTTGACCCCCCCCCCCCCCCCCAATATTTTTCATGAATTGGAATCTATAACTCATAAGCTTTCAGAAAATGTAAAAAAAATGGGGGGTCTCCATGCTTTCTGATGACCTATGACGGATCTTAAAGGGGCATGTATTTGCATGTTTTTACGTTATTTGCCCCATAGACGTGCGCACGGATTTTGAACTTTGACGCGTGCGTGCGACCTTATGGTCAGTTGAAATCAATTGTAAATTGATGAAAATGGTCAAGAAAAGTCTCAGGATTACAGATCAACTGAAAAAATGGCATTTTTACGTTATTTACAACTTGAGCATGGGCAAAACGCGCACAGGCACTTACGCGCGGAAATTTTTGAAATGCTTAAAATGGCCTGAAATGGATTTTGGTTTGATAGGCGAGTCATTTTGAGCATTTTGAAATTTTGCGCGCGCACTGACACGCGGATGTACGCGTGCGCTTAAAAAGGTGAAATTATTAAGATTGATATGAATACTTATCATGCCAAATATGAATGAGAAATGACATTCTGTTATGAAGATATAATCAAGACATGATATTTACATAATGGCACCTGGATGACGTCACAATGACCTCTCCTTGACGACTGACAACTGCTGGAAATTTGACAAAAAAATGACTGAGCCAGTTCTGAGATTTTGACTCCACAAAAAAGTGACGACCAATACAAAAAATTAATAATAAGAAAGAAAATTATGACAAAACTAAAAGGGGATCAGTCATAAATGACATTATGACAGACCACCTAATAAAAAGCGTGAACTTTCTTGGGGGGGGGGCAGCTTGCTAAAACATGCTTTATACGGGAATGACGTTTGTGTATAAGAAGAAGATTTTAAAACCTACCCTTCTGATTGCTGCTTCACCTCTATTGTGGATATCACGCTGAATGCACAAGCCCAACTCAACAAGTAACTCTGCCACATACACCTGTACATTAGAAATTGCAAGGAAAAAGAGCAAAATGCAGTCATTTTAAATTCAGAAGCAGGATTTATAAGTTTTCATAATATAATTCATGAAATTAAAGTAATAAAAACAGCATATGTCATGCGCCATTGATATAGTAAACTATTCTGATTCTGATAAGAGATATCATTAGAATGAGTTACATATGAAAAAAAAGTGGTAAGGGAAAGATGCAAAAAAGGAGGAAAATGCATATACATATGTATACTAACAAATATCTAACTAAAATAAGATGTGATGAAATTTGTGAGATTTTGCAAAGTTAGAATGAAAATTTAAGTATATCTACATATCAAATCAAATTCTTCCATACATTCTAAAACAGTAATAACCATGCTTTGCTGAAATTGTAGATGGTAAATATGAATCTTGACAATTTCAATCTGGTCTTTAAAGTATGCACTTGGATGACAACTAAACAAACCCTCCAGTGGGCTGTTGACTCAACGGTATTGAAAACAGACTGACATCAGAAAATACATCACTTTTGAATTATGGAGGCTGTTGTGGGTCAACTATGATCTCCATTCTGCTCGGAATCTTATTTAGTAAACCATATGGGAATAGCGTTAGGTGTGCAAATGGGTTTTACTTCAGCTTATGGGTTAAGGTTACAAGGTCAGGTATGGTGTTATGTACATGACTGAAGTTGGAAATTCCATCACTGTTGGGAATTGATTGCAGAGCAGTTACCTCAAATCCTTTCATCTTTGCATAGCTCCAGAACGGATCAATCTTGGAGATCTTGTCATTGACAGCATCCACAATGATGAAATCAAAGAAACCATCTTCAATGGTCTTCTTAAATGTCTTGAGTAAGCTCACATGATAAATGGACTCCATGCTGTCTTCATATTCATATTCCTGAAACTAATTTGTTCATATAAGAAGAGTTGAACATGTTATTTCACTCATGAATTATAATTCTAAAAGAAAAAAGGAAAATCAATTAATAATTTAATTTATCCTGGAAATTACAAATGTATTATCATGTTCAAGTAGAATATTCTTAAAGGAGAATGCAACCCAGGCATCAGAGCATTCTTAGTGAATATAGATGACCAAGAAGAGTAAACAGTGAAAGTTTGAGCAAAATCGGACAATCTGTTCAAGAGTTATGAATTTTGAAAGTTTCAGTAGATCCCTATTATGGGGATCCTTGAGTTGGCAATTTTGCCAGCATCTGTGATGTCATCGTGGACAACTCTCCATTCATTTTGTACATAATTTTTCATAAAAACTGATTTATATGAAATTTCAAGTCAGAAATCAACATAATTCTTCCCAAAATTCTTGCAGAATCGATAGAGCCATGTCATACTCAAACCATAAATCAAAAGAACTTTTATTTTTCTTGAAAATAAAGAAAATGTAAAATTCTGTGTAAAGTATGAATGGAGAGTTGTCCACAATGACATCACAGATGCTGGCAAAGTTGCCAATTCGAGGATCCCCATAATAAGGATTTACTTAAACTTTCAAAGTTCAGAACTCTTGAACGGTTTGGCCGATTTTCCTCAAATTTTCACTGTTTACTCTTCTTGTTCTTCTTCATTTACTGAAAGCACACTGATGTCTGGGTTGCATTCTCCTTTAATGTGACTAAAATAAATCTACAAGAAAATGAATGGATGAAATTGTAAACAAGTATATGAAAATAATTTTATCTAGATACTTCATCCCGAGTCCCAAACCAAGTTCAGATTTTACATAAATGGTAGGAAGAAATTCCTTGAATGCATGAAGCTTCGCATATGACATAAAGAGCAAAATAGGCAATGGACATGAGAGCTTCTTCCTCATGATCTTAAGTAGATTTTATTGATATACAGCAATTTTACTAATAGTCTTTAAACGTAAGAAAGGAAACATACCAAGGAAAAGTATGGCTTCTTGAATAGTCAACAGTTCCACAGGACTTACCCTCTTCTTGACCATTTTGCCAGTTTCAGGGTCCTTTTCTGTTTTCTCCTTGTCACTCATGAAATAGTCATCCAGACACAGCATGCGAGGACTAGGACCTTTGTTGCGTATTTCTCTGTCCTATAGAAACCACAATTGAACAGGTCAAAGAAGTTTCATTTCTTGTTAATGAACGACAAATGCTTTTTAATACCCTAATGAAGACTAAAATATCCACTGATGAACATCATCATTAAGTGAAAGAACTGAAACAAAAATACAATATACTTATATGAGAACTTCATCAGCTGCTTACTACAAAAAACAAACAAAAAACTCTGAAAGACTGTACATTCCCAAACTAGTGAGACCTTTAACACTTAATGTAAAATAAACCATTCACACTACGCGTATCTTTCCCTTCTCTCATATCCCTAGTGAGTTGTCCTTGTAGTCACTTCAGTTTCATAACAAACCCATAGCAACATTGTGTATCGCCCACCCATGACTAAATAACAAGAAAGTTTCCCCAAGTACATCCCAAACCAAGTTTGATGTCACAAGAAAATCTTGCAGGTAAACTTTAATGTTTGACTTAAAATGACCTTTAACCTTACCATGTGACCTGATGGCACAATAGCATAAATATACCCCTAGTGCATCTATCACCCAAATTTGGTTGCTATTGCAGCAACATGTGCCAAGTTATGTGTCAAAAGAGAGTCTTGCAGGTAAACTTTAACATTTGAAATAAAATGACCTTTGACCTTACCATGTGACCTCCGATACCACTATAACATGAAGGTCCCCAAGTACAGCTATGACCCAAGTTTAGTTGAAAAGGGAGCAACAGTTGCAAAGTTATTTGTCATAAGAGAGTCTTGCAAGTAAACTCTAACATTTGACCTCAATGACCTTTGACCTCACTATTTGACCTCCAACAGCACCATAACATGATGTAACCCCTAGTGCATCTATCACCCAAATTTGGTTGCCATTGGACCAACAGTTGCCAAGTTATGTGTCATAAGAGAGTCTTGCAGGTAAACTTTAACGTATGTAAAAAGAGTCTTGCAGGTACACTATAACAATGTGACCCCAAATGACCTTTGACCTCACCATGTGACCTCCAACAGCACCGCAACATGATGGTACCCCTAGTGCATCTACCACCCAAGTTTGGTTGCCATTGGACCAGCAGTTGCCAAGTTATGCATCATAAGAGAGTCTTACAGGTAAACTTTAACATTTGTGAAGACGGACGACGAAAGGACGCCATTTGGATCCCTTACGGTGCTTTCACGCATGATGTGACAGTGTGGTACCACACTGTGGCACCACACTGTTTTGTCTTCACACATGATGGGACTTTGTGTCACCACATATGCTAATGAACGCGCATTAACGCGGGACAACTCTCAATAAGAGAGCATATTGCCAAAACTTGCGCAAGCTATCTCATGGCAACAATTTTTGCGCTAACTTTTTAGAAATTTGATTGGTGCGCATTTTTTTTTTATCTAGGCAGCAAACAAAAGTGTGTCCTGCCCCAGCAACATTTTTTTGTCGCCCTATACCCCATAGTGTGGTGACACAGCGTGGTACCATACTGTCGCATCATGTGTGAAAGCACCTTTAGTCTCGCCTTCACCTCCGGTGGGCGAGACAAAAAGCCCACTTGCCTTGATAAGCTTGGCAATGTAGCTCTTGCCACTTCCTGGAGGGCCACGTAGGATCACACATATCTTGGCAGGACGCTTCTCCCTGTTGGGTGGGTCCAAGATGTCTGTGACAGCCACCACCTCCCTCTTCTTGGGCTTGGAAGGGGGAGGTGGGGTCTGCTGTGGTGAATTGGTGAACATATTCTTCTGTCCAGGTGAGTCCCTGTAGTCATCCACCAGCCTGGTAGGTCCACTCTGGTATCTACAGTAAAAGAAATATGTGCGTGTGTGATTGGTTGGTGCTTGCTTTCAATGGCATATTACCAAAGCAATGCATTAAATGCAGGGCATCATGGTTATTGACAGGAGTCAGTTACAAATGATTATGTCTTTTGTCCTGCTGCACACATCTAAGATATTTTTATGTCTGTTTACTATATTTTCCCGATAGCTCTACTAAAATTTGGATCAGACAAATGTCAAGTAAAATGGCTGGAAAGATTAAATGAGAACTTACAATTTGAAATTTAATTGTTATTTTCAGAGTACTTTTACATTGAGATACTATACCAGATCCTGCATGGTCAATCTCTGCAGTACAAATGTGCCTACAGTTCCAAACCAAGACAAAGATTAAGTTCATGAGAACTTACTGAAGTGTAAGAGTACGGGAAGGAGAGAAGGACATGTAATAGTAAAATGTTTATTTTTTTTTTGTAGGACATACATTAGACTTGCCTCTCATAAAACAAAAGTCACACACAGTTGAAACAATCCTCAAGAAAAATGAAAAATATGTATATACAGCAAACATTCAATCAATAATACCTGAATTCTACATAAGCAGCTGAGTTCAACAATGAAAAAATTTGGTTGTGGCATAATCGAATCAAATATGATAACCATTACTTATTTGGATGACAAAAACTTCATGTGTCTTATTTAAAAAAAAAGTCAATACTCACGTATCATCCCTATCTTGTTGCCTGCCATCCCTTCTCTCCCTGGATCTGTCCCGGTCCATACCTCCTGAGTAGGGGTCCGATGGAGGTGGGGGAGGAGCGGCTGTCCAAGAGCGCTGGTAGGAATCATCCTTGGGTGGAGCTGGGGGAGGAGGCGGAGGTGGAGACTTGCGGTAGGCACCTGATCGAGAATCCTCTGGTGGTGGTGGAGGTGGCGGTGGCTGCTGGAACTGATCCACATACTGCTGTTGCTGTTGCTGGGTGTTGTACTGGTTCTGCTGGGAGAACTGACCCATAAGCTGGAATGCTTGCTGCTGCTGCTGCTGTTGCTGCTGGAATGCCATCTGTGAATCTTGGTATTGACCCATCTGTTGCTGTCCACCATATGGATCAAACTGTGTTGCATCATCCTGCTGGTACTGTTGTTGAGAGAATGGTTGGTTGCGGTCTTCATAGGGCATTTGTTGTTGAGTTTGCTGAGGGAGCGATTGCTGCTTGGATGGTTGAAGTGTGGGTTGAGGTGCAGGTTCATGCTGTAATTGAGGTGGTGGTGGTTGTTTTTGTTGTTGTTTATGTTGTTGTTGTTGTTGTTGTTGTTGTACAGAGGTATTATCTAAAGCAACAAAAAAAGAAACATGAAAAGGGAATAGCACTGATAAGCTCCATATGCATAAGTTCCAAATTTCTTCTTCTCTAAAGCCTCAAGCCTGCATAGTTTTGGCAGCAAAAAGAAAATTGGCATGAAGCTAAGTGAATATAGTCTCACATCATCCACCTTGCATAAAACGATAAATGTACGAGATTGTGTAATATTCCATTCATTATTTCCAGTGAATTTCATACAAATATCTCAAAGGAATGCAAAGCTACACTTTGCCCTATGATAAAGCCCTTGCATCCTACTAGCTCCAAGCACAACATTGTGCTTCATTATGCTTGTCATGTAAACAGAACTCTCATGGTTTTATATGTGTGCAGGCACCATGTGATGTCGACACCACTGGATTCTTACGTTGCTGACCCAAGATAATATTTTTCACCTTCCATTTCATTTCATATCAAAATTAATGAGAAGAAACAAACTTCACAGCATCTTAGTTTTGCTAGCATCTTGCTACTGAACAGCTAAAATGAAAGAAATCTGACAAATACTTTTCAAGGGCCTACCAAAATTCTACAAAACCTTAACAAGGCCATGAATTTCCTACCTACCAATGCAAGAGACAAACTGGCAACATTTCTGCCAACAATGCCTGAAATCTGCAATATATTTTGTACGAGTTCCTTACAGTAGTAATGATTTATCAATATAACTTTTTATACCACACATTCGTTTCAAATTTTAGCCAGTGAATACATGTCTCAAAGAATTTGAAAGGTCTACACTGCTTCACTATTTTATTTCTGGAGATCTGGGGTGGTATTCTGAAAATGTTCTTATTTCAAATATGATCTCATCTACATCACAAAACAAATTGGTATTCTGAAAACTTGCTTATCTTATCTTATCTTTTCTTCTATCTTTGCAGCCTGCGCTAAGCGCCTAATGTGCGTGCGTAGAACTGGTACTAATGGGGCATAATGCTAATTTACATGCAGGCTTGAGATAAACTACCTATATAAAATCTGTTTTGATTGGTAATGTCTCATAAAAGGGCATGCTAAAAGATAAGAAAGAGGTGGTCTTTACAGAGATAAGATCACCCTAATATGATTTTCAAAATACCACCCCTGGGGCTAAATGTAGGTTACCATGTGGACCAGGACAATTATTATTTCAATATTTCTGGGTTCTCCATGTATCAGCCCCTGGGAGAAAACAACCCACATTTAGGAAATCTATACAGAAAAACATCAATTACTTTTAATAGTAAAAATTATCAAACCATTTCTCATTTCATCAACAACAAAAAGGTTGCCAGGGAAGTTAAATTTTAAAGATCGTAACATGTTGCTCTCGAAATTGATAAACAAGGACAAACCTCTGTTTGCAGGTTGACTCTCTTTGGGCGTTTGGAATTCAGAAAGAAAGGTTGACTCCCGCTCTTCAAGGAGAGCTGATCCGCTAATGGCTCTAGCACCTGGGATCTTCACCTGGCCATGGCTGTAATCAACTACATCCACAACAACTGCATCACTTAGCAGGTTTCCAACAGGCTCTAGAAGATGAAAAATACAAAAGCATACAATTCTTCATATGCAGACTATCTTGTTTCATCAGGGAAGGGTGGGCACTCCTTAATAAGCCTTAAAGTCTCTAGAAATGTAAATTTATAGTACTTAGATCAAGAAAAATTGAAATTATAATGAATTTGGGCTTATTTGTAAATGTCACAATAACTTTTTGAATGACTAATGCTGCAATATGGAACTGAATAGCTTAAATATATTTGCAAATATTTGCAAGTATTTGCAAGCCTAAAGGCACACTGACAAGGTACCACATTTATAGACAACTTACTATGAGCAACATTCACCCTCGGAACAATCTACACTGCATTTTAAGTGTAGGCTGGATTTCTCCAGAAATGCTATACCAGACATGCTGATAAAAACGTCAATAACAAGCAGGACTTTCAACGAGAAGTCAATCCTTTTATGGAAATACATGTTGTGATTGGGGTCAACTGTACATGTAGACACTGCAAAATGATGACACTGTGACACAAACTGCATCATTCTGAAGATGGACACTCACCTCTTGTCTCTATGTCATATGCAGGCCTGGTGGACTCAGCATGGTCATACTCAAAGACAATGGGAGCTGATGTTTCTGTCACTGGAGGAGAACGAGGTCTCTCTGAAGATCTGAGGGAGTTTAAATCAAGTATGCAATTGTAGGTAATCACAAGAACTTTGTCAAGCTTTTCTGTACTAATTAAGAAAATGCAATTCAAATTTGCATGATAAACAATCTACACAAACTATCAAGAGAAATTCTTTTCACCTCTATTCCTAAAGAAGATCACAACAATCATGAAGGGTCAGCCCCCTCCCTCCCTCCTTTAAGGAAATTGTACTTAAAACTCCTGGTTGAAAGTCTCCTTTTGCGGTGAAAGTCTATACATTTTTCTGTCATTTGTTCAGTTCTCCATGAACAAAAAAGAACCATCACATGAAATGGTAATTCTGGTTCTAAATGCTTTAACATTATATTTACATTATTTTTCAATGAATGCACATATCCCCAAAGAAAACCTTCCTGTGCTCACTAACTGGTTTAATAAATTAAGACAATTTCTCCTAATACCTATCCTGAGAGGCATCTCTTTCAAAATCCCTAGTAGGCTCCCTTTGCGCTGGATACGGAAGATCTCTAGGTGAATCTCTGGGAAGGCTTCTTGGCCGATCCCTCAAAGGATCTCTTATATAGTCTCTACGTGGTGGAGGGTATTCCATTCTTGGCCTCTCAGCCTCAGGGTAATAATTCTCTCTTCTTGAACGAAGAGGAGATCTTGATCTGTCCATGCTATAAGGAGACCTTGATCGCTCCATACGGTCTCTACCTTCAGGGTATCGCCTATCAGCATGTGGAGAGTCCCTTGGTTTGTCATCAGGATGGCGCACCAAGGTGTCATAGATCAACTCCCGTAATTTGTCAAAGGCTTCTGTGTTCGGCTTCCCACCTCTCCTTGCAGAATCTTTGTCATAGTCTTTATCATAATACTTATCTCTCCTGTCCTTTTCTCTGTATTTGTCATCTCTGCGATCTCTTCGTTCTGGGGATCTATTGCTCCTGCCTCTGCTAGGGGAACGTGAATTCTTACTTCTTTGAGGAGACCGCTTTTTGCTTGGAGAGTATGAGTTCCTTTTACGTGGTGGAGAATCCCGCCTTCGTTTCCTGCGATCCGGTGAATGTGATCTAGAGTGGGATCTACGCCTCCTTCTGTCCGGAGAACGAGATCTCTTTCTGTCCGGAGAATGAGATCTCCTTCTATCTGGAGAACGAGATCTTCTAGACTTCCGATCTGGTGACCGATATGACCTTGGTGGAGATGGAGCTGAGGTACGCAATGAATCATCTCGTCCCCTATCATCTCTTTTTCTTCCCTCCTTCCTATTTGTCTAGAAAGCACCAAAAATAAATACAAGGTACCATTTTAAGTAGCTGAAGAAATGGCCAAAAAAAAAAAAAAAAAAAATATTGCACTTGCTATTTACCATAAAACTTGAAATATGTCAACAAATATAAACCTGAAATTCCACTACATGAAATGGTCAAAAACTGCTACATTTGGTGCTGCCCTTAATCTGAATAATCGAATTTTCTAAGATACTCTTGAATCTGGTATTTGAAAGTACTGGTTTAATGGTCTACATTCTCATTAATGGTATCTAACTGGTACTGTTCTGATGATATAAATAATTTACATCTTCAGACCCAGAGATTTGCTTGTTCACTTCTTACATATTCATTACTTTTCTATTTTCATCTAGATTTAACAAAAAAATATTACATGTCATAAAAGACAATACCTGACCTTGCTTCTTCATCATACTTCAGAAAGCAAACAAATGTTAATTTAATATTCTTTACCTTTTTAGAGGAAGAAGCTTCTTCCTCTTCCTCATCGTAATCTGCTGCTTTCCTGTAGCTTCTGAGTGAAGTCTTGACATCCTTGTTGAATGATGGAGGATTTGAAGAGTTCTTTTTGAATAGCTCCCCAATTGATGAAGGTGTCACAGACTTCGATGTAGAATCTGTAAGGAGTGGTAAAGTGCTACGCATGACAACCCTTTTGGAAATCTCTTTAGGTGGTGAACTTTCTTCAGATGTTTTTGCTTTGGTATCCTTTTCAGGAGCCTTTTCTTCCTTAGATGCTTTTTCTTTGGATGAATCAGTTGGACTCAGCTCCTCTTTTTCAACTTTGGAAGATTCCTTGATGAGTTCATCAGAATCTTTAGCAGTTTAAGATCCCCAAATTTGATTGCTGCAGGCATGTTCAGGTTTCCCTTTCTCCCTTTTCCTTTCTTTTTATCCTCTAACTTTGTATCTTCTTTCTTCTTTCCTACTTTTCTGCTTTTATTGATTCTAATGATTCATATCCAGCGAGTGGGCTTGGAGTTAATGTCTGTTTAGCAGAAACAAAAGAGCTAGCCCCCAAAGAATCTTTCACCATACCTGTAATTGGTATGTTCTGTCCAAGTTGATAGGAATGTTGAGTCAAACCTTTGGATGGTGGGGGGAAAAGTGGCCTGTTTTGCTTCTTTTCAAATTCACTTAAATTATCTTCTGGTGGCTGTGTCTGTTTACTTTTTGAAACTGGCTCACTTTTTGTTCTGGTTCCATCCCAGGTGGATATGTTTCATCCATCCCAGGAGGTGCAGGATCCCTCAAGAAACCAGAAGATTCCTGTGGAGTAAGGGTTTCGCTTATAGGCTCCATACCAGGAGGCACTGGCTCTTCAAAACTGCTACCTTGAACTGAAGACGAGTTTCCAAATCCAGCAGGACCTTGAGCTGAACCTAACGGATAACGAGGTATTCCTGGGGGAATGGTATCAACACCTGGCGGACCGTCTTCATATGTTCTTTGTTGAAAAGAAGGGGGAGGTTGCTTAATACCCACCGGTTGGCTATGCACATCACTGTCTGCACCAGGTGGTCCTATATCAACTCCAGGAGGTCCAAGAGGACGGGGAGGACCAGGAGGAGCCGTGGTCAAACTTATAGGCATGCTAACCATACCTGGAGGTCTCATTTCATTTCCTGGAGGTCCTCTGTCTATTCCAGGAGGGCCCATATCCATAACTGGAGGAGCTATGTTTATTCCTGCAGGTCCTCTGACCATGTCTGTAGGTTTCCCCTCTTCACCTGGAGGAGCTGTATCTATTCCAGGATGTCCACCATCCATTCCTGGTGGACCTGCCTTCAGGTCAGCAAGAACACTGCCTAAGCCCAGCTTACTACGATTAGTTCCTGATGCACCGACATCTATTCCTGGTGGGCCACTATCTACGCCTGGTGGGCCAAAGTCTACTCCAGGAGGGCCTCTGTCCATTCTTACTTCTTCATCATTCACACCAGGTGGACCTGATTGCAGTTCAGCCAGAATACTCCCTATACCCATTTGAACTTTAGTGGTTCGTGGTGTCCCTCTCTCTTCTCCTGGTGGGGCACTTTCCATGCCTGTAGGGGCTCTATCCATTCCAGGAGGGCCTTTTTCTATTCCTGTTGTCCCTTTATCCTTACTAGGTGGAACTATATTCACTCCTGCTGGACCACTTTCCTTTGCTGGTAGGCTTCTATCCATTCCAGGAGGGCCTTTTTCTATTCCTGGCTTGCCTTGATCCATTCTTGTCAGTCCTCTATCCATATTACGTGGCCCACTATTCATTCCAGGTGGACCTCTATTAATTCCTGTTGGCCCTCTGTCCATCCCTGGTAGACCTTTATCCATCCCTGCTGGGCCTCTGTTCATTTCAGGAGGGCCTCTTCCTACTTCTGGCTGCCCTCTATCTATTCCAAAAGAACCTCTCTCCATTCCAGGACGGCCTCTATGTGGAAGGCTATCCACTTCTGGTTTCCCACTAGCCATTCCCATAGGACCTCGGTCCATTTCCATAGGTCCCCTATCCCTTCCTTGAAGTCTTGTATCCATTTCCCCTAGGCCTCTCCCCATTCCAGGACCACCGAACTCCATTCTTGGATGACCTCTTTCCATTCCTGATTGGCCTCTATCAAATTGTCCAGGTGGTATTTCCATACCTCGAGGTCCTAAATCCATTCTGCTCATCCTAGAATCCATTGATGGTGGTGGACCTCTATCCATAACTTGTGGGCCCCCATCCATGCCTGGCATACCTCCTCCCATACCCATTGGGTGTCTTCCCATCCCAGTAGAATCTCTGCCCATCCCCTGTGGACCTCTCTCCATGTCTTTAGGTCCATGAGGTGTTTTGTCATTTATAGCTGGCTGCTTACTCTGATCAACAATATTGCCTCCCCTTGGGGTTGGTGGAAAATTAGCAGAAACATGGCCTAGTTCTGATTCCATCTGCTTCATGAATTCTTCCATATCTTTGGTCATGTCTTCTGGTTTCAGTCCTTCGGGTAATGGGAAGTCAGGTCCCATCATACCATGTGGCATTGGGAAATCAGGGAAAGGAAAAGGAAAGTCATCAGGTTTAAAACCACTTGAAAACATTGCATCTAGCTTTTTCATATCAGGGAATGGGAAATTTTCAATATCACCTGGAAATGGAAAATCATCAGAAAAAGGGAAAGGAAAACTGTCTCCACCAGGCATTAGTCCTTTTGGGCCTGGAAACTCTGGTCCAGAGTGTGATCTGCTTTCATTGTTGATTCTTGGTCCTTGTCCAGGGCCTTGTCCTGGTCCACTTTGTCTTAGTCCCATTTCTAGTCCTCCTGGCATTACAGGTCTTACTTCAGGATTCGATTCCTTAGGACTTGGTCCCATCTCACTCCCAGTTGGCCCAGGGCCTGCTCCTCTAGAACCCTGTCCAATACCAGGTCCAGTGGCTACACTCTGCCTGCTGGGTACAGACCCTGCTGATGGCCCTTGTCCCATTCCTGGACCACTAGTAGAAACCATTCCCTGTTCTGCCGATGGCATTGTTACATTTGCACCTTGTGGGGACACTGCCCCAGAAGTTGTTACTTTAGAAGAGTCCTTCTGAAGAGAAGATTCCTTTATTTTGATCTGCATTTCCAGTGAATTCACCATGCTTTCCATCTGTGTTTGCCATGTTTTCCACTGATTTTGATACTGATCAAACTGTTCTTTGTTGGGATGTTTCTTGTGCTGATCGACCCACTGATCAAACTGAGTTTTCCAGTCTGTGAGCTGCTTTTCACATGTTGCCTTCTTTTCCTTTAAGTCTTCCTGTGTAAGTGAACAAAACAGGTGAGAGAGTGAATTTGAGATATGCAAAAAAATTTGATATGTTACACATGTTGACTACTGAATTCTATCATTCCCACAGACTTCATAAAAGGGCCACCTGGTTCCAGTAACCAATGGGTTAAGCAAACATCTATTGTTCAGAATTCTCTGGATATGATATAAACATGAAAATACATGGCAGGTTAGTGCAGCATGATATCGTATTTTGGAGTATTTGATTATCAGGGGCTTAATATTGGTGATATGGCAATATATTGTAGTCCCCGCAAAATGGTCATCTACAACTAAAAGCACAACTCCAGGCGCTAATCTACCTTTGACCTTGAGACCCCAAAATCTAATCAGATCATTGTCCCTCCCATATGCATACCTGTGCCAAGTTTGAGGTTGATCGGTCAAATGGTTGTTGAATTATGGTGAAAACGAACCATTTCTATGTACATAATGACCTATATGACCTTTGACCTTTGACCCTGTGACCCCAAAATCTAATCAGATCATTGTCCCTTCCATGTGCATACATGAGCCAAGTTTGAAGTTGATCCGTCAAAGGGTCCTTAAGTTATCGCGAGAACGAGCCATATTTATGTGTATTATTACCTCTATGACCTTGACCTTTGACCTTGAGACTCCAAAATCTAATCAGATCGTTGTCCCTCCCATATGCATACAAAAGCAAAGTTTGAAGTTGATCTGTCAAACGGTTCTTAAGTTATCGCGAGAACAAAAACGGGACGGACGGACGGACGGACGGACGACCCGAAAACATAATGCCTCCGGCAACCACCTACGGTGGGCGGAGGCATAAAAAAAAAATGCACCAAAAAATGAATTTTCCCATTCATTTTGTGCACGTGGCACCGCTTCCGCCTGCACCGCTTCCGCCACCACCCCTGGCCTTCTAAATTTGAAATGCTGGAAGTCTAGTTATATGTTACCTATACATATGAAACTTTGCAGGCTGTTAGCATACTAATACAGCTTTGATACGATACCAAACTTGCTAATATGGTAGCCTCTATGGTTCTGATAGAAATCAAAGAAATACTTCAGTTTGAACACACAAAATGTAACAAACCACCCTTTTTAGGGGGCGAGTTTATGACACATGAGCCAATACAATGTTAATAGTAAGGCGTAAACAACATTCAAAGGTATGATGTCAGAAAACATACAAACAAGACACAGTAGTACAACAAATCAGCACTTTACATACAAACGGGTAGATAATTAAAGTTTTTGTAATCAATGAAAATTCAAATTTTTACTTTTAAGTCCCCCCCTCCTTCCCTGTTTCTTCTGCTACCGGTACACATCACCTGAAACACCTTGCAAATTTAAGTTCCTCTTATCAACTGTGTTTGTATTCTGTACCACCAGGACCTACCAGTTTAACATTCGCTAAGGCAGCCTCTTGACTTTGGTACCATTGCTGATATTGCTGCTGATAGGCTTGCATCTGTTTCTGGTAGTTCTGCCACTGTTCCTGCGCAGCTGTCTGGTGTTGTATGGTCTCTACTTGCTGCCGAACTGGGGCTGTAGCTTGCCATTGCAGGGCCTGATCTTGAAGACTTCTTAGCTTCATATCTTCATGCTAGAAATTAAATGAAATTAAGTATTTGAACACTACCTATACCATTGTTAACAGCTGCAAAAGAGCATGCACAAGGTAGTCTTCTCCAAGACCACTGTGTAGTAAGAAAAAACCATACGGGGCGGCGGGCCAATTCGCTCCAGAAACTCCTAAAGAAGCCCCCGAAACAGGCCAAAAATGTGATTTAGGGGGAACGTAAAAATAGGAAATCACCCCTGTAATTAGTGCTGGGTATCAATCAAGTCTGGTCTAGAACCGATCGCATTGGTAGGAAAGTTTCAGCACTGTTTGAATGCCCCTATCTAGCAAATGTGCTTGATCTTGCGTTCATAAGTTTTGGCGATTAATACCCTGGCCGAAACTTTCCTTCCAGTGTGATAATATGATTGAAAGCCACACTAAATATTGATACAGCAGAGCTCTCGGTGAGAACCTTTTGGCTTTTTAATATTCCCTCATGCGATGTGCTAAAACTTTATGCAAAAATTGATATACATCTTTTTTAGTTAGTGATTGCAAAATGCAAGTCATATATATGGAGGCACTCATAAATATTCAAATTTCAAATCAGATATCATGAATATTTATAAGCATCACATATCATGAATAATTATAAGCACCTCCGTATACATGATTGTTGTTGTGATATTGGGTTTTTACAGACATGTATCAATCAGACATGATTATTTACGTCTGGGACCGACCTTTTATGTCACCATCCGAAAGACATGACTCAGACTCGAACCTGGGTCCGCTGAATCAGTTTATAACTTTCACTGTTAGCTGGATTACAGGTGCATGCCACAATGCCCAGTCATGATTGTGCAATAGTTAAAACCTTATATAAAAATGATATACATCTTTATTGATTGCACAATGGAGGTGCTCATAAATATTCACACCAGATATCATGAATATTTATGAGCACCTCTATCTACATGCACATGATTGTACAATCACTAACCCATAAAGATGTACATGTATATCATTTTTTATATGAAGTTGTAACTATTGCACAATCACGTGATATGGAGGTACTCATAAATATTCATATCTGATTTAAATATTTAGGAGTGCCTCCTTATACATGATTTGCAATCACTAACCGATAAAGATGTATATCAATTTTTATATAAATTGTAGCACTTCAAATGAAGGGAAGTTAGGTACAGGATGTAGGATGTTAGGATATAGGGTTAATATAGGAGGACAGATTATAGGCCAGAACATTAACATAAAGAGAATGCCGTAATATTTTAAGTAGAGGTGTTGTGGCCCAGTGGATAAGTCTCCAGACATTGAGAACCACACGGTCCGGGGTTCGAATCCCTGCCGTGGCACTAATGTCCTTCGGCAAGATATGAATCTACATTTGCCACTCTCCACCCAGCCTGTTAAGTGGCTTCCACTTTGGATTCTTTCGGATGGTGACGTTAAAGGTCGGTCCTAGACATAAATAATCATATTTGATTGATACATGTCTGTAAAACACCCAATTCAACAACAACAACAACAACAGAAAGGAAGGCACAAAGATTCTATTTCAGTAATGGTAAGCACCTCTAAACCCAAAAACCAAACAACCGAAGGGATAAGTCAAAAGGTTCTCACCGAGGGCTCGGTTGTTTGATATTTTAGTTGATTAGTGTGACTGTCAGTCATATGATCACACTGGTGGGAAATTTTCGGCCCCATTAAAACTGTTACTGATAAATGCAAGATCAAGCACATTTGCTAGATTAGGGTGTTTGTACAGAGCTAAAACTTTCCTGCTAATGGGATCACAGGAATGCCAATCGCGCATGCTAATGGGTACTAGCCATTTGGAAGTTGAGAATTTTTCGCCATCTTCGCTTGCTAACGTTCGGCTATGACAACATTGCTATTTTTAGAATTTCATAGAAATACCAGTGAAGAGTTTTTTTTAAAACAGTTCATAGTATGACTATGTCACTATGATGCAGTCCTTGCATCAAATAATGCATTAAAACTGATAAATTCAATGAGAGAAAAGCTTTCTTTTTGAAAGGGTTAATGGGTAAATATGAAGGAGGCCAGAAACCTTACTCAAAGAATTAATAAAAGCCAATAACAAAGTTCTACTAAATAAGCTCAGCAAATTGTATGCTCATGAATTAATCAAAACGTAGCCCCTGAAATAGAAAAAAAGTAGCCCCCGAAACAGAAAAAGTAGCCCCTGAAAATTGTTAAAAATTGGAAATGGAGCCCCCCAAATAAAAACATTAATTTTTTCAATGGCTTACTATGAGCTAGGCTCACAGTGTATCGAATGGCTAATGCTACGGTCACAAAGCTCAAAATCAGCCTGCTTGGCAGCCAGAAGACAAGTTTTTTTCCAATTTCGCCCGAGCACCGAGCAGCGGGCGCCCCGGGCACTGCTGTTATTTAGGGTAAAGCCCCCAGTTTTCCGCGATACGGAAAACTGGAAAAAATTTCACGGAATTCGGGAAGAACACGGAATTTCACGGAAATCACGATTTTTCAGGCCCAAAAAATTGAATTACGAAAAATACAATTCAAATTATGAAAAACAAAGCAATATCCAATAAAACAAAACCATGCATCAGCAGAAAAAAATCTAGATCAAACCTGTTCGCAGTGCTAGTCTAAGTTGTATAGTGTGTGTTCTCCAAGCTTTATCTGCATGCAATGCGTGCATATTAGGGTAACTTAACTTTTTTTTCTAAGATTTTTACTATTTACAATTGCTTTATCATTATATTTTGTACATGCAACCGAAGAACACAGAATTTGAAGTTTAGAACACTGAAGAACACAGAATTTGCATTTTAGACAAGTGGAACGCTCCTGGCGGTCTCGCCAGCATCGCGCAAATTTTAATGGCAGCATGTATCAAGAGGAGGGTATTAAAATGGCCAGAATGTAATAAAAATAATAATATAATGCACACAGAGATACGATGCATACACAGTATGCCTTCCGAAGGAAGGCTAGAGAGGCAACTAAAAATTGACCTTTGACATACCATAGGCTTTTGCATTGGGCCAAAATGGCGGCCGCGGCAAAATAGAAGACGACTTCGGAGGGTCAATTATTATTCATGAGATAAAACTCTCAAATACCGTTCGATGATTGGGTAATTGCCTTCATGTTTAATGCATAAGCTCATACATAAAACATTTTTGCCTTCCCACAATTCCCTACGATTTGAGGCAGCAATTCGGATAAATGGCGGCTGGCAGAGGAGTGCAACTTTTTGACCATTTCAGCACAAACCGCTCAAGAAATTTGTTTCAGGAAATCTGCATGTTGTGAAAAGAATTCAGAGTAAACCCCAAGGAAGCAGAAATTCTTAAAAGGAGCATGCAGAATGGAATGAGATTATAAGATGACCTGAAAAGTAAGTAAAGCGACATTTTGTTAACCAGTCTTCATCGTAGTTGTTAATCGTCCGTCAAGCAGTGCGTAGGCTACCTGTACAAAGTGCATGGGACATCACCTCCAAAGCCCAAACTTATGAAACTATTCTTGTATACAATTGAACTCTAAATCATGAGAGAAAAATAATGTAATGGCGATATTTTTCAAAGAGATTACACTTATTCTGTAGAGAACTGTTTGTAGAATTTTCTCCGGTGGATAAAGTACTGAAGCTAGCTAAATCAGCGATAATCAGCGGTAGATGTTGACCTGTTAGAAACTGGAGTCGAGGCTGAGTGCACTGCAAGACGGACGGCTACGATATTCCCAAGCGTAATGTTAATTCTGATTAAGCCGTTACTGGCCGGCTGGAGTGAGTGTCCCTGTGCCCCTGGGGCCGGGCCTTGCTGGGAACATTGATCCGGACTAACTCTAGATCTAGACTCTAAGTAAACTTTAGCCATGATTGTTCATGTTAAGCTATACCCTGGTTTGAATTCATGATACTCCTATATTGGACCTTCCTTTGACTAGTTGAACTTGATGTTTTCTTTGTCATGAAAATCACCCATCATCGGACTAGTACTAGTAGTAGTAGACGGTAGACCTAGAGTCTAGGCCTGGCATATTTAGACAAAGCCTGGCTATGTATGGGCTAGACATCATTCATAGACCTGTTATCACCACACTGCTTTGAAATAATCATGATATATACCTCTTTCTCTTTTTAATTTTTAAAGGGGACCTGAACCTGATGTAGTCTTCAGATGGTACAATACAGGCAGATTTGGTTATCAAGTCAACTCCACTTGATCTAGAAAAATCTACTACTGCCACTGGCAAGGTATGAAGTAAGCCCATTATGATTTGTAGCTTTGAAAAGTGTAGATTTTTAAAGTTTTTCATTTCTGTAGTACGTTATTTAAGCTAAATTCTAGACAGAAATATCCATGTGCCGTAGATGTTTAAAAAAAAAACCCCAACGTATTTTACTACAGAGTAGCCATACAAAGTAAAGACTAACGAGTCTTAGCCTAATAACAACAACCAATATTTTTATTATCACAGACTGAAGCTTGCAGTCTTATGTGCAGACCTCCTAGTATAATGTACTGAACTACTTAGAATAAAGTTTCAGGCAGGTTCATCACGTCATTTATCATGTACTTAGAGAGGAGCCTTTCTTTCTCTCTCTCTCTCTCTCTCTCTCTCTCTCTCGACTCTGCAGCATGCTTACAAATTTTTCTCTTTTCTTTTGTTTTCTACTTGCAGGTTGTCTAAGAAGTTCAAGTACAAGGCTTGTAGAGTATCCAGCTGCTTGAAGACTAAGGAATTGCACCCTTCCCCAAGCCCTTATTTTGAAACTTCATTTGCATTTCGCCTAAAGATGTATACCTAGATTAAAATTTGAGCCTTATTTCATGACAGGCTAATAAAATGTATTAATCTGTGAATTCAATTGAAACATGGACCAAAACCATTTTAACAACTATTAAAAAGAAATAAAAAAATCAGGGAACACAAAAATTGTATATAGAAGTTGTGCCTTCAAAATCAACAGTTCTAGGACTATTATTCCTCGGGTAATTACCTCCAGTGTACTGTCCCCCCCCCCCCCCCCCCCCAAGAAATAATCCTGAGGTCAATTACAGTAAGTAACATTTCCAAGTTAGGGGATGGGATGGGCATTGTAATTGGCTTGGGTTGATTGTCCAGGGGTAGACACTGAGGGGGGGGGGGGGGGGGTGATTGTTTGGAGGGTAGTTCTGGAGCAAGTCTAGTCAATTATTAGGGATGGGTTGCTTCACGCTGTTACCTGAATTTACAAAACTACCTATGCAGGTAGGTGGGGAACCATATGAACCAATATCTAAGTTTTTGGCTGAATTGTTTCAGAAATTTGTCAAACTTATCATTATTCTTTTTTACATTTTTATTATTATTATCATTATCATTGTTATTATTATGTAATTACATTGATAGGCTGTATGGATTCACACTGCAAGAATGTTTAAATAGTAGGCCTATTATAAGTATTCCAACAAGAGCTTTCTGCCTCCAGAAATGTTTGCTGATCTCTTGCTGCATTGAAATTAGAGTTACACTTTTTTGCTAATAAAATAATTTTCTTCTCTCTATATTCTTATTGTCTTTCAATTTCTCTTAACCTTGAGTGAAATCTGATGTTGATGTTGCTTTTGTCAGTGTTTTTGATGATGATGAGGATGATGATGCTGGCACAAGATCATATGAAGTTGGTTTGTAATTGAGGTTGATTGCAGCCATATGGAGGGGGGGGGGCACTGTCTGAAAAATCACTGAATAGCGAAAGAAAGATAGTGTTGATGATGATGATGACGACGAGGTTGAGGATGATGATTCCGGCCAAAGATCATATGAAGTTGCTTTGTAATTGAGGTGTGATGGAGGGGGGGGGGGGGGGGCTCTGTTCAAAAATTCACTGACTAGCAAAAGAAAGAAGAAAAGACAATGATGATGAGGTTGAAGATGATGCATGATGCAGGCATAAGATCATATGAAGTTGTTTTGTGACAGAGGTGTGATTGTAGCCATGTGGGGGGGGGGGGGGGGGGAAGGGGCTGTCCAAAAATTCAGGGACTAGCAAAAGAAAGGAAAAAAAGCATTGTTGACGATAATGCAGGCACAAAATCATGAAGTTACTTTGTAACTGAGGTATGATTGCAGTGCATACAGGACGGGGGGGGGGGGGGGGGGTACTGTCCTAAAATTCACTGACTAGCGAGTAAAAAAAATGCTCCTCAGCATTTTTTCTTTGGGGGCATACACCTTAATGGGTTTGCAGAAATGAAAAAAAAAATCCTTGGATCAAATTCTTTAGGGGGATACATTTATTATATGTCTATGATGATCCCCTCCCCAAAATGTCAACGAGCAAAAATTAACGTTAAACTTTGCTGAGAAGAGAAAGAGCTCACAGCTTTAAGTATAGGGGGTGGGGAAATTTGGTTTCACTAGGTGTGCTTTGTTCCAGAATGTGGGGGACATACCCTATTGTGTCAACCCACTCTTAAAATATTAGGGACGCATACCGCGCCATGCCCCTCCCCCCCCCCCCTCCCCACATTGATGCCCATGATTGTAGCAGCCATATGCGAGAGGAATTTATCTGTTTGGTGGAGGGGGCCAGGAGACATGCATGTTACTGTTTACAGGATACGTTTACATAATTTGAAATATGAAACAAAGTTAATCTACAAAAGAATAATACAGTAGCCTATAAGCTCTTATGTTATGGAAATGGAGGTGATCCACTATTAAAAAAAAGCAATGCTTGTAGAGTGTGGATTCCTCAAATAATAATATTGTATACACAGCTTTTGTTGAATTTAGTCTGCAAGTGATCAACACAAAATAAAGTCAAAATCAGAAATGCATGTCTTACTGACAGCATCGGCATCAGATAAATAGAAGTGGGTGTAAGCTATTGGGGTAAAATGATTGAAATGAGAGAGGAAATTAAATTAGGGAAATTCTCACGAGTCTGGGCGACGGTACGGTAAATGAATAAATGAATGAATAAATAATTCAGTGCGCATGCGTTATTATGTTAATAAGTCACAAAAATCTAATACATATTCATAAATATTCATGAAAATGTGATACGCGCTGCGCGCAAGGCAAAACAAGCCTGATTTTCGCTGATACTCGGAAAAATGGTCTGCGCCATAGGTTTATAAAATTTTGTACATAAAACGCGGGATCAATTTGACCCTCCGTACCCCCCCTCCATGGCTGGACGGATGCAGAAGCGGAGTTTCAGCCCCCTGATAATGCACTTGTATTGCGCCATCTATCTTGTAATACTAGTCCGAGGTGTAAAGAATTTTTTAAACATGATTTAAGTTTACTGACCTCAAATAACCTTTGACTTTGACTTTGTGACCTAAAGTTCCTTCCACATGATCTTTGATCCTTGATAAGCCTTGTGTCCCAGTTTCATGAAAATTGAACAAATTCTATTGAAATGAGGGGGGAAAAATAACATAACTTAACCTTGCGGTTAAGTTTTGCAACATAATTTAAGTTTATTGACCTCAAATGACCTTTGACCTTGACTTTGTGGCCTGAAATTCGTTCCACATGATCTTTGATACTTGATAAGCCCTGTGTACAAGTTTCATGAAAATTGAACAAAAACTTTTGAAATGAGGGGGGAAAATCAAAAACTTAACCTTGCGGTTACAACATAATTTAAGTTTATTGACCTCAAATGACCTTTGACCTTGACTTTGTGACCTGAAATTCCTTCCACATGATCTTTGATACTTGATAAGCCCTGTGTACAAGTTTCATGAAAATTGAACAAAAGCTTTTGGAATGAGAGTATTGTTGATGCTGCCACCGCCCTCGGAAAAGGGGCGCCTATATATCTCTCTCTTGCTACGCAAGCGAGACAAAACCGGAAAACTGTGGACTTTAATTTAGGGCATCGCTCGGTCGCTGCTGAAGTTTTAGTGCAGAGTTAAAATTTTGGCGGCGCCTGCTCACTTTTCACTCGCCGCCCAAAATACGCTCGGTGCTTGAGCGGTCACCGCCCGGAGACCGACCTAATCGAGCAGTCGCCTTCGAGCGATTTAGGTCGAAGGCATCGAAGGCGCTAGATGAAAAGTCTGCCGAGCAGTTGCCCCCTGTGCGTCGCTAGGAGATCTGTCGGTCTCCAGTGGGCTAGTTTAAAATAGACCGGTGTCCGGGCGAGGCCTGCTTGATTACCCACATTCTCTGCTCAGCCTATGGGCTTGTGGATCTCGCTGTCGTGGTCATTTAGATGGAATCAACGGACCTCGTTGACCTGTCAGATGCAATGCAAAAGCGTTGTTGTTGATATCCAAAAGGCAATCATATATGTATACCCGGGTCGTTCCAGGGAAATTTCAGAAGACCGCCGGTCCACCTACGGGACCCCCGCAGAATCCCCGCCAATCACCAGTCGGACGCCGGGCGATTTCTTAAAAATTGGCCGTTGGCAGGTGGGAGATCATGCGGGAACCGGTGGGTCATCATTCGGTCACTGCTCGGGCGCCACGCAGAGAAAATCCCTGATTTCGCCAACTTTCTACCTAAAGTGATCGGCAACCAACGGGAAATCGACAGGACACTGGCCGGGCATCGCTGAGGCCTTAGAGTCCGCTAAATATCATTGGGCGATGCCTAAATTCCAGCGATGCCTGAGCAGGCTGCAAATTGGTCGGTCGCCGCTGGCTTTTGTGACCTTAGCCTTACGCAACATTTGGTTCTTGCTGCTGCAAAAAGACACGCAATCATGGGAACAAAGAGCTCAAGTGAGGTAATCATGCAGGAAACACAGCTATATGCAGTGACAAGTACTCAAAAAAAGAGGCGAGTTGACCCTGCCATTGCTTATGATAGTTTAAAAATTTTATAACTAGCGAGCGACTAGGGCAGACCTATGCTCTAGTCTGCATATTGAGTGTGAGGGGGGGGGGGGGGGGCCTATGTCTGCATACCTAACATTTCACTTGAAATTGAAAAGCTTTTCCTTTGGTTTTCCTCTAATTGCTGACCTCATCTTAATCCTCATATCCTATAGAATAATTGCGCCAAAAATCTCATTAAAATTCAAGGAAGAACAATGTCGTTTTCACAAGAAAAGGCGACGGTGTCAATTTGACACTAAAAAAAGGAAGGTTCCCATATCTGCTCACTCATTCACTTTGTACGCAGTTCAGGATTTTTAGTATGAAAGGTGGCATTTTGAACTTTGAACTTTGAACTCTGTATATCAGGGAAAAAAATACACGGGGGCTCAGGGCGAATTCGCCCCCGAAAGGCCAAAAAGAGCCCTGGAAAACTAAAAAAGAGCCCCTGAAATTCTCATAGGGTCCAATGTTAACTGTAATACAATATAGAAAATTTGGGCCGGTGGGCTCAAAAAGTAGCCCTGGAAAAAAAAAAAAAAAATTTTTCCCTGTTGTATATACATGTATATTTCTTTGAACTTTTCAAGGCATGTGAATAAAAATACATAAAATAGATTTTTTCCTCATTTTTTCACTGATACATATCATTGAAATTGATATGAAGATGATGTGTTTGTTGCGTCTTTTGTGACGTTAGAATCGCGCAGTATGTGCACACATGGGGCATTAAACCATACGTAGTGATCATGAGCATGTTTCATTGCACTTTATTGAGTATGACTGCCCACACATATGGCTGCGTCCGGGCAATACGCAGCCAAATAGCCCATGCAAAGGTGTGACCAAGGCATAAGCGCGTAGACTCTAGCTTCAGGTCCTCCAATCATACAGTATTACAGACTAGTACCGGTAATAATAGCATATCAATACAGCTTTAATACGATATCAAACTTATTATGGTAACCTCAATGGTTCTGATAAAAATCAAGAAGGCAGTGTATACAGCCATACGCGTGTCTTTACCTTAGGGCCACACACGTATGGCTGGAGCCACAGCATCAACACGAGTATACAGCCTCACTCATCTGAATTCTAGAGCTGTAAATTTAGCACCATGTTCAGGTTTGGATCGGTTCAGCAGAGTTCGACAATTATTTTTCTGAACTTTGGTTTGGTTCGGGTTAAGCAATATCTTTAAAAGGCTAGTAAAAAAATAAATAAAAGGGTGAGCATCGATACTGGATGATTGCCAGATCCCTTACCATTTAGCCACATATGGAGGTCACTGTTTCATATAAATATATTTTGTATGACAAAAGACTGAATTCATTTCATGATTCTTTGTTATTTATATTCTTTTTTGAACAATAGAGAAAGATTATTTTCATATACTGATTAATAGTGAAAAAAAAGAAAGAAAATTGAAAAATCAAATAAAGGAGAGGAATGAAAATATGAAAAGAAATTATCAATAAGTGTTTTTTATTTAGCATCATGATCGAATACGATTGCTAATCGATTACAATCTTATTACGATTGATTACAATCGCATGTATCTTTAGGCACATTCTCAAGCTTTTAACATGATTTTTTTGGGAAAACAACTAAAATTCATGGTGACAAATATTATGAAGTTTATCAGAATCAAAGGAGAGATGAGACACAAGCTGTATTTAGTGGTTTTCTATTTTTTTTTTTAAAGAAAAACTTTTAAAACATTAATTTAATGAATCTTACACAAATAAATGTATGCTTTAATTTTTTAATAAAGTAAGGGAGCATCTCCAATTATAAAGCATAATGAATTCAGGACAAGGCCCTTGTCGAGGGCTGAAATAATAATAATAAAATGTGATATCAAATTATTCTATAGGGAGTATGGAATTAGACCTGTCTTGCTAATGATGCAATTATCTTACCTTTTATTTTTAATGGATCTCTAGGCTAGGTCTAATAGTATTTGGCCGAGTCTAATCATTTGTATTTGTAAACTGGCGTGCGCGAAGTTAAGTCTTGCTATTTCTGTAAAAACTTTTCCAGGTCCAGTGCGTTGCAATACGACATCGAATTTTGCGATCGCGATATCTCGGGAATTCTTCGTACATTAGTCTTCTTCTTGCGCCCATTTGTATTGTAGTCTAAAACCTTGCTTTGTCTTTGGTGTCAATTAAATGAAATAACTCTTGGTAAAATTTAAGAAATTATGGATTGAAAATTGCCTTCTTCAGAAAATTAAAATGTGCGCGAACTATTGTCCCCCATCATACTCGAATTCTGATGAGATTTTTCAGCACAATCCTACTCTCTAACACAATAAAGCCAGGCTAGAACATTGGGCCATATCGTGGTTTAGGAAACCACTAGATCTAGATCTAGTTCATTTGACGCACGCACTTGTTGTGTACAAAGAGAATGGAGGTGGAAATAGGAAACCAATGCGTGTGACTGATTAAAGCGCTGCTTTACAAAATGAACGGTGGTTTCCTATTTCACGATAATGCCGAACATTGCTCAAAAATAATAAAATTGGAGAAAAAAAAATGAAAAAAAAAAAGCTTGGACTGACCTGAGTTGTCTGAGGTGGCATCTGTTGTGGGACTGCTGCCTCTTCGGCCTGATTGAATAATATCCGGACAGGCTCTGGCTGACCCTGTGGCATTCCCATTCTGGGCCTCGGCCCTGGGCCACCTGGTCCCGGACCATGTGGACCAGACATCATTGACATTGGAGGTCTTCCTCTTATTCCTGGACCTGGTCCCATCATCCTCATACCAGGTCCTGGTCCCCGCCAATGTCCCTCCATGGGTCCTTGAGGGCCCATACCGTCCATCCGCATTCCATGGCGGGGGCCAGGCCCAGGCGGCCCACGCATATGCATGGGCCCAGCTGGTCCTGGACCTGATCCGGGTCCATAAAATGGGGGACGATTCGGCATTCCCGGCATCATATTTGGAGGTCTTTCTGGTCCAGGGCCCGGTCCACCTGGCCTGTTCCAATTGCTGAACATCGCAGTTCTTATCTGAAGAATTCCAAACTTAAAACAACTTTTCCATTGATTTAACTTTGCCTTTCGTTTCTTAGCACACTAGCCAATAAGGCAATAAATAGGCTAGGCACGCGTGCAGTGCAGAAGATCTAGCTACGTCGGCGCCGTCAGATACAATCACGTCCGGTCGATCCACAGTACAGCGCAGCTAGCCTACAGCTAGCTGACCTGACGTACACACAGTGCAGTACAGTATTAGACCAGAGAAGTCACAGCTAGCAAATTTTGTACGTAGGCCTAGCTACGTACTCGAATGAAGTACTGCGCTTGCGAATTGCATGCATGCATGCATGAGCCATGTTTTTCGCTTGTGTGACGTTTTAATGGCAGAAATCTATTTCTGTGGGCAGAACCCTATGATAGAACCATATCGCTATGGGCAGAACAGAAGCAGCGAATTCTAATTTCATTTATACAAGCGCCATCTTCGGTCACTCACAGAAGACTCTTCAACCCGATATTATTGCAGAACTATGAAAACTGTTGAGTTCGTTGGATATATAGACCACAGATACTATTATCTCTATCTAGGCATTGCTCTGAGTTACGTTAAAAAGCAAACCACAAGGGAAATAAATAAGAAAATTTAATGGATGCATTAAGTAAAAAGTTAAAATCGAAAAAATATAGAAATATATAGAATAGAATGTGATTCATGGGAGGTGGTTCTATAAATAAGTAAGAATAAGGGGAATAATCATCCCCCCCCCCTTCCGTCTTTTGTATAAAATAGGTCTTCCATCACTGTTTTACTGGTGAGGGGTTTCGGGGATACACTGCCCCCAAATTTTCAAGGCTACAGGTTTTTTGTTTTTGTTTTTTAATTATTGTCTGTATATCTTCATTCCATTGAATTTTGATCTAGCCGATTTAATCATTAACCCTTAATATTCCTCATCATTTTCTGTCTCCCCCTCCCCTGTATTTTTTTAAAAAAAAGTTGTTTGTTTTATCATCAGTTGGACCTCTCCTATCTTTTTTTTTTTTTTTTTTGGGGGGGGGGGGGGCATAGCGTCGTTCATTTAAAACATAAACTCACTCATCCTGGTGCTGCCACTGCCCTACATATAATTTGGAGTCATCTCAGTTACTCAGTATACTGATTCAAGAGGTTCACTAGACCGGATGTCCAGCAAACAAACCGACAAAACATCCATGTAAATCATTAAATACATTTTTTTTTTAAATAGAGAAGGCACAAAAAGTTTTGAAAAGCTCACAAAAGGAACAAGCATGAGATCAACAAAGTAAATACAAATTGTATTATACATGTACACAGATGGACAGAGGCGTCGATCCTGGGGGGGGGGCAGGGGGGCAGTTGCCCCCCCAAAGAAAATTTCGGGGGGGGGGGCAAAGATATCATTTTTCCCCCCCAATAATTTCCCAACCAAAAAAAAAAAAGGAAAAAAAAAAGAAAAAAAAAAGAGGAAAGAAAGGAAAAGGAAGAAAGGAAGTGAAATGAAAGCGTAAAACAAGAAAAAAGAAAGAAAATGGGACACTGGGAAGCGCTCGCTTGCTTCGCTCGCTCGCATTTAAGTATCTTTACCAATGCCGATGATAATTACTATTCTTATGAAGGAAATCGGTTTGCATCTTGTGTTTCTATCTAATGTTATACTATTCTTCTACTCATAGGAAGTATAACCAAACAAGATATCACTCCTAGAAATTGAGCTGCCAGTTGACCTAAAAATAGATAAACTTTCAGGAGATAACGGCCTGGATAAAAAGAAAAACGCAAAACAAAAACATATATTTTCGTTAACTCGCTCACTATATACTCTCACTGGTAAAAGCTAGATACAAAATGATTTCGGGCAGCAAGTAGTTTAGTATAGCAGCGAGATTCCAAAATATCATTATATTTGGGCAGCAAGGTGGTTGACAAAAATTTTGGGACGAATCCATATAATTTTGCCGGGATCGGTCGTTGACTTTGCTCGCTATGGTAGAACAGAATGGATTCGGACTGCAAGACTGCAAGCGAGGTAGCTAAAATAGTGTCATATTCGGCACACAGGTGATCGGATGTATTATTTAGATATCATACAGGCATGAGAGGTTTATAGTGTATTCAGATGATAATGATGATAATAATATTCCGTTCTTGTATAGCGCATATCACATTTTTATCACATTATTATAATGAAATAACACTTCTATCATATGAAAAAGGGTATATTTTTCTTCGCTTGCTGCGCTCCCTCGTTTCATATCAATGGTTTTGAAAAGCAAACGAATTCGGTGAGTTGAGACCGAATAGATAATGTAGATGTTTCATTGGCTCACAGCGTAATTGGCCGAACGGTTTACTACATCTACCATGAAAAATAGTGTGTGCTTCCTCGCTCGCTTCGCTCGCTCGTAACATTTAAAAAAAAAACCAGAATGGTTTGGGGGGCAGCAACAATGGACCAGCGATGTGACAAAATAGAGTTCATATTTGGCAGAGAGGTAATCATATACATACATATTAGGTATAATTTATGCCTATATGATAACTAAACCCTTCTCTCATAACAAGAAATTTGTTATTTTTTGCTCGCTCGTTCCGCTCGCTCACAAAATTGAAAAAAAAAAGCAGGATGGTTCACATAGCAAGTTGCCTAATTTCCCCATTTTGAAAATGCTTCACGTTGATATAGGCCTATGTTATATATATGTATGTATGTATGTATGTATGTATGTATGTATGTATGTATGTATGTGTGTATGTATGTGAGGGTG
This sequence comes from Echinometra lucunter, assembly GCA_029962745.1. Taxonomy (NCBI): domain Eukaryota; kingdom Metazoa; phylum Echinodermata; class Echinoidea; order Camarodonta; family Echinometridae; genus Echinometra; species Echinometra lucunter. Next base: position 34,577,796 of record CM057152.1, read on the forward strand.
TGTGTATGTACAAATAGTAGCCGTGGGTTCATCTCCGCTTGGTCATCTTGCCCGGGGTCTTGCCCCCCCCCAATCTGAAATATGGATCAACGCCTCTGCAGATGGATTCAGACAGTCTTGTGGGCCGACAGTCAGTTTCATGGGCTGTCGTACAGAAAACCCTCAAAGCCCTAGATGCCAAAATGTTTTGTCTAGCGGGCCGTGGTCTCTACGTGTACATGTATTTTCTTTCTCTTATTTCAAATTCTGCTTTTCCTCCTTTCCCTCTCTCTATCATGCCTCTGCCACCATTCTTTTTTTACTACCGTCTTCTTCCCTTCTTTTAATCTCATGGTCTCTCTCAATCTGCCTCTTCTCTACCAGTTCCTCATAACACACACACAAAGAAATCCTGAAAGCTGAACACTCAAATTTTGATAGAAAATGTGTAATCATCCTTAAAGGGAAAGTCCACCCTAGAAGTTTCACTATTTCAATAAAAGGAGATAAATTTGAACAGCATTTAAAAAAAGAAATGAGCAAAATCAGTCAAAGAATAAGAAAATTGCACTCATTTACATTTTCTAGTAAATTACTCTCAGCTCTGCAAATTGGCAACACTGATGACATCATATGTGAGCAAGTCTCCATTCACTTTGCACATGAAATTTCCCTTTTTCATAATTTCCTTGGAAGTTACACATTTTTAACCCCCATAGTCAAAGTAAGTTATGTAAAAAGCAATTCTTCTGAACATACATTGACTATGGGGGTTAAAACTGTGTAACTTCCAAAAAAAATGAGAAAATGTAAAATTTCATGTACAAAGTGAATGGAGACCTGCTCGCATATGATGTCATCAGTGTTACCAATTTGCAGAGCTGAGGGTAATTTACTAGAAAATGTAAATTGAGTGTAATTTTCTTCCACCGATTTTGCTCATTTCTTTTTTAAAATGCTGTTCAAATTTATCTCCTTTTATTGAAATAGTGAAATTTCTAGGGTGGACTTGCCCTTTAATGGGCTTATCTCAAAAAGGTGTGGCATGGAGCAGAGGGAATTTAAATAAAAACTTTCTACTGCTATTTTTTTATTACAAGTATATATACAAGTCTACATGTGGTTAACACCCTTTTGAGATGGGGGGGGGGGGGGGAGCGAGGGCTTGTGTCGAACGCACACTTTTGAAACAAGCCAGGGTGGGGCTTGGGGCTTGTGTTGAAAGGGTGCATTGAGCCCAGCACTCTGTTCTGCTTGCCTCAGCACCATTTCAATATAAAAGCCTCCTTAATGTGATCTAGTTCTAAATAAAACTAGATGAATCTTCGACCACGTGTGGTCGAACTTTATGCCTCCGCCATTACCAAATCAGAAATAAATGGCACTTCATGTTGATTTATTTTTATTCATACAATGACATCTTTGACCTTGACCTTTGACCTTGTGACCCCCAAATCTAATGAGAGCATTGCCTTTTCCATATGCATACATGAGCCAAGTTTGTTGAACCGTCAAATGGTTACTAAGTTATCACAAGAATGAACCATTTCTATGTACATAATGACCTCTATGACCTTTGAACTTTGACCTTGAGACCCCAAAATCTAATCAGATCATTGGCCCTCCCATATGCATACCTGTCAAGTTTGAGTTTGATAGGTCAAATGGTTCTCAAGTTGTCGCGAAAACAAGCCATTTTTATGAGTTTTATTACCTCTATGACCTTGAACTTTGACCTTGTGACCCCAAAATCTAATCAATATCATTGTCCCTCCCATATGCATACTTGTGCCAAGTTTAAGGTTGATCTGTCAAATGGTTCTTAAGTTATCGCGAGAATGAGCCATTTTTATGTGTTTTATTACCTCTATGACCTTGACCTTTGACCTTGAGACCCCAAAATCTAATCAGATCATTGTCCCGCCCATATGCATACCTGTGCCAAGTTTGAGGTTGATCTGTCAAATGGTTCTTGAGTTATCGCGAGAACGAGCCATTTTTATGTGTTTTATTACCTCTATGACCTTGACCTTTGACCTTGAGACTCCAAAATCTAATCAGATCATTGTCCCTCCCATATGCATACCTGTGCCAAGTTTGTAGTTGATCTGTCAAACGGTTCTTAAGTTATCGCGAGAACGAAAACGGGACGGACGGACGGACGGACGGACGGACGACCCGAAAACATAATGCCTCCGGCAACCACCTACGGTGGGCGGAGGCATAAAAAGAAATCTGCATCTGGAAAACAATTTCTCATTTTGTGCAAAATTAAAGCATTTATTAGACTTCATTAGTGACATATGACTGCAATGAAGACAAATTAATGTAAATAAATCAAAAGCTACAGCTTTCTTTCAACAAGAAAAGAGTGTCTGAAATGCAATGTTAAAATCAGTTTATGTACAAAAACATGACAGTTCTGATCAATGTCAAGTTTACAACCATATCACATAAAATTTTGGGGCAACAGCAGGTCTCCTGAATTGATAGTTTGAATCTAGCAAGTAGCAACAGGGAAAGTGTCTTAACCATGCATATGTTCTTCTTATGAATTGTAAGCTATATATTCATTGCCTTACAAGTTGCCATGTGCATATTCTGACATGAGGTTGAAGATGAAACCTTGATCTACAATGTATATTTAACAAAGAAAGAGTGAGGGAAAGGTTAAAAAGAATATAAAAAATAAAAAATAAAGAGAGAAGGGGGCAGGGGGGGAGAGAGAGAGAGAGAGAGAGAGAGAGAGAGAGAGGAGAGAGAGAGAGAGAGAGAGAGAGAGAGGTATAAATTCAAAATTTTCAACACTTTTAAATTCCCCTACTCTCATACTTTGTTTTTGTAATAAAAAAAAATTGTAATAAAAAAAGATCATAATGTTCTCAACTTTCAAAATAAAATATTTTGTTAACCCAGGTCAGACTGGGTATTTTGGACATGTTATGGCAAGGGGGGGGGGGGGGGGGGGGGGGGTTTCTGTCCCCTAGATCTTGGCTATTAAAGGGAAAGTCCACCCCAGAAGTTTCAGTGTTTCAATAAAAGGAGATGAATTTGAACAGCATTTTAAAAAAGAAATGAGCAAAATTGGTCAAAGAATAAGAAAATTACACTCATTTACATTTTCTGGTAAATTACTCTCGGCTCTGCAAATTGGCAACACTCATAAAGTGAATGGAGAGCTGCTCGCACATGATGTCATCAGTGTTGCCAATTTGCAGAGCTGAGAGTAATTTACTAGAAAATGTAAATGAGTGTAATTTTCTTATTCTTTGACTGATCTTGCTCATTTCTTTTTTAAAATACTGTTCAAATTTAACTCCTTTTATCGAAACAGTGAAACTTTTGGGGTGGACTTTGCCTTTAACCCATAGCAGTACAGAGCTTTCTTGAGGTCTAAATTAATCATCTTCAATCCTCAAATTGGCAATACAAATTATTTTTATCCACGTTTACATAGCTTGAAAAAAAGAAATGTGGATATAACATAAACCAAAATGAAATATAATTGTAAAATTGAATCACAAATTGCCAATTTGAACACAGATATAGTGATTATATATTATTCACTGCATTGCCAACTTAAAGAGTTTAATGATTAGTTACACTTAAACTGCCCTAATTCGAGAACGCCACACCATACAGCGATGGGAATGGGCTCAAATTTGTCAGTGCATTTTTCTCTTTCTGCTCATGTATGATATATACTGCCCAACATTCTGGAACCAACAGATACTGCAAAAGCGTCTCCTAAAGGTGACACTGTACCTCTATGGGTTAAGCATGCTGTGGCTACCAAATTTGGCACATATATGTAGTGCTCAGAGTAATCTACAAAATCCAATTATTTAGATTTTTAAAAAAGACTAATTTCTATTTTTCAACTAATTAATGATGTAAATTTTAAGCAATAATGATAATAATAATAATAATAACAATAATAACAATAATAATAATAATAATAATAATAATAATAACAATAATAATAATAATAATAATAATAATAATAATAACAATAATAACAATAATAATAATAACAATAATAATAATAATAATAATAATAATAATAATAATAATAATAATAATAATAATAATAATAATATGCCATTCTTGTATAGCGCATCACACAATAATACAATGTCTCTATGCACTTCCAAAGGACTTTGGATATTATAACTCCAGCTCTAGCTTGAGCAACCATAGCACTTTGTGCATTCAAGGAATAAATCCTACCAGGTTTAAGCAAAATATGTTTTAGCTGTAAAACACTCATATCAGCCTGTGGAACAATATTTTTCTGCACAAATGCTCGTGAAAGCAAGAATCATTCAATATAAAACTTCGCAACATCCAATTATTGCCTATGCATTTTAGTGTTTAGCAATTTCATATGTATTCCTTTGTACATGTACACTGTACGCAGCACATCATATGTATGTGGAAATTTTCATGTCAGTTGCGTGCACAAATGAAAAATGTCACTGTGCCATTTAACCGTATGAAAATGGTATCAAAAGATGTGCAAAGCTCTGAAGTCACAAAGGTCTGCCACCTGATTTTTTTTTTTTTTTTTTTTTTAAATATCGCAGTAAAACTGCAGGGGCAGATTATGCCCCCCCCCCAACCTTTTTAGGGTTTAACCCTACATCACCCTAAAATACATCTTGGAAACATCAATGCTCTTCTGTTAGAAAATATATCAATTTGTCTGCAATTAAACTGCCCTTCTTTTTTTGTTGCTAATTTTGTGCATAAACAAATATAGAGAATCTTTTGCAAAATCAAGAGTTTCAAATTAGAAAAAGTAAACTTCAAGATTTCACACAACTTGATGTTCACCTACATGTAGTCTTCCCCTCAATGGTCATTACAATCAGGATTCTTTAAGAAGAATTCCGCCCTGAAAATAAGGTGATTTATCAATATAAGAAATGAAAGCTACCAGTGAAAGTTTTGAGGGATATCTGTTTAAGAATAAGACACCTATTAATTTCAAAGTTTTAATCTATCTCACATACATGAGCAACTCTGAAGTTACTTAGAAAACTTTCGAACATCTATCCCATCTGACTTTTAAATAACGAAAATTCCTTCAATTTCTATTTCAAAGTTGTTATGTGTATAAAAAATGAGTGGATGTGTACCAAAATGTTTTCACTAATACATGCATATCCAAGGAACAGGTGTGATATTTTCTTCAGGAAAAATGGATTTATGGATTTTCTTAGAACATTACAAAGGAGAGATGTGCTCAAAAGTCAAAAGTAGTTGCCAATTTGCATATGATCAATTACAGATGTACACAGATGTAACTTTGCCATCATTTGTCATGCTTTACTCAAACATTTTCTGATCTCCTCTCATATTCATGCTTTTGTGTACACTAAGCTGATGCTGCAGCAGAATTTCATTTCATTGCATACTTACTTACACAAAGGCAGCTTTGGAAAAAAAAAATTCAGTGCACACATACTTATAAAGTTAGAAAATTCAAAGCCTTGAAGTAGAAAGCAGATGAATTTCTGAGTGGATTTCTTTAAAAAATGACTCCCTAACAAAATGCAGACAATGCAATGCACAGTTGACACTTGCAGATTAAATAGAAATTCAAAGGCAACTGAACCTTGTTAGTTGTTAACCACTGATTTTGTGAAAGGAGAAAAATACACAAAACATGATGATTTGACAGAAAGCTGAAAAATAAAATAAATTTATGAACATTTAAAACATCTGGGCCAGTATTCAATTACATGTACATACACAGATTGAGTAAGTAAATTACTAAGCATTTCACTTGGCTAAGTAAAATGCCTTAACTTGTATTCAAATCACTTCTCAGTATTAGCAAGCAGACTTTTGACGAAAAATATTTCCTGATAACCACTGTGATGACATTAAGCCTACATGCGTATCGCAAATATAGCGCAATAAATGTATCACACTGTACGTGTGTTTGTGGTTATAAAATTTACCTGTGCGCAGCATCATGACTGCATGTATGTATGAAAATTATTGCCAGCCAATCAGACTTCTTAAGGTTTTTTTGCATAATTCTGCTAGGTGGTTGTCTTAGCTTAAGGTAAAATAGTTATCCAAAAAAATTCAATTGAATACGGAAGCTGACAAAGTATTTTACTTACCCGGTAAGCCTAGAACAATGATTTTCTCAAACTGACTGTACTTGGGCTGTTGTGCATGTACAAGTCTACTCTCACTCCTAAGCCTAATGTTAATGTACACACACAAATTTTACAACATTATCAATAAACTTTTTTTCTTTGCTGACATTACTTTAACATAAGTATTCCAAGAGAAAAAGAACGTGCAGTGTAATACATTTTGAAAATGTTACATTTTTTACTTCAAGAGAAATGTTGTCCTTACTCACTAGATAAGATCATCACATTTGAAGATATTCATTATCTCTTGCAGATTTTCATGAATATGAGGAAGATCAGTTCTCCTGACCCGCCCACTGCAGAGTAAGACCTTAACCTTATTGAACAATTCATACACAGAATACCCGTCCTGGTCAGCAGTACCTGTATTTATCAGTGGAGTAGCAACTGGACTCTTCCCAAGCACCTTTTCAGATTTCTGCTGCATTTCTTCATGGATTGGAGGATTAGGTTCAGACACAAGATCTAGGACATTATCTGCTTCTCTAGGGAGATTTACAACTTCCATATCCTCCTGTATCTCACCATCAAAGACAACAAATTCTTCATCTGCCTTTTCTTTTTCTTTCCCAGAGTCAACAATTTCACCCTCAGTCCCTTTTGCATCGTCTTTTGTCTTTCCTGTTTTGTTATCTGGAATCACACCTTTCTTGATCAACATTCGCTGGATCATAGTTACATGAGCCTTGGTGACAGTCTGTAGGCGATTGTACGTTCCTATTGCTACTGCAAGTTCGGACTGGTGTTTTCTTCGAAGTTCCCAGATAATCTGCTCGGGATCAAGACCAGCTTTCAACTTCTCTTTAATTTCATGACGCAAGGACTCTGGCATTGGAAGATGCTGTGACCCAGAGAAAGAAAGTTTGTGGGAATGGGTCTTATGATAAGTAACACGTATGGTGCCATTCTTGTTAGACTCCTTTAGAAGCATTCGAGCAGGGCAGTACATTCCATTCTTACCATCTGTCTTCTTTTTAATCCAACTCTTCTCGAGAGTGCACAAACATAATGCCGATGAATAGAATTAGCCATTTTCATGTCACCTCTTATCTTAGTGTAGCATACAAAGTTCTGAACTTCTTCTCTCAGTTTCCATGCATAAAAATCTTCCAAATTTGCAAACTTCAATGTTTCTTTATCTGGCTCTGCAAAATGTGCAAATTCTGCGTGCATACTCAATTTCCGTTTGCTGCTACACTGGAAGTTGCAGCCTTGAACCTTGCACATTTCCATTTTTTTGTGAATATTTTTTTGATGTCGAAACAGGTTGCATGAAAATGTGAACAGCTTTCCACATGTTGGACATGCATACGTCTTGACCTATAAAAGGAAAGGGAGATATAAATAGTTATACGGGCATGGATGTTCTAGATACACATGTCAAAAGGTTTGTTTGTGAACACACTAAATCACTATCACTGCACCTGTCAAGCACCCATAGACTCAGTCGAGTTGTCCAAGATGGTGGGTCAGGTTGTCAAGGGTTGGGCTGTCTGAACCCCTTTCTGCCCCTTGACCGGGTAGCCAATCTGTCATGGGCAGGCTCTGTGGCTTTGGGAATTGGGAGAGAGCTATGCTCTCTTGAACTGTACAAATAATTACGGTGCCTCTTTTATTATGGTTTTGTATATACTTTCTTGTCATGTTTTTTTTTTCTATCAACTCAGACTCCACCGTACATATTTTTCTTTGTTTTTACTTTTTATCCAGTTATCACTGATGACTTTCAAACATTGTAATTCTTGAAGGATTTAAAATTATTAAAATGCATAAATAATGACCCCCAAAAATGTAGCGCATTTGGATTTTGACATGCTCATGCATGAGTTGAGATTATGGCAGAGGAATTGAAGCTTGTCTGCTTGTAGTTGCTGAATTTCTCAAACTTGTTAAGTTAGATTTGTAGTCTAATGTTGGTAATTAAAATCACTTATAATTTGATGTGAGAAAAAGTTCTTGATTTGAATTAACTTCAGTTTAATATTTAATAATGACATTAAATTATATGCAGTGTATACAGCCACACACTTGTGGTTGTATCCACAGCATCAACATGAGGTTACAGCCACACTCGTCTGAATTTCCATTTGTACTCTGTGCTGCGACAGCTACATCGCCAGTGTATGCACTGCACAAGTAATGTGTATTCATGTGATGGTATGTGCTGCAGCTTGCAAAACTTTGATCATCACGAACATGACAAAGGTTTTAACTCTCGATTTCACTTACTGTACAAACAATATTTTCACTTCATTCTCACCTGATCGGCAAGCAGGTGACAATAATGCAGTAAAAATATTGTTCGTATGTCAGTGAATTTCAACGAATTTCAGTGAATTATGTGACTTCATTCTCACCTGATCGGCAAGCAGGTGACAATAATGAAGTAAGAATATCGTATGAATGTACACACCACTTGAGCCATGCACTAGCGATAGCGCCGCGGCATAGAGTATTAGTGGGAATTCAGATGAGTGTGGTTGTATCCTAAGTGTCGATGCTGTGGATACAGCCACACGCGTGTGGCCATAAGGTAAAGACACGCATGTCTGTGACAGCGCTATACAAGCGAGCATAGGCAAATCTTGCGAACTCGCGACAAAAAGCGCGACATCGCGTATGTGATGAAGCTGAATTCTCTCAGCTTCAAAAGTGACATTATCTTAAAACTGAATATTTGATTGATGATCACGCTGCCTTATCTACAGGAAATTACAGAAATTGAACAAGACAGAAGTGAACTGGACGATTGATAGATCTGGAAACCAGACTGCAGATTTCTGGGGTGCGTTTCACGAAATCGTCATTAGTCTAAGTTAGTAAGTTCATGGACATCCCATTGAAATGCGTGTTAATTCTACAACACGCCTTTCAATGGGATGTCCGAGAAGTTAGACTTATGACGGTTTCGTGAAACGCAGCCCTGCATATTTCCAGCACATCTGCCATCTGGTAATAAAGGTAATAAACTATAAAGGTAATAATGATTTTTTACTTCTTATATTTATTTTGACAACTTACAACTTACCAAAAAAAAACAATGTCGATGATTTATTGCTTCATGTGCACTCGGAAATTCTGTTCTCTCTGCTGAGGGTCAACCGAAGTTTGAGTCATAGTCGGTTAGACAGTCCTATTTAGCTAACAGTGTAATCTAGAAAAGTTCATTCCGTTGAAGTTTTTTCATTGATTTAAGTTCCTATATAGTTTGTGAACATTTTCAGCTTGGTTGCCTAAACAGCAAGTCAGCAACCTTGAGCAATTTGCATAATTTGCATAAATCTGTATGCGTATAGGTTTTACAGCGCAAAGACAACTTACACAGAATGTTCAAACTGAACTACGTGCCAATTGTGTATGTGCGGTGATTAGGAACTTTTATAGCGTTGTCAATCTTGGGAATTCAACCTTTGATGAAATGAAACAACCTTAATACACACAATCAGATATGGATGCTCATCCAATTTGGGGTTTGTGGGACATGGAAATCATTTCAGTGATATTTTTACATTTAGAAATCACGTTTTCGTACTAAGAATCATGTTGATATCAACTTAATATCTGTAAACAACCTAGAATATCTGTAAACAACCTAGAATGAGAGTAGGCCTGCTCCTAATGAACCGGTATTAATGTGCGCAGGCAGGTTGGCAGCCTTCTTGTATTGTTTTGGTTCCTTTGGGTGTACCTCTTCGTGTAAAGTTAGCCGTATGGATCAAATCAACGTTATTTGAACACCCTTGCACCACAAGTATGTTTCCAATTCAATTGTACATTTCAAATGATGCTATTAGTTTATTTTTAATATGATACGATTATTGCAGACATAGGGTGCATCATGATGTACATAATCTATTTAATTATAAGACTTTGTATTTTGTTAAAATGCTAGAGCCCAAATATTTTCTACCACTGATATGTGATTCTGTGCGTGAATGCTACTTAATTCCGACTAGAATATGGCTGCAGCAAACTTTTTTTTTTATAAAGATGGGCCTGAACGAAACATATATACCGCTGTTAGTACCATTCTTGATGAATGTAAGACCAAGTGTTCAATCATTTACATAAAGAAGTTGACTTTTCCTCGATTTTCAGTTCTAAACCCTGACCTGTAATTGCAAAAATATGTTCAAACTCTATTCTACATCCCTAAAAAACCCCTATATTATGGAAGTATCACACATCATTGTACCCCGTTTTGTTTCATCAAAGGTTGAATTCATAAGATTGACAACGCTATTAAAGTTCCGTATCACCGCACATACACAATTAGTACGTAGTTCAGTTTACATATTCTGTGTAAGTTATCTTGGGTGGCATATCCTTTATCCATACAGATTTATGCAAATTATGCAAATTGCTCAAGGTTGCTGTTTGGGCAACAAAGCTGAAAATGTTCATAAACCACATAGGAACCTAAATCAATGAAGAAACTTCAACAGAAAGAACTTTTCTAGGTTTGTAAATCGTCAAACCGACTATATTTGACACCTCTTGTACATAAAGTCTATTAAGTAATGTATGCAAAGTGTGATTACCTTCTGGGATACCGCTTGGGTTTGGAAAGATTACTGTTTACACTGCCTAACATTAAATTATAGAGTTACATTTAAGAAAAAGTAAGATCTTTTCTCAAATCAAATTACAAAAATCATATGTTTTCACTTAAATTGTTAAAAAATAGTCCTAACTTACTGTTAGTAAAGAAAAAGTGTATCTAGAGTACAGGCTCTGGTGTGCAGCCACTTAACCCATAGCAGCTTTCTTGAGGTCTAAATCAATCATCTTCAATCCTCAAATTGGCAATAAAATTATTTCACATAGCTTGAAAAAAATAAATATGGATATAACATAAACCAAAATGAAATATAATTGTAAAATTTAATCAGAAATTACCAATTTGAACAAAGAAATAGTGATTATGTATTATTCACTGCATTGCCAATTGAAAGAGTTTAATGATTAGTAACAGTTAAACTGCTCTAATTCGAGAACGCCACACCATACGGCGATGGGAATGGGCTCAATTTTTCAGTGCATTTTTCTCTTTTTGCTCATGTATGATATGTACTGCCCAACATTCTGGACCAGCAGATACTGCAAAAGCATCTCCTAAAGGTGACACTGTACCTCTATGGGTTAAAGGGAATTTGCTGATTATATTTATCAATCAAAGACTCACACATAGTTCAATACCATAAATGTAGAGTCCAAATACTTGCTAATTAAAACGCGTTCATTTTTTTGTCACGGCATTTGATAAGATCATCATTTTTGGCAGATTTTATGGGTTTCTACATAATATTATTACTTTTCATAAAGTATTGGTGTGTAAAGTATGAAATTCAATATTGATTTTGTTTACTTAGTCACAAATATGGCGCTAAATGCTCGGCAAATGATAGGCGGCCACCAACAGGGGTAGGGGCCGCCGCACACAGGACCCCTAACTCCGTTTTGAAAAATGGACACTACTGACCACACAATTGGTCAATAACTGTAAGTTGACAGTGGTCTGTCAGCGAGATTACATACAAAAGTCTACGGGGCGCTTCTGTCTCTCTAAAGGAGGAGTGCCGACCCTACCAGAATAAAAGAGGCTAACGATGAATGTTAGAGACAGAATTTTTCGGTCTAACGCACTGCCTGCCTAAAACCTCCTGCATTACCGGTCTTTGACCTTGGCACGATCTCTGGTGTACGCAGGATGAGTGCACCATACCAATCACATAGACGCGTTCAAATCAGGCTAAAGTACACACGCGATACACACAGTCAATTTCAATATCAAGACTTGCATTCATTTATTGCATGTGCGTAGCTTTAGGACCCCTTCATTTTTCAAAACAAAATTTGACACCGACATTGATATCGAACTGGAAATATGTGTTGCTGACATTCACCCATTGTAATTTTCTCCACAAATCAACTTTGGAACATGCAGAATCAAGATATCGAAATGAAATTTGTACGAGCCAATGATTTTTGTGACTTTTAGCCGCTGAAAACAAAGTGCGTAGCTTTAGGTCCCCCCACTCATCCTGTGTAGATCTACACGGTCAATGAATTGACCTCGTCCCGCAAAAGTGACAATTCTGTACCGAAATTAAATTATTAAATAGCATGCTTTTCTGTGAGTGTGGGTTACTCGACGGAATGCTGTCGACCTACCGCCATGACCGCGAGTCTGATAAGCGTCAGTTTTCTTCTTAAAATTCACCATTTTCAGTTCATTCATCAGATATGAAGCAGAAAGGGGAAAATTGAGAGCCTCAGGAACATTGCTGGTAAGTAAAATCAAAACTTTTCTTCTCTATTAGATCTATAGAAGATCTAACGTTAAGTCAATGCCTTTCGCGTTCGCGTCGGCAATTATTAGTTTCGCTATTCAAAACGCCGTTTTGACCTACAATAGTACGGGTGGGTCCCCCCATCATACAGAGGTGGCATGCAGCACTGGCAGTGGCACTGCCGCTGTACCTAGCTATAGGATAGTTATCGTGATTTTATTCTGAATATCAGATAATAAAATCACGATAGCTATCCTATAGCTAGCTGTACCTGAGCTAGCAGTGCTGGCTGCAGATATAGATCCTACGGATCCTACTGTCACTGACTGTGGCTGAAAATTGACTGACACAGTTGACTAAGTGAGTTAGGCCCCGGTTACTACTCGGCTATTCTTGCCTCGATAAATGTACCTTTTCGACATTCGATGTTGGTTCCTTGACCTCAGATCCTTCTGCCTCAAGCATTTTGATGATATTCCGGAAGAAAGTGACGTTATGTTCTTCGAGAACAATCGTATTTAACCGTGGTAGACCTAATTGTGGCCAGTTTTAATTTTATGGCCGGTGTCGAGTCATAGCAGATTTGTTCCGGCCGCGCCGGACATGCGATTTGATCCTTTGGAACCAATCGCCTGAATTTTTACCCGCCGATTGGATCCGCCCCCGGGGACGGGGGGGGGGGGGGGGGGGGGGGGGGGGGGGGGGGGGGGGGTCACTCACAGATGGAAGTGGTACCCATGCTTGTCCAAGTACCTCAAATCTGGACTCTAAATGGCGTAATCCTTGGTGTCAAAATCTACCCCTAGATGGCATAAATGGCGTAAGTTAAGTAAAAACTAAAATATATCCGTGAAACGGCGTAAATGGCGTAGAACAATGAAAATGTACCCCTTAATGGCGTAAATTGGTTAGCACAGTATGCATGTATAATTTACCCCTAAATGGTGTATTTAAACAAAGATGCCGTATATCACGTACTTTATAGAGAATGAAGAAACATGCGCGCAACTTTAAAAAAGTTAGTTTTTAGTAAATCGCTTTCAAAGTTTCATATCTCAATCTCAACCTCTTTAATGTATGAAGAGTGAATAAATTGTTCATTAATTATCAGTCATTTGCATATTCCTTTTATACTTTAAAAGAAAATGAGGTATAAACAATGCCGTCATTTCGTGAAAACAAAAAATTCAAGGTCCCACTGTGATTTTGTTTTCACGAAGTCAAGTGACGGATCTCATCCGCACACGTGTTAAACAAATGGGACTTGATGAGCGTACATTTGACCGAATTGTGCGCGATCATCAAAGCGAAGATGCGCTCTGTTATGTTTCATGAAGTGACAGAACTCAGCTAGCTGCACATGTAAAACATACGGGACGGCTGAAAGCTGTCACTTCGTGAAAACAGAAAATCCTTTTACTGGGTATTTTCTTGTTGACGTAATTGCCATAGTTACGTAATTAGACATTATTACGGTGTGAAACTCTGTGAGGTTCAAGATGTTAGTAAAAGATGTCCAAAAATGCAAAAAACTCAAAATGGAAAATTTTTAGATTTTCCTCATATCCGTCACTTCCTGAAAAGAGGGACGAATTAATGCAGATTTCATGTTGACCCTCTTATCCAACTTTTCTCTACACTGTCTTCTTTTGCTAGCATTGCAATGAAACGCTCTTTATGTTATTGATTTGTTAATTTACAGAGGACTGTCACTATAGAAAGCACAGATTTCCACTGAGAAATTTGCTCTCGGCCAATCAGGTGCAAGGATTGCAGCTGGATTTCAGTAGATTATAACAGTAACTTGTCAGTGAAGATCACTGACAAATTGTTTCATGAAATGCTCCCATGTTAAACAAAACAACGCACCAGCCTGAGCGCGCCAGGCACCAATCATTCGAGCTGAGTGTACAATTCACAGAATAATAAATATTGACTTGCAATTTGCCAGGGCAATTCGTAAGCACGTTGTTTGGTGCGTCGAAGGCCAGCAGGGCAGCGCAGCCAGGCGTCGAACCCCGGTCGAAACCCAACATCAAAGAACAGGTTAAATGATAACCTTTTTTCTTAAAAAACTTCGAACGTACAGCTGAAAAGGCACCCTTTTTGAAAAAAAAACATCGTCGACGCTTAGGATCGGAATTCTTACCCTTGTTCGACATTTTTTTGGACAAGCATATGGGTACCACTTCCATCTGTGAGTGACCCCCCGGATCCACCTCGGTCCAGTCGTTGCAATAGTCATAGCCATTTCAACCTAGAACCTACTCAAACGCTGGAATTCACAAAAGAGGTTTAATTTAGTACCAGGTTTAAACCAGGTTTAAACCATGGACTAAAATAAACCACTGTTGTGAATTCCGGCCATAGTCTCTGCAAAGTATATGCTTACTTTGCATACCTATAACAGTTGATTAACCCTTCTGTAGACGTGTCTTGTAGGCCCCTACATTGAATTTGAAATGAGTTTCCCTAAAGTTAAGGGGCCGCTAATCGTATGCATAGTGTATGTACTGTAGAGTCAGCTGTGTGTACGATAATTTTCTCCAAAAAACGATAATTTTGACTCTCTAGTAATACAGCATTTTGAACCTGGCAACGCTTTTCGGGGAAAGAATCGACTAGTCATTTCGTTCCTTCGGAACTTGGAACAAATTAGAATGACACCGGCCAGCATATATTCAAAGACCTTGAACTACAAGACAAACTACTCTTACCTACTTTCGTAATACACTTTGACAAGGGTAAATGCCTTTGGTAAATGCTGTGTTAAAACGGACTCGGAAAAATGGGTCCGCCATTGATATAACGTGTGAAGAGATGTCTCATTTTTTCTTGATATTTCATATCTGAAACTTTGTTTTTGAAGCCTGATTTCTGCACGAGCGGAAGGATGGATCATATGAGTTAAAAAAACGATTTCTTTAATCTTAATTTTCAATAAATTCACTATAAATCCCCAGGATCATGCCTGCTTTTTGACGCCGTCACCGTGCCATAGGGTTAACACGTGGAAACAAGGATTTAAAGAATGATTATTGTTCCCCTATTTTTACCTTAAATTTATTGCAAATGTATCTTACATGTAATTAAAGACGAAATAGCTTACTGAAGGCTCGAAAAGTGAAAGGGACCCCCAAGGGACCCCCCCCCCCCCCCCATGAATCCCAGGGAATTTGCCTGCTTTTAGTCTTCCAGCTGCATAGGTAAGCAAAAACATGGATTTTGAAATGATTTCCCATAGTTTTTATTCAAATTTAAGAAAGAAGTGAATTGTATTAAATTTCAAGCTCTGGAAATATATACCTGAGGCTCGATGAGTCCAGTAAACCCCTATAAATCCCCGGGAATATGCATGCTTTTGACCAAAAACAGCATCGCCCGCCATAGGTTTAAAAGCAAAACAAGCAAGACCCCCCCCCCCCCGGGTCATTTTCCTATGGTTTTTCAATTCAATTTCCATTCATATGATTTTATTTTCATTTTCACAAATTCAACACAATAACAACAATAACAAGCATAAGTATATAAACATAAGAAATACTTCAATCAGAAATGATACATGTTACCATGTTGACAATAAAAATATATCCATATAAAATTGTAGCAGTGTGAAAATGAAAATGAGGGGCTTATTAAAAATCTACACTTGTAGAGGTAAGCCCCTCTTGAGACATAGTTACTTAGGAAAAAGACTTACAATTTTTATTTGTATAGATGTGAATTATATGCAATTTGGGTCTTTGAATAAGCTAACTGAAGGCTCAAAAAATTTTAAAGACCTCCCGTAAATCCCAGGGAATATGCATGCTTCTGGCCTTCAAGCTGCCATAGGTTAATACTGAAACAGAGAATTTGAAATTAATTTAATTCCCCTATTATTTATTCAAATGAATGGAAAAGTGATTCACATGAAATTTCAAACTCTGAAAATATAATTGAGCCTCTATGAGTCCAACAGACCCCATAAATCCCCGGGAATGCATGCTTTTGACCAAAACAGCCTCGCCCGCCATAGGTTTAAAGGCAAAACAAGCAATTTTTTTGGTGATTATAATTCCTATAGTTTTTATTCGTATCTATATAAAAATTTGAATTATATGCAATTTGGGACTTTGAATAAGCTAACTGAAGACTCAAAAAAGTTTAAAGACCTCCCATAAATCCCAGGGAATATGCATGCTTCTGGCCTTCAAGCTGCCATAGGTTAATACTAAAACAGGGAATTTGAAATTAATTTAATTCCTTATTCAAATGAATGTAAAAGTGATTCACATGAAATTTCAAACTCTGAAAATATATAATTGAGCCTCGGTAAGTCCAATAGACCCCCCCCCCCCCCCATAAATCCCCGGGAATATGCATGCTTTTGACTAGTCCAAGTGCTGTGTTACGCGTCGTCTGCTAGAGCCAGGGAGGTAAAAATTGAATGGGTAAAATGTAGAATTGATTATAATTTTATAGAATCACTGTTCTATTGTGCTTCATTTGTATTAATGAAGTCAGTTTTACAGATTGGTTGTGAGAGTAGAGAGTATGAAACAATAAAATAAAAATGAAACTCGGACTCGAGGGAGAGGGAAGGGAGAAAAAGACAGAGAGCTGGTGAGGGACGGGGTAAGGGAGGGAGATAAATGGGATATGCCTAATTTTTTTAAAACAGAATTGAGGATTCAGTAGTAAATACAAGGGCGTAGCTAGAACTTTTTCAGTGGGGGGGGGGGTGTAGAGGTCACTGATTTACCAACAAACACTGTCACCGATTACCGACGACCAACGTCTATTACTTAAACCGTCTAAAGCCCATGGGGCACTTTCAATTGTGTGCATCTATCACATTTTCCTTCGTCTCTCCTACACATTTCCATTCAATTTCATCCAGATTTGATGATTTTTATAATATGAGCGAGCGAGGCGAGCAAGGAAATGATGCTCCTTTTCATCATCAAAATATGAGATGCGCCTATACATATTTACATTTGGTCACTTCGCCTGCAGAATTCATTCGCTTTCCCCGAACGTACGCGCGTTTTAATTCGGCACTAAGAACTCTTAGCATTGATACTCTTTGCTAAGAACTCTAAACAAATATATTTACGAAGAACTTTCAGTACCGAAATAAAGCACACGTACGTATTGTAGTACGTGGTATAGCCACATATTATCGTGCGTCATCGATAACAACAAGCGGTTTCACGCACCGTTTATAAACATTAAAAAAATTGTTCAAAAAGATGCATATTCCCGGGGACTCATCGAGGTTCAATTATATATTTTCAGAGTTTGAAATTTTATATGAATCACCTTTTCCATATATTTAGATGAATCCTAGGGGAATTAACTTAATTTCAATTTCCCTGTTTTTGTGTATTAACCTATAGACCAATTTCACCTCCGGTTTATGTATTTGGCCCTCTATCGGCGACGCCATTGCTGCGGTGGGCAAGCGCGCTGACCGCGATTGGGTCTGTGTACAAAATGAATGTAAGATATGAGATATGCCCCGATATTGTTCCATTTACTTTATTCTAGATCAATAAAATAAAGCATGGATACATGGGTAGATGAGAGACAATGGTCATATCTGACGGATGAAGGTATAACGTATTTTTGTACTTTCGATGGTTTTTCAACTTAGTTTTGTCAGTAAAAGTTCGATTGCAGCATAGAAGCCGTAGTAAACGGGAGCCCTCAATCTTACCCTGTTTACAAAGTCATGTTTTCACTCATTAAATTTTACGCCAAAGTACATAATGATAATGTTTCTTGACTTCAAAGTCCTTTCTGTTGATGTTTTTACCCACTGGCGACGAATTCCTTCACATTGCTTACGGAAACCTGTGTAGGGAGTACGGCTTCTCACACAAACAGGCTTCATGAGTCAAAAGCAAGTGAATTTCGCACTCAGTTAGCTTCCAATTTTTAAACTTTCTCTAATTCTTGTGGCATTTGAGCACCGCACAGCTGCGACCTGAACTTCCCTGATAATTTCTCATTGCAAATATTAAAATAAATCTGCATATACTGGTCAAAATAGACAAAAAATCGAACGAATGTACATAACGCGCTATTGACTTGTATACTATAAAAGTTGGAGCGCCCACCGCAGTATGTCGAACTGTGTCGAACAGTCTGCTGCCCTCTTGCGCTGTGAAATTGGTCTATAGCGGCTAGAGGGTTAAAAGCATACAGTACCCAAAATTTATGGGGAGTCTTTGATTTTTTTTTAGCCTTAGTAATCTTTTCCAAAGTCTCAAATTACATATAAATCACATTTGAAATCAATTCATAGTAGTAATAGGGGAACTATAATCATCAAAAATTGCTTTCACGTGTAAGCATATGGCAGGCAAGATTTTACAAAGCAAAAAATATGCATATTCCCGGGGATTTATGGGGGGTCTATTTGACCCATGGAGCCTTAATTATATATTTTCAGAGTTTGAAATTTTATGTAAGTTACTTCTTCCGTAAATTCAAATAAACGTTAGGGGAATTAAAATCATTTTAAAAAATATCTGGTTTTGCGTGTTAGCCTATGGCAGCTCTTAGGACAAAAGCATGCATAGTACACGAAATTTATGGGGAGTCTTTAAATTTTTTTTGAGCCTTTAATAATCTTTTCCAAAGTCTCAAATTACATATAAATCACATTTGAAATAAATTCAAACCAGTAATAGGGGAACTATAATCAATCTTAAAATCCCTGTTTTTACGTGTTATGCATGTGGCACACAGAACGTCTTCTATTTCTGTGATGTGGCAGGTGACTCTGTCAAAAAGCAGGCATGATCCTGAAGATTTACAGTGCCATTTATTGAAAATAAAGTTTTATGAAATGTTCTTTTAACTATCCATTCTTCTGTTCGTGCAAAATCAGACTTTAAAAACAAAGTTCAGATATGAAATATCAAGAATAGATTAGACATCTTTTCACACGTTATAATGGCGGACGCAATTTTCTGAGTCCATTTTTAACACGGCATTACCCTTGCCAAAACGTACTACGGAAGTAGGCGAGAGTAATTTGTCTTGTAATCCAATGTCTTTGCTCTAGCTCGATATACAGAGGAAGACGAGTTCCACGCAAGACGCTCGCTGGTACGGTATCACAATTACTTTTTTAGATATGGATATATTATATTTGTAAATATTTGAAGTCAGACATATACTTGAACTGTCATGAAGCTGAAGATATGAGAAGATTTTTAATGAAATTTCTCCTAGACACTGCCAAGAGGCAAAACCAAGTTATGGATGGGAGTCGCAACCAACCCGTACGGTAGGCGTAGCCTGATCGGTAAGCGTGCTCGGCCTCGGCTGAGGCTCCGGCTGCCAGCTGCATGGCCACGCACTGGCACTAGTAGTACTAGTAGTAGAAGTGAGCACTACTACATACAAGCTAGCACTAGATCTAGTAGTACAAGCGAGCACTAGGCCTACCCCGTACATTGTAGCCGAGCAGGAAAGCATTGCGCAAAGGTGGTCGGTTTCAAAAAAGGTCGTCGATGAGAAGTAGAGCTACCATACTTTACAAGTGGGCATAGGAAATCATTGCGAACCCGCTGCAAAAATTGCGACAACATCACGTTTGTGATGAAGCTGAATTTTCTCTGCTACAAAAGTGACATTATCTTCAAATTAAATGTTTGATTGATGTTTTTGACAACTTAGAACTTACCAAAAAAGGATGATTTTTTGCTTCATCTGCACTCGGAAATTTCATTCTCTCCGCCGAGGGTCAACCGGAAGTAGGACCTCTCACACATAAAGTTTATGTATGCAAATGCCGATTACCTTCTGGGATACCAAATGCGTTCACCAAAATTTTGTGTGTGTCCTTGTCCGACGCCGTGCGGGTCTGGCTAATACTTAGGTAGATCTACTCCACAATGACCATGCCAACTCTCTCACAAGACCGCACAACCATGCCTGATTTTTCCAAGACCGCACGACCACGTCCACTTATTCTTTTGACTTCAAAGACCGCACGACCATCCTTACTTTCTCAGAGCTCTTGTAAACTTCAACTTCTGTACGGCACGACCATGCCAACTTTTCAAGACCAGACGACCATGTATGGTTTTCTATCTTCGGTCAAAACCAAAGACCATGCATGGTTCTCCCTTCTTCACTTCTTTCTTCAAAATCTCCCATGACCATGCATCACTTTTATTTTACAAGACCATTGGGCCAAAACCACTAAAAATGTACAATTAGCCGAAAAACGTGTCGCACGTGTTTGATTGCGAATATGTTAATATCAGATTATAAAAAAAATGATTTTAGTCATAAAACCTCTTAAAATATGTAATGGGGTATAACGTCAGAAAATTTTAGCATTCAAACATGTTTTTTTGAGAAATTATTCTGTTTTAAGTACTATCGTCCGGGCAAAAACTGCGTGTCGCAAATCAAGATTTTAACATATCTTGCAATGTTGTAAAAAACAAGGATGCTTTTATTCTTAGATCCTGGCATAGAATAATAGACTGTGATATATGTGTGCAAGATAACATAATATTCAGGCATTGTACACATGTAAAAATAAAAATTTTCGCAATAGAAATTTGTCGCAAAGGTCAGTGAAACCTACGTTACCTTTAGAATGAATCTCTGATATACCACCTTTTTCCAAGTTTTCTTGTCTGTTTCTTTCAATGTAATCACTCACTGATATCCCATCTACAGTGTATAACAGTTTGCAGCGATGTGTATAGATCCATTCCGTAGAAAAAGAAGCTCATAAGAAGAGCTGAGGCATGTGTTTTTAACCGTATGGATAAGAAATGTAACATATGTTACCGTCGTTGTTAGAATTGAACAACGATTGACAACAGAAAAGCTGCCAAACGAAAAGGGCTTGTTAATCTTGTCAATTTGAAGGAATTATAATTGCATCTGTGGCCTTACATCATTTCCGTAAATCCCACTTTATGCTTAATGAAATATACGTTACCGAAACATACGTTACTGGTCATTTTTTATTTACAGTTAAATTCGGTTAAATCTTAGCTGTACGCTTGTCAACTATTGTATTACCTAGCGCCACCACACAAAAGCGACGCTTAGCTACCATAAGGCCAATAATGCCAGTCTATAATCTTATGGTAACGTAGGTTTCTTTAACCAAATACTTGAAGAAAAGCGGCAATGGCATGAGATGGACATTTCTTGGGTGGCTTTTTGTAGTAATCAACATCTAAGCTTAAGAGTTGTAAAGTGATAATAACATCTTCAAAACGTCTTCAAGGCAGGATCTCGATCCCTGTGTTTTAAAAATGGTAACGTAGGTTACGAAATAAATTGTGGAAGGCTATCACATCTGAATCTTCATTTTTCACTCAAAATTCATTTTTATTGTGAATTTTCTTTTTCCAAAAATCTCTTTTCATTATCACATAAAGGTCAAGGGACGAAAGGAACATGGGGGAGGGGGAGCGAGCTCAAATTCAAGCAGAATATATAGGAACAGAAACAAAGAAAAACTGAAGCCATGTTCCGACAGCAGAATGTGAGAACAGGAAAGCAAGAGAAGAGATATAAGCAGATAAAAGAAGACAATACAAAAGAGAGGAAAAAAAAAAACTTTCGGAAGGTTACATGAAGAGGATTATATTGATCTGCCTATATAATGACGCAGAGGACAAGCGATTTTGATCACTCCCCCTCGAGTGGTTTTGCGTATTTAATTATCATGATTATTGTTACTTATAAGAAACATACGTTACTGCTTTTAAAGTGACATAAGGTTCCTTAGTGATACCAAAATGGACATTATTGGGTGATTATGTTATGTAAGACACGTTTTGTGAAAATCCTTTTGTCTAATGAAAAGAATATCTAGAGTCAGAAATGAACAAAAACCAGGAAATGGAAATTGGTTATACACAACCCAATCTTTCTGATTTGTTTGGCTTATACCATGTTTATTACATAATCAAACATGCTTATCATCATCATTTTTATGTACGAACACGTCGTCCTCACTTTGGAATGAGAACTTTGTATCTATATAGTGTAGTTGTAAGTGTTGATATTGGGTTACGAACCGAAACCGCAAGATTTTCTTTGGTTATTATTGATTGTTAAGTTTTGGTAACATTACGTGACTGTTTAAGTGAAACCTACGTTACCATATGAAACACTGAAATAAGTTCCTTATGATATTGTAAGAGATATTGATTAATTTATGTCTGACAAATGCATCCATATGGAAAATGTAGGTAAATTGATATGGCGTATATGTTGAAATTTTCAACATATATACCAAACAATTGAACCCACATGCGTGCGCAGATTCTTCCACATTTGTTAATACTGAATTCAAATTGATTTGAAATATTCACATGAAAGGAAAATTGAAAAATTTCTTTGGCATTAGAGTTGTCTCAGGAACAGTACAGATAGTGATGAAAAGTTAGTAGAAAAGTGCATTCCTTAGCTGACTTAATGATGTCGACAAGACTAAGGGAGAAGTAACGTATGTTACACCAGCAAAAAATTACCTCTCCACTTCGATTAGTTGTGCAATAAAAAGTTCACAATATTACGTGCTCATATTTTTTATTTTCAAAATTCATATTGTCATCTTTCATTTTTAATCGACTTAGCTATTTTGAGAAAAGTTGAATTTTCCGAAATTCTAACTTCCCAATTGTACATTTTTAGTGGTTTTGGCCCCATTATGAGGAGACAGCAGGATTTCAAGTACGTTTTGATAGTTTACTTCAGCAGTACTCGCTTTTCTGATTTTCCTGTCGCAGCAGGTTCTATTGGTACATGTTTTCAAAATTCAGCAGCAGAGATTTCCATCTGGTTTAAGAAACAAGATTGGCAAATCAAAGTGCTGTGGCAAGGCCTTCTATATGATCCAGTGATTGATAATTGGTAAACCCAACCCGACAAAAATTCTGGTAACACGATTTCAGCCCGTACTTACACAACTTAATTTCAAAACCGTTTTACAAAAGAAACTCATCCAAATAACAACTTTGAAATCACTATAAGGCCAGTTTTCTTTCATTAAACAAGGAAAATAAACAATCTATCTTTTGGTAAACAATACAAATATAAAACTATAAAACTGTAACTTTGCTGGCCCCAGCAACGTTTTATAACCTAAAAACAAGCACTGACTCTAGTTTCTTAGTGAATCGATTCATTAGTCGATTACTAAATTTACTCGAACTGTTATACAGTATGATTAAATATTCTTTCTGATTGGTTCAAAATAACATTTTGGTCACTGTTCTGCTCTAAAAATTTAATTCTACGCAAGTACGAAACAATATTTCTTTACAGTATATATATATATATATATATATATATATAAACATATGTACAGGGTTCTCACTAGAAAAAAATCCACGCACGGTTCCCCCTCTGCGCAAAGCGCGAACGTTCCGGAAGTGTTACGGAATAACACCTTAAGTTAGGTGTTGCGGCAGTATATGCTATAGCAAAAGGATGAAAAATACTTCTTGGTGAGCAGGAGTTGGCTACTAATGGCATAATAGCAAAAATACATTGCCAAAGGGCAAAACTATTGGTGGCATTTATTATTATTGTTAGGAATATATACTCCAATATTTTTTAACCCTTGTCACCACGCATGGTGCAGCAATTTTACACATGGTTCTTCCTTGTCTGAAATCTTGTATACATGGTATTGGAACCATGCATGTTATGTACTGCAGAGAACCATGCATATATATATATATGGTTTCATGTTTTTGAATTTTGTTATATGACTTTTTGTAATTTGACTGTATGTTTAATGTTATACAGGGCCCCCTGGAAGAACAGTAGTATGTTTACTGAAAGGGCTACCCTGTTGAAATAAAACAAAATTAATCAATCAAAGCATCGACACGAGGATACAGCCACACTTGTCTGAATTCCCACTTATATACTCTGTGCTGCGGACCTGTGGTGCTATTGCTAGTGCATTGCACAAGTGATGTGTACATTCATGCAGTGGTGTGTTGCAAAACCCCAAAACTTGGATCATCACGAAGGTTTGATCTCTTGAAATTCACTGACATGCAAACAATATTTTTACTTCATTATTGTCACCTGCTTGCCGATCAAGTGTTTTGTCCTCTGCTTTTCGGAGATCAGCTGACCAGGTGAGAATGAATTGAAAATATTGTTTGCATGTAACTATTTTGAGAGAGAAAGCTTTCATGATGAAGTTTAGCAACAAGTACCGTTGGCATTGCATAAAAAATATACACATCGCTTATGCTATGCGCTAGCTAGCTGAGCTGCCACTGTGCAGAGTAGGCTATAAGTGCCGCAGAGAATTTTAGATGCATGAAGCTGTACCCTCAGGCCCGGGACTGTGGATACAACCACACGCGTGTGGCCATATGGTAAAGACATTCGCGTGTGGCTGTATGATTTCTTTTCCCTTTTTTTCCTCCGCGCTACCTTCGTACTGTCACATAGACTCACGTTAGTCTAATCTAAACTGGGATGGGATGGGATGTGCGGTGAGAGTAGGTAATGATGCACAACAATACAGAGTTTCTATCAGTCAGAATAAATGCAGGTTATAAATGACTTGCCTCCTAGCCTGAAGACTCTCTTTAAAAAATTGGATCCAACTGTGATTACACTTGATCTAACTCTTGGTCACCAAGTTAGGATGTAACATTATACTAGATTAATAATGTTAATAGAGTTTCATTTTTCGACTTAATTCCAGCACTTAAAAAGAATCCGTTTATTCTAATGTTACAGTAAAATTAAAGTCTGTGCAAGGTCAGTCATTGGCACAGAATTCAATAATCTATTAGATGTAATTCTTGTGTGTTAGAATTCATGTTGATTAAACAGTAAAGTTGAAAAGCACAAACTTAGACTCAACATTAATATCGATGAACAAGAGAATTCTAACTGGTAGAAAGTAAAAACTGCATTTAGCTTCTCAATAATGGCCACCAAAATCTTGCTCTCATTACACAAAGTTGCCCTAGTTGTTTCATGACAATGTCTATTAAATGTGAATATTTGTTTGCCTTCCTTTTTTTGTTTGTTTACACACAGGTATATGTTTTCAGATTCAAGAAGATGAGAATAATTTCAAGTATCCGGAAGTTTGTTCTTGTACAACCTCCACCCCACCAAGTTAGACTTTGTACCTTTAGTTTTCTTCGGAAGACCTACTCTCTTCTCCAGATGCAGCGGTTGCTTGTTCCTGCAAGTACCGGTAGACCAAGATGTCTTCACAGTCTTCAAAATACTTCCCACTGTGTGATGAAAAGCAATGTTACCTCTCCAAGAACATCCGTTATCACAGAGTGTCAGTCAGTCGGATCCTGCTCAAAACCACACCGCATGTCCGTTATATCCATTGGATGTACCCAACTCTCCAGACTTTTTTCAAGTAGTGCAAAGTGCTCAAATGATTCTCAGGAGGAGGAGGGAAAAGGAAGTGCAGCTCATTCTGAAGCTCATCGTCCCAAAAGAGAAGGGGAGTTGCTGAAGCACACGAATCTGCTCAGAAGTCCCAAGCAGCGGTTTGTTCTAACTTCCAGCCTAGCACAAACCATCAGGGAATGTATCTGGCCTGATGACAGTTTAAGGGAGGAGACTGCTGCCATTATCACAGCTAATGAAGGTAAAGTTCTGTATTCTGAGAGGTGTTTTTGCCCAAATATGGCCCCGTTCAAGTACCGTACCCATGCCAGTGCGTATCGTACCATGCCATAGGAAGCGCCTGAACGCTCCTAAAGCCAACCGTACCGTGCCGTTCCAGAAGTACGCTACAGCAGATCACCTCTCAAGGTGGTCCAGAGCATGCCAAAGTGAACTGTACCGTGCCTCGACGAGCTCCTTATCACAAACTGTACCATGAACTGTGCCATACCGGAAGTAGTAAATCAACGAGCACGCTTAATTGATTCACATACTGCATGAAGTTTGGTCAAGGCTAGCTTGCAAGTTCCAGGTCAGTAGCTAAAGTGAGAATGAAAGGCAGTGTTATCCTCACCTTTGACCCTGGTTGCTCTACGCAAGTATTGTCATAGAGTGTATTAGAGAGCGAAGCGTACCGATTACCGTACCTCGGGGTACGGTTCCCATAAGCGCCTGAACGCTCGCTTTCTAACCACTCTAGCATGGCACGCTTTCACGCGGCACAGCCTGGCATGGTATGCTATGGCATGGTTTGCTTCCAAACAGCCCCTGAACACGGCATATGTCTAGATTGTTGTGCTAAGAAATGGTCTTTATATTCATGATTATAGTTGA
Organism: Echinometra lucunter; assembly: GCA_029962745.1. Lineage (NCBI taxonomy): Eukaryota > Metazoa > Echinodermata > Echinoidea > Camarodonta > Echinometridae > Echinometra > Echinometra lucunter. The sequence continues at coordinate 34,604,503 of CM057152.1, forward strand.
GATGTATCAGATGTATTGATGATTAAAACAGTCACTGACCACATTCTAGAAATTGGCAGTATTTGGTTTGACTTTTAGCTGGTATTTGATTGACAAAAACGTACCAGTACATGAAATGAGAATTAGGATGCACTGTGCAGTCTAATATATTTTTTTATGATGGGTTGTTCAGTTGCTTTAAGAGGATTAAACAGAGAGCAGTTTCTCTGGGTGAATAACACCCAAGCTGATTTTTTCCCTGAAAATACAAGAGCTGATTTATGGATACATATACAATAATCTGAAATTTTCATTTCATTGTAAGTTCATCTAAATGAAGTATCATTTAGAGATAATGTTGACCACTGGTCATAAAATAAACTTTCATGACCACTGGTCATGCAAGTTTATTGTGGAAAAAAAAAAAAAAAAAAAAACTTTGCAGAAGCTACTCATAAATGTTGAAATTGTGTATTTTGCAATTATGGAATCATCAAAATCATAGAGTGAATCAATCTTATTAGAGAGTTACATTTTCTGAAAGCACTACAGGGATATGGGTAAACAGTGTACAGGCATTTCACACACATGGCATTAAAAAGTTTGGTCTTAAGTATCAGTCTGTTACTATGTTGTTTGGAATATAAGGCTTTTTAAGAGAAAGCAATTCCATATGATGGTGTTGTGATATTCTTCCTTACTGGGATAATAGTTATAAGAGAAAGGTTACAAATATTTCTCTTTCACCAGTGTTCTGCCTTTCTCATAAACTTTTACCATCTCCCTTCATCCATATACATGTACTGTCCAGGTCCTGGATTCATGTCAAGGGAGCTGCTTGAGAACGGTGCAGCTAAGGTCCTAGGCCTCTGCAGACATGAACAATTTTGTCCTACCCTAGAGAAGATCAGGAAGGAAGCAGGGGAACACTTTCAGTGGCAACATGCAGACATCTATCAGATGCAGTACATAGGGGACAGGGACATCCGGCCGCCAGTAGCAAGGATAGAGGATGTCTTCCAAGACATTGAATCAACTGCATGGGAAGAAGGTGGGTGAAACCTTGAAATGTCCTTGCATGCTTTGATTCCTATAAAAATACCATACGCACATCACTGTAGAACCCCCCCCCCCCCCCCCCATATTGAAATAATCGTTCCTCAAATTACAGGACGTCCCCATACACTGACAAATTTTTGTGTGGTTAACTGTCAAGAAAGTTTTCAGAGGGCCCATGAGACTGAGATGAGGGTTTCAAAGGGTGTCAGTCTTCATTTTTTATGTGTAATATAAGGTGCATTTTTATGATATAGGATCAGTTCAAATATACATGTATTTGTTGCAGTTAGAGGGGATTTTTTTTTCTTTTTCCAAAAAAAGTGACCTGTAGAAATGAAGTAGCAAGATGTAATTTCCTCTGTATACTCGCAGTTTCTGGCATTTTCTTTTTTGGCAATAAGTATCTTATTGTTGACAAATGAGAAGCTGTTTTGTTGTAACGAAGGAAAAAACAATTTGACCGACTGACTGACCGACCAACTTGCAAACAAATAAACTAAATTGCTTCAAACTATTTCCTGGCTATTTTGTCCCACACACACATCTTGTACATGTACATGTACTTGACCCTTGTACATTGTCATAACCGTGTCACTCTTAGATATCGGAATAAAGGTGGTGGGAGCCTTGCCCCAGGATGGTGAAAGGAAGCATGCCTATGTGTTGGCCAGTCTGATCCTAGAGAGACTCTCCATGTTCAGCTATGGGCGTGTGCAACTCAACCTCTTCATGAGCAAGAATTGCTACAATGTGAGCCTATAATGTATTATGAATATTATGCATGTTGCATACTCTATTCTATTGAAAGACATGCTTTAAATACTCCCTAGAAATGTGGCCATATGATAGGATTCAAAGTTTCAGCTTGCTAGTATATATCCATCTTTAAATCCCCTGTGCATTGCATTATTTTAGCAGCAAACACAGATCTGGGTTTACAGGGTCTTTGTTATTTAGAAGGCTGTAACTTTTTACCTGAAAATTTTGAAGGTAAATGTTGTGTAGCAAAGTTGTAGTTTTTATATGCTTTATTATCATATATAACTCACTCGGTATACTAGTGTGCGTTGTCTGTATGATACTCGTGTTTATAAACATATCCCTCTGGCTTTCCAACAAAACTGTAGCACTCTGTTTTGTTGCATTTTCAGTGGCAGGTGTTTTATATGCAGAGATAATTGAATAAGCTTTACAGTGATACCAAAATCAACAAAATCCAACCAGAAGAAAAGCCCTTACAAGAGAGAGAAAGAGCGTATAATAGGGCGAACGTACAATTGTGTGCTAATAGTGTGCCAATGGGGATTGCAAGGTTGTGCACTGGTGCAAATAAAACGCAGGCCCAGGTATGCACTTGTGCAGAAAAAACGCAACAGGAGTTAAAAATTCATTTTCAGTAGTGGTAGTGAGAATGAAATTGTTTTTTTATAGTTTGGATTGACAACTGCTTGAATATGGTCTCATATTGTTCGAACTGATAAATGTATCAGGTATTGTGATATTCTATCCAAAATTTGACGATGAATTTGTGTTTAAAAAGTTTAAAGAAACTAAATTGAAGATATGTTGATCTATGAGCTGTGTCTATCTTACCTCACTGCATTACCATAGAGGTTTATCCGAAGGGACCAGAGTATGTTGTTAATACGCTATGCATGTTGTTGCACATGTGAGATTTTACATCCTGGCCCATAAGATATATTTTTCACCCCCTCATTTTGACTGTATTCCACTTTATATAGAGGGCAATTTCTCACCACTTTGGAATTGTCAGTGTGTAGTATTTTATCAATCAAAATAAGAGCAACAAAAAAAATTTAGAGGGCTTTCATTGTTATGAGGTGACAGTAGAATCAGCAACAATAGCTTTGGTCAGTACTTTGTCAAAAATAGGATTATGTGTTGCAATTGTAGGTTCAAGATGAGGGTCAGGTGTGCTGTTTGGTTTTAAGTTAGGTTAAAGGTAATGGTTAAGGTATAGTGTCAGATCCAGGGTTTAAGTTAGGATTGTGATGAGTGTAGGGTAAAGAAATGAATCACATAATATCAAAGAATTTTTTATTGTAATCACCACTGTAGTGTCAAGGCAAATCTGTACCAAGGTAGAGGGAGGCATGGAAATGTGACCTAATTAGTGAGTACAGTCAGTGATATCATGTTTGTTTCCCTTAACAACACTTCTCTTTTGATCAAATTTGGTGTGTTTTCTTCTGCAGACATTGATCCACCCTCCTGGAAGCATGAAGAGCTACCGTGCCCTTTCAGCACTCTACCAAGTCTCTTCAGACATTAAACTTCTGCATTCAGTAAGTGCTATGATAAAGAGGTGCCACATTCAGTAAACTCTGCAATATTATAGTGCATGGTCTATAATATACTACCGAGCACCCCCAAAACGATACACTTTTAAAACAGCCCCCAAATAAAAAATAATTAGTGAATTTGGGGGAAATTTTTATGTATATGGATAACTGAAGGTGTCATCTATCATATGACACCAAAAAAATCCAAAAATATTGCATGCTTGGGTGAGCACTGCCTGCTTTTGTGAAGGACGTGAAAATTTGGTTGCACAGCAATTCGCTATCCATTTTGTCTGAGATGAGAAGTTCTCCAGCTTAGGAATTGCTATGGCATGATGAGTTTATGGTAGATAATGATGGATATGATTTGGCCAGTGTATGACATGGTGTTATGTAATCAAAATTTTATGCGTCAGTGGTCATAATTTGCTTTCAATTGCCCACACAAGGAAAAGTCTAGTGCTGTAAGGTCGGGGGATCTCGAGGGTCATTTGACATCTCGATGCAAAGAAATAACCTAATCACCAAACAGCCCAGTGAGACGTTCTGACACCACTTTCGATCGATGGCAAGGAGTGCCATTCTGTGCCCACCACATGCGCTGAAAACAATCATTTCGATGAAGAGGGTATCTTGGAATTCCATCAAGGGCAGGAACCGCCTCTTCATCTCCATTTACATTGTTCTCAAAGAAGACAGGTCCTATGATGTCTCCACTGCCCTTGAGGCCAGCCCAAACAGTGACTTTGGATCTGTTGTCACTTCGCTCATAACTGAAGTTGTCCAGTGGCTGTCCATTTGCACGATAAGCCCAGATTGTATGAGTTGACAGTAGTGTTCATGGCAAACCCAGACTCATCTCCTATCAAGAAATCATCAGGAAGCAGGCAGGTCTTGCCAGAAGCCATTAGCAAAATCTCGATCGACGTTGGCCATCCCCTGGAAGAAGTTAATGACATTTAATCATATGATAGGGATGAAAAACTAAGTTGAGATGAGTGATTCTATTGAAAGTGGAATGTGGCAGTCCAGTGCCATTCCGACGACTGCTGATAGTCCCATCATCATGATTGGCGAGAAGTTTACGCACTGCTTCAATGTTTCCTTCTGAACTACTTATCTTCTCTGCCCCGATCTCCCAGCATTTTGGTTATGACTCGTCCCTGTTTCTTCGTATTTTGCCACATTCCTGTACACAGTACAGTGGGATGGACACCTTACGTCTGGAAAAACCTGACAAAACCTCCAAATGACTGCAGTTACACTGTTGGTTCGATGATATTCCCTCACCAGGAATGACCTTTGCTGTGCTGTGTACTGTGGTCTCTCCGTCTTTGGGTTTTAGACCAAGGCACATGAGTACACAGTTGCAGTTGGTTTTGTTGTTGTTGTTGTTGTTGATTTTTGGTGGTATTGCAGCATATCTGAAACCAATCTAGAAATAAGCAAAATAGCATGATGTCATTGCAAATCAATATCCGATTACATGTTGTATTCTGTATTCAGACTTCACAGTATCTCAGGTCCTTGTGTGTAGACCATTCAGTTGAATGCCTTGTATGTGTAGCCTCTGTTAGATGCACCCATTATGTTTGGAAGGGGATGGAGAAGGAATGCATGTTATAGTGAAATTAATTATTTTATCTTGCGCACTCTGTGATATGTTGATTGAAGTGTATTGCATTGATTTAAATGTATACTGGTACTCAAGCCTGTATCATATTTTTCACCTTTTCTCTCTCTCTCTATTTAGGAACCTATGGTGTCTTTCAAGCTACCACGCAAAACTCGACCAAAGTCAACAGTAAGTTTTCTTTCCAACAGACTGCAGATTGCAACAGCAATGTTTCATCAAACTCCCCTGATAGATTTATGTTTACTTAATTCAATGCATTATTTGAGGATATATTTTGTCTCTATTGATTCTTTTTTTTTTCAGATTTGAAACAGAATTAAAATTTGTGTAAATTTGCTGTGTGGAAAAGTGGAAATATCAAGAGGAGATCTGTGAAATTTTGATACAATATTGACTCATAATCCAAGCAATGATAATTTGAAATTAATGATGATGATGATATATTTTTATATGGCCCAATTCACCTTGGAATGGGTTCTTAATGTGCTTCACGATTAACATATATATTTCAACAATAATTTTAGCAAATTACAACAACATGAATAATGTGACCCCTAACAGAGTATGTAGTTTAATAACGAACTACCACGTAATGATAAAAAAAAAACTGCGCATAAAAAGGAGAAGATAAGATAGTGTACACTGAACATTTTAAGTGCTGCATTATTCAAAATGACTTAAGGTACCATTTACTAAAATACCTTTCACTCTGTATGTTAGGGATTAAATGTCACTATACTAAATTCAAAATATGAGCTCCAAATATTACTTTGATAAAGAGATATTGCCTGTTCAAATATGCTCTCAATTATAAGTGGCTTGTGAGGTAGACTGCTGGTTGATGTATGCACACACCCTCAGAATATTGTGGTCTTACATGTACATTATCATCTTCAAATTCTGTAACCATTGACCCCTAGAATGACTGGTAAAGTTTGGGGTATACTTCTCATGTACTAGCTGCATCTTTTTTTTCTCAAGGTGATTGGTACACCTTAAAAAATGATAAGATACATGAAATAGGGATGTTTTAAGTTATTGTTTGAAGAGTTTAGAACTGGTTTGAAATATGAGTGATGGAATAATTGGCAAATGGTCATTGATGTCATAATCTATGCTACTGCATTTCTTTGTTAGATGATTAGGTGATGCTAGATTACATAAATACCTTGTAAGAAGAAAACTTTAAAAAAAAAAAAAAAACACACAAAACCTCACCATCTGTACAAGGTTTGATACTTGCATTACTTTTTTTCTATGGAGTATGTGAAAAGTGAAGAATATTACAAGAATGTTTATCTTCTGACTTCCATTTGAGATCAAATTTCTTTCAGCTGATATTTCAATTTTTTCAAATTCCGTTTCAATTTCAGTTTATTTCCACAAAATCAGTATAAAAACGATATAAAAATACATATCATTAAAGAATGTATTATCAGTTCCAACAACCAAATCTGTAATAATACTACAACAAGAATAGGATATATGAGAAATCATTTTAGTTATTCGATATCATTGCATTCATATTGTGGAGGGGTCTGAAGTGAAGCAAGGCTTGTTGTGGTGAGGCCCCAATAACTATCTTTGTCCCCATGGCTTCTTTTGCATCAGGCTGCAGTGGCTTTGGAGAAGAAGCTGGAGGATCTCTATCTGGTCCAGATCACCCCCAAGAGAGACCTCTTCACCAGGCATCAGCTGGAGCAGTGGGAGGCATTCATCTTTGTTTTCTTCGTTAGGCAGGCCCTGGCGAGACGGAAGGAGAGGCTAGAGAAAATCATTGAGTAAGATGAATTCACACTCATTACTGCACTAGATTGATTCTTGTAGTCTTAATTATTTTTTAGGGGTTTTTTTTTGTTGTTGTTGTCCCATTTCATTTATTAAATCTCTTCTCCAAAGAAACAAGTATGAAGATGCAAGATTATGCATTTTTTTTTAGGTTACATGAAAATGGAAAAAAGAGAACTTTTGGAAAGCCTATAAGTTTTCAGAGTTGGGGAGAACACATTAAGTATGTGGTTTGTGAATTGTGTTCCAAGAAGAATTTTTGTTGTTTTGTTTTATTGAAGCTTAATTTCATGCATATATTTTCCAACTTATCTCATCATTCAGCATGTACTGTGAAAGCTGTGGAAGTGTCCAGAGCTTTGTAGGTCTAGACTTACACCACAATCAGCAGTAAAGTAATACTTCTAATTTTTATACAGAATAGACTAAGAGAAATAGCACTTTATCCTTTTTTACCCTTTCAGAGCTTGGGCTCCTGGCAGTACAGATGTGATTTCTGAGTTTGGGTACACAAGGAGAACCAAGACGGGAGACGTGAGTGGAGATGACCTCCTGGCCATCTTCTGTCGGATCTGCAAGCTGGACAACTTCAACGGGGCCTGGATGGGAGAAGAGGTGATGGGTTGGGCCTCTGGTAGGCACCAGGATATGAATACCCTGGAACTGAGTCAGGCCCTGGGCTCAGTGCATCTGACATGAGGTCTGGTACAAATCTTGTAGAAAAATCTGCAATATTAGTCTGTGCCCATATGAAACATCAATACTTGCCGACAAGGTCCTAGTATCTACCTAACATCCAGCAGATACTGTTAGGTCACCTACTTTATTGGCTGTGGTTGGTTATTGCTAGGTTGCTGGGATGTATGTGTGAGTCTGATGTTAGGTATGCAATGTCTGAACCGAAGACTGCATTAATCTTGGATATCTACTGTACCTTCCCCTGATTTCCTGACTTTGGTCAGCTGACTTGGGTTTGGCTTGAGTTTCCACGAATGTTTACCTGTTGAGCAAGAATTGATTTCAGTATAACACACACTTTCCACAGACCCCAGTCAGAGTTATTTTGGGCTAATCCTTGCTGTTAGATGAGTCTTTGGAGCAAGAGACCAGGGTTGGAAGTGAGTTTAATATGTGTCTTTTGGTTAGGCTCTGATCATATATTACATAATGCCCTGGATAGGACTTACACTATTGGGCATCATTGTTATTTTTGTGCCTATTGCATCCTGCGTAAAACAGATGCTGCTGTGAACTTTGGGCTATAGTCTCAAATATCCAAGACAAAATATGAAAGAGTACTTACTGGTACATTACTTTAAAATTTGATCTTAATTTAATGTGATGGGTGTAATATATGCTGTCTCTATAATTTTTTGTGGGGGATAGTTTTTCTTTTTTTTTTTTGCAAGTTCAACTGAATCACATGCATCCAGTCTCGTGCTGGTAGGCTAGGCCCTGCCCCCTTTAATACCAACGAGAAGCCTGAGTTTTGCTGTTTGCTGGTCGTGAGATACTGAACGCTGGCTTTCCTTATTGACCTTTCCTCCTCCGTAGATACGGAGGTTCACTGAGCTATTCCTCAGCTTCAACCTTTCACCTCCTTTCCAATTTATTTTCCATGTCTTCTGGCTGATTGTTAGGCTGGAGCCATTGTCTATTTCCCTGGGGATGACCCCCCCCCCCCTCATTTGTATCTTCAAAAGGTCAAGTTTAGTTGACGTACTTGATATATGGTAGAGGATGTACAGTACATCCTCCTCTGCTCTAGGTGGTGGGCTTTTGAAGTTTCTCGTCTGACCAGTGCTAATGTTTCTCTTTTTCTTTCTCTCTCTTTTGGTCATTCCTCATTTTTAGATTCGCAAATTGCGTATGATGACCCTCTTTTCACTTTCGATACAGTCCAGATCTTTTGCTGGACAATATCATCTGACTTGATGTGCATTGAGCATCCACAGCCTTAGCAAGGACTTCTAGTTTTGAAAGCCACTTATTTTCTCTACTTTATTTATGGTTCCGTCAAGTGTTTCTTTTTCCCTCATGGAGATCTGATGTATTCCGTTCCACCGTCTCCATTGTCATTGCCTTGTTGAAATCGAGAGTGATTTCTGCAGATAGTCGGCGTTAAATTTGATTATCATGTATGCCTCAAACCACACATTAGCGCAACATTTCTTCCAAATTTGATCCGAAATTGCTATGTTTGGCCAAATATCTCCAATTCTTCAATATAATCAGCAATCGACTCGCTTGATTTTCTCTTCCTAAAATTGAATTTGTAAGCACGATCTTCAATGGTTTGGGCGCTATGTGGTCTGTCACTGTAGAAATAATCATAAAGTAGTATACTTTACCTGGTTTTGTGGGACTTGAGATTAGTCCTTCACAAACTTATAGTAGAATCAGTGCTTCTTCTCCATGTCTGAAATGTCATTGGCTGTGAAAAAATGTTTGAGGCTCTCAGTGTACTGCACCCAATACCCATTTCCAACCTCAGACTCACCATATGGCCTACATGAAGGTACTGTGCTTCATTGACAAAGAATCCACACTTTTCTTGTTTCAGTCACAGTCCTGCCTTCTGTAGCCTCTGAAGAACTTGTTCGAGATTGTCAAGATGTTCCTCCTCAGAACTACCAATCACAAGCAGTTGTACTCAGGTCATTGAACATTATTGGGACTTGGGTAATTTGTTGATAAGGGATTAACAGTGGAACCTCGATCTCTTTGGATTTTGACTGGCCGCTTGCCTAGTTTAATCATGTCTTTTGTCTGTCTAGACTGCATTGACACTCTTCTGCTTTTAACAGGTGTTAGATGTCATATTCATTTACTCTTTGAGTTGGCCTCTGTGAACTTTGTTCCACACACCTAAGAAGCCTTTGTAATGATTCTTTTAGTGACAGGCAGAGCAGGTTTCTCCCAGTGCTGGACACTTCTTCTGAGGGTTAGTTCAGTGGAAGAATTTTCATTTCTTTCATTCACATGAATCTTTCCCTATGTCTGTTTGTTTCTGCTTTGGTTTGCCAGCACTCGTGCAGGTTACTTTGCTCTAGAGTTTGATATGGTTGGTACATGTATCTCCATCTACTAGCTGGCTGGTGATAACTCATCAACCCTGCTCTCTTTTATTCCTCATCTATTCTTCTTGACATTCTTGTGGAGATCTTTGCTGAAAAGCTGCTGAGTAGTGTTGACTGAGGGCTGCTATAAGTAGGTTTATCAAAAGTTTGTGGCTAACCTGCTAAACCTGACAAGTCATTTCCCATTTCTTGAACAGCTTGAAGTTTCTCGCCTGACCAGTGCTAATGTTTCTCTTTTTCTTTCTCTCCCTTTTGGTTCTTCCTCTTTTTAGATTCGCAAATTGCGTATAATGACCCTCTTTTCACTTTTGATACAGTCCAGATCTTTTGCTGGACAATATCATCTGACTTGGTGTGCATTGAGCATCCACAGCCTTAGCAAGGACCTCTAGTTTTGAGAGCCACTTATTTTCTCTACTTTATTTATGGTTCCGTCAAGTGTTTCTTTTTCCCTCATAGAGATCTGATGTATTCCGTTCCACCATGCCTCTCGTCTCTCTGCAGCACTGGCTTCTTTTCACTCCATGTCCAGTCGCTTGGAAACATTGTCCATGTCTGCTATTAAATCCTAAACAAAGGGAAGATTTCCGTGGTTTCCAGGAATTCTGTTGAACAGATTCAGTAATATAGCATGATCGACCGTATCAAAAGCTGCACTTGGGCCTAATGAGACTAAGAAAACAGACTTTTGTTGATCAAAAAAAAAAAAATGATAGAACGTCATTCTACAGCTTCAAAAGGGCTGTTTCACTGCTTAAATTGGTCTTGTATGCTGATTGAATTGGATCATATAAGTTGGTATCGTTTAAGTGGTCTGTGACTTGAATAAATACTACTTTTTCTATCAGTTTGGCAATGTGTGAAAGCATTGGCGTAAATGCCGGGGGGAATGGTGTGTACAACTATCCCCCCACTTTTTAAGGAAGAAATGATTTTTGAATTAATCTTTAAATATAATTTTTAATAGTCTGTCATAAACAACCATCATATCTTAGAATTTCTATTTGAAAATGTGATTGAAAACCAGAAAAGTGGTTATTTTTGGCTCGCTCACTTCGCTCGCTCACAAGGTAAAAATTAAAATGTGTTTAAGGGGGGTCTGTGCAGGTGGGTGAGGGCGTGTGTTTATACTTAAGTGTGAGTTTGAGAGAAAAAAAAAATCGGCAAAAATTCGATCATCCCCCCACTCCTCAAAGTGGATTTATGCCGGTGTGTGAAAGATTACTAACAGGCCAGTAGTTAAGTGAAGTATCTTTATCCAATTTGTGCTTCTTGATGATGGGTACAACTACAGTCTCATGAGCAGCTTCTGGAAAAATACCAGATGATAAAGAACTGTTTACAATACAAGTCAAGGCAGGAATTTTACAGGAACTTTACAGTTTCTTCAAAAGCCCACATTGTTACCTGCAAATCTGAATCGAGTAAAATTTTTCCGTTCATGCATGCGTGTGACTGTCTTCTCTAAATCAAAGAATAACCACTCTTCCTTTAGTGGATGCTTTGCCTACACAATGTGGAACTTTGAATTTAGTGATTCTTATGCTAAGATGAGTTATTTAAAACCCTATATTACAAATAATGTTGAATAATCAATTTGAAGAAGATGGGAGCAGTACTGAGTAGTTGACCCATCACCACTTTCTCCTAACCAGTAGTTATTGTATGATTATACTGAGATATTGATATTTATTCATAGATGAATGCAAGAGAGAATTCCTTTTCATCTCTAGAGAAATATTCTCTTCTGAACCATGAATAGAAGAAAAAAGAAAAAAAGAAGGAAAAGAAAGAAAATGAATTTCATGCGAGAATTAGATAAATTAATGAGTAATTTCAGAAAAGATTATTTACTGCAATGATATAGCTTTGTTTCCTAGTGTGCTAACAGTGGACTTCCAGTCATTTTTGACAACTTTTTATTATGTTGTTTTATCTTGATCGATATTTCTCATAACTCTTCTGGTAATACCAGAATTCAGTAGATTTATATTTGAAGAGATATTATGATCTACCATATTACATATAATTTTAATGTTTTGAGTCTATTGAAAGATGTGTATAATGCAAATATCTATCTTGAAATAGTAAATTCACCATTTTTGAAATGAAAAGTTCTAATTGCATGTTATGAAATAATGTTTGTCATTTCATCATTAAAATATATAAATGTTATGAATATTATCTGAGAGACTAATGATATATGAATTTGTTTGTGTTGTTTGTCATAACACCCTGAGAATGGGTCAATTACATTTAGAACAGTAACAGGAAATTTGTATAGAGAATCATCATCATGTGTTTCGTAAGATTATATCTCATGCTCCTGAATTGTGTAGCTAGTGCTGAGAAGTCATAATTTTAAATATTTGCAACTTCATCTGTGATATCTCTATGTTAGCATCTTATTTATTGTGTCTGGAGACATGAAATTTTCATTTTATCTTCATTCTTGGTATCTTAATTTTGTTAGGCATTTTTTTTTTGTACAGTGAAAACTGACAATAACAAGGATCTAGGACACATGAAAATTACCTTGTTTTATTAGAAATCTCCCTGTATGATCATGAAACAAAATATCCCCACAACAAAAAAGAACAAAAAGACTTGAGACCAGCAAAACTACCATGTTATATCAGGAATATCATTATATTGGAGCTCTTTGTAATTTTCCTTTTACTTTCATGGGTGCTGTCTGTATGCATTTTATTTATATTTTCATCCTTCCTAATGTGATGCAGATGCCAAAGGGCATTGTAAACATCTTTTGTTTTTCAGACATAATCTCTGATAACTTCCATGTGGAATTTCTGTATGCAATGCATGGTTCTATATATTTCTATATTGCACAAGGCATATGTCAGTGACTGTTGCCATTCTTGGGCGAGACATTCCCTTCTACTCCCTTGGTTGATATTAGGAGCATCTTATTGATATTCTCATCCTTCCTTTGTAGGTCAGAGCTCATGATCTGCAATTCCTTGGTTAGGTAGTGACTTGCTTCTGCCCTAAGTGTATATGCTTTGGTAAATCACAGCTAAATTATTTCTAGATTTCCACTTGTTTGTTTTGTATAGAAATTATGTGTATGCTCTTATGTTACCTGTATATTTTGTCATGCTCAGGGTCTTTTTTTTTTCTTGCCTACCATTTCATCATTGTTTTGCACTGTGCATCGATACCGCTTTCACACTCTTGATGTTCATGTCTCGAGCATGCCTGAGACTTTACGTGAAAGAGAATATTCAAATATGATGTACATGTCAAATGCCTGATATCCAAAGCTATCTCTATCATATGGAAGCATTAAAATAACATTTGAAAATCAAGATGTTGAATTAGAGCAAGAATTTTTCATTTTTTTTTTAGTTGAACAGCCAATGTCAGTGAAAAATGCTAATTTCTGTTCCTTTTTCCGACACCCACAAATGTTTGACATACTATAAATTTATCTGACATATTCATCTCCCTCTTTCTCCTTTTTCTTTTTCTTCTTCACCTTCATCGTCACCTTTTCTTTCTTTTTTTCTTCACCTTCCTTCTTTTTCTTCTTCACCTTCCTTCTTTTTCTTCTTCACCTTCCTTCTTTTTCTTCTTCACCTTTATCTTTTTCTTCTTCACCTTTATCTTTTTCTTCTTCACTTTCTTCTTATTCACTCTCTCCTTTCTTTTTCTTCTTTTTCTTCTTTACCTTCTTCTTCACCTTTTCCTTTTCTCCTTCCTTTTCCTTTTTCTTCTTCACATGCATGTTCTTCTTCTTTGTCTTCTCCTTCTTGAATTGTCCTTGTTTTTCTTCAATGTATTTGTCTCGCCCTCTCCATCGTTTGTTCCTTTCTCTTTACGTTCCTTCTCCTCCTTTATCATATTCCCCTCCCCTCTTTCTTTGTGCTTTCCTGCCTTTTCCGCTTTCCCTTTATCTCTTAAACCTTCACACTGCATACTATTTCAGACACAGCAGACATAATTTCCAGCAACACATGACACAATCAATCCCTTTATTTTTTTTTTTGCTTCAGAAATTTCTCCAATTTATTAACAATCTACATCACTGTAAAACCAATTAAATTGCTCCCTTAACCATACACCTTCATTCATCTCTTACCCCAGTACAGGTACTTGTATAAATATCCATAAATTAGGAATTTCAGTTAAGAATACACTAAGAATATTCATACATACCACAATGGGATAAATTCAAATTTAGCAATGCTACTATTTCAGTGAAGACAATAGGTATGTTTTGCCTGTCATAATAGTTACACACTTAGTTACACAGCCTGTGACAATAGTTACACAGAAAATGATTTTGAAAAGTAAACTACACTGCATATAGTGCATATCATGAAACATTTATTAGTTTTCAGTATCTTCTTTGATTAATAGTAAAGATGAATATATATCCATGGAGCAATATCAAATGGAGAGTCCCTGTGCTCTTAGCATTGTAAATACATACATGCACTTATCTTTACAAATACTTAAACTTTTTATCAGTATTAAAGAAAAAATATATGCATTATGGTTGAAATAATTTAAAGGAAAGAAAAAATCATTGTAAGTACATGCTCTCATAATTTCCCTTGAAGGAATTAGAAATTGTAAAACTGCATGTTTCAAGTACATAGTATGCTTGCAAATTCTCAAACTTCAAATCAATATTGAAGAAACAGATCTACATTATGACTTTAAAAATTACACAGAAAATAAAATCACTTTTAAGTACGTGCCTTGCATAAATTTCCTTGAAGGGATTGTACATTGCAAAACTGCATGTTTCAATGAGTTTTGTGGTTTTTAGAATGTCTCACTTTCACTACTGTCTTTGCAGAAGAAAAGGAAAAAAATCACATGGAAATGCAAATAGGGAAGCATTGAAGAAGTATCTCATCACATAATAAAAAGAAACATCGAGTGATGTTTGGTCAGTTTTGTAATTCAAAATATTTTCAAAGATCATTACCATCAGAGAGTGTACTGCAATAAATAACAAAAAAGTCTTCAGCAGTACATGTATTTTGTTTCAACATCTCTGAGTTCAATTAATGTTTTCAGTGAGAGCAGGACAGAAAATGTATAAGCAATTTAGCTTGTTAAATATGAATCACACTTAATTTTCCAGAGGAATACGTTAAATGAAATACAATGATACCATTTTCAGAGTTTTTAGTTATAATAATTACAGTTCCATTATTTACAGAACATAGATATCAAGTGTTAATAATCAAGGTTCTACATTTTAACAAAAATCACAGCTTCATGACTTTCCTGAAAGGAAGGTGGAACACAATATTTTTCAAATGTTATTTCAATAACAAAAACAACAACAAATCAGTCCATAAATAATCTATCTCAATTTGAGGGAAAGGGTAATGACCCCTCCTATACTCTTGAAAAAGCTAATGAAAAATTATTTACATCTCTTTTTTACTTTTACTCAACCCACATTACACCTGATAAGTATCAATCTTAACAAGAAATGTATTGGTAATCTACGAGGAAACTTCAAAACTTCATAATTATTTACACATGTTGGCCTATGAATGGCCTATACACGTATCAAGCTACTGATAGCGAGTTTTTTTCAATGCTTCTTCCACTACATTGTAGCGGAGGAACACTGGTATATATTCAAATAAGGCACATCGTTAGAGAACTGTCAATATACATGTCAATTTGACATACAATATAAGGTTATTTATGTCTCTAAGTAGGTATCTTGCATTTTTATGCAAATAAATGAATAAATAAATACAAGCAAACTTTTTCACACATACATGAATTCATATCATTTCCCATCAAAATCCTATCAAATACTAAATATACCTAGATACAGAAACAGATATTTGATTTCACTTGCTGCTTCCACATGAACTGCTAATAATTGTACTTAAACAAAATAAACACTTCTTTTGCTTTGAAAAGACTAATGTTCACAAATTGATACAAATACTCTTTAACATTTTATTTGTACTGCATGAATTATTATGACAATATATCACCTATAAAAATACAAGATCTCAAGGTATCAGAATTCGTTTTTCTATGAATTTTCATTATTCAAAACGATGGAAAAATAAATAGTGATTAAAAATGTTATTTATGCCGTGAATTGGTAACAAGGCAGCTCTATAATAATGAATATAGCGAATTCAGTTAGAAATGACATTTTAACAGAAATGAAGTACAATGAATATGTGTTCATATAATATATGTTAACTATAAATAGGACAAAAAGGAATTAATCACACATGTATCTCAAAACATGATTCTTTTAAGAAATATTAAGGTTATTTATAATGATTGTTGAAACTTATTTCACATCATTCCCTTTATGACCTCTCAGATTAATATCATTCTAGCAAAGGCTATTTCTTGACAATTTCAAATTTGAAACATTGAGAAATACTAAATAGTGAGAATGTGTTTTATTACAGACTTCAATACACCAAAATATAACTTACTAAAGCTCCATCATACAGTCTAGGTACTACTAAAGAAGATAGAGGGTATGAGTCAGTGATAGTTAGACAGAGAAAGGAGAGTAGGAAACAAGTGGATATGAATTATTAGTGATAATGAGGAGCTTAAATGGAATTCAAAAGTTATCTAGTTTGCTAAACACTCCTGCACTGCCGGAATAATATGATCATTGCAGCACTGACGATAGCCAGAGTAGCGGGGTATGATCTTTCCTCCACAGCACTGGTTCACGTCAGGATTGAACATATAACGGTCTCCGCAGCATTCTGTGTATCCTCGTTTCTTTTGCTTTAGCTCTCCGCCGCAGCATACCTCCTCATCTGGATTACGCACCACCCTGTTGCCGCAACACTGCCCTCTGGCGATGTGCTTATGGAGGATGCCCTGGCAGCAGGTGTGAGTGTTGGCATCAAAACTGCCCTCGTTGCAAAGCATGCCTTCATCAAACACATAGAATTTTCCCCCACTCTCGTGGCATACCTGGTTGTTTGTGTCATAGTCAAGACTGCCGCAGCATTCTCGGTCTGTCGAGTGCCTCTCATAGAGGGATACCCCACAGCAGGTTTTGGTCAAAGTGTTATACGATATCTTGCCACAGCACTGCGTGTTCTCACTTTCCTTGCTCTTTCTGCAAAAGATTCGATTAAGACAGAGATAAGTTGATTACTAGCTATTATTGCAGTGAATCATATTTCTATAAACATATTACTTCTCCTGCTTACCTTACAATGTCTTCAAAATTGACTGCATTGTCTGCAATCCTATCCCAACCAAGGCAAATTTGTTTAATCCAAGTAATCCACTTTTAAAAAGATTCATTACCTAAGGAAATGGGTCATGGCTTAAATGTGATAACTACTCTCTGATATGGGAGGCCCTGGATTCAAAACCTCACTGGAGACACTGTGTGGGATAGAGATGCATACTTACGGGAAACCATCACAGCAAACATGATTCTCCAGATTGATCAGACTCTTCCCACAGCAGGTTCCACTAGAGGAAGCTGGATAAACAACCCCATCACAAACTATCTGGTCCTGACGGTGAGGTGTGGTCCCTGTGCATTCGGTCTTGCCATCGGTGACAGTATACAGACGATGTCCGCAGCAGATGGAGCTAGAGTCCGCAGGGTTATAGGATTTTGAGCCACAGCATTCAATATCTGTTGTAATGAATTGTGAAAACAGGCACTCATTATTGTTAGAATGAGCCATTATGTTATCTTCTGGTAATTGCGAAGAAAATGATGAAGTAATAAACTATCATATTATACCAGTGTGTTAGAAATCTGGCTAACATATGAAAAGTCGAAAGGTCAAGGCCATTTGAAATAAACAAGCTGCTACACTGATTGATTGCAAGGGTGATGTTACAGTCACATGAAATTCCACTACTTTGGCTAGGAGTTCCTCTGAAAATGATCCACAAAAACTCTTCTTACCCTGTCCTCCCATATCATAAACCTCTCCTTGGCAGCAGATGTGTGTCTGACTGTTGTAGCCTTTGGATGACCCATCCCTTGCATCGAAGCAACACTGTCCTTCTCCTAGGTTTGTCCCTGGTGTCTCCCAGGCACGGACACCACAACAGGTAAAACCAGGCCCTATCAGCTCTCCGTTGCAGCACTCATGCTCGGCAGGGCGGAATGGCTCTGTCCCACACCTCTCGGGATATTGCTCCACCTCATCGGTTGGACGGATTTCAGAGTTCACATCGCATGTGTCGGTTCGTGTGTCGAATGCTTCATCTCGGCAGTTCCTGGAGAAAAGGGAGGTAATAGCATGGGAAGAATTAAAGTATTTGAACAGGAATAGCGAATCAGAAAAAAGCAGGAAACAGTACTCTTGCCATCTCAGGACCTGTTTTTTACTGTAAAAAAAAAAACTCATTCTCAATGTTACATCCCCAATCAATTGGACCTCTTCTGTGATTTATGGTCTATGAGAATATATGTACACCTTACAAAGAAGCGAAGATAAGAGATTTGGCAACTTACCCTGCATATTCTTGAGGAATATTATCAAAGACATTTCCCAAAAGGCAGGATTGCCAGGATTTGTCATAGAAATTGAATCCACAACAAGTTGTATCTGCATTGGCCCGAGTATCAATCGTATATCTGTGCTCATCACAGCATAGCTGAGTCTCTGGGTCATAAGTAACGTGTCCGCACAATTTATGATCAGGAGGTATTGCAGTCACACCACTAGAAATGTCACAGTACTGAAAATACAAAAAGAAAAAAATGAATGTAAACATTTTCATCAATGTGAAACAAACATACAGGACATACTCAAGGTTAATTCCATAAACAAACTGATTTCAAAGCTTTTTGAAGGCTCATCATTTTGTAGCAATGTTTTATCGATAAGATGTGAATCAAATTAGATTTATCATTTTAATTCACACATTTAAACTAACTGAATCCATCTTTCTTCCTACTCCCAGAACCACTTGGACTTGCTCACTCACTTTCAAGTCCAATGAAAATGAGGGGCCATATTTCTATTCTGTATGTTTACTCAATTTCAGGATTTGACCATTGGATTCTTAGTAGAAACAACTGAACAGTTTTTGTCTGAAACAATATAAAAGGTGAGACAATCAACTGTTTCTTCTCAAGACTGACTTTCTACAATTCACGTCACCTGCAGAAACTGAGCCATCGCCTATGTGACAAGTATACCAAAATTTTGTGTGTCCGGACAGGTTGTATATATATCCGGAAAGTCAATTTAAAGAAGTTTACCGGCAATATTTCTTAAATTTTCTAACACTTGTGTTTGACAATATCATAAAGAACAAATATTGGTGATGATAAAGTGCTATTTAATGAACAGTGTTTGTTGAATCCAAAGACAAAAAAGAAGCGCTAATTTTTGTAAAGTGTCCCCCCCCCCCCACCACCCATCCTACAAATGATATTTTAAAACTGCCTAGAAGATGATGTAATGGTTTGCAGGTGATAGTGTCTGGATGCAAAGGATAACTCACTGCCTCTTCCTTGTTGAATGTTGAGTACATCAGTCACTGTTACTGTAGTACCAGCAGATTTCGTTGTGGTTAGGATGACTCTTCTCGATTGGAATGTTATTGCTGCAGAGCTGATAGATTCAAGAAGCTGAGCTCCGCAGCATGTTCTGGATGATGCAGACACGTTATGAATATTTCCTGTTGAATTATTTCAGAATAGAGAAGTAATAGGATGAGATTTGTTATTCATCATGGCTTTTTCGACATTACCACAAATGGATTAGGTATGTCCCAAATTTGATAAAATGACTTGCAAGATGAAATACTCAACATTACAATTTGAAAAATCAATGACAGGTTCCATAAGGGCATGAAATTCTACAGAATTATATAAGATAAGTCTTTTCATGATTATGTTACTCAAATTTTCCTAGAAATTTGTGATATATAATTACATGGAGATGTCTTAAATTTATAAGATTTATTTGTTGATTATGAAAGGGAGATTTATATAGTGCTCCTTCTATTTATGAATCCACATATTTATCAATATTTATTTCAAACTGTAAATTGATAGCATGATTTAAATGAAATGAGAGTAAAAAAAACTTGAAGGAATGTTACCAGTATAGAGCACAGCATTCCAATCCATAATACCACAGCATGTTTGCGTCTGCTCATTAAACACCTCAAAGGTGTCCATTGACAGTCGGCAGCATTTTCCAACTTGAGAATGGACTTGTCCCCCGCAGCAGGTATGGGTGGAAGGGTCAAAACGCTGAGAAGCGCAACACTGAAAGCGTGGGTTTGACCTTGGAAGAATTCTGTCATCACAACACAGCTGAGTCCTCCTGTTGTAGGTACCTAGTGAAAAGGGCAATTTAAAAATGAGTAATTAGTATATCAAATACCAGTAGCCTGGGTGGTTGAACTACAGATGCTTAGTACTGCTCATGTCCTACTAAAAAAAAAATGTGTTTTGTAAAAGTCCTATGGCAATTTTCCACAGATATCTTTAGATGAAAGAATAAAATGAATTCAAGTGAATGAAACTGAGTCATGAAATATCAACCATGTGGATTTAAAGATAGGATTCACTTTTCAATTCAATGTGCATTTCAGATAGGATTGAAATTGTGTACTCAGTGTATCAGTAATTCATGGGTTAAATGCCTTCATCATCCAAATGCTGCACTTCGCAGTTTGGACTCTGCCATCATGATCACATATGCGTGCTTCTCATTGCCGCTGTGGCATCTTTGTGCGTGCAAAAAACCATAT
Source organism: Echinometra lucunter (assembly GCA_029962745.1). Lineage (NCBI taxonomy): Eukaryota > Metazoa > Echinodermata > Echinoidea > Camarodonta > Echinometridae > Echinometra > Echinometra lucunter. The sequence continues at coordinate 34,625,082 of CM057152.1, forward strand.
GATGGCGTCATCACACTAGCTCTGATTTATTGTTGATCGCTGCTATGCGCGGTTGCTAACTTGTTTTTCGTAGACAAACGTAGACTATTGATGCAAATATCAAAACTTTTGTAATTTGTTTGAGAAGTGTAACTTGCGAGAAAAACGAATTAACTTTGTTAATTTGTTACGATACGTTTTTTAAACAAGTAGACTTGTATCCATGGGGTCTCATTTCCTTGATATCCTGTTTCCAAATACCGGTATTGTTTTCTAGCGGTAGTCAGGGATTTTGATGTATGACTTTGTTCTGAATTGCAAATATGAAGCCATTTCCTAAACTGACTCATGTAACTAAAATTTGCCATTCATGATCTTTTTTGCCTTTACCATTCTAAAACAAAACCCTTCATTTTCACATTTTCCTCAAAAAGTCGATCCATTTTTTCATGGAATTTAAAACCTTGTAACCTACAGTTGGAGGTTCATTTTGGTTTAATTAAAAATTTGGTTTTGTAAAGTCTCAATTTGATTTGTTATCATGAGACCCGTTTCAAATCCATGCTTTAGTGTGCTGTGTTGACCGAGTTGCCCGGAGAAGCCTATTGAATTTGTGTACAATTTGCCTGTGTGACGTCATTTCGTGAGTGACAAAAAAATTGGAGGGCAGGCACAGGGCCTAGGGCTTGTGTGTTTGTTGCCATTTCCTTTCTATTTTAAAATCAATATTCATATTTTAATTGTTAATACACAATTTACACATATACAGTTAGCTTTACAACAGGACATTTACCTTTAAGTGAACTGCTAAACTAATACAATTACTACCTACTCAGCCAACCAGCACTTGGGCAATCTAGGTTAGGGCTAGTATTAAAGTGAGGGTTGGGTTAAATGTTTGGTCCAGGGTTTATGTAAGAAGCTAGTTTAATAAGTGAGTGCAAAGCAACTGCTGCTGGAATAGATATCCATATCAATATAATATATAACATTCTAGATTAATAGAGTGCCTAATACATCTCATTGATTCTCTAAGTGCTTTTACAGAAATATTATTACCCCGTCATCAAATTCAAGCTTGCCCGCACACATTGCACACCGTCTCCACTCCCTGGGGAGCATTCCAGCAAGGCACCTTTTGCATGCGCTCACAATGCTAAATAAATAAAAAAAAATCACAATGACTTTTGCATCCTACCGGGTACCCACTTAATACCTCGGTGGAGAGCGGCAAATGTACATTCATATCTTGCCATGGACATTAGTGCCAGGGCAGGATTCGAACTCTGATCACAAGATGCACAGTGTGGTGACATATTCACTAGACTACAACACCTCTACTAACATATAAAACAATAATACGGCATAGCCTGTAGAGTAAGGGAGCAGTTGCCTTGAGGGCAGTTGACTGGATGCAGGATGCTGATAGGGATTCATGTACTCACCACTTCCGCAGCATTCTAGGTCTTCTTCTCTATCAAAGAGGTTTCCATTACAGCACATTTGAGATGATGTCAAGTAAGCTTCCTCGTTGCAGCACTCTTTGATGCCAGTGATCTCGGGTACGTCACTGATCTGTGAATTACAGCAAGACCGCTTACCAGGTTGATACACTTCAGCAGTCTGTCGTGGACCAGGGCAGCACCTGCCATGTCCTGTGAAATGAAAAAGGGAATCAGCTGTTTAATCATTTTCATCTCCTAGCTCACAAGATGCCATGAAATAATGACTACCAGTTTACACATGGAAAATTGGAAACAAATCTGCAGAGCCGGTGAAATCTTTGATATACCTTGAGCGTTCTTCACACGTCAATGCACATTCATACAACTAAATTGAACAATCATAACAATTAGCTTTCGCTTCACCATTGTACCAGTGAAACCAAAAAATAGCTATTAAAGTGATTACACAATGGTTGAAAATTTTTTCATATATGATCGAGAATTGAATTCTAAGAACAATAACATTAAAAATTTGATGATTTTTCAATTGAAATCAATGCATTTTGGCAAATTATTTGTGATTAGTCAAGGGTTGACCTAAAAATTTGAGTATGAGGTACGACGTAGATGTGGTTACCCAGCTTTGCGCATTGCAGTTGTGGAGCACACTAGACTGTACAACATGTATTATACCTTGTGTGCATTTTGCTAGAATTGTGCGACAACGTAACCACAATGACGTCATTGCGGGTACTCAACTGAAACTGGGACACAGCTGAGGGGCTAAAAATAGGCTGAAATCTTACCATATTTTGGGTTTTTCTTGGCAACATGACTTTTTTCAAACTTTAGGTAGGTGATTTTCTGCTAATAAAATCATACTCTTTTATAAATGAAGGAACACTGTTTCAGCATTGGGTACCACCAAGATTGATCATAACTTGTATCAATCCTGCACTAAAAAAAGTAAATTTAAAGAAAATATCAAAAGGACAATGCTAATTATTTTCTCCTTGAAATTAATTGAGCATGCCAAGAGGACGGATGAAGGTTATTTCTTACATCATTTTCCATAAATAATAATGCATTGCTTGAAAAGAATGAAGCAGAAGGTATGAGAGAGCATATCACTAGCAGAGGGACTATCATTACATATGCATGACAGGCTGTGTTCTGCACAATTCTATATTAACATATGCAATGACTGAGGACATGTTTTACTCGAGTTAGAAGCGAAACAAAATTTATCATTTTCACCTGAATAAACCAAAATGCAATCCTTGCTCCACTTCACATAGGAGTTATATGTACAATCACAGAATAGGAACATCAAAAAATGATTAAACAGCTCATGGAGAGCAGAGCACAATGCAAATTTTCAAAATATTTATAAATATAGCAACTGCCTGAATTTTTATTGCTGAATATTGATTGCTTTTTTTCATATGAAATACTTAATCAGTTTTATGTATCTGTATGCTTTTTATTCATTTATGATAATTATTATTATTCCTTACGTAAAAACAACAGTATATATCTGATATTGGTCTCATTAGGCTTTTTAGTTTGTCTTAGTTTCCTTCTTTTTTTTCAGTACATTCACCTGACATGATAGTAATACATTGTTTTTGTATCTTTATTTTTAACGCTTTTAATGTGGTTCAATAATTTGTTTCGATATATATTTTCCCCTTTTGTATTTTTTCTTTATAAATGTATTTGAATGTTATTGTTTTTTATAATTGTATATATAACATAAACTCGCACTGTCAGTCTTCAGACCTTTGGACGAGATCAAATAAAACCTAACTGAATGAATGAATAATGTAATTCTGTTCAGTCAGATATACCCAGTTGTTGTATCCGGACAGTCGATTTTAAACAGTCATTTGAAAAAGTTTACAGGCAAAATGTTTTAGCACAAATGTTAGACAATTATAGAGAACAAATATTGATGATGATTAGCACTAATAGGGCCATAGTTTTTGTTTAATCCAAAGGCAAAAAGAAGGCTTCATTTTTGTTACGTGTCCGGACACCCAACCCCCCATCCTACTTACCAATGCTGTGTACTTCCCCAAACAGCAGACTTCATTATCTGGATTAATGACTGCTCTCCACAGCACTCAGAACCACCATTTGGACCTCTTGGAACAGCTTTGTTTCTACAACATATTTCTGTAGTCACATTGTAGGTGCCACTCCCACAGCATTCTAAGTGAGGCTGCCTTGGTATTTGCTCCTAGAAAAAAGAAAAAGGATGTTATCAATATCAATAAAATAGCAATGATATACTCATTTACTACACCTGGAATGTGAGTGGAAAATGGCAATTAATACTTGACAAAGCATATCACTGCTGGCCTAGGAAATTAACCAAAGTGACAAAGCATAAAGTGTTAGCCCTAAGAAAATGAACCAAAGAATGATACACCGCAGAATAAATGGTGGTTTTGAAGATTCACATGGCATTTTTTTTTTCAACCAAGCAGCATTTATACAAGGAATGTCAACCTACTATAGATGGATTAATATAGCTTATCTGTGCAATAACCCCACTGAAATAATAAACAAGATATGTCTTCCAACATTGAGAGAAATTAATAGTGTTTTATTTACAGGCATTGGCTAACTTTGTGAGTAGTTGATTTAAAAATGATCACTTGTATTTGTACTCAAAAACCCTGAAACCAACCATAATTTGCAATGAAAAAGTGTAAGTTAGACGCAAACTGTGATTTTATTATCCTTCGTCTCACAAGACAATCACTAAGAGGACCACTTTGCTTGAATTTGAAAATGCTGTTATGTGCCTCAAGCCGCGTGATACGGCAATACACACACAGTACGGTAAGATGAGTCATACATCATGCGCACTCCTTATGTCTATTCTGTGCGAACGACCCTCTTATATTTTTCAAACATTGGTTCAATTTTTGATATCTAAAAATAATTCCTGTGGATATTATACTTTGAAACTTTCAGACTGGTATTTTTACACTATGAACCGTTACGTTTATCCCATTTTCAAGTAACAAAACAAGATTTTTTAAAATCATAACAATGTTAACCAATGTCTTTAATGATAAAAGGTCATCATGACCACAAATGACACTTCTTAGGTTGATATCAAAATGACTGCAGGCTGGATTGGCCAATAGCTGTGCTGTATTTACATTAAAGTCCCAGTTTTCCGCGATACAGAAAACAGAAAAAATCATAGATTCGGGAAGAACACAGAATTCACGGAATTTCACAGATAACGTGATTTTTCAGGCCCAAAAAAAATTGAATTACAAAAAATGCAGTGAAAATCATGTAAAACAAGCAAAATCCAATAAAATAAAACCGTTGCATCAGCGGAAAATCTGGATCAAACCTGTTCGCAGTGTTTAGCATGTGTTCACCAAGCTTTATCTGCATACTGCAGATACTGAAAATCATGAAAAACAAAGGAAAATCCAATAAAATAAAACCGTGCATCAGCGGAAAATCTGGATCAAACCTGTTCGCAGTGTTTAGCTTGTGTTCACCGAGCTTTATCTGCATACTGCAGTGCGTGTATATTAGGGTAACTTACGTTTTTCTAAGATTTTTACCATTTACAATTGCTTTATCATATGTTTTGTACATGTCACCGAAGAAAATGGAATTTGAAGTTTAGAACACCAAAGAACACAGAATTTTGCCATTTTATAAAACAGAAAATTGGGGACTTTATATCATATAAACATGATTTCCCTGTTCTGAAATTCTGCCTATATCCTTCACCGACCTTATCACAACACATGTGGGTTGAGGCATCCATCCTATTTAGTCCACAGCATTCAACCTGCCCTCCACTCAGTCGCTCCCGTATGATGGAGGATTCTTTCCCGACCTCACAGCAGAGCTCTGTCTCAGGCCAGTAGGGACCGCTGGTTCCGCAGCACTTGTGGTTCCCTCCCAATCCGGGAAAGCCCTGCAATCCTGAATTTGAGCCAGGGCAGCATACCTTGCCTAATGTGAAGGAGATAAATAATATTAATTGCTTAGATTAGGTTTTCACCGTATTTGTGTGAAAACATAGACAAACTTACATGCCAAAGATTATTTTGATAAATTTATGAAAACAATCCACTAGTCACCCATCTCATGTGTTTTTCCCTTGGTGATATGTAATATTCGAGTTGTGTGCAATGTATATCTAACTATTTACTAAGCAACCCTTTAAAGATAAAAGTTTGGTCACATCTGTTTTTTCAAGCTTCTGCTTGAATTTTCCTATCAGTGATGAATTCTACTTTCATGGTATCTATCCAAACTTTGCTTTCAGCTTGGTGAAAATTCATAAAAATCTGGCAAAAATGTGCCATTCCAGGTCCTTTAAATGAAGCTCACTACCTATGGAAAATTAAATTAATCATGACTCCTAAGGATAAAATAGCTTTGGAATAAGTTGATATGATAAGTCTGCAACTCAAAATTTAGGAGACCGTAAAGATGCATGCTCCCACTAACTCTACAAACCTCGAGTCAAAATATGCACTACCTCCCAAAATTTTGACCAAATTGAATGGATAGGTACAAATATTCTACAAGATAAATCTACCTTCTGATAAGTTGAACCTCTGCCTCCACAGCAGGTTTGTGTGGTGTCGTTATAAAAATGCTGGCCATTGCAGCACTTCAGATCAGGTGTTACATCTCTCAAGGTGCCACCGCCAGCACACCTTTTCTCCATGGAAGTAAAATGTTCCAATCCCTGTATCCAAGAATAATCAAAATAAATCTTAATAAATTTAAAGTTTCAAATACTTTGCAGCAGGCAATACAATTTTGCACATAAAGCTTTGCAATTCTTCAGAATTTGTATTGCAATGGCAAGTTCATAATAACACACACATATATTGTGATGAGGGCGTGAGAAAGAGATTTTGGGGGATGAGCAAAAGCCCCCAATCAGGCCAATGCGGGAGTTTCATGCCGAGATAGGCGTGAGACTTGACATGTCTGCCCCCTTGAAAAAAAAAACAACAACAAAACCACGCTCCCCCTTAAAAACAACCCAAATACAGAGATTATGCAAATGCATATACTAAAGAAACGGTTACGCAGCGCGCAGACTTACGTTTCCCTCGCAGCAGGCCCGGTCCCTACAGCGGGCTGAACCTCAAGTTGACCGCCACAGCATTGTGTGTTCGTGGTTATAGCTATCCTCGCCGCAGGTAACTAGCTTGAGCTCCATTGAAGCCTGAGTGAAAAAAAAAGAAGAAGAATACATCCAAATGTGAAATAACCGCTTGATTTTCCTGCCTGATTATAGTATTAAGATACGATGGAGAAAACTGTAGTTATTATCCTCATGATTTGTTGACTCAGTGCAGACCGCGACCGGTGGATCGATTTTTGGAGGCCAATGAGGCAGTGTCTGGCTATATGCGCTTATAATGCATGCTTAGAGATCACGTGACTAGGGGGAAATTCCCAGACTTGGGGAATCCCCGTATTTGCACGCTGCCTGCTGTCCCATGTTTCGCACTAGCTCTCTATTGTCTATGAATTTTTATAAACTATACTAACACTTGCCACTGAATACATATTTATTTCATATAACAGTGAAATGGCATATATGTCATTCACAGCTGTTATTTCTATTGCTTGTAAGTATAACGAGGTCCTTGGGACCATCAAAATTACTTTGAATCTCATTATAGGCTATCATGCAGGGTTAAAAAAGAAACAATCGAATATAAAGAGTTTGGACCAAAATATTACCTTGTTATATCATTCTCTTTATACTGAGTTTCCTCTGTATAGCGTATAAGTTAAATGCATCTGTTGATCGTTAACCATGTGTTATTACGCAATGTCTCAACAAGTTTTCATGGTCAGTGGTCAATGATAAATAGATCTTTCTACGCTTCTGTTATGACTGGAAGTTCTAAATCTCAACTATTTCCTGATTGTGCTACCAAGACTATGGAAACCATGAGAAAGGTTGTGCTTTCGTATTTTCAGGCAACCACTTATACAGAAATTATATCTTCTGCACAATAGTAAGCGATACGTCATCATAATTATGAGATTACAATGTATCACCGTGCTTGAACATGAAAATTTGAAAGTATCAATGTGAGGATCTTCTAAACTGTTGTGATACAACCCCCCCCCCTCTCTAAAAAAAAAAACAGCAACAAACAAACAAACAAACAGTAGAGAGTTTAATCATATCTCCAAATGAAATGATTTCAAAATAAATTAGTAAACATCCAATTAAATTATACAATGCAATGCCAAAGGAAATAAACGCTTATACTTTTTACTGTTGTTTACCAAAAAAGTTTGACTAACGTATTTTTTACGTCTAGACATTTTTTGTTTAAGCATTTGAAATGGAACATGAGAATAAGGGATCAAGGGGAATACTTTTGCAATGATTACAAATTTGCTACTAAAATAGTTGATAATTTGCCTGTTCAATGTAATGTTGACAACATTTACAGTTAAGATTCCTTTATATATCAATGGTGGCAATCGTATCTTAATAATGGAAAGAAACAACTGCATTCCATCCAATCTATTAAAATCGAAGGGACGAATTTTTGAAGAAGATTATAGATAAAAACTATCGAATTATGAAATGAATTGTTTCATCAATTTAAGACCTCAGCATTTCCCAAGGGCTATCTTCTCTCCTTTTCATTTTTTTTTTTTTGGTTATTTTTTTCAAATAAAATAGAAATGAAATTGTCTTACCAATAAGTAGTGCTATCGCAAAAGTGAACAGCACATGAGTTGTTTCGAACATCGGCATTTTGAAGATGATGAAGTTCATTCAATATTCCTCGTCCGGGTGCTAAATATCTCTCCAAAACTGGTACGGATGTTATTAATATTAGATACGAAATAAAAATTTTCTTTGTAATCAATGAGTTTAAACTATACAACATGCGTAATAAATTGTCACAAAACAATGTTATTCTTTCGCTGACTCGCGTTTGATATGAATCCATCTCGCCTCTTCTTAGACCTTTATATAGGACTTTCTGCCAATCCATGGTTGTTCACCAAGCACCTGAAGTGGACTCTACGATAAGAAGTTTTCTCAGGGAGCCCGAGTCTGCTACAACTTCACCGTTGCATTTCACGTCTGAAGTGGTTTTCCCCACAGCTTTACATTGCGTTACGCAACACGCGTTGCCCGTACGTGAGCGCTCTCAAAACCCGCGCCTAGGACGGTCTTATTGAAAAGCGCATGTTCAAATACATGTAATAAAGTGAAAGAGACATAATGCTGATCATTATACGTCATCGATTTGGGCATTTAACACTTTTGGGGTCTGTATGGTGGTTATTTTTATGCAGTTGATAATGGAGGAAGTGTTTCCCCTAAGCCATAAAAACCGAAACGATTCTGTGGCATTTCCGGCAAAGAGCGAGATCTCCACAAAGACTCGGTTCTAAATAGGGTAAAGATCTTTTAAAGAGTATATGAAACTTTGGTCATCAATAATCTATATCTTACCGCTAAAACTGTTCATTTGATACAATTACCATCTTCGAATATTACCATCGCAATAAAGTTTACTGTGATGATGATGATGGTGGTGGTGTAAATGGTTGGTCGTGGTGATGAGCAATGGCCATGACGGTGGGCAGGGTTTCGATAGTGTTAATAGCATAATTATTCCTTTGATTTTAAACGAACGTACTACCAGCGTGGCAATT
>CM057152.1:34634715-34704741 GCA_029962745.1 Echinometra lucunter
TTAGTGCATTGCAGTGTAACGGTGAAGACACGAGATCGTGATAATGAAGATGACTGAGATGATGGCGGCACAACAGAGATGATCATGATCAGGACATTGATGAATGGAACGGAGTGAAGATGAAATGGAGGGAATGTTAAGGGGGTAGGCAGAGGAGGGAGAGGAGGGGAGGAGAGAGAGAGAGAGAGAGAGAGGGTGGGGAGGAAGGATAGGAGGGGGAGGAAGGATAGGAGGGAGAGGAAGAAAGTGGATTGAGAGATGGAGGGAGTGCGGGGAGTATTCGAAGGAATGATCAAGAAAGGGAAAGGAGGAAAGGAGGAGAAAAGGGAGGGGAGGGAGCGGGGAAGGGAGGGAGGAAGGAGGAGGAAGGGAGGGAGGAAGGTGGAGGAAGGGAGAGAGGGAGTGATTGAGGAAAGAGGGAGGGAAGGAAAGAGGGAAAGAGAAGGAGGGAGAGAGAAGGAGGGAGAGAGAAGGAGGGAGGGAGAAGGGAGGTAGGAGGGAAGGAACGGAGGGGAAATGGAGGGAGGAGAAAGGACATGAAGGAGGGGAAAGGGAGGGGAGAGGTAGGGAATGGGGAAGGGAGGGAGGGAGAAAGGAAGAGAAGAGAAGAGAAGAGAAGAGAACGATAGGGGGTTAAAGATACAGATTGAATGGATGAGAGGGTAAGTCGGAAGGAGGGTGTGAAACAGATCAACAGAGAGACAGAGAGAGAGAGAAAAGTACAGAAAGAAATAGAAAAGATGAACGAAGAGAATTTCCTTCTGAAAGTATTCAGGCTGTACTTCAAGGACTCTTGAAAATGTAGGCCTGTTTATAGTTTTGGTTCACTATTGTCATTATGTTCAAGTTTTACATTCGTCTTGCACATGCTCAAAAAAGCGCTTATTTGTAAAACAATATAAGATCTGAAATCTAACTTTGAACTTTGAAAATAAAACAACTGAGAACAAGAGTGCAGGAAAAAGGAAGAGAAAGTCACTACACAATAAATGATCATCGAAACAAGTATTTGAAAAGCACGTGTTCTTCAAGAAGTAAGATGGCTTCACATGTACATGAATATTTGAAATATAAAGAAGATGAAACATGAGGGAAAGTGGTGAAATGAATGAACACGAAATGACTAAATAGCGACGAAGAAGGCATAAATAAATGAAAATCTATCTGTTTTTTTTTATAAATGGAATGAATATTGTATCAAATAAAAACAAATATACAGCAGAAAACAAAATAAGGAACGGTGACCCAAAACAACAATACGAAAGAAACAACATTCATTCGGAGAAAAAAACAAAACAAAACAAAAACAAAAACGATGCTGTGAAGTACTCAGAAATGAAACTGATATTGGGGGGAGGGGGGTATAAACGAAGAATCTTTTCCCAGGTTTGAATTACAGTTAGAATTTGTATTGGTTTATTTGCAAGATTTCATCGCGGCAATTAGCCGAATGGTGAAAATACAGAGTCAAATACAAAAATCATATATGTACTGAAAGAAATGAAATTACGTAGCTCCCTCAATGTTCCCCAGAGCTGTCGTCCATTTGAATCAAGGGTTGAAAAAATGCCTCCGCCGGGAATCAAACCGGGGTCACTGGCTTAGAACGCCAATGCCTTACCACTAGATCACAGAGGCGGGCCAGCAGTTAGGTGTGACCGAATCCAAATGACCGACAGACAGATTTCCAACCCTTTTTGATCCTTTATTTTGGTGCAGATGAGTTAATGAACAATGACAAGCCGCATGCCGCAGTTGGATCTCAGCTAGAAGCTTGGATACATGCATAAGTCAGAATAAGGGGACAATACATTGAAAAAAATTTCTTTCTATATATATATACATACATATATATATATATATATATATATATATATATATATATATATATATATATATACATATATATATATATACATATATATATATATACATATATATATATATACATATATATATATATATGTATATCGGGCCTTCCTCAGTGTATACAGTTTAATGACAAGATATCTTGTCATTAAACTGTATACACTGAGGAAGGCCCGAGGCGGGCCGAAAATTCTGAACAATAAAAGCTAATGTTGGATTTACACATGGCGTACCTTCGACTCTTTTTGAAGTTATTACTGTCTATATATATATATATATATATATATATATATATATATATATATATATATATATATATATGTATGTATGTATGTATGTATGTATGTAAGTATGTATGTATTTATATAACTGTATATTCATACATAATTCGAAAATCGGAAAATGATTATAAAAATAGTCATAGGAAATATAAGCAAAAAACAAATTATCATGCTTGAGTAAGAAAACGGGTTCATTATTGTTATAAATTCATATTATCAATGATAGAAATATTTGACTAGGTATCTCGGGAGTTGAAGAAATGATGCGCATATGCGTTGGGGGAAACAGATTGTAGTAAAACAATTTGCATTGAAAAAGAATCAGGATTGATATTTATCGAAATTCAGGAATAAATCTAGTTTTTATTTGAAGCCTTATGTGAATTGCGAAGCAAACTTGAAACCTCTATTAGCGAGGGATGTCCAACAGCAGTATTGCAAAAGTGAGGAGCTGGATTAAAAAATATACCAGACGTAAAGAAAATATGAATTATACAAAAATCTATGTATCCAAGTATACTTAACATTTAAAACTTATCTATTTTGAATCCAGTAATTGACAAAATATGGATCAACTTAATAAAAAAACAATAATTTTGGTAGATAAGGTTTTGAAATGGAAAACTTAGGAAGGGGAAGTATTGAACTACGTTAATACGCATATGAGGTTTCACCATTATTATGATATGAATAATAAATCAACATTAAACGCACAAAATTACATATTTTTACGTTGGAAGTTCACAAGGTAAGGATGGATGTACATAATAATATTGATATGATGAGATTAGGCCATACTAAATTGTGGGAGGGGAGAGGGAAGGGGAGTATACGCGACTTAGGACCATGCTGAAATAGGAAATATAAAAATACCATCTGCGTATGAAGAGTTAATTATAGAAGCAAAGAAAAATTACATGAAAATTTTCAGAAAACCCGGGCGTGTCTTATTCGTTTCCCGTGAAAGCGTGTAAACTAATGGAAATACCGATTAAAGTGACAGAACAGTGATCACCACGTGAATTTCAATTTACATGTATTGATAACGAAAATGTGGACCACAGTGTCGATATAAAATGGGAAATTGAAGTCAAATATATAGATATTTATGACTATTACTACAATATACGGTTACGCCTTTACCCGGATTGAAGCTTTTATGTTTTCTCTTTCCTTTTTTTTTGTTTGTTTCATTTCTGTTCTTCTTATCACTATTAACATGATGATTGCAATTTTAATCATTTTACAATTACTATCATCACTATATAATTATTATCTCCGTCATCATCATCATCATCATCATAATCATCATCATCATCATTATCATCTTCACCAATTTCATCTCTGTAATGATCATCGTCACCATGAATTGTTATCATTTTCTTCATCTTTTTCCTAATCATTATAATCACCATTATTATCTTTATTATCATCATTATCATATTCTTTATTATCAGCATCACCTATCTCCATCATCATTATAATCATAATCATGAACATGATCAAGATCATCACCTTCTCCTCCTCCTCCTCCCCCTCCTCCTCCTTCTCCTCCTCCTCCTCCTCCTCCTCCTCCTCCTTCTTCTTCTTCTTCTTCTTCCTCTTCTTCTTCTTCTTCTTCTTCTTCTTCTTCTTCTTCTTCTTCTTCTTCTTCTTCTGCTTCATTATATCATCATCATCATCATCATCATCATCATCATCATCATCATCATCAATTTCCCGAGTTAACCTACATCATTATCATTATCATTTCCATCAATAATTCTTTGCGTCATCGCCATCATGATTAATATGAAGTGCATCTCCTTCCCAGGCTTAAATCTCCCTCCACATTTTGGGGGGTAAGCTTCTTCTGGTCTTCTGGTCTTTCGTTTCTTCCCTAATTCTCTCCTCCTCTTCGGTGATTATTCCATCATCAGCCACCGATCCTTGTTCCACTCAAGTGTGTAATCAAGCACAATGGATTGATAGGTGTCTTACATTATGGGACGATACCATGTCGGACCCAGTTCATAGAAGTCAGTCGTTAATACAAAAGAACTTTAAGAGCATGCTTAAAGTGTTTCGATTAAACAAGCTGAAAAAACATCAAAGTAACTGTTCAATCTTAATGACTGTATCGATGGGTTTGCCACAACTTAGGGAAAATACGAATCGCATTCTATAAATAGATCACGCTGTTTTATAAGCAGCAAATCAAAAGAAGATTTAGTCTATGTTGGCCAGAGGAAAAGCTTTCTAGACAATTATCCGTGTTTCCGATATCATTTTCTCGATATGTTACTTAATGAGCAGTATCATGAAACTACTTTTAGAATCTATGAAAAATAATTTTCGTGGAAAGATATAATAAAACGGTATGCTTCTTCAGTAAAGTTTCTAATTGGAATATGAGAGCTATCCAGTATGACAATTACTGATTTTCACATTTCCTCTGAGAAAGTTCTAGCCTGTGTCTTGTAATTAGTTTCCAATTCCACCAAGTTAACAGCACAGTGATCGGTAAGGTCTTATAATCAACTGATTGAAAAATAAGAGATCTCTTGCACATTCTCTTTTGTCATATTCTCTTCTCTGTCTCCCCTTCTCTCTATTTCTCCTTCCTTCCCCCTCCCTCCCCCCATATACAGAAATAGAAAAAAAAATAGAAAATAAGAAAAACATGGACACGAAAATAAAATGATGATAACAGATAAGTGATAGCACGGAAAGAAAATTGAATGACATTTTTTGCAGATTTGAACAAACAACAGCACTTTCTTATGGTTAGTTTTCCAGATCACTGATAACAGAACAAGAAGCATTATGAAAGTAACGATCATCTTCCCATAATTATGAATGACGTATTATATCCTCCTTTCTCCTCAAAGCGTGGTATTGGTTTCTGGTAAAGTTTCAATTTATGAATATTATCTCAAAATAAAATGAAAAAAGGGGAAATGGTGTTGCCTTTCAGGTGATTTAACTGGCTCTTTTTCACAATTCTTTTCAATGGCAGAATAGCGCATGATAAGCCTGATAACCAGTGTAAAGATATTGTGAGCAGTGCATGTGGAGATTGGGTGGAGGGGGAGGAATGAGGCGGGTGAATTGACGCCCAGATTTAATTTCTGTCTGTTAATCGTATATTATTACTTTTTAGCCATACGTCTCCAGAGATTTCGAATAGCTTCCTCCCAAATGTTCTAGTAATTTGGCAAATTCGGTCTTGTATTAATTAATACTACAAAGCTTGAAGAAAAAAAAACTATAAAACTTTTTTTAAATGAAAGTTTGTGTGGTCTGAAGTATATGTATGACAATAGAAATAATGATTAAGATATTTATACTGCGCAACATATCCAACCCAAAGGGTGCTCAAAGCGCTTGTAATGAATCATCATAACATTATTATTACCCCAGCTGTGCTAGGTACCTATTTCTACACCTGGGTCGAGTGCATGCAGCAAAGGCGGAATAAATGTCTTGTTGAAGGACATAAGGAGCCAGGCATCAGTGGGAATCGAACTCACGACCCTTTGATTAAGTTCGTGTGCTCTTACCAAATTTGCCACAACACCTCCACTTCAATATAATCAATTGACATTGTTGATTTGAGTATCTGTTTCTTTTCTGACTTAGAATAAACCTTGAAAATGTTTCCATGTGTATGGTATCTGAATTCGGTCCTGACCAAGGAGCTACCAGCACTCCTTCGTCTTGACAGACACGTGTTAGTCAGAATGAACATTCACATCTTGAGACTGACCTTCAAGTTACCATCTGTAAGACACATTATTGCAGTCTCTAGTCTGTACGAGTCGGTTTGTAGGTGAAAATAGAAAGGTGACCGCTATAGATCACGTTGACCAGCTCACATCACCTTATATCATGTGAGTATACCTACCAATGGCATATGCAGATTTTGGCCGGAAAGGGGGGGGGGGGCATATCCAGCTTGCCACGATCCATGTATAGCAATAACCACCGTTGAGGATCATGTTTTGTTTAACGGGGGGGGGGGGGGGTGGTATACTGTTTTTAATTGTCAGAACTCTGTCAGGAGGGGTAAATTACCCCTGTGCCAACCCCCTTTGCCTACTCCCTTCAGTGGGACTGATATACTGATATGATGCACTGCCGGAAACTTGCTGTGGCATGAATGTTTTTCATTAGCATATCTGCAAATATCCTCATGATTATAGGTTCCAAAATTATTATGTGAAACTTTAAACTAGTTGATTCGCATAGGATATTCCAAGACGTAGTATTGTGCTAATGTGAAACTATTAATATAATCTTACCATCATTAAAACTAGGTGTAGTTTCCCTCTTTTCTTGAACCGTAAAAATTGCGATAATATAATGTGCAGTAACGGATTCTCTGACGCCGCCCTTGTTTAGCCCACCCCCCCCCCCTATTTATCATGGCCTATAAGTATGAAGAAAGAGGAAGTCAATGACTATACTGGTCATTGAAGTGTTGGGCTAAAAGGGCTAAAAGGAAAGGTCACGACAGATTCGTAGCGAACTTTATAGGTTATTACAATTTACAAGACAAATTATCTGTTAATCCTCGTTTTGTTGAAATGTTTTTTTTCTTTTTTTTTTTAAACAATAGTGTCTTTGTATGATTAAGAGTAATATCATTGTTATCAAAATCTTCATGATATTATTACTAATATTAGTATTGTTGTCATTGTAACTGTTGTTGTTATTATGATTATAATTATGTTATTATTATTATTATTATCATAACACTTTAAAACAAACTAGTCAGATTTGACTTCATTACTGGCTAACACATTTACTTAATATTTCTTAATATTCATTAAGAACAAATTAATCTCCTTTTTTAAATAAAACGATTCAGTTGTTGTTGACTGAAAATTTAAGGAGTGTAAAACATTTTTAAATTCATTTAAGCAAAGATGAGACAATTTTGAATTGTCACTCAATTATATTTCAAGAAAATTGTCACTATTTTTCTTTGTAAGATGCTACGGTCAAGTACATATAAAAATTTTGAACCTTTCAGTGTATTCCAAATGAAAGCGTACTTACTAGTGTTTGTTGGGGATAGTGGGTTAAAACATAAGTTGAAACAGTGCAAGATGTGTATCCAGTTGACGTTTGTGTTTGATTATGTCATAAGTTTTTTGTTTTTAATTGTTATTTATCATGATTACAAAACTTGAATTATTTACGTTAATCGGGTAACTCAATTTAATAGAGTAAAAACAAATTAAGCAAAAGAAGTAAATTTCTACTGAAAATTCCCAGTTAAGCATACTTAATAAAATTAAGACAATTTTTCCCTTGACTTTATTAAGTAACTTGAACATGAATTTTTTTTCACAGTGTAGATTCTAGTGAAAATGACCAGAATTCTAGTAAATGTTAACCAAACTTTTCACCAAATTCTAG
Organism: Echinometra lucunter; assembly: GCA_029962745.1. Classification (NCBI taxonomy): domain Eukaryota; kingdom Metazoa; phylum Echinodermata; class Echinoidea; order Camarodonta; family Echinometridae; genus Echinometra; species Echinometra lucunter. Next base: position 34,642,272 of record CM057152.1, read on the forward strand.
TCAATTTCACTAGAATCAAGTCAAGTTAGTATGATTCGGTAGACTAGTCAAATCATTTTACTAGAATCTAGTCATTTTGATTGGGATTAGTTTTTATACTGTATTATTTTTACTATTATTATAATTATTATTATTATTATTATTATTATTATTATTATTATTATTATTATTATTATTATTATCATCATCATCATCATCATCATCATTATTATTATTATTATTATTATTATTATTATTATTATCATCATCATCATCATCATCATCATCATTATTATTATTATTATTATTATTATTATTATTATTATTATTATTATTATTATTATTATAAGTAATTTAAATAAGTAAATGGTTAGACTTAAATAATATGCATTTACACCCGCAAAAAACAAAAGCCATGGTATTTGGTCAAAAGAAAAAGTTGAGGGGTGCTTATTTGTCAGTGAAATTCAGGACATACAATTAGAAAATGTTAAAAAGATTAAATACTTAGGTATCATGCTCGATCCGGGCTTGACTTGGTGTGAACATATTACTGATATCGTTTGTAAAATATCTCGGGCAATAGGTTGTATAAGGCGGATTAAGCACTTACTGTCCTTTGATATCATGAAGAAGCTGTACTTTTCTATGATTTTACCTTACATTGATTACTGTAGTACATCTCGGGGAAGCAGTGCAAAAATACATTTAGATAAGATACAAAAAAATTCAAAATAAATATGCCAGAATGCTTTTGAAAAAAGATTATAAATACATCACAAATTTCTTTGTTGCAGTCACTGAGGTGGCAATCAGTAGATCAGCGTATAAAATATCAGTATTGTGTTCTTGTATATAAAATAATGAATAATTTAGTTCCAAATTATTTAAAACCTTTAGTATGTAAACGGCCCGTGAAATACAGGACACGGTTTTCTTTGCGATGCCCCCTTCAGCTTCCCAAAGCTAGAATTGAATATAAAAGAAAATCTTTCGCATATGTCGGACCCAAATTATTTAATGCACTTCCTTCAAATTTACAAGCTTGCACCTCCTTGTTAGTTTTTAAAAAATTATGCAAAGCCTTTCATACGAATTGATAAAGAGCGAAATAATATTCCATTGATTTACAATGCTATGTACTTGTATGTTTAAATTGTCACTTCCCACTCTATATTTTGGTGTTAATTGTTTCTGATGTTAAATATTTTGTATTTTGTATTTTTGACGTTGATTGTTTTTTGATGATATATTTTATAGTTATCTTGACATGTATTTTAAACTGCAGGGCGCCTTTGTAAAGCAGCTTTAAGAACTGAACAGGCCTACCCTGCAGTATAAAATAAATAAAACAAAATAGATAAATAGATAAAAAAATTAATTATTATTATTATTATTATCATTATTATTATTATTATTATTATTATCATTATTATCATTATTATTATTATCATCATTATTATCATCATCATCATCATCATCGCTATCATTATCATCAATTATTATGTTAACTCTTATTTCGCTTTGATATGCTGATTTTATTTGATATTTCACCACTCTGGCGTAATTGTATTTTTTGTTATTAACTCTTCGCTCAATATAGATTTGTCGCTGGCTAAAACATGTTTGTATAATGGAATGGAATGACAAGAAGGCTTGTCTAACATAATTCAACATGTCAAAAGATGTGCTATTGTGAGGAAAATGATTTTTTTTTTTTCTCCCATGCAGTCCTTTGATAGAATCTGATTTGAAGAAGAGCGATGGCCGTTATGATGATACAGTTAATAACGGAGTTATATTTTCGTTTAGCTGCAGTTCACGCTTTGTATCAGACTTATGATTATGATTTACAACTGGTTATGTCGTTGGTATTCGGGAAATGATTATCGGACAATGGCTGATACCCAATGGTATTGCTCTGATGTAATTATTACCAAAGATCACCTTAATGCCTCAATTATAATGGCAAAAGGGAAAGCACAGCTTTTATCCATCACTCTCACAATCCATCTTCACTCTCCTATCCATCTAAGAATGGCTGTGATATTATTGCTGAACGTATATCGCCAAGTATAAAGAAAAGTATCTTTATTCGTCCATATATGAAATAATCTGTTGTTCTGTCATCTTTTTGGGTCTGAAATCATTTCAGTGTAATTCTTGGTGTCTAAGCACATCTTAAAGTAAAGTTTATTCAAAATGGTAATTAAAACCACCAGAGACGTGAGAAATGTTCGTTGCAATACTAGGGGTATTTTACTTGGGTTTGTCATGCATCATATAGATACATAAAAAATAGGAGATTTTATAAATCATCGTATTCTTGAGACAATCCAATTTTATCGTCTCTTATGATTGCACATCTTCTTGTCAAGTGATATTTCTTCCCCTTCTTATTTTTTTTTTCGATAAAAGTGTAATGAAACTACAATGCTCTTGAAATTGTCCAGGTTCAATTATGTCAGTGTGACAGGAACGAAGGCTTTCTATTTATAAGACCTTGAAACTATAATAAGAGATGCGGGTGGGACCCTCATTGCCCGGGCGGACAAAGGGGGGGGGGGGAGAGGCAAAATTCCTTAAAGTTCCTGACAAGAAAACATATGCATGCAGAGGACTGCCTTATCAGATGTAAGGGGAGGGGGGGGGGGGGGGAGAGTTATAGGGTGAATCGGAAAAGCTCTGATTATCCTTGGATATGGAAAACGACTCTAAATTGAATTGATTTAATTTCTTTCAATATAACTTACTTGTTTTTTTTCTGGACTGTATTTAAACGATATATTTGCAAGAGCATTTACACGAGTTTGATAAACCATCTTCAAGTGACAAAGTCAGTTAAAGGGGCTGCAGAACGTTTTGTTTTCTTTCCTTCTTTTCTTTTTTGAGGGGGAGGGGCTGACAGGCAGGGACCAGGGAACGGAGCCCCCTGAAATTCATGGTTTTTTTTTTTAAATATTGTTTTGTGAGCCTATATGAGTCATTCCAATATTAAGTCTTTACAATTTTTATTTTTGATACTTTTCATCTTATTTTCCCCATTTTAAGCTAAAATTGTGTGGGCTGCAGCCCCCAGCCCTCACTTCCGCGGCCCCTGAGTTACCGACAGAGTTCGATGGAGTCCATTGCTTTATGGAATTTTTAAATTTTCTTTAGCACTATTGTGGTTATGACGTTGTAAGAGAGGATGGTTTTCCTTTACTTTTATTTTGTCTCCCCTCAACTTCTCTCTATCTGTTACATTCTTTCTTTCTTTTTCTGTCTCTATCTCTTCCATCAACTTTCCTCTCCCCCTCTCTCTTTCATTCATCCCATCCCCTTTCATTCTCTCCCACTCGTCCCCTCCTTTTTAAAACTCTCTTTCCCTTTTATCTTTCTCTCCCTTCAACCTTCCTTTCCCCCTCTCCCTCTCCCCTCGCTTTCCTTCCTTTCCATATCCACTAGCTCTTCTTCTATTGCTTTAGGGTCAGGGGAAGCAGGTGGGGTGGGCTGACAACCCATTTACCCGCATACTGCGCCCACCATCCTGCCACTAGTACTAATGTATTACGCCATTCGTGTTTTCTGCCTTCCCCAACAGCTTCTGATCCCACATGAAGTGTACAAATCGAATGATTTTAACAAAATTTACTTATTGAAATAAAATCCAAGGGTTATATAGGGTTGTTATTTAATATACTGGAATAACAAAGAAAACTAGGTAGAACATATAGAGGTATACACTGATAATCACAACAGATCATTCTTACACATATAACAGTAAATTTAAGATACATTTACACAAAATCAAATCAGATTGACAAAATAATCAAAGCGTTCATTCCAATGTTGCTTATCACAATCCGATTCTGCTCCTCCCAGCGTGATTATAACTTCCGACTCCTCTCATAGGCAAGAGTGAAAGTGCAGTGACCACGATAACGCTTTGTAGACCCATCATTTTCTGAACTTCCCACGGGATAGGTTGATTACTAATACACATAGTGGTTTTCCCTTTCTACATAATATCATTCTATGCGAAGTTTGCGTATCGAAAAAGTCGTTACGCCATTCTGAGCCCACGTGCTTACAAAAAAAATATTTAAAAAAAAGAAAGAAAAAATCTCTAGTTACTATTAGTTCGCTGCTTCTTAAATGATCTGCTTAAGTATGAAAAAAATCTGGGAATCCATCTTCATTAATTACATAAGAATATTCTGGGAATCTATGTGAAGTTAAATCAAAGGAAAAACAGAACTGATATTTTAATATCTGCATTAAAAATATATATTTGGTGTACCCCTAAAACGCCAGTGCAATTTTCAAAATTATGGGCCTTTGCTTTTATACATATTAAAAAAGCAAATGCAAACGCTTCATCAGGAAAGTGGGTCTGTGACATTGATACTTCACCCCTTATTATTCTTGATATTACATTCGTGTTATCTGTTATTTATTATCCACAGAACAGAATTATTGGGAAAAATATTAAATTTACCATTCAATTTCTAGTCTTCCTATAACATTAACGTTAAACAGAATATTAATCTGTTAATCTTATGAATTGAAAATCGTTTCTTTTTCAGTTTGATTAGGGATGTTTGGAGCCAGAAGGATGATGCTACTACCATGTGCATGGCCGTACGCAGCGGGGGGGGGGGGGGCATTTTGAAACATATTTTTTTTTAACTGAAAATTTTAACAAAATCCACGAAAAGTGTGCACCAAATCCTTCAATTTCACTTTTAAAAATGCAAAAGCGCCCTCATGATCAGCTCGGTTGCTTCGCTCCCTCTCTTTCGAGCTTCTACGAAAATTTTTACACGTCTTGCCCCCCCCCCCCGGAAAAAAAATCCGCGTATGGCCCTGACCATGTTTAAATGATATACAAGTGAAGGCCCTTCTTGCTCTCACCAGAGCCCTGTACCATGAAAATATGATCAATCTTACAACCGATTTAAATCGTAAGTCTATGGCAAACCATGTATTAAAGAGTTACAATTGATTGTAAGATTGATTGTACCTCTTTATGTTACAGGCCCCAGGTCTTAGAAGAAGCGGGGGTAGTAGTATATAGCTTTACAATGATATTCCCATATTCTATAACGTGAAAAACCAGTGTTTATACGAAATTTAATCAAAAGTTCTTGCCATTCTCATCTCTTGAGTTTCAACATATTCGTGGAATTACCTTCATATTCTTTCTTTTTTAATTCTAGGGTTATTTGCTCAATGAAATATGTGCTTCTTACTTTCCTCATAGAAGCAATCTAGAAAAAAAAAGTTTCAACGATACTATTTAAGAAGGAGTGGGAAAAATAGTTCCAAATGTGGAAGGGTATGTTTCATTATTTCATAAAAATCACCACATTGTGTCAAAACTTGGGCCTTATATCCCTTCTTCTATTTTCGTTTCTCTTTCTACTATACTGGTACAGACTGATCGTTCAAAATGCGTCTGAGCAGTGATAATCGTCATGATCTAGAGCTTGTGAACTCAATACCGGGGAGAACCCCTCAATTCTGATCGAATTGCAGAACGGGAGTGTTGCTAAGCCGTCTGGTGTCCCATAAGTGCCTTACGACATTCCTTTCTGAAATAGAAACAAATATATTGCTCAAACGATTATTTCAGTGCTCATACAGACTGTATTTCAGTGTTCACCAGATCTGAACACTCTTGACACACCATGCAACATCGTCTAGTTTGATAACATGCATACGAGCCATCTCATGTGAAACTTACGACATTCGCTTTTAAGAAATACACTCAAGAGAAAGACGCAAGTTGCAATCGCAGGCAATACCTCACCGTTGGTATTCTACTTGCGAACTGCTCAGCTGTTCTAATATATTTCTTTCATAATTTGATACCATTGCTTCGGGCACCATACATACAGTATCGTCTTGTTAAAGATGTTGATAACAGTAACATTATCTATTACCGTTTCCCTACAAAATATTATAATGATATTAAATGATGATGATAATATGCAGACTGTGTCATTAATAGAAAGAAATATACATAAGCAGTGATATTAAGTAAAATGGGACAGATGTATATTTCGACAGTCTGGTTGACATTTCCTAATTTGCTTTATTTCTTAAAATCCATACATTTCATTTTGGACATTTTGTTAGTTTCTTCAGAACGGAGTCCAATTCCAATTCCAATTTCTTAAATTAGAAATCAGTCTAATAGATTGAGATCCTTTCCCTACAAAATAATATAATGACATTAAATGATAATGATGATACCAAGACTGTGTCATTTAGAATGGAAAGAAATATACATAAACAATGATATTCATGGGACAGAAGTATGTTTGGACAGTCTGGTTGACATTTCCTTTTTTCTTTATTTCTTAAAATCTGTACTCTTCATTTTAGGACATTTCGTTAGTTTCTTCTGAACGGTTAAACTATGCCCATTTTTTTCTCCCGGTGGTTGAAGGTTCACTCTTCATTTCTTAAATTAGAAATCAATCTAATAGATTGTGATTAGGGACAAATCCAAAATGAGATTAAAAATTACGATCAATAAGATTGATTTCTAAATCTATTAGATTAAGATCTTTAATCGATTTTTAAAAAAATTAAGTATAGAATGTAATGAACATTTTATTCAACATTTCTCCTCTGTAGTTACAATTCTAGTTTACTTGATTTAAATGACATCCTTCATCATGATTATTAAAAAAAAATTCACGGGAAATCAAAATAGAGCCCTAATAATAATTAATTCCCCAATCCGTTCGTACCCTGGGATTATGACACTTCTCAAATAGATACAAGGGATTGCCCAGCCTTGTAAGATGAATGTGGACTTTGCCACAGCTGACTTTAATGACAGAAACCTTTATACGTCATAAATTCTTCAAATGTTTATTTTTCCTAAATGCTGAGATATCCATCGCTGATAAGTAAATATTCGCAATCGGTAGCTCTTGGAAGGGATGGTTAAAAATTGCTTTTAAAATGGCATTACGATCTTATGTATACATTACTTTGCAATCTCACTTCAGTGCCACTGCAAATGAAAATAAATGGCGTATTACACAGGTTATTAGGGAGATAAGTTCTACATTATGTATAATGGTTAATGGCTGCAAAGAAAGAATGTGCAGTTTGAAATTAAGTGACCAGGGGACCTATGCGTTTAGATCCTATACGAGGGACTTGGGATGTAGGTATCATACGTTGCCAAAGGACACGCATCTTGGTTTCGAATGATGCTCAGCGACCTCCCGCTTACGAGACCATTGCTGTAGATACTGATTTATAAAGTTATCTGTCCAAGCTGAAAAGAAAGGACGAAATTCATGGCTTATTGTAATAAAGAATCGAAGTTAAAACATTCTATGAAAGAACATTTAGTTCTTTCAAGAATGAAAGTTTCCTGGCTTTTATTTCCACAAAGAACGAAATTACCCAAAGTGGAAATGAAAAGTTGAGAAACATAATACTTTTCTTTGTAAATAACTAGGTTTCCATCCGGGTTCCCATAACTGCTTTAAGTAAATAACGACACTACTTAGTCGCATGGCAACGAAAATGAAGAAAAAATGAGCAAAATTTAAAAGCATACACTTAAATGACCCGATTAAATAAATTAAAGTATCGAAGTTATAAAAGTTATAAAGGAGTAAGTAAACGGAGAGGTACAGTGGATGATATATTTCAACTCAGATTCACTATTGCATTATCATTTGATATACATGTATGCAATTATATTGCAACTGAGATGCACTATTATCTTTCGAATATGTGACGTTGCATGCTTCGATAATCAGACATGATTGCATTAAATAAAGTATACGATTGAGAATACACAAGTTCCAGAGAGTCAATGAAGCTTAACCTGTGCGGTGGGTTTTCCCCACACTTGCAGTTGGAACGAGTTTGTTATAATTTGGCAAAAAATTAATGTGTGACGTTGCGAGCTCGTGCATGGTACCTTGGAAATTCCACCCTCCCCAAAATAGACACAAGCAGAGTGCGTGAGTCATATTTACAGTATTTGACCAAACGAGCAATAACATTGACAGGAAGGTTACCAGAATGACATGCACCCGTTCCATTGATTGTGACGTTATATTGGGTTTTTGCGCTACTACCCCCCCCCCCCCCCCTCGTTTAATCCATTGTGCCCAATCGGTTTCCGGTGTCATAGTAGATTTGTTCCGGACAGGCGATTGGATCCTTTGGAACCAATCGCCTGAATTTTCACCAGCCGATTGGATCCGCCTCGGTCCAGTCGATGCGATAGTCATAGCCATTTCAACCTACTCAAAGTCTCTGCAAAGTACATGCTTACTTCGCATACCTAACAGTTAATTAACCTGTCTACGCGTCTTGTAGGCCCCTACATTGAATTTTGCAGCTAAACAAAAAGAGTTTCCCTAAAGTTAAGGGGCCGTTAATCGTATGCTTAGTGTGTATGATAATTTTCTCCAAAGAATGATGATTTTGACTCTCTGGTACGATAATACAGCATTTTGAACCTGACAACGCTGTTCCTGGGAACGAATCGACTAGTCGTTTCGTTCCTCCGGAACCCGTAACAAATCCACTATATGACACCGGCTTTGTGTCGTCATAGGACGACTATGGGTTGCGGTATAACAGCTTCACCTAAAGGGTATGACATAGAGGACCGAAACTGAAATGAAATGAGAAAACAAATAATTTATTTTGACATGATAAGAACTATTTCCTATTTGTGTAAATTTATTTCTAAAATATCTGAATAATTTCTAAGCATACTGAATAGTTACATCTGCAGTGGGAGCTGCATGGGAACGTGTTGAAATGATACAGGCCTATGAAATCAAAGTTTTAGTTGTCCACTTATTATGCTCCCCTCCCATCATTGCAAAAAGAAGGTTCTATTTCAATAATCAATAATCAAGTGATACAGTGATATCTTTCTTGAAGACCCACTAATTTTCGGAAGCCTTTGAACAGACTTATGTCTGCATTTAGGAGTTTTCATCAAAGCGCAATAGTATTCATGCAGTATCTGCAGGCTACAGGGGTGTAGCAGGAGTCCAACCATTGGGGCACCAGCGTAAAATGACTGGGGGAGGGGAGGTGTTTTATAGGGTATAAGTGCAAGAGAACAAGGTTATTGGGTGGAGATGGATGTGGGTAGGAACAATATTGTCTCCTTTTTTCTTTCTCTCTCTCCCTCTTTGTTCTCTACCCATCTCTCTCTCTCTCTCTCTCTCTCTCTCTCTCTCTCTCTGTGTATAATCTGAATCATTGCAATTTGAATGAAAGAGGCGGAAACACCTTCTAACGGGAACGAGTCCCTTGTACAACCTGATGTATTGAGCGTAAAGAATCGACTTTTTGAGTAATGTAACGACGTTAATGAGGACCATGGCGGAATTTTCGGATTTTGAGACTTTAAGAAGACGCCCGTGGAAGGTTTCATTTTTTTTCCTTGTCAGCAACTTGGGGGTAAAAAGAGGTATCCGAAAAAGCCGAGAACTTTTCTTTTCTTTGTTTTTCAGAAAATGTCAGAATGCCCTCCCCCACTCTTCGAGACGGATTTCCGCCGTTGGTGAGGACCGTGTATTCTTCATTAGTTTCCCAATTTCGTATTTGTATTTTATCTTATGTAACAAAGTTAAGATTACTGAATAAATAAGTGAATTAGAAAATGATAACCACAATGAATATAAAACATCATTATAAGCCTTAGAATAAAAACACTCTTTAGAATTTTTGTAAGAGAGCATAACAAAATGAAGTCACCGAAGACATAAACTCTCAAAAGCTTGGCAATTTTAAATACACATTCTAAAAAGTAATTCGATGTTAGAGGCGTATCCACCATGGTGAAAGGGGGGGGGGCTTATCATTTTTAAACGGAGAAAGAGAGCGAGAGAAGGAAGGGGAGAGAAAGAGAGAGAAATCAATTTGAACCTATGTACGATAATCCTCATTGTTTGATTCTCCTCTCTCCCTTTCTTCTATCTTTCTCCCCTCTCTCTTTCTCCCTTCATCCATTCACATCCCCTTTCCAATTATTGTAATTTTTGCGCTAGTAATCTAAACCACCGATACTAAATTGAACATAATATGCTACACTCTGTCGTCATTATAATATATTTAACATCCTTATTAAAATGGTGTAGAACTTCGACGGAAGATATGAAATTCCGTTGAAAGTGGAGAGAGATTGAGAGAGAGAGAGAGAGAGAGAGAGAGAGAGAGAGAGAGAGAGAGAGCTAAGGTGTGTGCGTGTGGAGATAGGGAAAATATAAATGGAGAGAACAGGAGAAAGATAAGAGAGGAGAGGAAAAGCAAAGTGAAAAGGAAAATAGACGTAAAGATAGAAACGGACAGAGAGGGGGAGAGAGAGAGAGAGGGGGGGGGGGAGGATGGGCGGATGGTCAAGCTTTCCTTGCGACTTCCATAAATGGTATCAGAGAGAGACAACTTCTTATTTTCACCAATTTTAGTAGATGATATTAATATTTATAGATCACTAAGGATATATTCTAAAGTAATATGGAAATTGAAACTGTATATTATCCTGTTTATTTGATGATTTTCTCTGAAAACTATTAATGGCTTTTAATGCTGAATAAGAGTGACGCCCAACTCTGAAAGTGTCTTCTGAAATGAAAAAGGCTGTGGTTGTTATTGGTTCAATGCAAATGAAAGGCACCTTCTTGCATGTATTTTGTTTTCTAGCCTTTGTAATCCACGCAAAAAATCTTAAATGAAAATTGCAAGAAATCAGAAAACACCTTCCTAAGGTTTCTATACTTTAAACCATGAAAACAACCTTGTCATGCTTCCTCATTTCTAAAGACATACTCGATATTTCTTAAGTAGCTGCCCACATTTTCTCTAATCTTTTAAAAGTGATTGGAGAGAAATGTTCTCACGCAATCATTACTCGAACGACTGCCCCTCAGTTGCGATTGTCATTGCCAAATGACCATTTTGGAATATTTAGTTTGAACATCACTCGACTTCCACCTATTCTAAGAAGCAACCACTTTAACCATAAGAGAAACCCCATCACTTTCTATAATTTGAAAATGCTGAATTCATGTACATGAATAATATAATAACCTCTGTACTTTTTAACCTTTTCCTTCCGCGGATATATCTTGTAAAAACCTTGAAGAGTGGAAGGTGGTTCTTTTGCACCTCCATGCAAAGAGGCATTTCTCAGAAATACTCAAAGATATTAAGAATGTATGAAATCTTCTTTTATTTTCGGTGCCTGGATTTAATTGAAGTGAAATTATTGTTTGCTTTATTGTTTAAAACTTATCGTGTGATTGCCTGATTACTGGGCATGTTGGCTCAATAACTGATAGAGCGTCCGCTTCATGAACGGGAGGTTGTGGGTTCGATCTCCTGCCGAGTCATACCAAAGACTTAAAAAAAAATGGGACCTTCCTGCTTCTAGCCAGGCGCTCGGCATAAAGCAGGGCCCACTGGAAGAGCAGCTGATAAAAGCTGAAGTGGCTAACCTGGGTAAATAAGACGTTATTGTTATTGTTATTATTGTTGTTCGGTTTTTGTTGCTGTTTGTCATAAACGTCGTTTACCAATTTGCATTAACAGCAGACGGAGCTCGGTAAATGATATTTATGCAGTTTATTGTAATGATTAGCAATAAAACATTAATTTCATCGTTAGTTGTTTTTCCGCTCACTCAGCAGCAGAAATTGTTCGAGATATATAGAAAAATAATTCATATTTTTAAATTGCTTTCAATTTCCAATTTGCTTCAAGTTTTGTCTTGTTTTGTTGTTTTTTTGTGGTGGTAACATCATGAAAAACTTACTTCAGTGTGAAACTATATAGATACTCAACATCAGAGTTAAGGATAAGGGCTATATCATGGTCAAAATAACAACTTAAAACTAATAAAGATGAGGTTTCGAGTCGTAGTAGTTTAACCCTTTCAAGTTTTATTTTACTGTTCAACTTCATTGTCATTGACTCAGACTTATTTCAAATGTCACATCTCTTCCTGACAACATACCATAAAGCAAATAATAATATCACTTAGTCCACATGCCCATACATACAACACAAAGGAGGTATCCTCATCCAATTTTATTTCTCTTTTCACACACTGAATAAGAAAAGAATCACTTCTACAGGATAATGCATTGTGAATAAAAACATCATCATAATGAAATTTTGAAAATGCAGCTGCCTTAGCCCTACACAGCATTATAATGATTTATTAAGACTATTGTTTCTTCTTAATATGGACCCCAACGAAAAACAGCATTTAGTTGATGAGAGTGTTCCTTCCCACAAGTGAGAAATAAATACAATGTAGATACAATTGATCAAAATATCAGAACTGACAAATTTCCTAATACTAAAATGAATGTCTGTTTTCTGTTCCTGGAAATTAAATAGACAAGTAAATAAATAAATAAATAAATAAATAAATAAATAAATAAATAAATAAATAAATTAATAAATGAATACAGGAATGAATAAATAAATAAATGAATAAATATAGTTTAAAAGTTCTCATGCATGGATAACGATAAGGAAGCATTTCTGCTTAAGTAATTTCACCGCATGAAGCTGAATTTCGCTTGTTCATGTCACATTTACTCTTAAGAAAACCTAGCGGCTTTATCTTGCCAATCAAAATCGTATACACAAAAAATACTTTTCAGATTATATACATATATATCCTTAGACTCTTAGTTGATAAATAAGGTTTTCAGCTAGTAGCAGTTATAATTTTCATCACCTCAAATAAAATAACAAACAACAATTCAATTAGAGTTGAAAATGTTTTAGAGTAATTCTATTATATTTCCTTGTGTTTTTTTTTTAATTTAGGACCCATGCTTTGCTTTACAATTTATTTGATTTTTCGGTAAACAGACTTTTCAAATTAGTGTATATCCAAAATGTGAAAAGTATCACAGAACCATCTTTTATATATGATTTCAACCCTTGCCGATACTTTTCATGGACAATAATCATGAACCTATTCAAGAAATAAACATGAAGCCGCTATGAAAAGGAGGGAAAAATTGGTCTTTCCATATTTTTCAAAAATGAATAACAGTTGAAGTACCAGAAAATGATAATCACGCTGATTATTAGCGCCTCATGACTGAATTCTGACGTATTTTTGAGCGCAGATCTCTTTATGTCTGCTTGACAAAAGACTATATTGATAAATGATTTAATGTAGGCTATAGTTTTCAATCTTCACCCATCCCTTCAGCTGTAATAATAATAATAACGATAATAATAATGATAATAATAATGATAGTAATAATGATAGTATGTTAAGCTTAATATAGCGCCTATATAGTAAAATCTATCTCTAGGCGCTTTACAAACACACAATACAATCGTACTAAATAAAACAAAAGCAAAATCGACCAGCTAAAACGTACTAAACACAAAAGAATGATAACTAACAGCCCTGGAAAAAATATTAGACCCGCTGTTTTTGTAGTTTAATAATCATGAAGTATTTATTACATCATTACTGGAAGTTTTGAAATGATTTTACTAGCTATAAACTCTTGATGAGTGGACGTCTACCCCCCCCCCCCCTTACACCCCCAGGACAATTATCTCCCGGACAATTACCCCTATAGGACAAGAACCAGCAGGACATGTATCCCCAAAGGACAACTACATCACAGGGTACACCAGAAGGATAGATAGAACCATAAACAGAACATGAATGTCCCAGATGGTAATTTTTCTAGGAAATGCTTTCCAGGGGGAGGGGTCTGCAATAAAATGTCTATAAGGCAGAACTGGTTTGGGAATGATTGTCCAGCCGAGCGTTTCATGAAGAGTCTTGTCAGTGATTTATTTTCACTGACAACTGTTATAAGCTAAATCCTTGGATCTGATAGCTGAGAGCAAATTTGTCAGTGGAAATTACTGACAAGACTCTTCATGAAACGCTCCCCAGGGGTAACCCTGATCGTTTGGATATGCCATTTTTCACTTTTCTGTGGGTATTTCCTTCATTTCATGAGGGCAAATTCTATGGTTCTTGGGTTACTTTCCAAATAGTGTTGAAAACATTCCCTTCACAGTAGCCCTTTCATTTTGCCATGAACTTTTGTTATCTGATAACTTAAATTTTCTGTCGTCTCTCATTCTCATGTCATTCAAATCTCCTCATTAGGATAATAAGAAGGCCATAGTGAACCTAGACCAAGAGAAGTAACGTACACTAGCTATTCATCCCCTTGAACATTTATAGTTTATTAGGTAGTCAAAAACACTGTCTTCCAGAGGAGAAATGAAGGGAGGGAGTAATTTTCTGGGGAAATTTGTCGGGGAAAATTTGTCCTGGTGGTAATTGTCCTGGGGTAATTGTCATAAGGGTAATTGCCTTCGGCAATTAACCTAATATAATGAAATGATAATAATAATTCATATGATTTATAATGCGCCAAATCCACACTATAGAGTGCTCTAGGCGCAGTGTAAGATAAAGAAGTTAAAGTAGAGAATAGAAATACAAGAAAATATATATATATATAAATCAGTGGGAAGCATTAAACAAGTAAGTTTTTAGATAGTTTTTGAATGAGTCTGGAGAACTGCAGTTCCTAATAACTAAAGGTAGATTATTCCACAGAGCAGGACCGGCGTGAGCAAAAGCTCGTTCCCCATGGAGAACGTGTAGTCCATTCATCTTGAATTATCTCATAATGATAATCATTTTCGAGTTCTACAGAAATAGAATTAACACTGTTCATATGTCCCAAATTGAGCTGTTCTGATAAATTTTTCCAGGGCTGATATTACTCAGAAGTGAAAAAGTAAAATTGATAATGCAATCATGATACACTCTTAGACATTTTAATCTACGTTCCAGCAGTACACAATAATAACGTTACAAATATAGGAAAGAAACGGAATTGATATGAATACAAGTACAAGGACGAGGAGTTCAGATACACATTATTTGGAGATGCTAGTTTAAGTGCTACTTTTCCAATAGTAATTCCCCCTTTTTTAATACACTGTGTCAAGCAGACATTTATTTTGTTCTGATGTTTAAAAAAGAGAGAAACAAATTAAGAATGTTAATTGATGATATTTTTGTTTAAAAAGAAAAATATATATTTTTATGTCTTGTTTTATATTGTAAATAAAACGATGCAACGGTGGGCCTGATTCTAAGGTGCAATGGAAGATTGTTTAATAGTGTGGGTGCAGTGCAGGCAAAAGACTTAGAACCGTATTACTTCGTGCATTCAGAGGGGACTTGAAGAAGAAGATAACTCTGGCAAAGAAACGTGCCGCGAGGAGGAGGATGCCACTGGAGAAGTTCAGACATCCTACAGAACATTCCCTTTGAGGCCTTATACAGTGCGTATCACTAAAAACGTAACATTTTGAAAAATCTGTCATAATTGCATTTCAAACTATTTAGAAGACTTTTTCATGTCGATAGTTGCCCAGTAGTCTCATCTGTCAAGTGCCACTAGCAATATAAATTTTTGTTCACACTTGGGCGAACAATGACTTTTTTTTCAGAGTGTCAAAAATGACTCGCGCCAAATTGAAAGAAGTGGGAAAATAAAACAAGCGGTCTGAATAAGTACTCCCATTCAAAGAAATTGCTCTTTGCCACAGAATCGCCTGACTACGTGACTGATCGATGCATGGTTTGAGCAATTGAATTATTAATTGATCAATCAATCAATCAACTGATTGTTGATTAACTGATTACCTTATTGATTGACTAGTTTATTGACTGACTGGCTGGCTGAATGGTTGAATGACTGACTGCTACATTGATTGATTAAATGACTGACTGATTGATCTATCGGTTGATGCATTGATGGACTGATTGATGATTGATCGATTTTTTGATTGATTGACTGAATGATCTGAAGATGGATTAATTTGGTATTTTTCTTCTTGACAAATGACTGGCATGTAGATTTGATGTGTCTGTGCATTGTGAATACTGCTTTGAAGATCTTTTAGTATTATTTACACATTAATTCCCACTCATGCATAAAGCAATGAAATCATTAAGCTTACGATAGAAAATTGACACGAAATTCCTAGACTGTCATAACATAATCATGAATTTATGCAAAATAACATTTTGTTTGAATGGCAGTAGGCCCTACTTATCCATTCTGCTGGTTTAATTTTCTTCCTTCTTTCAATCTGGCGCAAGTCATTTTTTCGCGCTCTGGACAAAAACATAAGTGTTCGCCCAAGCGTGAACAATTTTTTTTTGTTGGTGGCACTTGATAGAAGAAACTATTGCGCATTTATCAACCTGAAAAAAATCTTCTACATAATATGCTGAAATGTAATTTTGACAGATTTTTCAAAAGTATAATGTTTTTATTGATACGCCCTGTATACATGTCCTCCATTAAAGTAATATCTTCGTAAAAACAGATCACTTCTAATTATTCAGGGATCACTCGAGTGGCTCCTCATTATATTCTTAGTTTATTCAGGGATACAACCGTTTTCCTCTTCAGACCACTTCAGCCCATTCTCACACACAGGACAAGCAGCCGAACCACATGCCGATCTCTCCACGCAGATGGCGCTATCCTTCAATCCGCAAACTACCATTCCTGCATTTTCGAAGGACAGAGATCAAAATTAAAAATGAAATTTGCAAAATGTAACATAATTGTGTCCTGACAACTAGTTTCGAATTTAGAGGAGAACTTTAAGAGCTGGAGCCGGGGGCGGCCGGGGGGGGGGGGGGGGGAGGCGGTGTGTGTACGCTGGTAAACATAACGGCAAGCTAGGGCGGATACAGCGTTTTGTAGTAAAGAGTAAAATTACAGGGAAAAAAGAAAGAAAATTACCCAAGGGAATAACCCTCTATTTTGAACCTTATTTTTATACCATTATAAGGTTATCTTTGATTGATTTTTCCCCTTGGAATTCCCCTCTTTTTAAATTCTTCTCCCGGATCACCTCTAGCCAGACATCCCAGGGTTGACATGAGCAGCCCCCGCCCACCGAGCCCTCCCTAAATGTTACAGTACAAATTATTGGTATTGTATCACATCAACACCAGCCATCCCTTCGAGGCCCTGCGTACATGTAGGAAAACAATGTCACATCAAAATACTAAATTATCGTATCATTTTCCTATTTTACAATATTAACAGAAATCTACCTGATTGCAGTTTACAAAAAACAAACAAACAAACAAACCAAGAACAAAAAAAAAAACTGGTCACTGTTTATAAAGACTATCTCGGTGTTTGCTAGAAATACCGCGGTGAAAATTTAATAAACATTGTAAATAAAATAATGATAAAACCTCACCCTTTGGGCAGAAACAGCCAGCACTCGCAGATCGATCGCATGCCATCTCTCCCGGGATGAAGCAGGATGGAGACCCACAGCCTGGCCCGTCTTCTAAATATTCCAAATTACCGGGGCAGTCTAGAGCTTCTCCATCTACACCGTGGAACAAAGTCGTAAAAATAAACACATAGTGTAACTATCACTGATGATATAAATGTACTACTATATGAGTATAAATCAAATGGGGGAGTACTTCGTGACTTCCATAGGTATTATCCTAACTCTCTTAAAATTGAAAATCAAATTTGAATATTCCATAAAAAGGGACCATTAAACTTTGCATAAAATGTCACCAAGTTTACCACGATCACCCATACCAACATCACCACCGCCATCCCCACCACCATTTCACTATCATCACGATTGCCATACATCTTTCTAACCACCAAACCCACTACTATTAGCACTTTGCCAACATGATCATTACCTTAACTACAACTCCTCCACCTCTTTCATGACTTTCAAATTACATATGTATATATGTAAATGTATTATGATATCGTGCAACAATTTATGTATATTTATGTATGTTTGATTTCTTTCAAAATTTGTTATAATTTGTTGGAAATGAAAAATAATCTATTGAACCACTGAACCTTTGTATCACCATCATCACGGTAATCACTCTTATACTCAACATCGTCACTTTCTCAGCTCTTATCGCGATATTTTGTTTACAGAAGATATACTCCTACCACTACACCATCGTCAACATCAGAGTCCCGTCAACTCTATGCATGGGCTGAATGGGGAATGATGCAATTTGCACGTCTATGATGCTCCATCACAACTTGGACATTTCACATAATTTTGACCACACCCACTTCTGTCTGCCACATCTCCACCATCAACTTCTGCATTGACGTCATTCTTATACCGCAGTCACACCACCGAACAGACTCCTCACCGAACAACGTTTTGCTGTTGGCTTCTTTATCCGACTGCTGCCGGTCAGGATGGTATGAATGGGTACTACTACCACTTCTTCCACCATCACCATAATCGCTACCAACAACATTGTATTTACCACCATAACCATCACCGCACCACCATAACCACCACCACCACCACTACTTCCACCACCACTACTACCACCACCACCACCATCACCACCACCACTACTTCCACCACCACCACCACCATCGCCACCATCATCACCATCACAATTACCACCACCACCACCATCACCACCATCACTATCACCACTACCACCCCAGTATCAAAACCAACACTATCACCACTACAACCCCAGTATCACAACCAGCATCATCGCCATCATCATCATCATCGCAACCATCATCGCCACCATCATCATCATCACCACCATCACCATCACCACCACTCGCATCGTCACAATCATGAATTTTGTCGGCAGAGGATCCAGTCATTGCAGCTCAACCAGCTCGATCATGACCCTCAATATCATCAACATCATCGTCACCCCCATCAAACCTCGTAATTCTAACATAATCAAAATCATATCTGTTGCAAATTGGAACATTTCAGTCATTACCCTTAGTTGCTCCATTGGAATGAGCAATCAGTAGAGAAAAGTAAATCACCCCAGTGAAATGGAGAAATAAAGATGGCTTCATCTTTAGACTCAAACTGGAACTTGACAAACAACCATTAATACGCTGAGACGTCTGATCCAATCACTGTCAGTTACGTGCTACAACCAGCTAGAACCGTCTACATATCTCAGCAACACAAACAGTGACAAATGATTTGTGATTTTTCATTTATGTTTGTTTCTAGTCAAGTAACTTTTGTAATCTCTCTCTCACGCTCCCTCCCTCCCCCTCTCACGCTCTCTTTCTCTCTCTCTCTCTCTCTCTCTCTCTCTCTCCTCTCTCTCTCTCTCTCTCTCTCTCTCTCTCTCTCTCTCTCTTCTCTCCCTTTTAATCGAATGTAGAGATGTAAATCCTCACGAGTGCTGGCATTCCAAATCCGATTTTGCAGCTATGACATTTTGTATTATTTACCAAGCAATAAATGTAGAGGCAAGCCAGACGGAAAGTACGTCAACAAAACTAGAAAGAAACGACAAAATTAAGGATTATGTACACAGGGATGATTGATCTTAAATAAAGCTAGCTGGTGATGGAGATGGATGGGCCAAAATGATAAAATGATATGTGTCGATTTAATATCAGACAGTAAATGAACGTAGCTGGCGAAGATCCAAATTAATTTTGTTCAAGATAGTCAGGCAGTACAGATCGATGAGTACAATGTATACCTTTGGCAACGAAGATAATACATAAATATATATATATATATATATATATATATATATATATATATATTTTTTTTTTTTTTACTTAAGAGAGCATCAAGAGAGATAGACAGATAGATAGATAGATAGATAGAGAAAGAGAGAGAGAGAGAGAAAAAGAGAAAGAGATTTTAAAGAAAGCCACATAACTTTTTAAAATTGTCGTTGAAGAAAAAGCATACATGAATAAAGCACGTTTGAGAAGGAAGATTATTTTTAAACTTTTATTGAGATTGCAGTATATATAATCACATAATAATTGAAGTGACATACTTTTTATAGTTAAATGTAATTTCTTGTTCGCATGCATCTTAAACAGAGTTGCAAGGGTCTTTAGTCTTGATTTCACTCTGATAATTTTGATAATCTTCAGAAGTATTTAAAAAAAAATATTTATGTATCTTCAGAAGTATTTGATAATTTACTTTTCCAATATTCAATTTCAAGTCATTTTGAATCACAATAGACATTTTCCATGTTCTTAGAAGTAATAACAGTAAAGACAGGTTGATTTATATTATTGTAAGATATTATGTTACCATAATATATAAACTGTATACACAACTGGAAAAAAAAAGTTAACTCCTGCAAATCAAGTGGAAGAAAATAAATGTTTATTTGAACTGAACTGAATTGAAAAAACTAAATACCAGAATATCAAGTAGGCCTAATGTGTATAGTTTCTTTAACCCCATAAACCCCAGTTACTATAGTAACTGACACACTCTGTTTCAATGCTTAGTAATTCCATTGTATAAATATCTGTGTCATCTGTTATGTCCTTTGCTGGCATGCTTTTGCAATAAATCAATTCCGAAAAGTGCAGAATCTTAAGTGCCATCCTATTTCAATGCAGCGATGAAAATGGTGAATTGGATTTTAATAAATATAGAACTCATTGGAAAAATGAATATAAACATTCTTAATCTACATCAATATTCATAATTCATAGTTTTTTTCCCCTAATTTGAAATAATACATAGGAGTACATATTTTTTATTATTTTTTTAAAGCATATTTGTTTTTTATTTAAATAAATTGATTTTGTACCTTTTTGTATTTTCATTTTTTTGTACTTTTTTCTAATTTTCTTTTTTCGATTCTTTTATTTTATTTTGTATTTTATTTAAAAAAAAATGACATCAGCTCTTCGATCAAAACAACATATACTGAAAATAGTCATAATAATAATTTTC
Organism: Echinometra lucunter; assembly: GCA_029962745.1. Taxonomy (NCBI): domain Eukaryota; kingdom Metazoa; phylum Echinodermata; class Echinoidea; order Camarodonta; family Echinometridae; genus Echinometra; species Echinometra lucunter. The sequence continues at coordinate 34,663,059 of CM057152.1, forward strand.
CTCAGAATACCAAGTGGTTGAACCTGCAATATCATAAAATATATTTCCATGATTGTCTCTTGCCTATATTGTAATCATTAAGTGATTTGTTGAATTGTGTAAAAGAAAAAAGCCCAAGTGGTAAAGGATTGTACTCTTATTTCCTGATGTCATTGATAACAGATTTCAACTCTAAATTGCATTAATGACTGAATCATTACAATTCTGTCATACTACATTGAATGCTACAAAGTTGCTATTTCCAGAGCATTCATAAGCAGGCAGTCAAGTTTTTCACTACCAATTTTGGTGTTTCATTCAATTTTTATTTAAAGGGTTGTTTATGATCCAAAAGTATCCAGGTTTTTTTCAAACGTATTGAAATGATAATAATATTTATTTGGAGAAATCTGTTGGTTCCTCGTCAGCCTTGGCAGGCTGGTTCTTAGGCTTCCGCTTCCAAGCGAGCTTGAGGAACCGTTTGAGTTTCTTCTTTAGGGGCTAAAGTTTATTGTGTTGTTGATCAGTCATTATCGCATTATGATCTATATGATACGGCTATTTTATACACGACTCTGTAATTCTCACTTTTTACTCTGAATGCTATACACTGTAACATGATCAGATAAAGGTAGATCTACATATCAAAATATGCCTCTTGTTTATTTCTCAACCCTCTTTCTCTCCCCTCTCATTGTCTGACACTGCATGTCCCAAGCTCTCCCTCTTTCTTTAGCTTTCTCTATTAACATCATGTTTCGCTTGGCCATGGTAGTTTAGTTGCTATTTTTAGATACATGTATTCATCTGCTGCCTTTTTCGTTCATATATTGTGTTAATTTTTGTTAATAAAGACACCGACCCCCCCCCCCCCCCAATGATGACCTATGGGCATATACTCACCTTATCCGTGTTGATTTCCCCGCGCTTGATTTTAGCGTCTGCATTGCCCGAAACAAGAAAAATGCAGGCTAAGACCATGCAACCAGAAGGGGTTTCCAAGTTTCACTATCGATATTTAGGTTAGACAGCTTCATTCACTTGGATTTATTTTGCAAATTACATGGCTGTATTCAAGTTTACTTGCGATCTATATAAGAGAAGCTTGAACAGTTTGTGATAGAAAACTTTCATTGACGATTCCATCATGGATCGGAAGGGGCGGTGCAGGATAAAGGCTGCAGGTATGTATTTTTTCAGCTAAGTTGCAAATAAAGAATAAGAATATGATTTGTCTGGTACAAAATGCCAACGATGTTTAAACCAAACACGGAAACGTACATCTACTTGGATTATGAAAAAGCGAAGTTCGTCAAATGATCTTTCCCCTTCTAACTGTTAATATTTATCAACTATTGACTACAAACATGGCGAAGATCTAGGAGTGAAGCCGGAATGTCTGTGACGTCTGTGACAGTTCACAACCGCAGGTCAAGCAGGTAGTGATCTATGTGATCACTCAACTGCCAGTTTGATAAGTTCTTTCAAGGATTATTTTCAATGAAATGTAAATGATTGTGTATAAACATATTAAGATAGAGAGTTTATAGATCCATTCTTTTCTTCTTCTTCTTCTTCTTCTTCTTCTTCTTTTTCTTCTTCTTCTTCTTCTTCTTCTTCTTCTTCTTCTCCTTCTTTTCTTCGTCATCATCTTCTCCTTTTTCTTTTTTCTTCTTCTTCTTCGTTTCTTTTCTTTTTATCTTCTTTTTTTCCTTTCCTTTTATTTTTTATTTTTGTATCTTTCTGTCGATTTTTGTGTTTGTTTTGTTATGTTTATTCTTCTTGCTACTAATGGCAAGTACGGTGTTTTAAAAAATGAGATTATTCCAAACTGAGGTGACATGTATTATTAAATTGTCATTTTTTGTCACTGTGGTTGTCATTGTGTTTCATGGAGGGGGTGATTTTACCATGGATCTTTAGATTGTGAACTTATTCTTTTAGGATAACTGAACATAATTTAAGCAAATACATGTAGGCTTATGTTGATGTTTTTATCAGAGAGATGTCTTTTTCTTCTTTGAATTAAAAAAAAAAAGACTCATGGATGTGTATTACATTTATTATTTTTTTTACAGACTTTACGAGTCTTTTTCAGTTACGGGTAAGTGAGGCCAAGGCTTGATCACTTACAGGCAACTGATCAAGGCTTTACATCATCTCCTGGGGAGCGTTTCATAAAGAGTCTTATCGGTGATTTTCACTGACTAATTTGCTCTCAGCTAATCAGATGCGAGAATTTTCAGTAGCTTATAACAGTTGTCAGTGAAAAGCACCGACAAAACTCTTCATGAAACGCTCCCCTGGTACATTGATGAACGGTGGTTTCCTGGGCAGAGTTTCATCAACATTTGTTGTCTGACAAGTTGTCAGATCTGACATCTTTCCTTGATTTTGATTGGCTGAGAAGCATCGTTACTATGGCAACTGTCGGATAAAATAGACTTTGTCGGATAAAACATCCGACAAGTCCTTTCATGAACGCTCCCCTTGTCAGACAACAAAATGTTGATGAAACGTCTAGGTTTCAAGGAGTAAACGTTAGGCGCATGCGCATTTTATTGATATGTGACGTCGCGCCCCAAATTTCGATGGGGGAATCCCATATGACGTCTTTCAAAGCCTAACCTCGCCCTTCTATTCTAACATTCTAAGATGATCATTTTTATTTCGGTGATATTGGAGAAGCTGAGGTTAGAATTTTAACTAGGTATGCGGTTTGTGTAGGTAGTTTTGAGGTTATATCATTTTTTAAAGTTTGAAGTATGGCCTGGGTATATCTTTTCATGAGTGGGATAAAATAGCCGGCCGTATAACTTTTGGCGGAGGCTGGGCTGTAGCTAACTAGGCCTATAGCTAGCTAACTTATCTTAGCTCAGAGTCACATTCTTGCGCGTGCTCTTCGTTTGGCACCCCAGGCTCGGTGCATGAATTACAGCCAGAACTCAGAATCAAGACGGGGTGATGGCATTTGGCAAATATCAATGAAAATAAATGAGTGATTCCATTTCCACACAAGTGCACCTCGTCGAATGTGAAGCTTGGCTTGGAATGGTCTTACTCTTGGAGTTATTGTTGGAGTTGCCAGTTGGAGTTCGATTTGGCCATTGGCAGTGGAACTGCTCGGGAACTGCTTTGTCGAACGTGGACTCTTACCCTGTACTGTAGTCAGACCCGATGCCGTGCGAGCGCTGTGTATAGCTAAGGCTATAGCACCCTGCAGATTATGGTGTTCACAAAACAACTTGAAACTGAAAGAATGTTCAGCAGTCAGGATCAAGGACATGGTGGAGGTGGTTTTGATGAGGTGATTACTTTGATTAATTTCAGTATCGTGTCTTGTTTTTGTTTTTGTTCTTATCTAGATTCTAGACATGTAGTTGTTACTGTAGGGGTCCCCCACTTGACAAAAGGCCCGCGAGACCAAGTCCAAAGGCCGAGAGGCTGACTTTTCTCATATTGTATTTTCCTTCATCACAAATAATACGCTATCTGTATATAAACTAATTATGTCTCCTTTAGCATGTTTAGTCCTCGTTTCCGGAGATCCTGCTTCTCGTTAATACTTAGAATTAAACTTCCTTCTGGCACAGGAATTGGTTAGAGCAGTCTGATATTATAGGTTACAATTTGCTATTTTCGGGCCTTCGGTCTCGCGGGCCTTCAGTGAAGTGGGTTGTCACCGTTACTGTACGAGTTATGAGAGTGGATGTCTTGATCTGATGGAATGATGATAGTCGATACTTGGCATAAATGGAAAATGCATTTAGTTCAGGGAATAATTTTCTTGGTATCACATCGCAATTTGCTATGCATTTTTTATATGACTGCTACACAAAATTTCTTTTGTGTAGCAGGTTTTTTACATAGCATTGTACAGAACTTTGTTGAAAGTATTTTCCCATCGACCAAAACTGCTAATCAAATTTGAGAAGTAAAATTATTCCCTGTAGTTAAAACTTCTTTATTTAGACAAACAGGCTGTCAAAGAGTGAGAGGAAATATGAGACTAGTATGGCAGAGTGACCTAACTTCGCGCAGGTCCAAACTTCGCGCGCGGGGCCATATCTAAAAAACTAGAAAAGATTGTGAAAAACTGGTAGCACCAATGGAAAGAGCTCCCTAAGATTACTCTGAAGTTACTTTCCTTTTGAAATTAGAGAAGGAATTTTGAAATTATGAATGAAAAATCGGCAAATTTGGCAGCGTTTTGCTTGCGTTGTGACAAAAACTGGACTTGTCGACAAGGGTCATCAAAATTGTAAGTAAAATGTGGTATCAAATTATTCAGTGGCATTTTGCCTTCCTATTAATGCAATTATCTTACCTTTTATGGATCTCTATTTTGTATTAATCACTTGAAAACGGGCGTGTGCGAAGTTAGGTCTCGTTAATTTTGTAACACTTTTCCAGGTCCAGAGCGGTGCAATACGACATCGAATTTTGCGATCGTGATATCTTAGGAATTCTTCGTGAATAACATGTTCTTCTTGCGCCCATTTGAAATTTAAAACTTTTCTTTGCCTTTGGTGTCATTTAAATCAGAATAATTTTGGGTAGAAATTGAGAAATTATCGGTCAAAAATTGCCTTCATTAAAAAATCAAAATGTGCGCAAACTATGATCCCCCCCATCATACATGTAGCATGTGGCATGTATACATGTACATCTGTTTCTTGGCACCCCCCCCCCCCCCCTGGTACGCCTGGCAAAATATGAACTTCGGTCCGGGATGGCTCCAGGATTTTTAAGTGGAGGTGGGGGGGGGGGGGGTTTGGGAGGTGCAAGCCAAGTTTTAAGATTTCATTTTGGGAGGACCAGTCCGCCATAGAGCGCACTTTTTGTGTGCCCTAGGGGGCTGGGGTGAGTGCGGGTGGGAGGAATTTCCCCTGTTAGTCTAAAGTTTTGTTTTGGCTTTTGTTCCAATCGAGAGTGAAAGATTGCATTTATCAATGCATATTATTGCTGTTTTGATATACCTTTTATTTAGATTGGATATTCCTTTCATAATCATATTCATATCATTTAAAAACATGGAAGTTACTCACAGTCCTGTAAAAGAATGAAATACCCAATACATGAGGGATCTAATGAGTTACTTCTAAAGCCTTTTAGTAAAGGCTATTGATGGAGCTCATGCCTATATCCACTTACATGCATGCCAGGTTATCATCAGATAACCTTGCACTTATTATGTAGGCCCGGGTGTAGGCCTTTACAGTGGAAATTGCTGACAATAGGAAAGTGGTGTTCTCTGTCCAATTTCTTAGACAGAGGAGCAAGAGCAGTGATCAGAAAAATATATTTGTTTAAATTCACTTGATCAATATAATTTAAATCCAATTGGAGGAAAGGAATGGATATAAAATATTTTATCACCCTAGGTGTAAAAAGCAAATATTTCATGAGAATTTGTTGATTATTTTAGTTCTTTCTATCTTCAACGATAGAGGGCGGCAATTCATATAAATGTGCACAGCTCACCATACCAATGTAGCCCTGTGTGGCCTATATCCTCTGTGCAGAGTGCAGTATATTTTCTTTTTATGATAATTTGACTGTAAAGTCATACTAGTAATTATTGTTTCTTTAATTGATTGGATAATTTGTGGTTTGATTTGTCTCTTTACTGATTAATTTCTAAAAGCATTAATTTTTACCCTAATGGCAAGTACATGTATGGCAATCCATGATAATGTCCCTGTCAAGGCTGCTATAAGGTGATTGTGAGGTCAGAGAATCTCCATGAGATTTTAGTGGCAATCTGGTAATTTGAATGATTTCCTTTCCCAGCCTGTTTCCATACTGCACGATCAGATAGGATTGAACCTAGAAAAAGAATCTATTACATTGAAAGACCTATTGACTGTTTGGAAATGTACTCATTGTTCTGTTAGTAAATGATACCGATAGACTTTGCCTCATTATTTTTTCAGATTGATGGAGCCCAAGGTTCTAAACCCAAGAGAGTCACCGTGGGATGGCATTCTTACACTGACTCCTTACATCCATCCATTCTAGGACGAGACACTTTTCAGTCATCCCATGATACCACACCATACCACCAGAACCCTTACTTCAGTGATGGTAGTCCAAGTAGTCTGATAAGCTATGAAGAAGTTCCAGATCTTTCTTTTCCTGGCCTTCTGTTTCCTGATGGTTCAATAGGACCTCGTAGACATGAAGGTCTTATTGGTGGACCAATGACCAGTGCTGTCATAGGCCCAGAAGGAGGTCAGCTAGAGATCTGTGGCAATTTACTGACTGTACCAAGAGAGGCTGTGATGGAGAAGACCAAGTTTGAGCTTGGCCTGGTCTGGAACGACTCTCTCAGGCCCTCTTTTGGAACAGATTGTCAGATGACATCAATATTGAGCTGCCAGCCTTCAGGTGTGAGGTTCCGCAAGCCTGTAATCTTGAACCTACCTCACTGTCTAGAGATGAACCCATGCAAGAAAGGGAAGCAGATCACACCTGTCCTGTACAGCAGTCATCATATGAATTGTGAGTAAAGTGGGTATCTCACTGGCCTGGAGACTAGGGTGACCTGGTGGCGACTGGAGTCTCCACTGGTTGCGGAGACGTCTCCATGACATCTTTGCCACGTCCCCGGGGGAAATTCGTGGGAAATTCTAACTTGTTTGATTTTTTTGGAGGAGACTTTTTCCAGTCTCCAGCATAGAGCTGTAAATTGAGCACCATGTTCGGTTTGGTTCGGCAGAGTTCGGCAATTTTTTTCTGAACTTTGGTTTGGTTCGGGGTTTAGCAATATCTTTAAAAGGTGGGTGAAAAAAAATAAAAGGGTGAGAATCTATAATTGATGACCGCCAGAACCCTTTCCGTTAGATCGCAAATAGAAGTCACTGTTCTTATGACAACAAATAGTTACTGAATTTATTCAATGATTCTTGGTTATTTATTTCCTTTTCTGAACAAAAAAGAAAGATTATTTTCATATACTGATTAGTGATTAATAGTATAAAAAAAAGAAAATTAAAGAATTAAAATAAAGGAAAGGAATGAAAATATGAAAAGAAATTTTTAATTAAGCAGTGTTTTTTTATTTAGTATTATTATCAATTACGAGTGTTAATCAATTACAATCTTAAGTATCTTTGGGCACATTTTTAAGCTTTTAACATGATTTTTTTGAAAACAGCTTAAATTCATTGTGGCAAATATCATGAAATTTATCAGAATCAAAGGAGAGATGAGACCCAAGCTATATTTAGTGGTTTTCTATTTTTTATTTAAGAAAAACTTTTGAAACATGAATTTAATGAAATCTTACACCAATAAATGTATGTATTAATTTTTGAATGAAGTAAGGGTGTATCGCCAATTATGCGCAATGAAGTCAAGACAAGGTCCTCACCGAGGGCCGAATCAATGATCCTGTGTTATTATAAACTGCTGAACTCCCGAACTTGGCCTTTGAGTTCGGTTCGGTTCGGTCCCGTTTGGAAGTGCCATGTTCGGTGGTTCGGTAACAGCCCTACTCCAGCACGTCTCCGAGATGTCTCTGTGATGTCGCCTCAACTGATGCAGCCATCGTAGAGATGTCTCCAAGACCTGCTAGAAACTGGAAAAAGTCTAAGAAATTGAACGTTCCAATTTTCCGCAACTCTCCAGAGACAGGCTGGTCTCTAGGAGATGTCGCAGAAAAGTTTCCGCAACCAGCGGAGACTCGAGTCGCTACCAGGTTGCCACCTAGTCTCCTGGGGTGGTTCATGTTTTCTGATCCTGTTTTAATCTGTTTTAAGTCTGTTTTAGCAAATCGGTGTTCTGAACACCATTTTATTTCTGTTGTAACTTTTGTTGTAACTTTTATTTTATCTTTCTAACCGCGCATTACCTTTGCATGCCTGACGCAAGTCGTGCGCAAGCGTGTAAAAATACCATATGTAATAACACGGTATTCTGAAGACTGTTTCATCTTCTGTTTTAACTCTTTCCACTGGACAATTCATGCACATGAGATAAAACAGGGTGGGAGGTGTTTTAACTTTGAATGTGGTATTTCATGGTGGCAATTTTTCTCGCTCATTATGTTTTTGGTTGCAATGAGGGGGATAAAGAGATCCAATAAGCCTTGCTGATATTCCAAAAACCAACATTTCAAAAGATTTTTTGCCTCGGGGTGGAGAAATTTGGCAATTGTCTGCGATAAGATCAGAGATGATTTGCACAACAAATTCTGTCACATCATCGCATCAGTTAATTAAAGCAAGAAATTAAGCGCAAATTAATGCGCTCATATACAACGCGAATATTAGTTCACGCATTTCATGCACCCCTTCCCCAGGGAGTAATCTTATTGGCTGAATCGTCTTAGACTCATCTCTAACAACTTTCCCTATTGGATAATATTTCTGTGGTGGGTGTGGCTTTGATGACTTTCAATACCGTTAAAACAGTTCTCAGAATACCGATTAATGACTGTTTTAGCGGTGTTGTTAAGTCGGTGACTTACAACACAGTTAAAATGGCGTTCAGAATACCACTCTTGGCCAGTGAGGGTGTAAATCATTTTTTGGTCCAGTCATGGCAGTCGGGGTGATGTCCCTGCCAGTGACATAGGGCCTTAATGTCTATTGGTAGGAGGTTGAGGGGGAGGTGTGGGCATTGTGCTGTAATCTAAGTTCTCCCATAGTTAACTTCCCTTGTGTTCTCTAGCTATCTATGGCTATGGATTATGCCCGAGGTGCTTTGGCATGTGCTTAGGGCTTGTAAATTTAGCACCATGTTCGGGTTCGGTTGGGTTCGGCAGAGTTCGGCAATATTTAAACTCTGTAATGTTTAAAAACAAACTTACGATAGTAGTAGAAATTATTTAAACTCTGTCATGTTTGAAAACGAACGCACGATAGAAGTAGAAATTATATAAACTCTGTCATGTTTAAAAACAAAAGCACGGTAGTAGTACAAATTATTCAAAGGCTGTCGTGTTTAAAATCAAACACACCACAGTAGCAAAAAGCAATTATAAAGCATAATGAATTCAGGAAAAGGCCCTCACAGAGGGCTGAATCAATAATGCTGTGTTATAAACTGCCAAAATCCCGAACTTAGCCTTTGAGTTTGGTTCGGTTTGGCCTGGTTCGGAAGTGCCATGTTCGGCGAACTTCCGTTCGGTTTGGCGGTTCGGTAACAGCCCTACATGTGCTCTGGCAACAATTTGTATGGGATTTGTTTAGAGATTGGTTTACAATTGTATTTTTCTTTGGGTGTAGGGTTAGGGTCAGGTAGTGTGATGTTGTGTGGTCCTTGGTAGAAATAATTTGGAATGTGGTTAGTTTTACAAAATTGACCTTGGAGCTTTCGTTTCTTGAGTGTATTTTGTCATGTCAGTCCTTGAGATTATTATCCTGTGGATCACCAGGCCATCAGGCACATGCTGTTGCAGCAGGGGTGATGGCTTTGCATTTGATTTGAGTTTGTTTCATCTATTTCATAATATTTCACACAGATTTATTTCCATCGTATTAATTTCACTATTTACAGATGGAAAACCAGAATGGACACGGTGCAGGCTACATGGCGATAGTTTCACATTCCGGCAGCAAAGTATTGAGGTCAAAGTTCACAACTTCTGTTACCTAGTCTGGGCATTTGAGGATGACCGCCCAGATATAGAAGCTAAGAGAATCCGTATTGTCCCATATGCTTCACCTATTGCTGCTGGAATGGACCAGAAGATAAGACTGCACGTATTTGATGATGTGGAGGCTGTAAAGGAGGTAAAATGATGTTTGAGATGGGATTTGATAATTACAGTGTGATAAAGGATGTTGATTAAAAGAGGCAAGACTGCAAACATTTTATGATTTAACCCTAAAAGGCTGGGGGGTGGAATCCACCCCCTAGACGTTTCGCACGATATGTCCACAACGCGCTTAGATGTCGCCACGACGCTGCATGAATTTTTTCTTGCGCATCTTTTGAGACCAAATTCGTGACGTCCGGGTACGCAGTTCCGAAGTAACATAATATTTTGTACTCACATGTCGGATCAAAAATTGCTCAAAAACGTGATTTCATGTAAAAATCCAATACAAATTGTGTTTTCAGCAAAATTCATAAATGTATGATTATTTTCACTATTAATAATCAAAATCAATTAGTTTTAGTCTGGTTATGATCCAAATAGTATTGCTGACGAATTCCATTGAAAAAACAATAAAAAAAAAACAACCAAAAAACAGAGGAATACGTAAGACATTTAAAAAACAGAAATTAATTTTGATTCCAATTTTTTTTTCATGTATACTTGTTAACAACACTACAAAGAGTATTAACAACAAAAATAAGACTATTTGGAGCTTCATCTAGTGATTTATAGCAAAAACTCTGATTTATGCATAAATTAGCATAATTAATTATCTAATGAATTATTTCATAAAATTTAACTACGGAAATTGGTAGATGATGTCACGGATGACGTGTGTGCCAATTTTCAGCGCGATCGTACAATCGACGGCCGAGATCTGATTTATGCATAAATTAGCATAATTAATTACCTAATGAATTATTTCTTAAAATTTAACTACAGAAATTGGTAGATGATGTCACGGATGACGTGTGTGCCAATTTTCAGCGCGATCGTACGATCGACGGCCGAGATCTGATTTATGCATAAATTAGCATAATTAATTACCTAATGAATTATTTCGTAAAATTTAACTACGGAAATTGGTAGATCATGTCACAGATGACGTGTGTGCCAATTTTCAGTGCGATCATACGATCGACGGCCAAGATCTCAAGGGGGGTGGAATCTGCCCCCCCCCCCTCCCCCCGCAGTATAGCATCGCTCAAAAAGTCCAGCCTGATTAGGGTTAACGGGTGTAAAGGACTTAAAAGATGGAGGAGGAAAGAAAATTCTCTGTTTTAGAGGTTGAAATAGAAATAAAAGGACAGGAAAGCTGCAGGCTTAGTGGCCTGCATGATTTATGTTTCAGAAGCAGTGTATAAGGAAGATGAAAAGAAAAATCTTCTGTATTTAGAAGATGTGAATGATATTTGAGAAAAAAGACTTTGCTATAATTATGAATCATTTAGGAGAAAAATCCCATTGTAGATCTGTCTACAGTGTCATGAAAATCTTTCCTTTTACATATTTCTTCATTCTCCTTACAAGTAGACTACATCTATGTTGCTTTACATGTATCAAACTGAAGTAGTCCCCAGGTGAAAGTCACCAAGGCTCAAAGTTCAGGATTACAAAGAGATGTCAAAGGAACATTTTGTTATTGATGTACATAAAAAGGGGTATTACATTTGGTTGAATGTGCTAGCTATTAGGAAAATTTTACTTCCTTTGATAAAAAAAATCATATTCTGTAAAGTGGAAGAAAGCCAGTGCATTTGAATAACTTGCTGCCATTTGAACTGAATATTTTCCAGAAAGTGAGGAAGGAAGAAGAGGAACTTGGTGGAAAACGTCTGACAAGTTATCACTCCTATGTGTTGCTGAAGAATGAGGGAAACCTGACGATGGAGATGACATGGAACACTATAGGCTGGGTCCTCTGTACAGCTCCAAAACTTGCAGTAAGTATATATTATACAACTCACTCCTAGATCCTAATCAAATGATTGGTTGAGCGCAGTCACATGTGATTCAGTTTTTGAGCCTATCACACGTTTTTTTTTCTTCTGAAAAGCGTGCAATAGTTTCCAGTCCTATCACAGGTTTTTTGTTGCTTTGTTGTTTTTGTTTCTTTTAATCTTTTTTTGTGTTGTTTCATATGGCAAGGACATTGATGCACGTACTATATGTGCGCGTACTACTTGGAATTGAAAGCGTGTTACACTTAACTTGGCTGCGCTTATTGCACGTGATGCGAATTCCATGACTCTGAATCTTTGTGGTAAGGAGAGGAAAAAAAAGTTTGTAGGATAGATCTATTTTTGTTTTTATTTTATCAAATAACAGGATCTAGAATGCTGAGTCATTGCATGAAACAAATGATGCATGTCTTCATTCGTTCATTATATACAATGTATCAACTCTTGTTGAGGCAGTTTGCATCATCGCACTCAGCCTAACGGCTTCGTGCAGATTGATGCACACAGCCTCCACTCGAGTGCAGATAGATTGTATAATGAACTCATGCGCATGCATCATTTGTATATTATTGCATGTACTTATTTTCTGTAGTTCAAAAATTTATATGTATACAAAACAGAAATAGTGTACAAATATACCAAGCTGTGAGAAAGTACATGTATAGTGGAAATTACAATACTCAAAATTGAATTTAAAAACTCTGTTGACAAAGAATTTTTACAAATTTTCACGAATTATTTTTTAAAGTGGATATTAATTGTCTGAGAAGGGACTGGCAGTGACTATTTTGTAGTCAAGGTCTGAATTGTTATGGTACTATGCATGCACATTGAGAATCCCAGGGCTAGGTACATATGTTATAAATGTAAGCAGTAATATCATATTATTTTTATTCTTCCTCCAACTGAAGGTGGTGTGGGAGGCATTTTATTTTTGGGTTATCCCATCTGTTTGTTTGTCCCGCTTTTCGTTAAGTACTGCATTGTCTCGTGGATTGTTTGAGGTATGAACTTCAAACTTGATCCTATTATGTATTACCATAAAAAGACGATCTAATTAAATTTGAGGATATGTTGGTTGAAGGTCAAAGGTCACAGAGGTTGATGTATGAAATTTCAGGTTTTAGCCTTGTTAATGTGTTATCATTCCAGATATGAACAACAAACATGGTGTTAGTATGCATCACCATAGGAAGGCTATCTGATTAGAATTTGGGATATATAGGACAAAGGCCAAAGGTTGCAGAGGTCAACGCCAAACTTTCAGGTTTTAGCCTTGTTGATATAGCAAGTGCCATTTGATGTGCGAACTTCAAACTTGTGGGTATGTGCCACCAAAGGAAAATGATCTGATTAGGTTTTTGGGTACATAGGTCAAGTTCAAAGGTAATAGAGGTCAATATGCATGAAATAATTTAAGATTGCTAGTTTTATTAACATGATATATGAGCTATATTTCAAAAATTGTATGCATGGCTGCAAGGAGACAATTTTCAGACTTTTGGGTTGCTATGTCAGAGGTCAAGATGGTCAATATAAATGTCATTATTGGTTACTTATTCTGGCTATCACAATTATTCAAGAACATTTTGAGCGATGAGGTGAACTGAATGTATCTAGGCTGAGGCACATTGGAGATAGAGTTGTATTCATCTTCTTGATCTCTTTGCCAGATGCCGTTTAGAGAGATGTGGGCTTGTGACCATAACTCATGTGAGCTGCACTTTCGTAATGAAGGGAAGAAGTTAGATTTCAAGTGCAGCATGGACATCAAACAAGAGGAAAATGAAAGCAAGGTGGTGCTAATGTTTGCCCATGATGTGCAGGTGGGTGAAATAAACACTTACCAAAATAGAGGAGAGCAAGGATTGCCATTTTGACCTTGCTCCTTTACAGATTTCCAGTCTGGGGGGGGGGGGGGGGGGGGGAGGAAGAAAAACATGCTTATTGAGTAATGCAATTATTTGAATGTCAGTAATCTTAATACTACTCTTGAAAATCCATGAATGAGGACAAAATATTCTGACAAATTTTCTGCTTGTTTACAGCATAACTATACATAGCAGTGATGTTCAGCAAAGGGGATCATACCAAACATTTGTCTTGATCCTACCGAGGTTAAGGTCTAGATTTGCCATTACAAGAACCTTTGGAAAATTAGTTTTAAGAAATTTTCACCCTGTTATCTTTTTAACATTGAACTTTCTTTGCATTCATAATCTGCATAATTGTTTACTGAATGAGGATGCCTCATTGACTTTGTTCAGTGTTTTGTCCCTAGAGATGAGTCATAGATGGCATTGCAGTTTTTAATAGGACTTCATCCTCTTTTAATATAGGAATAGAAAATATACATCTCATTTGGTTTGTGATATTTGTTGTGTCGATAAATGTGTAGACCTGAAATTCATGAAAAGAGCTGTGAAAACGGCACTGCTTGTAAAGTACTTTTTAAGAATCTGTAGCATGAAATGTAAAAGAAAAAATAGGATTATCTTGTGGTCGGTGATATAGCGACTATTTATTGGACATTTTGGGAGAAAATACCAAGGAAGAAGTGCATTTTCTGGGACTGTTTTTTTTTTTTAGTATTGTTAATTATTTGTACCTTTCCAGGATACTGAATGCTGTTACTTGTATCCCCTAATTCCGGCAATCACGTTTATTTTTACAGGTGGATTCTCCTGAGGAGCCAAGAAGTAGACCAGTTCAAGAAAGATTGGAAGAAAATCTTCCAATGTCCCTGGAAGAAACAAGGTCAACCAGTTTTAGCTCCTTACGAGTGCATCTGCCGAAAGTCCCCCCTGCTCCAGAAATTGCCTTCAAAATGATGTCAATTTCAGGAATGAGCAATTCTCCCGGAAGAGGATCCAAGGGGAAACACTTCACATTTGCTACAGGGTACTATCGGTCTTCTCCTGCCCAGATAGAAACCCCACACCAGAACCAGCTTCCACACAGAGCACTGAGCAGAGGTGAGGGTGATCAAAGCATAGATGTGCCTGCCTTTCAGGGGGATAGTGAGATGGACGTGTCTCGTTTCATTACACCAAAGGACATGAGACCACTGAGTAGAAGGGATGTAAGTCAATTTGGAAGGCCAGCTATTCATGAAGAAACAGCCACTGCCAGTCACAATCATAACAAGTCTAATGCTACGGATGAAAGCTGTGCTGCCATTCAGAATTATTACATCAAAAATATGAATCTGAATATTCAAGGACATTCAGGACAGTACAGGCCACCCATGATTCTGCGAAGTCCAGTCATCATTCCCTTCAGACTAAGAAAACAGCTGTCTATTAAGTTGGATGCCAAATCCTGTGCGAAGAACTGGATGCATCTCTCACAGTATTGGAAACTAGACAGAGAGTATGATGAAACGGCTAGTACTGAGGGTTCACCTACTTGCATTATTCTCTCTGCAGCTGAAGAAAGAAAAATTGTCACATCCTTGGATGATGTGCGGAAAGCACTCACTGCAATTGGAAGGGATGACTGTGTAGACCTTGTAAATAATTATGAAAGAAACTCTGATGATACTGGTAGTGATAGCGATTACTGAATCATCAAGAGTGTCAATATTCAGTGATAGCCTATACCTTGGGCAGGGTTATGGAGGGGTGAGGAGGGGGCTTTGTTTTCTAATCTTCCTACTTCCTAGGGCCTAGATTCTTCATTATCATTATTTTGAGCTGCAGGCTATAAATATTCCTGAATTATGTTGCTGTCTAATATTAGAATAACATTGGGGCCCTGTAACATAACATATACAATCAATCTTACAATTGATATCAATTGTAAGTCTATGGCAAACCATGTACTAAAGAATTACAATTGATCGTAAGATTGATTGTATCTCTTTATATTCTGTTACACCCCCCTGGACAAAAAATGATAAAAGAAAGGAGAATCATTGAAAAGTACAAATAACACTGATTTTTCTGGAGTAGTACTTAATATTTGATTGATACTTATTTTTGCTCTGTGTGCTTGCCAATCATGGATACTTATTTTTGTAGTCCAGTACGTCAACAAAATAATGGTACTTATGCATTTATCTCTTCATACCTGAGTATGACTGTATAACTTACATTTCATTCCCTGGGCAGCTGTTTTATGGATCACTGTTTTGTTAGGTTGTGGGATGATTTAAATTTTTATTTTTGTAAATATTTTTCAAAATTGCACTTTCATATCTTGCCACTGAATTTGTCTCATTTTTCTATGTTCATTTACAAGTATATTTGACAACTTTTGTATATGTATTTGAACTTGCATGTAAATCTGTGCAATTCGACTGTTTGTCAGATCAATAAAGACCTTTTCAATTCAATTCAATTCAATTCAATTGAGTATGAAACCACATTATGGAGTATTGAAGTGGCAAAAGAGAGGAAACTCTTTGGAAAAGAAAAATCCTGACTGAAATTTTATGAAACTATGAAAAGATAAGAGATAAGTATAATATGATGAATATTACAAACCTAATATTAATTAAAGGGGAGCTTTTCTTTAAGTTTCCCATTTCATTTTAAGAATTGTTATGTATCATTTTCATGTTTTGTTAATATGATTCTATATATGTATATATGATTGTATCTTTTAAAGAAGTGAAATAAATGGATGAATGAATGAATGTACTGAATGAGTGCGCCTGACACTCATTGATGAAGGTGAATATGATACTGCAGCAAGATCTCTTGAAAACAGTTGGAGCAAGGGCATTCTGATATTCATGTAAGAATAAATACATGTGTAAGGATGATTGATGTAATTAAAAAATAGATAAGAATGATGGATGTGATCGATCCATGAGAAACTGATATGACTGACCAATGAGCTGCTGGCTGTCAATGAGCAAAGTGAGAAGAAAGCTAGCAATGTTGATCTTGATGGTGAGGTAATTTTTTTCAACATTGTGTTATTTCAGATCTATCTAATGAATCAAGACGTTCATACACTGTAACTGCCATTTTCAGTGTAAATTTGACCTGCAGCATTTGAAATGTGTAATTTTGATATTCCCTCATCCCTATGTGAATATATATATATATTGTATATCCACTCCTTTGAAGCTTGGATATTATTATTTATGTTTTATTCCTTAGATCAGTGATGAAATGAGCAAAAACTATTGCAATTGTATTGAAGATTGAAAAAATGAAATCAAATGAGCAGTTTCTGTAATGAATATGTAATCAGATATATGGTAGTTGCATTGTAATCTTTTTTTTTTTTTTTTATAGTGGACTGTAAAGAGATCTGACAGATAAAATGCATTTAATTTTTTTTTCTTTACTGATGAAATCTTCTTCCTATTGAATAATAATTGGTTTCTTCCAATTCTTTAAATCTGTACATAATGCTGAACATTGCTTTTATGCATTGTTTTCTTTACAGCCTTATTTTGCATGCATATGTATATATTTGAATAATAATGCATTTTATTTCATTCTTCTATAGGGTAATTATAAAATTATCTAGTTTTATCGTATATGATATTGATTATGTACCCTTGTAATGATTGCCAGTCTGATGATGGTGTGTATGAAAATAACATTATTTTCATCGATGATTATTGTTCATTCTACTGGAAGTTATTTCATGAAAATTAGCACATATCTTCAGGAGGTCATGGAATAACAGGATATTGCACTGAATTAAGTATCCGATGGGGTACGGAGCAGAGACAACGCCCTAAACATTTTGCTCATTTGCATAATTTTCTTGTCTCTTTTGCTCACTGAAGCGTAAGAGATCGGGATTTCGATGAAAATCGAATCAGAGGAACTCCCCAAGAAGACTTATGATGATTAACCACATTAAGCAATTGAATTTTGGCCGATAGGTGAAAAAAGAGCTTTTTGAGTCCCACATGCTCATTGAAGCGTAAACTTTCAATTAAATGCTATGAGATCATTGATACACCGGTCATAGAAACATGCTAAAAATATTATCAATAAAAATGCATAAAAAGAAGGCATTAATTTCAACATGGTGATATTTTGTTTTTATTATGTGTTCATTCAACCGTGAATTGATAGGTATCTATTGCAAAAGTTTCAAACACCCTTCCAAAACATGAATTCCTCTGCATTTGATCAATTTCACAGCGCAAAAAATGTCAAAACTGCAGTTTTTGCCATTTTCACTTCTTGCTCACTCAAGCATGAAATTTGGTGCACAACTCATTTGGCATGTTTGGTAACAAATAAAATTTATGTTGCATGCCTTCAAACGCAGAAAACTTAAAGTATGTTCCGATATCACGGCATCAAAGTCATGACACGAGGCTTGTGAACTTCAAAAAATGACAATTTTGCATATTTGTCGTGTTCACTGAAGCGTGACATAAGGGTTTGCCCTGAATTTTGCAGGAAATGTAGCTGAGAAGTGTAGCTACATGATTATGTATTCAGATTTCATCAAAGTTTTCTGATCGAAAAAATACAGGGATATGTTTTAGGGGGAACTTTTTTTTTGTTTGTGTTTAGATGAAATAAAATAAAATTCATTTCTATAAGAAGGAAACAATGAAAATTATGATTCCTCCTCAAAAAATGTAATTTATAAGATTTCATGCAGGCTCTTTTTTTCCTGACTTGTGGATGTAATGAATGATATTGTCTTATCTATGAGACATGTTTTCTGTGAGAGATGATATGAAGCTGAAAGTAGTTTAAATCAAATTAAAATTAATTATTTTCTGTAGTAGATGAATAATTTTAAGAATAAACAATTGTAAAGATACAATGTGTGAAGATTGTGTATTTTTTTCAATGCATCTCATGTACAGATCACAGTGCTTTGTGCAGTAAAACTGTCAAGTGAGGGTACTGTAATAATGATAATAGTAGTAATAATAATAATAATGATAATGATAATAATAGCATTAATGCTTTTAAAAAGCCTCCATGTGCTTCACAGAAATAAGATTTCTGAAGACTAGTGATAAATATAATCAAACATACAAAAAGGTACAAGCATAAATGTGAATCTTATTTCAATCTATATGAAAATATTCAATCAAGAGAATTAACATATGATAATCTTATGTATCATTCCAGCTTCTACACAAAAGAAAGAATTTTTCTTTAAAAAAAAAACATCTATAATACCTAATGATTTTTGCATTAATTCTAATATACTTATAAGATCTTACTGTACTTAATGCTACTGCATTCTGATATATCATACTACAGTCATAGAACTATATAGCTTAACATGCTTAAGGTGGCTGAAGAACAGACATTTTGATGAGACTCTTAAGACTGCACAGATGGCAAGCATCTTGGATGATCTGTTATAGGCTTTTCTACAAGGTTTGAGCGATCACACTTAAGCTGCGATGCCCATGGTTATGCATGTTTTTCACATCAGGGAACCTGGATTTTGCTGTGGTGACTGAAGGCTTGTGTCGGGATGTAAAAAGCGAGTGCAGAGACGCCAAGGTCAAAGACCAGTAATGCGTGAGATTTTAGGCAGGCAATGCGCGAAATCGCCAGGCGTGTGTATAATATATATGGGGATAGGCTGTGATGTAGGTGTGAGAAGGAGAATTTTGGGGATGAGCAAGAGCCCCCAATGCGAGAGTCTCGCACCTAATGCGCCTAAAGACGCGACATGTCTGCGGATGAGATCTTGGATGTATGAAGGAGCAGTACCTCGTGTTGTGTAGTCTGTAGAGTATCAGCTGACATTAGATTTATGTTGGAACATAGTTTTTAAACCAATGTGTATGTGTGTATGGGGGGGGGAAGAGGAGTGGAGGTGACATATGATTTGTATATACAAGCCTCTCCTTTTCTTTCTCTCCTCTCTTCCTATTTTTGCAATCATAACTGTTTTATCCATGTGTAGTTTATTGTTTTTCTTTGATTGTGATAATAGTAATAAGAATAATGATGATAATACATTGTAATAATAAAATGATAATAATGGTGATGATAACAAAAAACAACAATAATACATGATAATTCTAATAATTGTGGGTTCTTGCACATTGCTCATGTCTGTTACACCTGACACTCCTGGTGCTCCACCATTATGTATTTCTAATTTTTTTATTCACATTTACAAAATCAAATGCCATTTCATTTTTTTGTTTTAGGGTACATGTACTATAGTGTATATTAGTGTTAAAGTGATTACACAATGGTAAAACAATTTTTGATATATGATTGGGAATGGAATTCTAAGAAGAATAACATTAAAAGTTTGATGATTTTCAATCGAAATCAATGCATTTTTGGCTAATTTTCTCATAAAAAGTCAAGAGTTGACCTAAGAATTTGAGTATGAGGTATGACGTCAAAGTGGGTACCCAGCTTCGCGCATTGCAGTTGCGCTGCGCGCTAGACTGTACAATATGCATCATACCTTGCGCGCATTTTGCTAGAATTGCGCGATATGGTACCCACTTTGACGTCATTTTGACGTCAAAGTGGGTACCCAGTTGAAACTGGGTCACAGCTGAGGGGTCAAAAATATCCTGAAATCTTACCACATTTGGGGGTTTCCTTGGCAACACGACTTTCAAAAAAACTTTAGGCAGATGATTTTCTGCTAATGAAATCATGCTCTTTTAAATGAACTAACATTGTTTCAGCATTGGGTACCCCCTTTAAGTCGATTTCATAAGCAGGGCTTTGTTTTCATGCTAGATTTTATTTTTGATAGTGCAACTGAAAGACACCATTATTGTTGTTTGATGGCGTACCCGCGTGTTTTTTTACCGTACCGCTAACGCGTCATATTCTCTAATTTAATGCCAAAGAGCGACTTGAGCGGAGGCCGTTATCTGTCTACGAATGCCTCGGCTATCTCGATCTCGCTCGCGCGCGCGCTATACAAATCACACATGCAGCATAGCAGCCTATACTCTTACCGTAGCTTCATAGAATAAATCTGCACGAATTTGGAGGTTGGGAAGGGCTTGTTGCCATAAACTACCATTACAATATACCCCAATTTATCCTCATTATCAGGTCCTTCGGAGAGGACCTGGCCTTAAGCCGTCGGTCCCCGGCCTGGTTGCTTGCTCACAGGCACTTGTGGTTTCTTAGCAGTCGGGTAAAAACCTCGATGTATATGTGTGTACTCATGTCTATATAGTGACTGCAATCACTAACGAGGCAAAGTCCACGCGCATGCGTATTGCACAATTATTGCACAACTTTCGTGGTATTGCACTTTTTTGCGTACCGAAAGCGATAATGGCCTCTGCTCAAGACGCTCTGCGGCATTAAATGAGAGAATCTGACGCGTTAGCGGTACGGTAAAAAAACACGCGCGCGGTGTTGTCAAGAACGCTGTCTTTGGTGATATGGCTGAACGTGCGATTGCAGAGGGTTAGAATTTGATCTGTTTGTAAGTTAGAAATTCATCGGATTCTATGAAGTTGTATTTTTCACTCATTTTCTCATGAGAAATGTGATTGATTATGTTGTTTGATGATGATGATAAAAATGACGTCGGGGCTAGGCTCGGGCAGCTGGCGGTACCGGTTACTGCGGCAGCCCGAACGCCTAGCGTTCGGGCTGCGCACTTCGCTCATATGAAAGGCATGGTGTGGTGCCTTTAATAATTATACTAACTGTTAGATGGGGGGTTGGGTGTCCGGATACGTAACAAAAATGAAACCTTCTTTTTTGTCTTTTGATTAAACAAAAGCTATGCATTGATTTGTGCTAATCATCATCAATATTAATTTTGTTCTTTATAATATTGTCTAACATTTTGTGCTAAAAAAACATTTAAGAGATTTGCTTGTGAACTTTTTCAATTGGCTGTTTAAAATCGACTGTCCAGATACACAACCTGTCTGGACACCCAACAACTGGGTATACTGTTCACAGCTCTCCAGCCAGTCCAGGGGCACAAAACACAAAGATTTGTGATCATTCAGTTGATTGGCTGTTAAACTTTCCGATTGATTGCAGATCTTTGTGTAATACGGGTCCAGCCTAGCTTAACTTAATTAAGGGAACTGCATGTTTTTACTCTGATATTTCACACAGAGCTTAAGTCCTCTGCTGTTTGCCCCTGTGGAGACCCAAGTAAACAAAGAAATATTATGCCTCCAAATCAATCTTTCTCATGCCCGGTTAACCCTGCAAACTACCTTCGAAGTTCGCCAGTGGACCAGTAGATGTAACTCACACAGGGTTATGCTGAGCTGTGCAAATTTATGTGACATGCTGCCCTCTGTAATCGAAGATTGAAATCACTAAAATAATCAACAAATTCCTATGAAATATTTGCTTTTTACACCTAGGATAATAAAATATCCTATTTCCATTCCATTCCTCCAACTGGATGTAAATTATCTTGATAAAGTGAATTTTAGAAAATATTTTTCTGATCACTGGTGACACAGCTCTTGCTCCTCTGTCCCCAAAAATTTATTGGTAGAACACTACTTTCCTACTGTCAGCAATTGCATGCTTCAGCACATCTGTTGTGCGAGGTTAGTGTAACCGAGCACTAGTGTGAGTGGATCTAACTGATATTAGAACCTAAACTTTATTTTTCAAACTCCAAATATTGACATGTGATTGATACGAGACCCAACTTTCTTGGCGATTTTGCCGCATGATAAATTTCCATTTCAATAGCGCGACCTCTGACATCATGAGTTCACCTACACCTGCTGGTCTCGGCCACAGGTGAACAGCGGTACAACACTGCACTCTCGCACTTACTCTGTGTTTGCTGATACATGCAAGAGTGCAACGCTGTACCGTTGTTCGCCTTTGCCCAAAACGGGTGTAGGTGAACTCACGATGTCAGAGGTCGCGCTATTGAAATGGAAATCAATCACACGGCAAAAACGCCAAGAAAGTTGGGTCTCGTATCAATCAAAAGTAAAAATTTTGAGTTTGAAAAATAAATTTAGGTTCTAATATCACAGTTAGATCTACTGTCCACTAGCAAACTTCGAAGGTAGTTTGCAGGGTTAACCGGGCATGAGAAAGTGTGAGGCATAATATTTCTTTGTTTACACGGGACTCCACAGGGGCAAATAACAGAGGACTTAAGCTTTGCATGAAATATCAGGATAAAAACATGAAGAGCTTCCTTAAAGGGGGTACCCAATGCTGAAACAATGTTAGCTCATTTGAAAGAGCATGATTTTATTAGCAGAAAATCATCTGCCTAAAGTTTTTTTTAAAGCCGTGTTGCCAAGGAAACCCCCAAATGTGGTAAGATTTCAGGATATTTTTGACCCCTCAGCTGTGACCCAGTTTCAACTGGGTACCCACTTTTACATCAAAATGACGTCAAAGTGGGTGCCTTGTCGCGCACTTATAGCAAAATGCGCGCAAGGTATCATACATATTGTACAGTCTAGCGCGCAGCACAACTGCAATGCGCGAAGCTGGGTACCCACTTTTACGTCATACCTCATCCTCAAATGTTTTTGGTCAGCTCTTGACTTTTTATGATAAAATTAGCCAAAATGCATTGATTTCGATTGAAAATCATCATGTTTTTAATGTAATGTTTCTTAGAATTCTATTCTCGATCATATATCAAAATATTTTTTACCATTGTGTAATCACTTTAAGCTAGTCCAGCCCAGGTCAACATATTCTCAGAATCTCAGAATCTCAGAAAGGTATCTAGACGTCGCTTAGATTAGAAGCACAAACGCCCAGAGATGGTGTCATTTGTCCGTTGTAATTTTCACTATGGTCGAGGGGCTTAAAGCTATGCGGGTCCTAAAGCTACGCACCATACAAATCACATACATGCGCAATGTGACGCGTTCAAATCGGGGTAAAATACACACCGATACACACAGTCAATTTCAATATCAAGATTTGCATTCATTTAATGCATGTGCGTAGCTTTAGGACCCCTTCATTTTTCAGAACAAATTTTGACACGGGCATTGGTATTGAACTGAAAATATGCGTTATTGACATTCACCCATCGTAATTTTCTCCACAAATCAACTCTGGAATATGTAGAATCAAGATATAGAAGTAAAATTTGCACAAGCCAATTATTTCTGTGACTTTTTAGCTGCTGAAAACAAAGCGTGTATTTTTAGGTCACCCCATCAAACAAATAAACTTCAGAATATGTAGAACCAAGACTGAAAAGATATTAGCAGAAACCCACATATAGTATACATCTGACAGGAAGACTACAACTTACAAGCTTGTGCTTATCTGAGATAAGCTTGTACTCCATTATGCCAGAAAAAGCTTCAGTAGCTTTTGTGTGTATCACGGGTGTTTTGGCTTGATAGAGAATCATACATGAGAGGAAAATAATGATTTAGAATTTTATTTCAACTCTGAATCCCCACATTTGTTGCATATTAAGTGTATTAAGAATTTAAGAAAATTAAATCTTGCTTTTGTTGTCTGTTTTTGACTGCTGCAACGGTGAACATTCGCTGCAGTCCCACACACGTTTGGCCCTGTGAGTGGCAGAAAGCAATGATTATTGTGACTTATAGCTGCTGAAAATAAAGTGCGTAGCTTTAGGTCCCCCATCATAATTTCTGCATATTCTAAAGTTAATTTGTTGTGGAAATAATGAGTGTTGAATGTCAATAGCATATTTTAAAACAACAATATCAATGCCATTATCAAATTTTGTTTGGCAAAATAAAGGAGTCCTACAAGCTACCAACATGTAGGATAAAAGCAAATCTTGATTTTGAAACTGGTGTGAATTTCACCCTAATGATTATATAACTGGTTCTTTTTGGCAAATCTTGACAGTATTCTTGTTGCTCAATTGAACGAGTTGCATTGCGCCACGTATTTGCAGTGTGCTTAGCTTTTAGCAGTATCCCGACCACAAATAATGACCCCAAATATGAGCAAGCTAGTTTTAACTAAATCAGTCCTTGGCTTTTCCTTTGTTTTAACTGGAGAAATACTCAAAAGTTTAAAAGAAAAAAAAATCACCAAAGCCATCCTGATGATTATGTAGATCTGACAGTTCCAGTGTAGGCCTAGACTCTTACTATCAAAAAGCTTGTCATAAGTCTAGCATTAGTCTCAATTAGACTAAAGTAAAGGCCTAACATATTGTTGCTGAGACATTCTAATTCCTATTGAAAGGAGTGTTCACAGAATGAAATTATCACATTTCATTAAGACACATCAGCAAACTTACACTTGTGACAGTTTTGTGAGATGCTGCTCTGATTGTGATTTCAGTAGAGATCAAAGAGATGTAGATTTAAAATTTAATAATAATGATAATATGTAACATTTATGTTGCGCTTAATACAGTGTTTCTAAGCGCACGAGAAAAAGAGAGCAAAAGAGAAAAAAGTGGAAGAACACATATAAAATACATTAACTAAAAAGAGGATTGCCTAACAAGATGAGTTTTAAGAAGTGTTTTGAATGAGTCTATAGTGGAGGCCTCACGAATGTAGATGGGAAGATTGTTCCAGAGTTTTGGGGCAAGGGAAGAAAAGGCATGATCACCATAACGGGTCATGGTACGGGGTCCAGGAGATAGTAGCAGGTGAGCAATAGAAGCATATAAGTTTAAACTTTGAAGGAGAATGCAACCCAGGCATCAGTCTACCCTTAGTGAATAAAGATGACCAAGAAGAGTAAACAGTGAAAGTTTGAGCAAAATTGGACAATCTGTTCAAGAGTTATGAATTTTCAAAGATTCATTAAATCCCTGTTATGGGGATCCTTGAGTTGGCAACTTTGCCAGCATCTGTGATGTTATCATGGACAACTCTCGAATCATTTTGTACATAATTTTAAAAAAAAATTGATTTATATGAAATTTCAAGTCAGGAATCAAAATAATATTTCCCAAAATGCTAGCAGAATTGATATAGCCGGGGGCAGATTGCACTTCCCCCCCCCCCCCATGAGATCTCGGCCGTCGATCGCGTGATCACGCTGTAAATTGGCACGCACGTCGCCCATGAGGTCATCTACCAATTTACATAGTTAAATTCTACGAAATAATTCGTTAGGTAATTGATTATGCTAATTTATGCGTAAATCAGACTTTTTGCTATAAATCACTAGATGAAGCTCCAAATAGTCTTATTTTTGTTGTAGATACTCTTTGTAGTGTTGTTAACAAGTATACATGAAAAAAAAAATTGGAATCAAATTTAATTTCTTATGTATTGTTTTTGAAATTTCTTACATATTTTTTGTTTTTCGACTTTTTGTTTATTATTGTTTTTTCGATGAAATTTGTCGCAATGCTATTTGGATCATAACCAGACTAAAACTAATTGATTTTGATGATTAATAGTAAAAAAAATCATACATTTATGAATTTTTGCTAAAAGCACAATTTATATTGAATTTGTACATGAAATCACGTTTTTGAGCAATTTTTTTACCCGACATGCGAGTACAAAATATTGTGTAACTTCAGAACTGCGTACCTGGACGTCACGAATTTGGTCTCAAAAGATGCGCGAGATGCTTAAAAAAAAAGTCATGCAGCGTCATGGCGACATCTAAGTGCATTGCGGACATATCGCGCGAAACGTCCAGGTGGTGGATTCCACCCCCCCCCCCCAGCCTTTTTAGGGTTAAATCCCCTCCTGTGTATTTTAAGCGTATGTGTGCACAGAATCTGCTCCAGTTATCTGTTCTATAAGCATGTGCATGGCCAACATGCACCAATTTACACCTTATTTTAATATCCTTTTGGAAGTCAATCCATAGGGGTGGTTCAAACCGCTTTTGTGAATTCCGGCCTAACAGTCTGTCTGCAGAATTACCGGTATGTGGAATGTATGTTGGGGACCATAAGCCACACACTTTAAGGCAAAAAAAAATCCAGTCATTAGCTGAATTCCTGTAATTTGCCTTGATTTTGTATAAATGCTTGTCAACTCTGACACTAATGCTCACAACTGAAAATGGGAAACTGGTGCATTTTGAATAAAAATCCCTGTTTGAATTCCATTTCAGGAGTTTCCAGTCCACCAGGCATGGACATTACTAGAGGCAGTCTAGATGATATCACCAGGCCTGCTAGAAGCTCTAGGCACAGACCGGGCAGTAGGGTATCTGTCAACAGCCCTTTAAACAGACCTCTCAGCGTTGCCAGTAGCTCACTGGAAATACTGCCACCTGATCCTGATATACTGCTGCAAGAAGTAAGTTAAAAGTTTAAATCGTATCTTTTGAGAAGAGAAATGACTTTTATTGAACATATAATGAGCAAAAGATCAAAGGAAGAAATGAAAGTTGAAAGGAACATAGTGTTTGCCAATAAATGAAGATGGCCCAATAAAAAAAAAACTAAACCTCCCTTCCACAGGTGTACTCTTTCCTGTGATTGCTAGGATCATATTACTATTGAATATAGGCATACTGATTTAGACCTGACTTGATGCAAGATTTATTCCATTTCCAATAACAAAAGCAACATAATTTACAAGCACCACTTATAACAATGTATGTAAATGTTATGTATGAATTCAATTTGCTTAATAAGTGTTTTTGAAATTATGTTTTCGGGTCGTCGTCGTCCGTCCGTCCCGTTTTCTTTCTCGCGATAACTTAAGAACCGTTTGACGGATCAGCTTCAAACTTGGTTCATGTATGCATATGGGAGGTTTAATAATCTGATTAGATTTTTGGGTCTCAAGGTCAAAGGTCAAAGGTCATAGAGGTCATTATGTACATAGAAATGGTTCATTCTCGCGATAACTCAAAAACAGTTGGACAGATCAACTTCAAACTTGGGTCATGTATGCATATGAGAGGGGCAATGATCTGATTAGATTTTTGGGTCTCGAGGTCAAAGGTCAAAGGTCATAGAGGTCATTATATACATGAAAATCGCTTGTTCTTGCGATAACTTAACAATTCTGTGACGGTTCAACTTCAAACTTGGCTCATGTATGCATATGGAAGGGCTCATGATGGTGTCATTAGATTTGGGGGTCACAAGGTCAAAGGTCAAGGTCAAAGATGTCATTGCATACATGAAAATTTAAAAAAAAATCATGAATGTGCCATATATTTCTGACCTGGCAATGGCGGAGGCATAAATTTCGACCGCGCGCGGTCGAGGATTCATCTAGTTATGTATTTTTTTTCTTCTAGGATGATGACCTTGCTGTGGTTGAGTTTCTGAATTCCTCTGAAGAGGAAGATGCGGAAGAAGGGGATGAAAACTGTATCAGAAACATAAGTAGAAGTGGTGGAGTGTTTAATGCAAGAGGGGTACAGGACAGGCTGCATAACTTGGACCTCCTCCTTGCCAAAACGGACAATGAAAACGTGGATTATAGTCTTCATGACACTGACGATGCGAGCAACCTGAGAGAATTGACGTATGAGACTCCTTTTCATGAAGGTGATGAGGATAGATCTGGGAGAAGCTCATCCAGGGGACAGAGCAGTAAGAACCAGGAAGGTAGACGAGAGGAGGGGGGAGAAGAAGAAGAGGATCCGGATGCAGACTTGGCAGCCATCACTGATCCGGAGCTGAGAAAGGCCATCAAGAAGATGCGCAAGCTGGACCGCATCCTAAACACAAGGGTAACCAGGGAAAAGGAGGTGAAACGGCAGAGGAAGATGCTCCATCATCAGCTGGAGGTGGAGCTAGATGCCATCAAGGAGGAGGGAGGAGGAAAGTCTAAGGAGGCTTCAGAGAACACCACTCGATTCCTTGCACTGGTGCCTCCAGTCAGCCATGATGAAGGTTGGTGAGCTCTAACTTTTCTAAGGCTCATTCATACAAACCATCTAATTTCTCTCTCCTATTTACCTTTACATGGAATGGTTTATATTTTGAATGGCAAATTCTTTTTTTATATTTGATGGTTTACCTCTTCATTTGTGTATGTGGCTTAAGTTGTTTCCTCCAAATTAGTATTCAAAACTTAGCTTGTTTTCATGTTTCAATCTCCCCTCCACTGATATGAATTTTATTCATATATTTGTTTTTAACTTTATATATTTAACCAGCAACTGCTGTACATGATTAACATTTAAAAATTCATTCCTTTTAAAGACCTCATTAATGGTAAAAGGTTCTAAGTTTGTCATTCATAATTGGTTGGGAGCACCTTTAATTCTTTGCTTTTCTTCGAAATTTAGGTGTGAATGTGGAAGACATCCCGTCAACTCCAGTGTTTGCAACACAGCTACCTGAGGGCAGCAGTCCATCTCACAAAACTTCATCATCAAGTGAACATTCCAGTCCTGGTATGTCTCTAGTTTCATGAAGATATGCAATCTGAGGTTCTGAATGTTAAGACTCTGAAAGTTCTGTGATGCTACCCCAATTTTGGTCCAGTTATTTTCAAGAATTCTTCTATTCAAAGCTTGTAGATGTAGATATTTTTTTCACACGCACACACAAAAAAAGAAGTGCTGATTGCTAACTGTGTTAGTGTAGGAGTGATGATGTATTAGGATAAGTAGCATTTTACTAGACAATGATGCAGAACAAGTTCATTATACAATCTATCCGCACTTGAGCTAAGGCTGTTTGTATTGTACGATAGGTACATAACTTATATGCAGCCTCCTCAAGGGCAGATAGATTGTATAATGATCGTATGAAGACATGCGTCATACAACCAAAGTTATAGATCTTTGTTATTTGATTAAAGTCTTTAAAAATATTTGTTCATACCATTATTGATGACAATTAAATCACAAGTTCAGTAGGCTAGGCTTACTCTAGCGAATATTGACGCACCAGTGCGCCCTTAACTCTATGTGCAGTGCTGTCCATCACATACGTAAAAATCATTTGACTTCATGATTCAGTGGCACGAGCAAGCATTTCACCAGATACAATGTTAACCCACATGCCCGTATGTTACAAAATACTGCAGAATACAGAATTTAGTGAAAACATGGCAAATATCTGAAAATACACTTTTTGCCAATTGTTGTCATTCACCATTATCAGGGAGGTCTGTCAGGCAGGACAGAAGAGCTTCTAAGACTTCTCCTAGGGATCATCGTAGGAGACCTAGACCACCAGGGGCAGGCAACCAGGGAAGGAAAGAAGATGAACCAGATTTCATTCAAAGGAATATTCAGGTAAGAAAGAGAAAGAGAGAGAGAGAGAGAGAGAGGGGGGGGGATGAATTTGAGAAGGAAGAAATAGAGATATTGAGTGAAAACACTGGGAATGTCTCTATTTTTAGAAAGATAATGAATATTTACTGTAATACCATGAAAACTGACAGGTCTTCATTGTCTGTTTAAAATATTGTAATACAGTGCATTCCATTTTGGTTACTAAGTGCATGATCGTAGAGTACCAGTATTGTAAATGCTCATGATTTTCCTTTATACTAATGTGTTTTATAAGATGGGTTATTTAAAACAAGGTTTCTGATTGGTCAGATGCCATTGCGTAATTCGTTATATGGCCATGACTGTGGCATATAACGGGTTATATTACACGCTAATTTGTGTATAAAATCCCATAGGAAAATGTATCGATAACTTACAAATTATCAATAATACAGAGTTCATAGCACTTTATCAACGGATGTTGCAATGTTTATAGTTTTGTGAGCTCCGATTCCCATCTTATATAACGCATAGTACATGCTCATTGTCGTCAAATATACCATAAAATGTGCATCCATACATGTAGATAAAGAATTTCTCTCGTGCACTATATATCACCTCGGCCTACGGCCTCGGTGACATATACTAATGCACTTGAGAAATTCTAAAACTATGGATGCACATATGACAGTATATTCAACTCCAGAGCATGCACTATATGTATAATATGTGCTGAGTTTCAAATTTTTTCAAGATCAGCACCTACTAAAATGATCATATGACATTCTAAAAATGAAATTGTTTCTGTCTGGCTATTCTTATTTGAAACATGAATAAATGTTGAGGTAAAAATAAAGTTTATTATTCCTGAGGGAAAGAAAATAAAACTACATCAATGACACTGAAGTTGCTGATTGAAATAGAAGTAGGTAGAGTTCATGTGGTAGTCACCTACATGTCACTGACAGGTTGTATATTACACAGGACATACCAGTTTGAAATGTGTGCATTCTGGTATGAAATCAACACTAAACAGCTGTGTAATTTACACAAACTTGTAGATTACAGAAGATAAGAAATCTACAAGGAATACCTTGTAAGTGGTTTCTTGGCCACAATTTGTAAACAAGGAGGAATGTAACTAATAAGTGATCACTCAGTATGAAAAAAGTACCTTACCTGACATCCGCCTATCGCCGCTGTAGGGTCATCTCAAATTTGAAATGTGTTTATTTTTAATTCCCCCCCCCCCTCTTGTACAGAAGTTAAGTTCATGAAAATGTATGCCCCAGTATGATTTAATTTTTAAATATATGTGTGCACCTTATCTTCATCTGATACGTGACTGTAAGTCCTACCCCCCGCCCCCCCAAAAAAGTGTATTGAGAAAGACTTCCTTACGAAAGAGCGTAGCTTGTTTTTTAATTCAAGTTGCCACCAATGCCTCGATCATCTTTCAACTGTGTTTAGCACCTGAATAAAGGCGGTGGGGAAAAATATACAGAAGCAGTGATCAGTTGAGCTCTGTAATGCTCTAAAGAATTCTGGTTATGAAAACTTTTAAGTTGCTAAAAAGAACATCTTGCTTTCTAATAGCAAATAAAAAGAGATATTTTCAGATCCTGAAAAGCTTTCTACTCTCACTATTAAGGTAGTGAGATTTCACTTGTCACTGTCCATACAACACTCAATGGCCCATATTCACAAAGGAAGTTTACTTTAAACCATGGTCTAAACCATGGTTTATATAAAAAAAAATAAGAGTAAAATAATTGTATTTAAATCTAAGTGAGCATATGAAAGAGCCAATGAGACAAGAGGACATACATGTTTTATGCTTCAGCAGGTTTAAACCATGGTTTGAATATACATGTAAACCTCTTTTGTGAATTTGTGCCTATATTTATGATACCCCCTTGTATCTTTTCAGTTGGCAGCAGATGCAGGTAATTTGATGGCCATGACAGATGATGAGAAAAAAAGACTTGAAGATCTTCTCTCTGAGGTTGATGTACTTGCAGGTGAAGAGGACGAGGTAAGATTTGTTTATCATTGCTTTTAATACAGGACTTCATACCATTTGTGAAGCAATGACATTTATGGTTATCATGTGTATATCAAGTATATGGGCAAGGGATGTTCAAATGATCCATAATATTGAGTATTTCCCTCCAATCACAGCCCAAAACTTCTGTTCCATATTAAATCCTCCCAATTACTGCATAATAGAGGTTTTAGAATGATGAAAATATTATAAAGGTTCTGCAATACTAATATTTAAACAAAGATGTGTCAAGAACATTTCTAAAATATTGTCAAAGGAGTTCCTTTTTCCATGTTATAATGCAAAATATCATTCATATAATAGTAATTCATCATAAAGTGTATCAAAGGCACAATTTTTCCTTTACAGAGTGGCCCATATTTAGAAAGCATTAAATCATTAGAGATTGTTGCTGTGCTTATTTTTTTCGTAAATTACTGTATAGATGACGGTGCCTATTTTTAATGAATTCTTATGATGTCTATTTCATCAAATCATCTTTTCTGCAATTTTATACTTTCTTGAAGGGTTCCTCTGGGAATAATCTTCAGTTGAAACACATTCCTGGGACGGGTTACACCCCAGACACCGACAGCCAGCTGCTTCTCCAAGACATTGACGAGAAACTGAAGAATCTTCTCCCATCTGATGATTTCATGGACATCTGTAGTACCCCCTCCATGGTAGATGTTTGCTATTCTGTGCAAAAAAATGTTTATCATTTCAGAATACTCCTATGGCAAATCAAAGCTGCCTAAAAGTTGCACAAGAATACATGACCTGTATTTTTGAAAGTCACATTTTCAGTGTTGTTAGGTATCATGGTGTTTGTTTTTTTCGGTATTTTTGTTTTGTACTGTTGTTTTGTTTTGTTTTGTGTTGTTCTGGTATTTGTTTTCATTGCTTTCAATTGCATGTGGAAAGCTAGTGTTAGAACTTGATCAACGAATGACCACTATCTCAGAGATAAAAGATTATTGCGTCTGAGGTCATAATTTGTAGGAAGTTATTCATATGGTAAGTCCCTCTTTTGAAATCTTACATTTTTCCTCATATTAATTGTAAACAAAGTGGAAAACTCATTTTTACTCTGAATAAAATATTTCTCTCTGTGGGTATTCTTTTGGGTAGTGAAACAATTTGGTGGTCATAATGTTCATTACACAATCTTGTTAAGAAGAATGACTAAACAGAACTAATGATCATAGAACTTGTTGATTTACACAGTTTGGAGACAGGCGTGAGTCATTCAACCCAGCAGCTTTTGACCTTGGTGAGCGTATTCTTAAGGAAACCAAGACTGCACTAAGTCAGCAACAGAGACTCAAGGACATAGAGCAGGAGCTTGCCAACCTTCAAGATCAAGTTGAGAATGAGGTAAGATGGTAAGCTGTTATTATAAACTACTGTGTTGAAAGCTGTGAATTCAAAAGTGAAGATTATTTGATTCAACCAGGAATCGAAGTTTCCTCTAGTTTAGCTTATCATTGGCTTAATTCAAGCTGGGAGACTGTTACAGGGCCAGTATTCCATTCCATAATTTAAGTATTTTTCTCTGTTTTTTTGTGTAGTGTGAATTACTTAGCCTGCTTTGATATTCAATGGAATCTTTCGGCGAAGTAAAATTTTACCCTAAGTCCAGGACAGCCACCTAGTAGACTTAAGGAAATTACTTTGGAAGTCTGATTGACTGGTAGGCAGTAGGCAGTCATGCTGTGCACAGGGAAATTTTATAAAAGTGCATACAATCCACTGCCTTTATTTTGCATTATTCAGGATAAACTTTATGATGTCACATTGGTTATCAGTAATTATTTTGCCTTATTTGTCCTCAAAATCTGGGGTTTCAAGTTGAAAAAAGCAAATTACCAATGATGAGTAAAACATCTTGAATTAAAACGAAAAACAGAAGATTTATCCACAATACATGCTTTCTGTTTGAAAAGTAGACATGAAATAGTTTCTTGAATGATTATCTGCACCGAAGCCAAAACAATTTAAGAGATATCTACATGTCAGTGCTGATGCCTTTGACCCCAATTTCAGATTATGCATTATTTCAACATTCAATTTGCTCTTTTCTCTGAAAGATATCATCACCATCAATGTCGAAAGCTCAGCTAAACTCCCTCCTACAACGTTGCTCTGATGCCAGTGACAGAACCATGACAGAAATCACATCACCCCCGCCTCCAGCAGACGGCCTCATCCTTGCAATCCAACCAGTCATCTCCAAGGACTGCTAGTCAGCAAGCATCGCCACGAATGCCCGGCCAGGGTGGTAGTCAGATGTCGTCGGTGTGCCCCCCAGTGAGAAGCTTCTGACGATGCCCTGCAGCAGCTACTCTCAGAGGCCAAAGCCAGCCTGGGACTACTGGCCCTAGAGAATGCCGATAGCAGTCGGGCCAGTAGCAGAACTACAACCACAGTGATGACAGGGAGGGATTCGACATCACAACTAGGATTCTCTCTTGATGACTCACCCAGATCTGAAATGAGTATGAGTAAGTCTAACCCAGTGTCAAGTTGAACCCACTCTTTACCTCTGATGTTATATCTGTACCTGTAGTTAATATTCATTACTAACTGGAAAAGAAAAGGAAGTCATAATGTAGCAATACACAATGAAAAATTGTTTATAGACGGAATAGAATTATTCATACAAAAATTTATACTTTGAAACCTAAAGATAGCAGCAGAAAATCGTAAGAGCGGAAATAAACAATTCAAAGGACCAGTTGTTGATATTATGTATTCTGTAAAAGTGAAAAATATTCAGATTGTACAAGATATATGTAGGGCTATGAAAGTGAGAGAGATGGAAAGAGGAAGAGAAAGATTAATGGAGAAAGATTTTTACATTTTGAACAGGTATTTGAGGATCACTTAATTGGAAAGAAATGGTCCTCAGGGATGATCTCCATATAAGTCTCTTGTAATTTAGACTTTATTAAGAAACAATTTTGATTAAAGAGATAAAAGAAGTGAGGGAGGAGTCTATATGCAGGCGGTCTTTGTAGCAGGTTTAAATATGATAGCCAGTGAAAGTATTTCACATTTTATAGGTGATGCCCCTGTTACACATCATTTCATTCATGACATTCATGACCTCCAAATTTCTGTTCTAAACATCAAAGTTCTTTTGAATAGAAATTCCTTCTCTTTGATGTCTCATACCCTTTTTATAATGTGGCCCAAATTTGGGGCGTCCCAGTGCATTTATACTGCCATTTATGACCTCCGAGCTGCGTGTGGAGCTAATGCATGTATACCATTAAGACGTCATATAGGATACGTGCACCAGTTACTCTTAGCATTATGACGTCAGTTACATCACAGCCTGTAACAAAGGAATACTATTACGTCACTGAGTTCAGACCCACCCTAAAGCACAGCAACCATTTATACTGCAGTTGGGGTGCCCCCCAAAAGGTGCCCCAGGAGCGGTCCTGGGGCGCCCCAACGCCCAGTATGAAAGGGGTATCAGACAGCAAGCAGTCCAGATTTAATTTAGTCATATTGTATGCAAAACATTATGAATTTTGCTTGATGCATGTGAACACTGTCTTTCTTAAATTCCTTAAAGAATATGCTGAAACATTTTTATGATGTTGAGCAGGTTTTTTCATTGAATACAATAAGTTTGTTTTATTTCTAGATGAATAATTGTCTTACAGTTATGTCACGACATGTATTTTGTTTAAAATCTGTTGAAATAATTATTGATTTCATAAAATAATTTCATGAAATGTTTCATGGAGAGGAAAAAAGAGATAGACAGAGGCGAAGGAGAAAGAAATCTCAATTTTCACTTTTTTATGTCTCCTTATTTACAGATACATCAGAAGCCTTGTTTCGCATGATGTAATCCAGCAGCTGTTGAAAAATCCCCGTGCCACTTTACTGCAATCCAGCCGTCAGGACATTACTGAGACCATGAAGAGGGAGAAGTCAACACTGACCAGGAAAGAGAAATGGATGATGATGATGAACTCAATGCTTCATTGGACATGTAGCAAGTACCCTGCAATTTGTATATAAAGGCTACTCAAGTGGGACTCACAAGTGATTATTTAAAAGCAGGTGGTCTTTATGTAGAGGTTCCATTAGTACATGTTTGAATAGAAGTATTGTTTAAGGGAATCCATTGCTGTGCTCTATTTATTAAACATATAGCCAAGAACAGTGAAACCCATGTATAAAGACTACCCAAAAGAGACAAGAAAAAATGCCCTTCATATGTGTGTGGTCATATTGTGCAGATTATCTTATCATTATTTATTGCAGTTTTTATGTATTATTTGACGGAATCACATGAACCTATTGCTTCATTGAACATATAGTACCGTGAAAAACTGGTATAGAAAAACTGCAGAAAGGAGATGAGGGAAAATGCTCTAATATGCAGATGGTCTTACTTGTAGGTTGGTTGCTCTTGTACAGTTTCTCATTAAATTTGTTGTTCAAGGAAAATGATGAACTCAAAGCTTCATTGGACTTATTCATGTAGCAAGTACACTGAAACTTGTAAATAAAGACTGTTCAAGAGAGACCAGAAAATCTCTTCTTAAAGGAGAATGAAGCCTTGGAAAATATCAATTTTAATGTACAGAGATGATAGGGAGAAGCAATTTTTAAAAAGTTCCATCAAAATCGGTTACGAAATGAGAAGTTATGAAAGTTTGAAAAGTCTCATTTTACTTTCTGTGGTGATCCTTGAATTGGCAATGTTGCTTCAAAATGGCAGGTTTAGGGCAACTCTCAATATGTTTTGTACACAGAATTTCATATTTTCCCCATTATCTCTAAAGATGCTGCTTGTCTCTTTGTGAATTCAGCATATGTTGTGTCAAATACATTTTCCCATGATATGTCTTGAGCTAAGAAGGAGACAAGCTGTACTTGAGAGATAATGGGGAAAATGTGAATTTTTTTGGTACAAAATATTATATGGAGAGTTTTCCTTCTAAACCTGTAGCAAGTATGAAGCAACATTGCCAATTTGAGGATTGCCATATAAAGTAAAGTGAGACTTTTCAAACTTTCATAACTTTCTCATTTCATAAAGATTTTGATGGAACCTTTTTAAAATTGCTTCTCTCTGTCTTCTCTTTCCATTAAAATTTGATTTCTTTCTCCTTTAAAGTAGAAGTTCTTAATTGCCATTTTTAATGGAAAATGCATTTTCGGGGAAATCAAGAGATATTGTCTTTCTGTGACTTTTTTTTCCGGGGGGGGGGGGGGGGAGGGAGGAGCAAGAATATGTAAATCTTTGAAGAAATCGAAAGCAAGGGAGTGAAGCACCAGCTTTTCAAGAGGTGCTTTTTGCATTTTTAAGAATTTAAATTGAAGGATCTAGTGCACACTTATAGTGCATGTTTTTGAAACTTGTCGTAATCCCCCCAACCTTAAGTTCTGGGGGCATAAATCCTCCCATCCCCCACGATCCACACCCCTGGTGGTTTCTGAAGCAGGTTTTACCCTGTATTATATACGCCATCCTCTGTGAATGACATGGAATGACATATCCTTTTGTGTCTTGCTGAAGGAATGCTATTCTCCTGGAGCTCATTGTGCTAAGGCAATATCAATCTACAATAGGCCACTCTTTGACATAGGTGTCGTAGTAATGGGCGCCCAGTAGGAAGACATCTCTTGAAATGCTAGAGTGCCGTAAAAGGAGCCCATGCTAAAGCCAGGGTAATAACAGTGGAGTGCCTGGAGTGTTGAGTCTCACAGACATGAGCGCTGTACAAGAACCCACTCTTATTATATATTGCGAACAGCGGGCATCAATGTGGTATTGTTTCTCATGCCAATATTGAGTACTAACAATTAAGCCTTGTTGAAGAAAAACATTTCTTGAAGATGATCTATTTTTTTCAAAACTATTTCAAATAGGGATATAATGCAGCTAGAGCGATGTTTAGAAAACTCAGAAAACAAGCTGAAAATAGCAAAATCCAGAAATTACCAACATGGATTTACATATAGGACAGCGATACAGGTGACTGCTGGTTTGGCCTGGATAATGCTTTATTTGCTTGATACTCAGCGTCTACATATTTCCTTGAGGATAGAATTGGCAGGTATGATTTATATTTACATAGAGATCTATGTTGAATGATTAAGTCTTGAAGAATTATTTGTAATCGTACAATGCCGTTAAGCTTGTTTTGTACACAACAAGTCTATGGGAGCTGAATGCACATTAGTATTTGTACCATTGCAACTCATACCATCCAAATGTACCATAGCTACACACACAAACGCCAGGCATTTTTGCAGTCAGAACTCCTTTTCCTGTTTTTAAGCTTGATTTTTAAACAAATATCAAAGCTCTTTTTCTTGATTCTCATTTTATTTATTTATGTATTTATTTATTATCTATTTAATTCAATTTGTCTTATTTACCCGGGGTAACCTAGTCAGTGGTTAAACACTGTTATTCATTAGGGCCCTGCACAAACCGACACACACACACACCACACAGCACACCACACACTCGCACACAGCCCTCACAGCACAATATACATATATATATTGTACAACATAAGGCTTAAAGACATCGGTTAGCATTGTTATGATTTTTTAAAAAAGATCATTTTGCTATTTGAAAATGGGATAAACATGAGGGTTATAGTGTAAATATACAGTCTGAAAGTTTCAACAATAATATGCACAGGAATTTTTTTTAAATATTAGAAATATGAACAAATGTTGATAAATATATAAGGGTCAGTTGCACAGACTAGACCGTAAGGAGTGCGCATGCGGCATGGCTCAGCGGACCATACTGTGTGTATTGGCGTATCATGTGGAGGGAGGCAGATAACGGTCTTTTTGAACTCGAGCAGAACGGTCCTCTTATTTATTGTCTCTGATACCAAAAGGAATAAAATCATGGTTTTGCGTCTTACTAACAGTTTTTCATTTCAAATTACGGTTGGCTTCAGGGTTTTTGAGTACAAATACAAGTACTCATACATACGTTTCATCTTAGTTTGAGAATTTTTTAAATCAGCTGTTCTCAAAGTTAGCCAATGCCTTTAAATGTGAAATGATCAGTGTTGGGTCCGAGACAGTCTCAGACGAGACAGAGATCGAGACTGAGACAATGATCCCCGAGACAAAGACCCGAGACTGAGACACTTGTGTCCAGTATCAGCCAAGACCAAGACCGAGACCGAGACATAAGCGTTCGAGATCGAGACGAGAACACAAGACATTGTCTCAGACACCAACACTGTATATAAGGTTGTAGATAAGATCGTTACGGGTCAGGGGGCGTGCTAACATAAATGCTTGAGTATAAATGCGGGGGGGGGTGGGGGGGGGGGGGGCTTACAGATGTGGGACTTTTGGCCATTTTTGTACATAATCGGTTGTCAATTCAATTCAATTTCATTTATTTCCAGCAATAGTGGTAACACCTATATACAAATAAAAGATGGAATATAAAATACAAGCAATATCATTGAAATCAAATACAAAGACAAAGAAACATATGTCGAATAAGTTATAAAACATGGAAAAAGGTACATCGTAAAAGCCAAATAAGGCTTGAATGACAGTTGGAAGTTGTGTGCCCGGCCGTCAATTCTGAATTTTGTTTACTTCTAGTTTCTTCTGCGTATGTATTTTGGTATGTATTCTCTGATTGTTCAATAAAAATTAAAAATCTACAAACTGTATTTCAAGGTATCCAACTCTCTACTCTCTTTCGGGTTCTTTTTACTTTCAGAATGAAAACAATGTGATTTTATTCTACAGAATGAAGTAAAGCAGGGAGATTAACTCGTCAAAATTGAGCTCTTTTTCAGTGTCTCGCCAATGTCTCGGCCTCCGAGATACGAGATATTTCCCATTGAGACAGAGACCGAGACCAAGACATTAGTGTCCGAGACTGAGACGAGAAAGAGACACACGGTCACTGTCTCGAGACATGTCTTGAGACCGAGACATGTCTCAAAACACCCAACACTGGAAATGATAGACTTTATTTCAAACAAAGTAACATGATGCAAACAAAAACATAAAGGAACAGAACAAAACATATGAAACATAACAAAATATATGAACCAACTGTATAATGATAAAACTGAAATTAATAAAATATCTAATCACCCTATCCATAAGAAATAAGTAATTTGTTGTTATAATATGATAATCTTATTGATTTCTGAACAAACATCTGAGGCGTTGTACAATACAAATTGCAAATATTCTAATTCGTACAATGATTTTGCATTTGGTGAAACAGTAATGTAACTTTTATAGAAGGCTGCTCTTTAACCTTATGTGAAATCTCGTACCATCGCATTCATGTCTATTCGCTATTTGTATATAATACCACAACTTAAGTAGTACGCTTATAATTCACTGTATCAACTACACATAAAAGGTCGGTCAATATAAAATGATGGTATTGGCAGGCAGTGAGAGAGTCTAACATTTATTTTCCCTGGTCAGATGCTTATAACAAATCATTTTCCGAATCCACAGTAGCCATGCGATTTGTATCTATGCTCTCTCACGTACATTACATAATCTCACAACGTCCCTCAATGTTTGAATGTGTTCTCTTATAGTATAGCATGCCCATACATCATTGAGCAACCTTTAAAACTCGTAGCATGTTCCTATTCACCAAACCTGGGCTGAGTGAGGCAATTTTAGGTTTGATTCGTTATTTGAATTTGAATCTAGCCTTTAACATAACACTATTGTTATGTTCTCATCCTGGCCCCATTGCATAAAACTTACCATTGATGGTAACTTTGCCATCAGTGGTAACTTCCATGGAAACCTTGAATTTGATTGGCTGTTGAGCAATGTTAGGATGGTAGTTACCACTGATTGCAGAGTCACCATCAATGTTTTATGCAACAGGGCCCTGGAGTAAGCTGGGAGAAAAAAAATAATGTTGCAAAACTTCTTTGTGAAACACAAAATTATTTTGCTCATTACTTCCATTTCTCTGACCAAGCATCACCTCCTCTGATCCTTATTTACACACAATGGTTAAATTACATAGGGAACTGAATAACTTATGGTATAACATATGAAAGAAAAATATTTCATACAAAGAAATTAGTTACCCTGGTATGAGGAAAATCTTTCATTTAGCCACGATCATTTGATTTGAGGATTTTCTGTCCAAGATTTTTGCCACAGAAACAACACTCAAGCTTTGTAGATGTGGGTTGCATGTTCCTTTCAACAGTTTCCAATTTCCAAGTGGACAGCCAGCATTATACTTGATTCTTCCATTTGCATACATTCATGTGTAGGATTGATCATAGAGTCCAGTTAAACCATGCAATGAAGAGTTTCATTACATATTTATGCAATACAAATATACCTTTGTTCTTAAAGTCATGTGGATTTGTATAAGCTATATTGTAAATATTAGCTACTGTATTAAATATGTTTCAATGGTAAATGGATATCTTATTGATCATAGATTTTATGCTGAAGGGATAGAGATGATAGATGTAGTGTTTATCATCCAGTCTCGCAACTTTACTCTCGTATCATTGGTGTGTGCCTGCATGTGGACACTTTTCAGGGGCCCATTTCATAAAAAGTTGATATGATAGCAACTCTTGCTGGAATGGCAACTTTCATTATAAAAGCCAATCAGGAAGCAGAATTCTCACTGTTGCCATGGTAGTTACCATTCCAGCAGGAGTTGCTATCATATCAACTTTTAGTGAAACAGGGCCCAGATGATTTCCTGGATTTATTGCGTGTTGTAAGATTTACATGTTTTTCAAAGACTTCTAGGATTTACAAGGAAGAAATTGATTGATCATTCTGTGTATTAGCCATGTAGAGACACATCCCTGTATGCTTGCCCTTCACTCTAAACCTGTAAACTCTGACACACTTCTGTATTACATCTGGCAGAATAGGCCAACCAGTTAGTAACTTCTAAATTGTTCTGATGATTGATCCGTGTATTAGTGTATATATACATATAGATGTTGAAATCATTAATGATGAAATCTGTGCATCCCACAATTTGACATGTGACTTCTTTTGT
Organism: Echinometra lucunter; assembly: GCA_029962745.1. Classification (NCBI taxonomy): domain Eukaryota; kingdom Metazoa; phylum Echinodermata; class Echinoidea; order Camarodonta; family Echinometridae; genus Echinometra; species Echinometra lucunter. The sequence goes on from CM057152.1 coordinate 34,704,715, forward strand.
GCGTGTGACTTTCTAGACATCCCTGTA